>JAWZYV010018928.1:0-1200000 GCA_038373885.1 Cheiracanthium punctorium
GTATACAAATCCACAAAAATGGACCTATCGGCCTGAAATTTAGTACAGATATGTAAAATAATATAGAATAACTCATAGTCCACTTTAAAACTTTGAAAGTCCACCCGTTCCCGGAATTTAAGAGATTTTTTATGCTCTTCACGCAAAAATCTTTCCGTAATTGTAACCCCTGTAGTGAAAAAAGTGTGAAATAAGGATCGTGGTTGCCATGTGTGGCGATTTTGCCGAATAAAATGTCGTTCGTATACAAATCCACAAAAATGGACCTATCGGCCTGAAATTTAGCACAGATATGTAAAATAATATAGAATAAATCGTAGTCCACTTTAAAACTTTGAAAGTCCACCCGTTCCCGGAATTTAAGAGATTTTTTATGCTATTCACGCAAAAAGCTTTCCGTAATTGTAACCCCTGTAGTGAAAAAAGTGTGAAATAAGGATCGTGGTTGCCATGTGTGGCGATTTTGCCGAATAAAATGTTTTAAATTCTCAAAGTAAAAATAAAAGAATAATAATGATTTTTTTTTTGTTAGTTTATATTCGTAAGGTTATTTTTTTTTAAATTATAATATCGTGTGCATGGGAAATCAGAGCAGGAATGTAATGCTTTACACGCAAAACAATAAGAATTGAAGATTTCCGAGGCTAATAGGTAAATTATTTTAGTTTGGCGAAAAAATAAAATGGCTCAAATGCCGATTTTGTGAAAGTGAGTTCTAGCGGTTTGCACAGATTTCGGCTTGGCGCAATTTATTGAGAGCTTAAGGAAATAGATTTTTGAAAACAAGTGCAAAGGTTTTATTAGAATACAGCGTTAAATTTTAATGATCCGTGAAGAAATAATGCAGTTATTAAGGGATTTCAATTGATCTATCTCCAGAATTCTCGCCAAATGAGTACATTGATTTAAGTTGGGGGAATTCCGCCAAATTTCAGAAAATTGAAATCTTCTCATTTAGTACATCGGAGTGATGATGAATAAAACACGTTATAGTTGATAATTTTAAAAAATTCGGCTGTATTAAGGGATTCAACTTTTCAAATAAAGGCTTGCTTTACTTTTTCGCGGTCGAACCATTTCCCATATATTGATTGCTGCTAAGTCAATGCTTCGAATGATTTCCTGAAAAAAACGCTTGCAAAATGGCGTATGTTGGCACTTTGGCGAGGCTTAGATTTGAAACTGGATTTTATTTGAGACTGGGATATATAATGACACTGGTTATAGATAAAAATGGATGTTGGTATGAGTGTATGAGGTTGAAAAACTCCAGCACCGTTGAGCACCGTTGCACCATGAAATTTGGTTCACCTAAGTCTTTTATCATGGAGAAGCTTTTTATGCTATCCGTTTTCCTCTAACTTGCCACCAGGTGGCGCAGCAGAACGTCGAATTCTATTCCGTTTAGCCGTTTGCTATGCGAATATCGTCCAACCTATTTCGATGAAATTTGGTACACGCGAATTTTAGAACAGAGAATATTTTTCATTATCCATTTTGCTGTAACTTGCCGCTAAATGGCGCTGAAAAGCATCAACTTCTATACCGTTCGACCGTTGGCATAAAATTTTTTATACTTACACATTTGAGCACGAAATACTTACACATTTGAACACATTTGAGCACGATATTCTAACTGCGTTCCTTTTGATTTTACTCACCACTAGATGACACTGCAATGCATTATTATTTTAACTCGCCACTAGATGACGCTGCAGCAGGCCAAATTCTTGACCATTCAAACGGTCGCTATGAAAATCAGTATACATAGCTATTTGAACAATGAGAATATTTTGGCGTTATCCATTTTGCTATAACTCGCCACTTGACGGCGCTGTAGCAAATCATTACTTAAATTAACTACTAGATGGCCCTGCAGTGTATCACTTCTTGACTGTGCAAATGATCGTTATGAAAATTGGTATACATAGATAGTTGAACACGGTTGCTATGAAAATCAGTATACATAGCTATTTGAACAATGAGAATATTTTGGCGTTATCCATTTTGCTATAACTCGCCACTTGACAGCGCTGTAGCAAATCATTACTTTATTGAACCACTGGATGGCCCTGCAGTGTATCACTTCTTGACTTTGCAAATGATCACTATGAAAATAGGTATACATAGATATTTGAACACGGGGAAGAGTTTGGCGCTATCCATTTTCTTATAACTTGCCACTAGATGTCGCGTCAACACATGAACTTCAGGTCTGTCCAGCCGATAGTCATGAAAATTCGTATACATCGATATCTGAATGCGAAAAATATTTTCGCCGTATCCGTTTTGCTAAAACTCGCCACTAGATTGCGCTACGCCGCATGGCCTTCTGCCCCGTACAAACGATTGCCTTGCAATTCGGTATGCATGATTATTGGACACAATATAACGCGATATCCACTTTGCTATATCTGTTTATTACAATGAATTGTAATCACCACAAATCGTAATATCAAAAAGTCCATTCATTCCCGTGCGGAGAACGGGTACTTCAGCTAGTATACATATAAATTTACAATAAATAAATATGCATTAAAAATATAATTTAATTAAATGATATTATAATTGTAATACAATTTGTACGCACATTTATTAGTACGCCATATTTAAACATTGGATTGATATTGACCGTCCTCCAAGGATTGCCTATCATATGTTATATCGACTATTCGAAGTCATGTGTGACATGGATTGTATATTGGTTATTAACAGTACTAGCTTTATTTCGGAGGAACAATGTTCTCCTTCTATTTTTGCACATTTATTTTTATATTCCTGCCCAGGTTGGGCAAAGAGTGAGTTTTTTCCTGGGAAATACGTATTTCTATGCATACTTACTTAGTATATTTGTTTCGTTCTTATTAGTTGACTTCGCATCCATTTACGGCACTGAATCATGGTGTCTTTATTTTTTTAGAACACACTGTACCTTACTCTCTTTTAAATTTTAAAAACTCGATTTGAACCTGATGTGTTTTAATTAGTACATGCTATAATTATATTTTACTGATGATCTTTTAAAGTGTAAGGTTGACTTTCAAATAAAGAATGTTGAAGTCACTATAAACAATGTCTTTTTAAAAGTGCATTTATGCCATCTTCCTTACTTAGTATATACGCGCCGTTAGAACAAAAAATTCACTCTTCATCAAAATCATGAGATTCTTCATCAAAATCGTTTTTTTTTTAAATAAGCATAATTTTTTGTGATTAAGTAAACATTAACCTGAAAAACCTCCATTTTTGTAATTATAAGAGTCTTTAAATAATGAAATTAATTTTACTTTCTTAAATTCATATATCAAAATCCAAGCGTCTTAGAAAAAAAAATATGTGTTCAGACTTTTTTACACTGAAACACACAAGCTTTTTTAACTGAGTACCCTGCTTAAAATCAGCTTTGCGATATCAAAAATAAGTAAAAACCAATGTAGGAAAAATCAACACTGCGCACAGAAGATTGTTTGCTGGTGTTTCGCATGCCCCCTGGCAACCGCGGAGCGGTGCCAGACACTCCATATAGGAAGGCAATCTGAGGAAGCGGCGGCTTCCGATTTAATAAGCCCGTGGATATCAGATTATTACCATAACTAAACGTTTAAACGAATAAGATTTTAAGAATGAATATTCTGTTTTAATTAACTCTAGAGAATAAAAAATTTACCTACCTCATTATCTCTCCGAGTTCGCCGGTCATAAGAAAAGAATGGGACTGGCACACAACGCAACGAGACTTTAGATTTGGTTCTAACATTTAATTAAACTTAAATTCGATTCATAAAATAAAGCCTCACATCACGTACCAACACCAAACACGAATTTACATAGAATAACGAAATACAGATGTTTTCACTCAATAAGTAACAAAAAAAAAAATTAGATTTCCGGCGATGACGCCACAGTTCGAAAAGGTGAAAAAGAAAATAAAAAATAAAAGTTTATATATACAGTCTCACGTTCACTTCCGCTCTGGAGGAACAGCCCGATTGGGAGGAAGACCAACTTTGCTCCGGGTCCCCTACTTTTGAACTAATTCCAGATGAGGGATAAACCAACCATCTAAAACCGTCATCCCCAGAGGTATCCTTTGAACATGCAGGACTTTGGAGCCACGACGGATTTGACGTGAGTAAGCTCCCATTAGTGTACACGTTCCCACAGCAGCCAAACTGCGAAAGGAGTTCACCTTCCCAAGCACTGACTAAGCCGGGTGCTGCTTAACTTTCCGTGTTCTTACAGTAACAGAGTTTAGTGTCTGGCCCACCGCATGACGCTCAGAAGAGTATGTATTGGTTCATTTTTTTGTTCAAAAAATGGAAGGAAAGATTTTAAATATTAGCTCTAAAAAAAAAAAAATAAGATTTTTGTAAAATATATTTTATTTTAGTATAATTATTTAATTGTAGGTATCTTTCGTGTTTTTTATTGACTTCAGTGATTATTATTATTATTATTTTAGTGGATGCATCATATTTGCCGCAAATGAATATTTGGAAGAAGATATCCTTTCCCTTCTAGAATTCTAGAAAATTCAACTGCAAGAATGTATTTTTCAGTTATTATCGAATAAAATATAATTTCTGATGTAAGGAAAAGTGTCTGTTTTATTTACAATTTTCTAATTGAAAAGATGATACATTTTTACAGCGCATTTTAATCTGTTAATTTACAAATATTTAGTACTTGAATGAAATAATACAATAGTTCAATGGACGTATCACAACTGTGGGCCTGTTAAAAAAATTAAATGACACATAATTTATAAAAAGGAAAGGAAATTTTCAAGAAATGTCGGAAAATTGTGCTAAACAATTATGAACAATCTGCGTGTCATACTTTTCTAAAAATTCCTGATAAAATTTCCAAACAATTCATTTATACATTGTCTAGAAAAATCGCCCTCTTTTTAGAAATGTACAATGGGATTTTTAAAAAAGTATGTAGTGAATCTACTCGACTTTCCGAACACTTTATCGTTACCAAGCGTTTTAATAAGTTAAGAGTCTTTGAATAATTCAGCAAGACACAAATTGAAAATTATGGTGCTTGAATATAAACTCAAATTCGTATGTTTGTGACATTAATTTACCATATTAAATAATACAATTGTTCACTTTCGTCATTCAAATATGCATTTGTCTGGCTTATTTTAAGTGCAGATATTTAAATATAGGCTGCAATTTATAAGAATGATTTTTGTAACCCTGTAAAAACAATAAGTCCTACGCACACAAAAATGTGGGCAATAAGACAGTAATATACAATGCGCTTGTCTAATTTTAGCTCAGATGAATTCACAATATAGACAAAACCGCAAATATTTTGCTTCTATAGGACGCAAGGTATAAGAATACTTTTGTGATCCCCTTATCAAAGAATAAAAGTCCTTTACTCCAACACACAGACATCTTATTCTTCTCTATCCTACCATATAGCTACGCTCATACGTGACTCACACTGTAACAATTCCGGGCAACCAATGCAAGATAAAACATTTACCGCTATAACTCCCAAAAGATTGAAAAGCATAAAGAAGCGTACTAATATGTACAGTGTTTGTATTACCCAATTGAAATTTTTCCGATTTATGTATAATAATATAAAAAACAAATTGCGGGAATTTTAAAAATCGCAAAATCCACCTGTTAACTCATTTTTAAGCGATTTTTCGCTCTTTCCATCTCCATCTTGGTTCAGAGAGTAAGAAAGATGAACCATTTGCATGACAAAATTATCTGTTTCGAGTGACAATGACGTCATCATAACGGTTATCAGACTTTGAAGGGGAAATTGCGCATTCCCAACTCATTTAAAATGGTTTTTGTATATGATGCAATTTTTTTTCATTAAAGTGATCGTCTGCTTCAAGCATTGATAAAAAAAAACGGCCTGTGTACACAAAACAAGATCGTTCTAAGGCGGAAAGTTTCTATAAGAGCATGAAATTTGGTTTGAGTATATAATAAAAATTGCATATGGTGATATTTATTTTAGGTGGACGAAGATGAAATTTTGAGTGTAGGCATATTTTTGTCAAACGATTTTTCTAGGACCCGTTGTAATATCCTCCACTACGGGCTTTGACTTCTAGTTTATTATAAAAGAATTCTGTGTAGCCTATCTGTGTGTCGGTGGCATTATGTACAAACAACTAGAAGGAGAAATACGAAATTTTCTATAATGTGTGTTCTGGATATGGAAGTACGTACGAAAAAGCGATTTTTTTAAAAATCAGCCTGCAAATATTTTATGCAATATTTTGTGGATTTTTGAGTTTTTTTTTCTTTTCATGGATATTGAGCATTATGATTATTGAGTCATTATGTCATTGGACAGAAAAGGAAAACTGTTGTACCTTGAAATCTACACATGGGAGAGTTTTTTTTTTTCATTTAGTCAGATTATAAAATGTACAAGGAGAACTCTTATAAACTTTAAACTAGGGATGTAACGGATATTGATTTTGCCGGATGCCGTATACTGGATACCGGATATCTGAAGCTCCTTTAGTTGCCGGATACAGATATCCGGCCACATATTTGGCACGAAACGTGTATTTAGTTATTCAGTGTGTTTTTCATATTTTTTATATAATCACTTGATAACAATAAATTGTAAACATGTTTAACACATCATTTAAATATTTTTTAATAATTGACTTATAATTTACAAAAACTAAATATCTTTACATATACGTGCATAAAAAATGTCACTTAAAATGTAAACAGTTAAAATATTCTTTTTATGCAAACAGTGCTGGCAGAAGGAAATAAATTTAACCATGACACATTTATTAAAATAACTGTGATTTTAGATTATTTTCACGAAGAAATGCATACTTTTTTTATTTATTTAAGATGTCTAGTTTGATAAGATACCTTTGATAGATGAGTTATTTTTTTCTAAACATGGGCTTAATGCTTTTTTTCTGTTTTATTCTTTAATATCAATTAACATTTAGTGATTTTTAGTTTTATTTTAAGTTAAATTGCTTTTAGAGATTGATAAAGAAAGTAAATCCCTTTTAAATATTTATAAAACAGAATTTTTCAAGTTATGCATTAAATTTCTTTAATTAAAAAAAAACCTGTAAGTTAAAAATCATAAATATATCTGTTTAATTGTTTCGCTACTAAAATATATGAACATTCTTTCACAGTACTAAAACTTATATGTGACACCAAATTCATAAAAAAAAATCTCCCTGCCACTGTAAATAAATTTGAAAACAGAATAATCGGAGTTTTTTGCTAATTATTTGCTAATTCTGGAGCAAATTTTGTTGGAGTTTTTTGCTAATTCTGGAGCAAATAAAAAATAATGGAGAAACTCCATGGGGAGAGAGTGTAAAATTACATTATTACGTCATTTTTGTTATTAAAATGAGAGAAACTGCATATTACTGAATGCACATATTTTTCAAATGATACTACACAGTTCTTGTCATTAAACTTACCCCCCCCCCCTATAAACAGCAGTCTACAGCTGAAAAGGATAAGAAGATCACCTCCAAATTTGCACATGGACACTACATGAGATGTGTTTAAGGTTTTTTTTTATGTTCAGAAAATGTCCGCTAAGCAGCACTTTGCAGCATGAAATCAAGTCTAAATATGAGCCTAACTAGTTATAAATGTGCTCAAAAACTTCTGAATTGCAATTGTGTGTTTATTTTTAATTATCCCTTTCCAGTGTTGAATTTGTGTTATTTTGATGTTTAATGGCAACTTGAACACTTTTAACTTGACCTTTTTAATGAAAATTCCCTAAGCACTTCTCATATATCTCTTCTATCTATATATGTATAAAAATGAATGTTTGTGGGCATGTATGTATGTATGTATATATGTATGTGGGTGGGTGTGTATGACGTTGAAAAACTCCAAAACCGTTTGAATGAACACCATGAAATTTGGTACACTTACATCTTTAGTCATTGTGAAGGTTTTTATGCTATCCATTTTACTCTAGCTCACCGCTAGATGAAATTGCAGAACGTCGAATTCTATTCAACTGCTTGCTATGAAAAATCCTTAAACTTATTTTGACGAAAATAGGTACGTATGGATATTTGAACACGGAGAATATTTTTACACTATCTGTTTTGCCATAACTTGCTGCTAGATGAGCTACAGTACATCGAATTCAATTCCGTTCGACCGCTTGCTATGAAAATACCATTCAACCGATTTTGATGAAAATTGGTATACACGGATAGTTAAAGACGTGAAATATTTTTACACTATCCATCCATTTTGCTGTAACTTACCGCATTATGGTGCTGCAGAGCGCCGAATTCTATTTCGTTTAAGCGCTTGCTGAGAAAATATCGGTCAACGGATTTTGATGACAACTGGTACACGTGGATATATGAACATGGGGAATATTTTTACTCTATCGGATTTGATATAACTTGTCGCAAGATGGCGCTGCAGCGCATGAACTTCTATACCGTTCGGCCAATTGCCATAAAAATTTTTATGCTTACACATTTGAGCACGGAGAATATATTCTAACTATTCGTTTAGCTGTTACTCACTACTAGATGGCACTACAGCGCATTATTACTTTAACTCGTCATTGAATGGCAATGCAGCGCACCAACTTCATGACAATTCATCTCTATGAAAATTGATATACATAGATACTTGAACACAAATAATATTTTCGTGTTATCCATTTTGCTATAAATAGCTACTTCATTGTGCAGTAGCACATCGTTACTTTATCTCGTGAATAGATAGCGCTGCAACTACTACTTAATGGTCGCTGATGCGCTGCAAATATAGACTGTTCACAGATCGCTATGAAAACTGATATAGATAGATATTCGAAGGAGATTATTTTGGCTTTATCCATTTTGCTAGAACTTGCCACTATATGTCACTTCAAATCAATAATTTCAGGACTGTTCAAATAATCGCCAAGGAAATTTGTAAACATAGATGTTTGAACGAAAAGAAGATTTTGGCCGCATCCGGTTAGCTATAGCTCGCCTTCTGTACCGTTCAATCGTTTGCTATGAAAATACCGTTCAGCTGATTTATGAAAACTAATTGTCTGCCAGTGGTCAAAATTCGACCATAAAGCATTAATTTTTTTTTAATTTGAGTGTGGATAAAGTTCTTCTGTCAAAGAATATGACACACCATTCCATACTCACTGGAACCTACTAAAGGGACCTCCTTGGCTAAGATACTATCTTTCTTTAGTGGCCACTTTTTTAAAATTTCATTTTACAACCACCACTCTTTTCTGTGAAGAAGGTGTTCTTGTAAAAACTCTATCATATTTTACTAAATGCAAAGACAGCTCCAGCGAATGTGTCATAGGGTCATATCCCTCTACCGACCTTGGATTTCACGCATACATTTTGCATTTTGAACAATTTACGCTAATCTAAAAAGTCTAGTTGCCCCCTCCGAAAATTGAACCTGGAACTATCCTCGGCTAAAGACCATTATGTTTGGAGTTATAAAATCTTAAAAAGTCGAATGATTCAAGTCTACTTGCTGAGGCGTACCACTGACCATGTATGAAACATTGCTGCCTCAATAAATTTGCCCTTTTTTGAATGATTGTCCTTGAGATTTATTTACTCTCATCGCAAATGTAGGTATATTTGGAAATTGAGTTTTTTGAAAGGATATGGTAAAACAGTACCAGAATATTTTATAAGTGGAATTAAAATTATTTTGTTGCCTGCGGTTCCAGTTCAAACTTCGCAATCAACTGCATTACGATGTACAAACTTGATGCGCATTCCTGTTCCATGAACTAATACTTCCTTTGTATTTAAGTTTCTTATTAGTAATGATAAAATTTACTAACTTATGTGGTGGCAACTCTGTTATTTTTTTTTAGCCAGGTGCAAATACCGCCAGCTGTTTTTTCTGGGAAACGTTTAAAGACTTCTGAAACATTGACTTTTCCCCCTAAAAAAGGAGGAAGTTTTCATCCGTATACAAAATAGTATTTAGATACAGAATTAAATAAATAAAAAAAATATCAATATACTAAAAAGAAATTTGTAAGCTTATTGGTTACACAATGGGGAATTTCTGAAAACGTGTGGAATTGAATAAAAATACAAAATTAAATTAAACTTCCGAAACATGGAAAGGGATAAACAACTATGTACTAGAAATCACTTTTGGTTTGTAAGAATTTCGCGCAGATCACAATTATTTCGAAATTTTTCACTTGCTCCCAGCTAACCGAAAAGAAAAGAAAAAAACCAAACCACCCACAGTCAAAGAATTTAAAAATATTAGTGGATAGTTATTGATTTCACTGTGATCATAGCAAATTATTTTATCGTAGGTACGGTGATATGTTCTCTATTCATCAGATATTCTATTCGATTACGCCAACATTAATAAAAGTTCAATCATCATTTTTAGTTTCTATTATAACTGACTTCAATATGTTATCTGAGAGTAAGTTTTCGGAAATATTTCCATACACTTCATTAATAATATTATTTTCCCTCCCTCTTAATTGCTGAGATATTTCTTCAATAATATTTTTGGAGATAATTCCCTTTCGCAGACTGCCTGGCGGGAGGTTATGAAGAAATTGTCGAATTGGGGCATTTCTGCGCAGCGTCTCTTCAATTCCGACCTGCGAGGAACGAATAGTAAATATTATTCTCTCCTTCAGGATTTTACTACTGCTTTTAAACATAGCATTTACAACACTTCGCGCAGTTATGGCCGTCTAAAAAAAGTCGCCACGCACATGACTAAATGGCCAATGACTAAAATGTGCTAAAGCACATTTTAATCGGAGGCGTATCACCAAACTGGAGAATAATTCCACTTTTTGCAAATTTTGTTGTAATACTATATATATATATATATATATATATATATATTATATTATATATATATATATATATATATATATATATATATATATTATATATATATATATATATATATATATATATATATATATATATATATATATATATATATATATTATATATATATATATATATATATTTATATACTAGCTGAGGTACCCGTCCTTGACGGGTTAGTGAGTGCAAATTTCCAAAAAGCAAAAACTTTCGTCAGCATTGTAGGAGTACACAGAATGGATGGAGTAAGTTGCCAAAGTAAAGAAAGCGAAGTTATAATTTTTATGTATTGTTAAAATATTACAGGTTAAGAGAGTCACTAAGTAATATCATTTCATTTGCTTTAGTCGTAATTATGTGATGCGCGAACGAATATTTATGAATATAGAAATGATTTTCGCAAAATCTCAAAATCTAATCAACATCTTTGAAAAAATGGAAGCCTAGAATTTAAGTTGAGTAACAACCTATCATGTCACCCAATTTCGTTTCATTCCCTGCAGTCTTTATTTCGTGATGCTGGAACAAAATTTAAGCATTTTAAAACGATTTTCGCAAAATCTCCAAATGTAATCAAAATATTTTAAAAATTCAACGCCTATAACTTAAGATTAGCAACTACCTATCATATCACTAAATTTCGTATCATTCGTATTAGTTGTTATTACGTGATGTTTGAAGAAATATAAACATATTTTGAGAGAACTTTCACAAAATCTCAAAATCTAATGAAAATGTTTAAAAAATTGGATACCTATAGTTTATGTTGAGCAACCATCTATCATGTGACCCAATTTCATATCATTCGCTTTAGTCGTTATTATGTAATGCGGGAACAAAAATTCACTCAGTTTTAAACGATTTTCGCAAAATCTCGAAATCAGATCGATTTTTTAAAATTAGATGCTTATAGTTTAAGGTGAGTGACCACCTATCATTTCACCAAATATCATTTTTTCACCTTTGCAGTTATTACGTGATGCTTGAACACAAATTTCTGCAGTTTGACAGGATTTTCGCAAAATCTCAAAATCCAATCAAGATTTTTTAAAAATTGGACTCCTATGTTTTAAGTTTAGAGACCACCTATCATGACACCCAATTTCGTATCATTCGCTTCAGTCGTTTTTACGTGATGCTTGAACACAAATTTACGCAGTTTGAAACGATTTTCGCAAAATCTCAAAATCCAATCAAGATTTTTTTAAAATTCCACGCCTATGCTTTAAGTTGAGTGACAGCCTATCATGACACCCAATTTCATATCATTCGCTTCAGCCGTTTTTACGTGATGCTTAAACAGAAAAAGCGTCACGGACAGAATGACAGAATGACAGAACGAGAGAACGACAGAATGACAGACAGACAAACTTTTTTTTGAGGGTCACATCGTATTCCCGGGTGCTTGAAACGGATAGAAATCGCAAAATTTTTGAATTTCAAGAAAGGTACAGACAAAACTCTAATTTTATTTATACAGATATATATATATATATATAGTACTGCTGAAACTAAGTGTTGTTATTTCAAAATTGACACAACAATGGAACCATCGCCCGACTTCGGCGTGAAATAGTGCGTGCCAAATTACTTCTCTAATTTTTTACGGTTCATTAGCATATTACACAAAAATTTTAAAATGCGCACAAACAACTCCAAACGAACTTTAAGCAATTTTTAGAGTAAGGATTTTGAGAAGAGCAAGAGCATGAAATTTCACCTTTGTTTCATAAAGAATTTGAAGTATTAAAATTTCATTCAGTCCATTCTTTACACAAGCTCACAGAAAACAAAAATTCTTTGTTAAGTCGGAACAAAATGCGTTTGACGAGTAACTGCATCTTGCACCGTACTTTGAGAGTTATTTTTTCCCAATTAAGACACGGTATCTAAACTAACATTTTATAACTTTTTCAAAAATAATGATGAAATCCACTTTCACAGTTATTCTTAAACGCAAAAAATACAATGTATTCCTGATATATATTATTAATATTTATTACTAGCTGAAGTACCCGTCCTCGACGGGTTAGTGTATGCAAATTTCCAAAAAGCAAGAACTTTCGTCAGCATTGTAGGATTACACAGAATGGATGTAGTATGTTGCCAAAGTAAAGAAAGCGAAGTTATAATTTTTATGTAATTGTTAAAATATTACAGGTTAGAGAGTGACTAAGTAATATGATTTCATTCGCTTTATTCGTAATTATGTAATGTGCGAACGAATATTTACGCATATTGAAATAATTTTCGCAAAATCTCAAAATCTAATCGATATTTTTGAAAAATTGGAAGCCTATAATTTAAGCTGAGTGACAACCTATCATGTCACCCAATTTCGTTTCATTCCCTGCAGTCTTTATTTCGTGATGCTGGAACAAAATTTCAGCATTTTAAAATGATTTTCGTAAAATCTCCAAATGTAATCAAAATATTTTAAAAATCCAACGCCTATAAATTAAGATTAGCAATTAACAAATTTCGTATCATTCCTATTAGTCGTTATTACGTGATGCTTGAAGAAATATAAACGTATTTTGAGAGAATTTTCACAAAATCTCAAAATCTAATAAAAATGTTTAAAAAATTGGACACGTATAGTTTATGTTGAGCAACCATCTATCATGTGACCCAATTTCATATCATTCACTTTAGTCGTTATTGCGTAATGCGTGAACAAAGATTCACTCAGTTTTAAACGATTTTCGCAAAATCTCGAAATCTGATCGATTTCTTTTAATTAGATGCTTATAGTTTAAGGTGAGTGACCACCTATCATTTCACCAAATACCATTTTTTCATCTTTGCAGTTATTAAGTGATGCGCGAACACAAATTTACGCAGCAATTTTCGCAAAATCTCAAAATCTAATCAAGACTTTTAAAAAATTCGACGACAATGTTTTAAGTTGAGTGACTACCTATCATGATACCAAATTTAATTTCATTCACTTCAGTCGGTTTTACGCTCGAACCCAATTTTAAGGAGTTTTGAACGATTTTCGCAAAATCTGAAAATCTAATGAAGATTTTTTAAAAATACGCTGCCTAATGTTTAAGTTCAGTGACCACCAATGATGATACCAAATTTCATTTCAATCGCTTCAGTCGTTTTTACGTGATGCTCGAACACGAATTTACGCAGTTTGAAACGATTTTCGCAAAATCTAAAAATCTAATCAAGATTTTTTAAAAATTCGACGCCTATGTTTTAAGTTGAGTGACCACCTATCATGACACCCAATTTCATATCATTCGCTTCAGTCGTTTTTACGTGATGCTTAAACAAAAAAAAAGCGTCACGGACGGAATGACAGAAGGACAGGACAGAACGACAGAACGACAGAATGACAAACACACAAATTTTTTTTGAGGGTCGCATCGAATTTCCGGGTGCTTGAAACGGATAGAAATCGCAAAATTTTTGAATTTCAAGAAATGTACAGACAAAAGTCTAATTTTATTTATATAGATACAGTTAAATAATCATATGAGTAAGGTTTTAGAAACGCTTTCGAATACTCTCCACCAATTTCAGCATCTAGATTAGGTGTTGCTGCAACTAAAAGAGAAAGACTTTTAAAAAAAAAAAATGTTTACATCAGTTATATCTATATAAATAAAATTAGACTTTTGTCTGTACATTTCTTTGAATTCAAAAATTTTGCAATTTCTATCCGTTTGAAGCTCCCGGGAATCCGATGCGACCCTCAAAAAAAAGTTTGTCTGTCTGTCATTCTGTCATTCTGTCGTTCTGTCATTCTGTCCGTGACGCTTTTTTTGTTTAAGCATCACGTAAAAACGACTGAAGCGAATGATATGAAATTGGGTGTCATGATAGGTGGTCACTCCTCCTTAAACATAGGCGTCGAGTTTTTAAAAATCTTGATTAGATTTTCAGATTTAGCGAAAATCGTTTCACACTTCGTAAATTTGTGTTCAAGCATCATACAAAAACGACTGAAGCGAATGATATGAAATTGGGTGTCATAATAGGTGGTCACTCAACTTAAAACATAGGTGTCCAATTTTATAAAAATCCTGATTGGATTTTCAGATTTTGAGAAATTCCTTTAAAACTGCGTAAATTTGTGTTCAAACATCACGTAAAAACGAAAAAAGTGAATGATATGAAATTGAGTGACATGATAGGTGGACACTCAACTTAAAACATAGGCGTCGAATTTTAAAAAAATCTTGATTGGATTTTAAAATTTTGCGAAAATCATTTCAAACTGAGTAAATTTGTGTTCGCACATCACGTTATAACTGCAAAGGTGAAAAATGATATTTGGTGAAATGATAGCTGGTGACTCACCTTAAACTATAAGCATCTAATATTAAAAAATCGATCAGATTTCGAGATTTTGTGAAAATCGTTTAATACTAAGTGAATCTTCGTTCCCGCATTACGTAATAACGACTAAAGCGAATGATATGAAATTTGGTCACACGATAGATGGTTGCTCAACATAAACTATAGGTGTCCAATTTTAATGGTGTCCTTATTTTATAGGGTCCAATTTTATAGGTGTCCTTAAACTGACGTTTCCATCTATGTAGTAGATGGAAACGTCCAGTAGATGGAACGTCCAACATTCCAGTAGATGGAAACGTCAGTTTAAGAACACTTTTCCTGGATTCTAACCCAACTTCCAGACAGAACAAGGGGGTGGAACACCATAATTAAAGGACAGTGGCTGCAAATGAACCTAAACAGCAGAGGGAAATTTTCGTTTAAGAACACTGTTGGAGGATCAGACTTCGATCCCACGAAGGTAAATTTATAGGAGGGGACACTTCTTTTAGAAAGTTGGATAACGCCGTTGTTGCAAACAGGTGGCGCTACGCACACTGGGCAACTTCACATCTTCTGCTTCTGCGCATCTCAGGTTGTTTATATTTCCATCGAGGCGAAGAAAATGTAGATCGTAGAATTAGAACTTCAAAAAATTCCATATATAGACTTATAAACGTGATATATAGTAATTACTGGTTTCAAATGTGTTTTAATTACATAATTGTCTTAGAATAATATTTCGTAATGAATATAGGCAATAGTTTCGAAGCGAAGTCATATTATTATTTGCCAAATGCCAGTTACATTGGACGTTAGGCCATTAAACTCCTAAATATTATGTATGTCATATTTGGAGTTTATTATTTTGCCAAAAGCTGTATTTTAAGAAATGTTACTAAATTTAGAAGAATTTAGTTTGTGTGAACGCAATATTTATAATGATATACACTGCTTAAAACAATTAAAGGATATTGCGGTTTTAGGTGGATCTTGTGGGTGGGAAACTTTTTAGCTGATTGATACATGGTCGACAGACGTAGTAGGTTATATGAGAATAAGTTACACTTGTTTGGCAGAAAAAAATGCATTTTATTGCGCATTTGTGTAGAAAAGGGAAAAAAAAACACAATTTGTGCATATGAGAAAAAAAGAATAAGAAAAGGTGTTTTCTTCAAAGGAAATCATTTTCAGTAGGGGGTATGGTTTCCACGGACGGCCAGCAACGTTGAACACCTTTGAGGCATGGAGTCAATGGGGCTATTAATCACGAGGTGGGGTATTCTGTCGCACTCTTCCAGAAGAGCTCTTTCTAGTTCTTGGAGAGTTTGTGGGGGTGGTTGGCGGCCAGCAACTCGTCTTCCTAGAGCGTCCCAAACGTGCTCTATTGGATTCATGTCTGGAGAACACGCTGGCCATTCCATTCGTACGATTCCTTTCTCGAAAAGGAAATCCTCCACCAGGTTAGCACGATGTGGCCTGCAGTTATCGTCCATTAAAATGAAGTCATCTTCGATTGCTGCATCGTAAAGGACTACAATAGGTCTTAGGATCTCATCCCTATATCGGCGACCAGTCAGAGGTCCATCTCGAATGATGTAGAGGTCTGTGCGCCCGTCAATGGAGATCCCACCATACACCAACACTCCCCCACCGCCAAAGCTGACACTTTCGTGCACGAACGCAGGATTATTTCTACTGCCACGGTCCCTCCAGATGAAAATACGCCTATTATCAGGATGAACTGAAAAACGGGACTTTTCAGAAAAAAGAACATTGTTCCATTCATTTCTCCTCCAGTTCACATGCTCTGTTGCCCACTCCCTGCGGTCGCGGCGATGCCTTGATGTTAGTCTAACACATACCATCGGTCGGCGAGCATACAGACCTACACCATGGAGCCGGTTTCGGACAGTCTGAGTTGAAACCGTGGTGCCAGTAGCCGAGCGAAGGTGTTGTTGGAGAAGAGTAGCGTTCATATTCCTGTGTCTCTGAACCGTTAACACTAAATAACGATCTTCATTGGGCGTTGTTTCCCGTCTACGACCTTGCCCTGGTCTTCGGCCTGCACTTCCAGTCGCCAAAAACCGGTTCCAAATCCTGGAAATCACACTTTGTGACACTCCAATGGCTTGCGCTACTTCGGCTTGAGTTTGGCCCCCTTCTAACCTACCGACAACTCTCCAAGCTTCTGAATCGGTTAAATGACTTCGCTGAGACATCGTACTCATCGAAACAAAGCTGTCACTGAATGCCGATCATCCTTGTCTTCATTGTCTTTTATTCAGTTGAAAGTCCAATTTCATTCGCTGCCGCTGAAACGACGTTTTTGACATCGAACTCAAAATTAGCATACTCCACATTTTGAAAATCAGAAAAATTTGCATTTGTGATTCTTTTCTTCCATTTTCGGCAAAAAAAAAAAAAAAAAAAATCGCTTATATCTTTATTTTATATAAAACTTAAAATATCCTTTAATTGTTTTGAGCAGTGTATAAACATTAGTAGTCGGAGGGGGGGGTAGAGGGTTTCTCCATTTCAATTTCTGTACATCTTTTCCCAAAATATTCGGGATATTTTTATTTCCGAAATAATTTAGGAAATTGGTCAAATTCTTCAACACTTCTCACAAAGTGATTATTAAAAGGTACATAAAAACGACGTTTAAGACACTCCACTTTTCTATGTGATTCTTCATCGTTTTGTTTCCCTCATGTACCCTTTACATGTCGGGCATAAAAAATGTTTTATATATAGACATCTAGCGGATATACCCGCATTTCGGTCGAGATTGTTAAAATAACTCATACGAATGAGAAAGTAAAATACATGTGCATGTGTGTACTTACATACATACACATCTACAGTGAAACTTGAATGAGCGGCGACCTCTATTAAGTGGCCCCTCCCCGAACGACCACTCTTTCAAAGCATAAATTTTTTACCCTATCTACTTACTGTTAAAAGATCCTCTAGAAGAGACCACACAACCTTGTATAAGCCACCAGTCCCAGTGCCCTGTCCGAAAATTTTATTGCATTTTTCCGAAAGTAAAGTATACAAAAACCTTAATCAAAACTGTTGTTCTTCTGCAAATCGACATAAGGTGCAAATACACTCATACATTACCTATAAATCTTGTAGGTTAGAGAAGAGACATGTCTAAGAAAGGAGCGGTTTTGCTACTGTTGGAGCAGAGCACTGATGTCACTAGAGAAAAGAAATTCGAAGAGGAAGTTGACGGTTCCTTTTGGTCGTGGGAAAACCCAAAAAGCAATTTTCAAAGCAAATAGATTTTACTGTTGCAAATTCCAAATGCATATGGAATATCAGGATAAATGTTCTTTCGTCAGAGGCAAAAAAATAAAGTAGAGTGAGAAGTTATATCCGAGAGAGAAAAAGAATGAAACAATCTGAACTTTTAAAATATTTTATTGGAATTAATTTTTTAAAAAATATTTGCATAATTACTTATGCACTGGTAAATTCTTGTAGGACAAAATAAACAGTACGTTTTAGCATTTTTTTTTCTTGTCACCTCTCTCAACGACCGACTTTTTTCGGAAAGGAAAGTGGTCGCTCTCTAGAAGTTTCACTGCATATAAATATTACTCGTATTCGTATGAACTATTTTAGCAATCTCGAATGAAAAACGGGTACTTCAGCTGTATGTTTATATAAAGCATTTTCATGCGAACAACGTTTTCTTTTATTTTAGGAGTTATTGGAGTATGACGCATAGCTCAGTCATCTTCTTTAGAAGCATTTGATTCATAAAAAGCAGAATTTTTTTTCCTTTTAATATTAAAAATATGCCTCTTTAAAGTCTATGTAAAACTTAAATTTTATGTACAAAGATATACACAATAGAAAATCAGCTTAAAAGCTTTGTGCTGTGTGATTAATGAAACACGTCTTAGAGGGAATGCATAAAGTATAATGAGTTTCGGAGCACTTGGGGCTGATGATTAAGTTATGATATCACAGACCATTATTTACCACGTTGTTAGCCTTACATATGATACTAGATGACGCCGCAGCAGGCCAAATTCTTGACCATTCAAACGGTCGCTATGAAAATCAGTATACATAGCTATTTGAACAATGAGAATATTTTGGCGTTATCCATTTTGCTATAACTCGCCACTTGACGGCACTGTAGCAAATCATTACTTTAATTAACCACTAGATCGCGCTGCAGTGCATCACTTCTCGACTGTGCAACTGATCGCTATGAAAATAGGTATACATAGATATTTGAACACGGGGAAGAGTTTGGCGCTATCCATTTTCCTATATAATTTGCCACTAGATGTCGCGTCAACACATGAACTTCAGGGCTGTCCAGCCGATCGTCCTGAAATTTCGTATTCATCGATATCTGAATGCGAAGAATATTTCCGCCGTATCCGTTTTGCTAAAACTCGCCACTAGATTGCGCTACGCCGCATGACCTTCTGCACCGTACAAACGATTGCCTTGAAATTCGGTATGCATGGTTATTGAACACAATATAAAGCGATATCCATTTTGCTATATTTCTTTATTACAATAAATAGTAATCACCACAAATCGTAATATCAAAAAGTCCATTCATTCCCGTGCGAAGAACGGGTACTTCAGCTAGTTGTTATATAAAAGTATTTGTACATTCACAAAAAAATGTCGAACCAAAAAGAGGAATTTGAGCTTTAATTGAGGCACAGACAAAGGAAAGATAAAAGCACTCGATTATTGTAAAAGAACTCCATAATTTTTATCTTAAACGGATCAATTATATTTTAAAACAGAACACGAATTTTGAAAGGTTAATGGCTACTCTATCTTTTAACGTAATAATTTGAAATGAGCATGTAAAATGAATAAATGAATTAGTAAGTAAGTAAATATACATGCTTTATGGCTTCCAAGGAATATAATAATTTACTCAAATGCGAGAGGAATATATTGTTTAGCAGTCATTTAAACTATAACAAACTGAATTTAAGCTATAGTTTTCCATACAGTCACATCTGGCCCGCTTACGAGTAAACCATTGTAACAAAATTAATGTATCATAGGCGGTAGACCATTACTCATTTTAAATGAAAGAATACCGGCTTTGTCCCAAAAGTAATGCGACTAGATGTGGTAAAAAGAATTTATTGATACGATGGGTACATACACTAAAATTCCTAAAATTAGTCTCCTTGGGCATCGATACACATGCTCAAATCCGATTCCTAAGCTGCAACGGCTTCCTGAAAGTCAATTGCCAAGACTTCTTTGATTGCATTTGTGAAAGCCCGTAGGACAGCTGGAACATTTCTTTGAAAAGGTGGCCTTACAGGCTTCTTCAGAGCTTTAGGAACAGGAAAAATTCTACTGAGAAAAGCAGCTACAATACAGCTCCGGTTCACGAATCCAGGAGCAGGAAAAATCCTGTTCCCAAAGTTCAGAAGAAGCCTGAAGCCACCGTTTCAAAGACATTACCGTCATCCATCGGGCTGTCACAGATGCTCTCAAAGAGGTCTCGGCAACTGACTTTCAAGGAGTCTTTGCAGCTTGGTAATCGGATTTAAGTGCATGTATCGATGCCCAAGGAGACTAATTTTAGAAATTTATAGTGTGTGTACCGATCGTATCAATACATTCTTTTACCACACCTAGTCCCATTACTTTACGGGCAAACTCGGTATTATCAACACAGGATGAGCAGAATTAACATTGATTTTTACCTCTTAACGTTGGACAAAGCTACTCGATAATGATTCTACTTAAATAATAAAACTGAAGTGACTCCACTCGAATTTCCGAACAGTTGATCTTTAGCTTGATTTTACCGTTAAATAAATTGATTCAATACTATCGAATTTATCCAGACACAAGTTCATTTCAAATAATTTGCGTCTATGAGCTAGTGTATAAAAATTCATTTCTATAGCTCTGAACATAAGCCCTAGGTGCACCAAAATCAATATAGATTATCTGATGGTGACCTGTAACATGCATACCCAATTTGAACTCTCCGAATGCACCATTTAGACATTAACAAACTTTAAATTATTTGCTTCCGTAAGCCGTAATGTAAATTACCCCTTTTTGCAACCCTGTAAAAAGTCTATCTGTACTCTTCTGTAATAACTTGTACTTATCTTGAAGAACTATTCTAAATCTCAAGATGTATTTATTTCAAAATATAAATTGACATGGCGTTTGCGATACTTAAGTATGAATAAATTTTTAACAGTAAATCGTGCTCTGTCAGAAGCTCTTTATCAGATCCAACTCCCCAATGCACTGCATATAATCGTGGCTCAGCTTTGTTTACGTCTGTGGACAAAGTTATTAATTATTCTCCGATCCGGAGAGCAACTTGAGCGTGTTTGCACACCTCAGTGTTTCAGGAGCCGGAGGCATTCGGCTAATCCTCTGGTGGTAAATGGCGCTTTTCATCATGCTACAATGTGCACATGAAACAATCTATGCTCAGGATTTATCAAACCCTTGATACTTTAATGTGTTATAGTTATGATATTTTAAATGCACTAAAATTCGCCTTGATTTAAAAGGAATGCAAATAACGGCACACGTTAGTGTGTTATTTAGCATGTTAGAACTTTTCATGTTAGCACTTTTCATGTTAGCACTAGCATGTTAGAACTTTATTAAACGACAGTTTACGTCACATATGGGCAACCACCGGCCAGCGGGCCGCATGTGGCCCGCTACGACTTTTGATCCGGCCCGCGGAACATATGAAAACCCCGTATGAAACCCATATAAACCATTCAAAATCCCATATAAATCCCAATTATACTGCCCGCGACTTTGCTAACATCCTAAAGTTTGGCTCGCAACTTTTCAAAGCTTGCCCATACGTGGTTTATGTTTATCAAGGCACATTTTCAAATTCATTAATTCTATAGTAATACCGGTATGTTAATGCTACATCTGAATAATTTCCATAGATCTTTCTGAATTTTTGATTGTTTGAGAATTGCTCTGACAGAGTAAAATTCCTACAACAGTTGATTAATTTAAAATATAAATGATGTAGTGTGATTGAAAGAAATTTGTGTTAATGAATTGAATGTTGAGGAATTCCTTCAAGCACAATATATAGTTATATTAGGTTAAAGCCACTGCGTTAGTAATTTTTCTTAATGATAAATGACTTCACATAACTGTGAAAGCAACACTATGCCAGAACCTTGTTTGAATTATATTCGAAACTATCAAAGCAACCTTAAAATAGTTTAATCCACTTAAATCAATTACATATTGTGGCTTTAAAATGTAAAATGGTTAAGTAAAAATCAAGATTTTTCGAGGATATTTTTCTACGCTTTAACTGAAATACTTGAAATTTTGTATGTGCCAACACGAACATTTTAACTGTAGGTTTTCGCATGAATTTGAAGTTTTCCGGCTTATTACTGAATTTTGTATAGTTGGTATTTCTACGAATATACTGAGAATTATTAGACCAATAGAGTTTAAAATAGTGTAGTGAACATTCATGAATGCATCCAGGAAATTGAGGTAAAAAACTTGAAAAATTAACTGACACTCCTCACTAGAAAATAAGCATTTTTAGTTTAACTAAAAACTGCGCAATTTCCATACTTAGCTAGGTACATGTTTATTGTTTAAGCAATAATGATGGCGCAATAGCAGATGCTTTACATCAGGAACTGCTAATCAGATTTATCTCCATAATGCAGGTAGAGATAATGATAACCAACCATAGTTCTCCGCTACCGATTAGCTGAATACAGTTATTAATTAAGCTTTGATCGTTAATGCTCCAGTTGAGTGCATTTGCCCAACCCTGTGTTTCAGCAACCGACGCCATTGAGTTAATCGCCTGGTGTAAAATGCGCTATTCCTCTCACTATTGGACAAATGACATGAGATGTATTATACCTATCTACTTGCATCTTCTGTAAAAGTAATCACTCAGAACAAAAGTTGAATCCATTTGCTTTCATTCGAATGTTTCTAAGAGATAAATTAAATTTCTTATTTTTGTATTTTATCATAATAGTCATAATGTTTGAAATGAGATTTTAAACGAAATAGTTTCTACAAACTGATATTATAAGAGTGAATTATAATTATTTTAGTTGTAAAACAATTATTCCCCAATTACTGATATTTTGTTCGGAATGAATTTCCTCAAATTTTTGTGATTTTCATATTTGTGATTTCACATTTGTGATTTTCGAAGAATATAAATAACTATCTTTAAAACTTTTGTAAAGGATTTTCTTTATTTTAAAATATTTCTGCGAAGAAGTGCACTTTTTAAAAGAGAGTTCTTTAATTTTGATTATTTTAATACTTTATTAAAGCAAGATTTCAGTGATAGTTTAGTCAATGGTCATTTGATACGAGCAATGAATCTAGGCATCTGATACTCCAAAATACTTCCGATTCACATAATACCAAATCTTTTTCTTCAAATATCATGACTAAGAAAAACATTATTCCATTATCTATCGAAAAATTTATAGAAGCACACAAAATGTATCAATTTACATAGTTTGAGTTCTAAAAACTGTTAGGTTCATCCACATAGTACTTGAACGAAAACAATAAAAATATTGTATTGCGATATTCCTACTTTATATACAAAAATGCGTATTGGCCCGAGGTAAGTTTTAGTTTCATTTCCAAATGTATTGTGTTTAGGATTAATACTCTATTAGAATCTAAATGTATATGTATTTTTTTATTAAGAAACTATATTTTTTATTGAGTAATAACATTGTACCGAACAGGAAAAGAGAGATTAATGTTTTAAAAACTATTTTCTCATGCAGAAGAAATCAAATTTTTAGTGGAAATTCTCAAAGAAGATTTAATCCTTTGCATAGAACTGGCGGGGAAACTGTCAGTGCCATATTCAAATAGTGCATATTCAAATAATTTGTTTACGAGTTTGGTTAGGCCCCCAGTTCTGTAGTCGCTAAACTCCTTTTCCATAACAACACGGAAAGTGAAGAAGCATCTGGCTTGGCCAGTGCATGGGAGGGTGAACGCCTCTCTGGGCTGTACTGCTGTGGGACCGTATATGCTAATGGGAACTAGTGCACATAAACTCCGCCGTGGCTCCAATGTACTCCATTATCAAACAAAACCTCTGGGGGTGTCGATTTCAGATGGTTGGCCCCTCAGCTGGAATTGGTACAAAATTAGTGACCAACAGACAGAAGACGAACCCCCTGGGGAATCAAAGGCACCTATATTTCCATCGACAGTGCAATCATATAGGGTCGACCGATTTTTTTTTAATTACTCTTCTAATAGTGCAGACAGGGTTATCTCTGGGTTCAATAAAAACGTTGTAAAATACACTCATGTCCATAAATTAAGGATAATTCAGAATCACACAGAAATTGATCTCTAAAATAAAAATTTCACCTGTGGAATGATCACACACATCTTGAAGAAGAATATGCAAATTACAGGAAACCACCAGATGGCGTGGATGATACGTCACAATGACGAGAGTGTAAGAGAGGGGTATATAAGGAATGGTGGCAAAGAAGTAAAATTGTTCACAAGCGCTGTGAAAGCCTTTCAGTGCAAAAACCGCATAGTTATGGCGCAAAGGAGGCATTTGGATGATGTTTTACGTGGCAGAATTATCGGACGACTGGAATGTGGACGTACCCAACTGGAAGTATCCGAGGAACTTGGAATCGCCCAGAGTGTCATCTCCAGGCTTCGGCAACGATTCCAAGATGATGGTAATGTGAGTAGACGTTACAGCACAGGTCGCCCCCGAGTTACAACGCCGAATGAGGACCGCTATTTGGCAGTTACTGCCAAAAGAAACAGACGGAGTACAGCATCAGACCTGTCTCGTCAGCTCTCTTCAGCTACCGGTACGACAGTTTCAACGCAGACCGTGTACAGACCCTTGGGGCACATTGGTCTATATGCTCGTAGGCCTGTCAGATGTGTTCCACTTACCGCAACTCACTGTCGCCTGCGATTAACCTGGAGGAGAGAGCATGCATTGTGGACACCGCAACAGTGGTCTTGTGTGATGTTTTCCGACGAGTCCAGGTTTAGTTTGGAGTCTGATTCTCGCCGGACATTCATCTGGAGAGCGCCAGGTACCCATTACCACCAAGAGAACACCATTGAAAGACACCGTTACGGTGGTGCAGGATGGCTCGTTTGGGGAGGAATTATTCTTGGTTCCAGAACTGACCTGCATGTTCAGAGTGTAACGATGACAGGCCACATCTATCGGGAATTTCATTCTGGAACAACATGTACGTTTGTTTCGGGGCGCCATGGGTGCTGAATTTGTGTTTATGGATGACAACGCCCGTCCTCACCGTGCAAACATTGTAGACGAATGCCTTCAATCGGAGGATATCACCCGTATGCATTGGCCAGCATACTCACTTTACTTGAATCCAATAGAGCATGTGTGGGATATGCTTGGCCGACGAATTGCAGTGCGTCAACCCCCTTCCACCTGTCTACCGGAACTTCGGAGTGCATTGCTTGATGAGTGGTGTAATATTCCCCAAGATCAGATTGATCATTTAATACTCAACATGCCTAGGCGTTGTCAGGCCTGTATTGCATCGTCCGGGAGACATACTCCGTATTAACCATCCTACTAACCATGTTATACTGTTTTTTGTAAATAGGTTCTTTTTTGAAATTTGGTCATTTGTAAATAGGTTCTTTTTTGAAATTTGGTCAAGGGAGTAAAACTTGCAATTTTTATTAATTATGTCAAACATATAGCATCTTTTTTGCTCTTTACTTTTTGTTTAATAAATAGACTTTACAAATAAGTCAAATTTGTTTTGCTTCTTTCTCTTTCTTTGCCTGAACTTCATTATGTTTAATTTATGGACATGAGTGTATTATTGTGATAGGATATCTTCTGCCCCCGCATCGGACTTGGATTTTCGGAATTTGGGTAAAAGAAGACACTTTTTACCGGGCATAAAAAACATACTTACTTTTACTGCTGTTATTCTATTAGGGCAAGAAATGAGTCCACTGGTTTTAATAAGGCACGCCTGAATTATTTTTCCGATAGAATACTATCTTCTTAATTCGCATCGCCCTTCAAATTTTGCAATTTTGACGAAAAAATGCATTTTTTTCATGTGTTGTGAAAGCAGATGAAATATGCAAAATAGGGATTACAAACACTCATTATTCATGAATTATTATATAAAAATTATTTACTTGGAAATTATTAAATAATTGCTAATTACCACTGTGTTATTTTTTCGTTAAGGCGAAGCCTACCAGCTCTACCTTACAGAGGAAGGAATGCTTCGAACGGAAGACATTTTTTCCCCACAAAACAATACATTTGCAATGCAATACAATACCACCACAATAAAATTCAATGTTTGGTAAGTATGTGGTAACTATAAAATCTTGTATCATTCCGATGTGAAAAGCGTGCAGTGAAAGGAAAAAAAAAAAATCCTTGTGATGAAATTAGGCATAACTAGTCGAGAAAAAAATTCGGATATGATGAAGTCGTCCATGACTTTACCCTGACCTATACAATGTCGTAGATAACCTACATTCTCCTAAAAAGTACTAGGATGCAAAGTTGCTATCACACGACAGCTCTATGCACTGCAAAATGCATGTACTGCACTTTCGCGCTGCATTTTGCCCGTCAAAAGCCATATATAGGGGTTGTTTTGCAGTACGAAAATACCACCTAGACGAAAGGCGCAGAGTTGCAAACTTGGCGACGTTATCGCTCTTTCTGTGACAAATACCGACTATTACTGGCTATTTTTGCAACGAAGCAAAATTAGATTCGTGATTTCCGCACGTGGGCATTTTATATATGCGTGTCTGCATTCTCAAGTAAAAGAATGAACGATTTGGAGCAACAAAGACTTTGTCCTTCCATAATTGCGGTAACTGATTTCATTAATAAAATCGGCTTCGATTTCTGTCGTCCACATTGCCGACGCGAAGGCAGCCATCTTGAATTAAGGCATGGATATTTCTTGGGCTCTGATTGGCTGATTTCGCATTGCATGCCTTACTTTTTCAAACAGTGCTGGAAAAGTCAGGCTTCAAGAAAAACGCTATCACACGATATTTTCGTCCGACTGAAGGGCAAAATTGCAATGCGAAAGTGTAGTGCATTGCATTTGCAGTGTGTAGAGCTCTCGCGTGATAGCACCTTAAGTCGTATTAAGTCGGAATCCTCATATATAAATACTAGTCTTCTAAAGAAATGAATCATGCGTAAAATAATAATTTCTTACCTTTATATTAATTTGGGTGTTATTAAAAAACATTAATTAGTTAGTCACAAAAATATAATAGGGAATTTATCATGAATAAAGCAAAAAAAGTCCAGGTCCTAAAGTCTATCGTTAATGTCTGATTCCATCAACTCTTTACGGAGGCTTCTATTACTATGCATACCGTTCAACAATGTGTGTGACATGGAAAGTAAGCGAAGTCCCAGTTTAGGTTTTTCCTAGTTTAGTTGTCTTGCTTGGGTTTTCATCGTCTGTAGAAATATAACGTGGGATTGGGGAGAAGTAACAGATTTTTTTACATTAAAAGACTCTGTAACTAGTTTTCATTAAAAAACTCGCAGAAATATCTATAAGTTTAGTGGTCGTTTATTAGTCAACATACACATCAATATATTCTATGTGTGTGAAAATTACTAATTTCGTCTAATTATTTAATCCATCAACGACATTTTGATATCTGGAGGTAACATCTAAATCCAGAAATAGTATTCTATCTGTGCGTAGCTCCAACCCTCAGCAAATGGTTAGAATTTATGTTAAGCTTTTTTATAAATAAACTTTCATGACAATTTCAGAGATTTCCTTCAACTTCAATACGTTCAAGAACTAACTCTCTTTCCCAAGGATCAACGAGTATGAATGCAATAATGATACAAGATTGCTGGTCACCAAAATAATTATCCAGTCGAACGGATTGATGTATTTTCCAATAGACAGTTTTATTTTTGCTTAAATTACTTATCAGTTTTTACTAACTTGCCTTCAGTAACTTTGAAAAAGGTCGTCAACAACGTTTCACTTATAAGGCGTAAATTTTCAGTACTGCATGAATGTGTTTTTTCGCAGTTTGTCGATCGAAGATGACATACATTTTGTTCATTAAAATTAAGGAAACGCACAGTTCACTGCAAAAGTCTATCAAAGTTTCAGTTTCCCAATTCTGAATGAGGCAATGCCATGAGGTATTAACAGATATGACGTCACAGTCAATTGTTAGCTCAGAAATATTTCTTCAAATCCCTTCAAAATATTCGATGAAGTTCGAAGAAATTCGTTGGTGAAAAGCTTTGATTTTCTGTTGAAAATCTTTAGTGGTAATGACTTATTTGAGACCGTTCCAAAAAACTGCAACATAATTGAATCAGTTCTTGTGCCCCATGCACATTGACTCAATATCACACATGGTAAACAGTACATATACGTAATCTCAGTTGTCCAAGGTGACTTAACAGTACTAAGAATGAAATTTCAACAGCGATCAACTGTGTTAAAGTAACTGAACTATCCTTTCTTTTTTTCTGTACCGGTCACAAAGAGCCAACGTGGCATTACACGAAAAACTGCACTTTTCGTCGAGAATTGCAAAATTTTTAGTTCGATGCGAAGACAGAAGATGCTATCTGATCGGAAAAATAATTTAGGCATATATTATTAAACTCAGTTGGCTAATATTCCCGCACTATTAGAATAACAATAGATAAAAATAATTATGCTTTTTAAGACGAGTAAAAGGTGTCTATTTATTATCCAAATTCCGAAAATTCAAGTCCGATGCGGGGCAGAATATACTATCAATCACAATAATATTTTACACGTTTCTATTGAACCCAAAGAGAACCTTTTCTGCACTATTAGAATCTATCTATTCTAAAAAGTACTAACAGCCGCTGTCACCGCTGTCAAAGATTGTTGGGCTATCTCCTCCTAAACCGTGGGGATTTGAGTTTCTACTAAGGTGTCCACACATTCGAAATATTCCGAGGAACCTGATAAGCTTACTTAAATTTCGAAAATCGAATTATTTTAGAATATATTAATAAAAAGCTGAAAAAATAAACATAATGGTTGCCCGATTTGGCATAAAATCATTCATTCCTTTGCAACAAAGCAATTCCAAGTATGTAGAATCGCATGAAATTGGTAATCATGAAGTAGAATGACACCCATTTTACGCCAAATTAAAAAGTATATGAAATAAATATCTCAAAGTGTGTTACACAAAGTTGAAAATTTCAAATAGAAAGTTCGCTTAGACAACAGGAGTTTAGAATGAGCGATTATCCGTTTTTCCAAAACAGAATAACTAATTGTAACTGATTTTAAAAGCGCCATCTTGGCATTAGGTACGATCTGGAAAAATGGTATCTTTCCAAGCAGGGTAGATCTAAACCGCGAGTTCGAAAATGTTAGAACCCAGTATCTTGAAAATGAAAAATAATTAAAATGCAGATTATTTTAAAGCCGATTCGGTTCAGCTGGAGTATTTGCGACCAGTAGAAATATTTGGTGGCATTAACTATGCCATTATAGCAGTTATAGAACACTTTGGTTATCTGCCAGCGCGGCGACATGATATAATTCGTGGTGCTCAATATGCCAATCTGCAAAAGGATTATGTATATGAAAATATGGATATATTTTCCGAGAATTTTACATGAGCAGTAATTATAGGTTGTGAGCATGTGTAAATCGCCAAATAATGAAAAGTCGCCATGCGTGGCAAGCTATCCTAGCTGTTCCGTAGTTTTTATAAAAAAAAAAAAAAAAAAAAAAAAAAAAAAAACATATGGAGTACTGTTTTGTTAGAGCTAATTATTAAATATACATATACGCAAGTCCCAAATTATGAAAAATCGCCATAATTGTCTAATACGTATGGCGTTCCATGGGTTTCACGTAATTAATAATAGTGCGAAGTTTACATTTTTATGTTCCAAGGAACATGCAAGAACAAGGCAAAGTGTAGCTCGGTAACATTCTATCTGATCCAATCTTTGGGTTTTGCTTGTTGAAATCATGCCTTCTTTTACGAATAAGCCTCATTAGGAGCCGAGTGCTTCATACGAAAAGCGAGCGTAGCGAGTCTAGGGGCCTTGGTCCCTAGTAGTAATGAAAAAAAATCGGCCCACCCTACTATCTATGGACACCAGAATAACAGCACCGAAGCCTCATCGTGGCAGTGTGGTTATGTCATTGGAAATGGCAGACGGGTGAAGTGTGAAGGTCCCGGATCCGCGGGTCCCATCGAGCTTTCGTCGACCTAAACGTTCGGAGTTTTCCGTGGTTTTCTCCGAAACTTAGAGTAAATACGGGTTAGGACACCTTAGAAAGACCTCCACAGAGGGCAACCCCCCTCCCTTGTGTTGTCCTTCTAACGAGAATTTGTAAGCGATATTCGAGTCAAGCACACAAATCCGATGTACATTTTCACAACAACGAGTTCGGTTTGCTTGTCACGCCGCAGGCAATTTTTTTTTATATCAAAGGATTAATGTTTAAAAGTAATGTGTATTATTGTTAAAAATATCTTGAAAATTTGTTTTACTTACGATTTCTCCTAAAGAAGGAGAATAATTATAGATTTGCAGTGCATTTTTTTCTATAGTTACAAAAATGAAAAAAACATGTATACGAAAAGATAAGAATGGTATTTCATTTTATGTAACTCCCATAAATAATGCATGCGACTTTCTAAAAGAAATTAAATGTGTGAAACATTTTAAGCACATGCCAATTACTGAAATAGTATTCCGGAACATAGAATTTTTTTTTGTCTTTACTAATCCAAGAACAACTTTTATAATGATTGCGAAAACACTTTTTATTGAAAATGAAAGCACTATATTTTCTGGGAAGCCAATGAGAGCCAATGCAGAAACGATTGACTCGAAAACAATTTCATGAATTTATTGGTTTCTTCAAACTTAGCAGAAAGTGCATATTAGAGGTTTGGGATTATTTTTGGGACGATATATTTCTCTGAGGTAACTTATTTTATATAAACTGAAAATAAAATATCTACTGCTAAAACTTCATATTTTTCCTATTTTATAAACTGGTATCAAAATTTAAGTTATAAACTCAAAATCTGTAACAATTGTTAAGTAGTACTCAGTTTTAGCTTAACAATTTTGCACTGAAATTTAGGCGTTATGAAGGGAGGAAACATACACTCTGTTTATAAAGTCATTACGAAATTTCAGTAGAGATAGTGCACATCACTAAGATTACTAATTGCATAGGAAACCGAGCGCCATTTTAACCCTTTAAGTGCCAGGTGTTTTGGGTTATCTTTTAGCAGATGTAGGCGTGCCTTTTAAATGTTGAATTTTCAACAAAGATTTTTTTTATGTGCGAATAGTTACATGAAAGGAATATATAATGAGCGTGTAATAATGCCGCTTCTAATCGATGTATTTAGCTCATTGATTGCATTAATAAGAATATTGTGCATGGAATTGGGAAATATGAGAGTAGAAGAGTCGGAATTACTTGTCATTTCAAATACAGTTAAATTTAAAATCTTGTATATTTCTATGGTCTGGTTTGGAAAATTCAAAACGAACTAGATGTTCCGATTAACACCTAAACATTTTTTACAGGACGAGAATACCAAGTTCGTCCAGAATCCGACACAGGTTCAGCCAACATTCTTGGCAGATATAAAGTGGACGGATAGGACATGCTTTTTACCGGAATGCCAACAACAATGGGCAAACCAACCATTCCTGGGTACACGGTTTAGCGACATACGAAATGCGGTTTGTTATTAAAATTTTGTGTGCAATTTGCAATAGCAAGCTGATTGAAACGATATTTTACAAGGGCACATTAAACCTTTAACGCGCAATGTTCCCGCTCTGGGAACACCAAACTCTGACTTTTTGACTGTTGCCAGTCACGAAGAATAAATTTCATTTCTATAAAAATAGTTGCGGGTGACATAGCTCCACGAGAATCATTTACTTTTTAGCACGTCATTTAACGTAAAATTCAGCATTGGGAAAGGGTTGCGCCTAAAAGGGTTACTCGATGCAATACGGACGCTTGTTCCAACGTAACACGCCTTATTCTTCAGCGTGTGCAACGTCACATTCAAACGAGAATCCAAATGTGCTGTGCATTGGATCTGATGGTGAGAAGTTTGAACATTTCAAATAAATGTATAGCATTGTTATAACTAGTTGCCTTTTTCTTTCTCAGATCATTTTGTCCCTTCACAGTGCTGGAAATCACGAAAAAACAAATGCGCGTTTTAACCGTTCTTTTCTTCGCATTGGTCTCACCAAAAGGTGTAGGACTCCTAAAGGTTTTTGCACTAAATCGATGATCCTCTACAACTTTGTAAATTACTTTTTCTTTCCCTGTCTCGTTCCGTTTACGAGATAGGATCCGCAGTTTTCCTTTAGGTGGCTTTATTCAGAAGTGAATGGCTACTTTACTGTACCTATACATCATTTTTATGAATATAATAGCAGCCGTTCTGAAGTTAAGAGGGTTGCAAGGAATTTTAACGGGCATACTGTATACATAAGTATCAGATATATCTTTAAACAGATGTGTTCAGGATCTATACATGAATTCGAGTGTAAACTTTTAATGGGAGGAAAAATTAATATTATCTTCAGTAATTTCTGTACGACCCTTGGAACGCTATCATCCAATGTAATTTTTTCCTTTCGAGAACCACAGAAAAGTGGCTAGGTCAGCATACATCTACCTTTGCATCTTTGAATTTTTTTCCTGATATAATTGTCAAATTTTGCACATCACCTCTTTGATGTAATGGTAGATTTAATTGATCGGGATTTTTTTTTCATTGGGACCGTATACATATTTTAAAAGGGTTCTTTCAAAAGTTAATCAGGGGAATTTTTTTCTTAATAGTCATTTTTTTGTATTTTATTTTGGACATTTTTCAATTTGCATGGTACACTTGTCTCTAATGGACAGAATATTCAAATGTGTTACCATCTTTTTGAGAGACTGTTAATGCTGACATGTTTAAAGTTACTGTCTGGTGAGAATTTTCTATAGAAAAAAAAGCTTTATAGAAAAAAAAACTTCCATAAAAAAGAGAAATCACTTGTACAGATAGGTAGCTTGCCTTCCATTTGTAAAACTCTATTGTTACACAGCTTATTATAATTGCACCTTGAGTAATGGTATGTCTTGTTCTTTTAATTTTCAATTTTAATGCAATGTTAATAATGAGGAATACCATTTATTGCATTTCATGTTTATGTATTTACACTTTTAAATGCTTTGGTTATTGCCTTGAAAGCTTTTCTTTGTATTCAGCTTAACTGAAGTTTTGATGTTTCGCTAAGGTCAGGGAACCATCCTTATAAATAAAAATGAAATTCTGTTTCTTTGTTTGTTTGTGGATTTGATTCGTATACAAATCCATAAAAATGGACCTATCAGCCTGAAATTTTGCACAAATATGTAAAATAATATAGAATAAATGATAGTCCACTTTAAAACTTTGAAAGTCCACCCGTTCCCGGAATTTAAGAGATTTTTTATGTTCTCCACGCAAAAAGCTTTCCGTAATTGTAACCCCTGTAGTGAAAAATGTGTTAAATAAGGATCGTGGTTGCCATGTGTGGCGATTTTGCCGAATAAAATGTTTTAAATTCTCAAAGTAAAAATAAAAGAATAATAATGATTTTTTTTTGTTAGTTTATATACGTAAGGTTATATTTTTAAAATTATAATATCGTGTGCATGGGAAATCGGAGCAGGAATGAAATGTTTTATACGCAAAACAATAAGAATTGAAGATTTCCGAGGCTAATATGTTAAAATTTTTTAGTTTGGTGAAAAAATAAAATGGCTCAAATGCCGAGAAAGTGAGTTCTAGCGGTTTGCACTGTTTCCGGCTTGGCGCAATTTACTGAGAGCTTAAGGAAACGGATTTTTGAAAACAAGTGCAAAGGTTTTATTAGAATACAGCGTTAAATTTTAATGATCCGTGCGGAAATAATGCAGTTATTAAGGGATTTCAAGCGATCTATCTTCAGCATTCTCGCCAATTGAGTGCATTGATTTTAGTTGGGGGAATTCCGCCAAATTTCAGATAATTGAAATCTTCGCATATAGTACATCGGAGTAACGATGAATTAAACATGTTATAGTTGATAATTTAAAAAATGAGGCGGTATTAAGGGATTTCACTTTTCAAAAAAATGCCTGGCGGTCGCACCATTTCCCATTTTGATTGCTGCTAAGTCAATGATTCGAATGATTCCCTGAAAAAACTCTTGCAAAATAGCGTATATTGGCACTTTGGCGAGGCTTAGATTTGAAACTAGATTTTATTTGAGACTGGTATCTATATTAATAAAACAATGTGTGTAAACTGTTTGTTTGTCTGTGTCTCGCGTAGCTCGCAAACGGGTGATCGTAGACCTACCAATTTTTGAACGGAAATTCTCCATGACAGGTCCCGACACACCTCGAAGCGATTTTTTCAAAATTCGAACTATTTTAGGAAATATTGATAAAAACGTAGCAAAAGGCTAATTTTTGCTTTCCGCCATTTCGTAATTGTAACCCCACAGTGCATTAAGCGGCAATTAAGCTTATCTAGGTTGCCACATTCGGCAGTTCATTACAAGATTCAGACTCTTAAGTAAAAATAAAAGAATAACGATTTTTTTTATTTTGACTAGATTATTTGTAAGGTTGTTTTTAAATTAAAATATCGTGTGCATGTGAAATCAGAGCGGGAATGAAATGATTTATACTCAAAAGAAAAATAGAATTTGGAAATTTTCCGAAAATAAATGTGCAACTTTTTAATAGGGCGAAAAATAAAAGGGGTTGATGTGCGATTTTGAGGAGGATTCTAACGCTTGGCGCTATTTATCGTAATTTAATAGTCTGCTATTTGGGTTATGAATACACCTGCGTATAAGTTTTTGAAATTTTCATTCAGTTGGATTTGTGCATTTTTCTGAGCAGCTTTATTGCATCTATTTCTAATATATTACATCCAGAAAAAAGGATGTTAGAAATATCAATTTTAATTTTGTTTAATCACACCCATGAATAATAATACACTTTCCAACTTAATAAAATAAGGAACGAAAATAGGGAAGACCTATGGATTATAACTCTTTTTATATATAGCACTTTAGTGCGTATTTAAAATCTGAAAGTGTGTCAGATTTTCTATGATTCTAGCGCTTGGCGCAATTTAATGAGAGGGTATTTTTAAAAACAAGCGTAGGTTATCTTATAAATAAAAATGAAATTCTATTTGTCAATTTGCTGATTTGGGTAGTATACAATTCCACAAAAATGGACCTGTCAGCCTGAAATTTTACACAGATATATGTAAAATAATATAGAATAAATGATAGTCCACTTTAAAACTTTGAAAGTCCACCCGTTCCCGGAATTTAAGAGATTTTTTATGTTCTCCACGCAGAAAGCTTTATGTAATTGTAACCCCTGTAGTGAAAGTGTGAAATAAGCATCTTGGTTGCCATGTGTGGCGAGTTTGCCGAATAAAATGTTTTAAATTCTTAAAGTGAAAATAAAAGAATAATAATGATTTTTTTAGTTTATATTTGTAAGGTTATTTTTTTAATTATAATATCGTGTGCGCATAAGAAATGAGAGCAGGAATGAAATGTTTTATACGCAAAACAATGAGGTTCGAAGATTTCCGAGACTAATATGTAAATTTTTTTAGTTTGGCTAAAAATAAAATGGCTGATAGGCCGATTTTTAGAAAGTGAGTTCTAGCGGTTTGCACAGTTTTAGGCTTTTTGGCGCAATTTACTGAGAGCTTAAGGGAATAGCATTTTTGAAAACAAGTGTATAGGTTTTCTTAGAATACAGCATTAAATTTTAACTATCCGTGCTGAAATAATGCAGTTATTAGGGCATTTCAAGCGATGTAGCTTCAGAATTCTCGCCAATTGAGTACATTGATTTAACTTGGGGGAAATCCGTCAAATTTCAGAAAATTGAAATCTTCGCATTTAGTACACCGAGGTAACGATGAATAAAACATGTTATAGTTGATAATTTAAAAAATGAGGCTGTATTAAGGGATTCCACTTTTCAAAAAAATGCCTGGCGATCGAACCATTTCCCATTTTGATTGCTGCTAAGTCAATGCTTCGAATGATTCCCTGAAAAAAACTCTTACAAAATGGCGTATGCTGGCACTTTGGCGAGGCTTAGATTTGAAACTGGATTTTACTTGAGACTGGTATATATAATAAGACTGGTGATAGATAAAAATGAATGTTGGTATGAGTGTAGGAGGTTGAAAAACTCAGCACCGTTTCACCGATCACCATGAAATTTGGTTCACCTAAGTCTTTTATCATGGAGAAGGTTTTTATGCTATACGTTTTCCTCTAACTTGCCACTAGATGGCGCAGCAGAACGTCGAATTCTATTCCGTTTAGCCGTTTGCTATGCAAATATCGTCCAACCCATTTCGATGAAATTTGGTACACGCGAATATTAGAACACGGAGAATATTTTTCACTATCCATTTTGCTGTAACTTGCCGCTAAATGGCACTGCATCGCATCAACCTCTATACCGTTCGACTGTCGGAATAAAATTTTTTATACTTACACATTTGAGCACAAAAAATATATTCTAACTGTGTTCCTTTTGATGTTACTCACCATTAGATGGCACTGCAATGCATTATTGTTTTAACTCGGCACTAGATGACCCTGCAGCAGGCCAAATTCCTGACCATTCAAAAGGTCGCTATGAAAATCAGTATACATAGCTATTTCAACAATGAGAATATTTTGGAGTTATCTATTTTGCTACAACTCGCCACTTGACGGCGCTGTAGCAAATCATTACTTTAATTAATCACTAGATGGTTAACTGACCACTAGATGGTAACTGATGGCTATGAAAATAGGTATACATAGGTATTTGAACACGGGGATGAGTTTGGCGCTATCCATTTTCCTATAACTTGCCACTCGATGTTGCGTCCACACATGAACTTCAGGACTATTCAGCCGATCGTCATGAAAATTCGTATACATAGATATCTGAATGCGAAGAATATTTTCGCCGTATCCGTTTTGCTAAAACTCGCCACTAGATTGCGCTACGTCGCATCGCCTTCTGCACCGTACAAACGATTGCCTTGAAATTCGGTATGCATGAGTATTGAACACAATATAACGCGATATCAATTTTGCTATATCTGTTAATTACAATGAATAGTAATCACCACAAATCGTAATATCAAAAAGTCTATTCATTCCCGTGCGAAGAACGGGTACTTCAGCTAGTAGTCTATAAGACTATGATCTAAGACTGCATATAAGACTGCTTGTTTTTCTGTAGCTGTTATACCAGATTTTCAATGTGTTAGAACCAACACCCCAATACTTTCGTGTTATACATGTGAAAATGCTTTAAAAATCAGGAATTTTAGTTCTATTGTATTGATTGAGATGGTCTTACCACTTAAATTTATTGCCATAAAAAACTCCCAGATAATTTAAGATCTTAACAGTTGAGATTGTGATATTATTAATTTTAAATAAGGCTTTCCTTTTAATCATTTTTTTGCCATTTTCTCTACTATAGAGCACTCTTATATTGCTTCTACTTTTAATATTGAGATTTCAAGACTTTAATTTCCACAAATGCTATTAAAATATCCGATTGGAGTATTTATTTTACGTTCTATTAATACTCTAATGTCGGCAACTTCCACCTGTATGAAGTTATCGGGATATGCCCGCATATTCTGAATCGTTTCACCGTATTCATTACGAATTGTATTAGCGACCATCACCCGATCCTCAGACCCCTGCGGACAACCTTTGTATATTCCGCACGCCGTGATTTGATTCCGATTGTTTACTGTTTTCTGTTATTAAGATAGTCCTGTCAAGCTTATTTGTGAGTATTCAGGTAATGGTGGGTCTATTGTCATTTTTTTTTATGGCAGACAAGTTTATGCTATCAAAAGCCCCTTTTATGTCGCACGAAATCTTAGTGGTGAACTTGTACGTTTGTGATTTTGTGGAGGTTTGCCCGTAATTCTATGATGCGTTGTAGGATTTCAGTTACTGTATTTAGTAGTTTTATTGGTCAGTAGGACTTCAGGTGTCTTCGGTTTTTATTTATTTCTTTAAACAAATATCACTCGTGAAATTTTTTATGGCTTCAAAAATTCAAACGACATGCACTTATTATAAATATTAATCGTATATTAATTATGTTTTTGGCAAATATTTTTAAGAAAACAGTAAATCTTGCCGATTCCTGGAGATTTATGATTTATTCTATTTTTATTTTGCAGTGATACTGAGGATTTTTTCTTCTCTTGAAGTGACTGAGGAGCTGTTAAATTTTTCAATTTTGTATGGTCTCTGAGTCACCGGGCAGATATTTGTAGAGCTGTCTGTCAGAAAATGGACTAGTACGAGTTTAAATAAGTTATTAGAGTTACGAGTGTTAAGTATAGTTTTATTTAAAAGGTCCTAGCATTCAGCTGTCACTGGGAGACCATACAGATCTTGCTTATAGTAGTATTAGAATTTTTATTACTTAGCGTCTTATAGACCTGTCCATATGTTTCTGTGTACTTATACAATGTGCACAGTAGTATTTTACAGTTTTGTTTAGTATTAGTTACATTTTTATGATATACTAGCTGCGTGCCCGTTCTCCGCACGGTAGGGAACGAAACTTTTTCTTACATGTATAGTCCGAATTGATTCAAGTGATTCGAATAATTCGTGAATTCGTATAATTCGAATTGATTCAAGTGATTTGGAATCTAAAAATAAGCAAAGTGATTTAACTCGTTGGCGTAAAGTTACTCATTAGTTATTTGTAAAGTTAGTATAAGTACTGACCTGAGACCCTTGTTAATATTATGAGGCAAAAAACTATGTCGGTGTCATTCGCGATTAGAAAAGAAAAGCGTGACGGTTTGCAGTGAAAATTCCTAATTTTCAAAATGTCTCATTTCTACATCATACTCTTTTTTAGATTTAAGTTATGCCATTAATACCTTAGATACTATATGATGTGGAGAACCGTTTTATTTTATAATTAAATAGTTGTGTACCCGCTCTTCGCAAGGCAAGAAGAGAACATTTTCCTGAAACGTGATAATAACTACTTGTGAGAAAGCAGAATCTCCAAGAAAAAAGAAAGTTCTGTTACAGTCTTTTATGTTGCGTTGATCAATACTGCCTTAGCATATCTACTAACTATAACTTATACTATCTTTTAATGATACCAATAAATATATTTTCGTTTTGCAACCGTTAATGCTTAATTTAAAGAAACTGTTTAGATATTTGTCACGAATGTAGTCTTTTGCTCTTTGGTGATTCTTTGCAATTTACGCATTAGCATAAACGATAATCATTTCACTTTATGGTTGCCACTAAATAAGCTCTCCATAAATTTTTGCGCATAATTCTGGTCAGATTAGCGTATTTAGCACCAGGGTCCTATTATCGCACGGGCAAATCGGGACTTTGCCCAGGGCCCCCGGCTCGAAATGCAATTTCGGCAATTTCAAATGTTGTTTTTTTTTTTATAACAAAATTTTATGGTAAAAAAACAATAGATGGGGGGGGGCAAATTCATCAATGCCCGGGACCCCCTGTTGGTCATAATCAGGTCCTGTTTAACACCGCAATATATTTCCTGCGATTCGAAAACGTGTCCCGTTTAAAATCTCAATTGAAAATAATGCTGGATAATTCACTGGTGAAAAAACAGCATTCAGTTCTTTTTCTGGCAACGTAAAATAAAATATAGAATTATTTAATGCGTGGCGTATGTTTTGTTTGTGAGTCCGTTATGCTGATTGATCTTTCGAAAGGGGTTTTAAACTCGTGACGTCAAAATCATGCACATTTCACATGTGAAAACTCAGTTATTTTAAAGTAATTTTATTTATTTTTTTCAACTGGCAACTTTAATCATTGTTACTGTCTCCAAGACAGCCAAACCGCAAGATATCATACCGAAGTTTTTAAGCATATGCTATTGGAATTAAAATCCTTCTTTGCTTAAAAATTCGTAAAAAATCTCCTAATTTATATTTTCCTCTGGTTTCTCTTTTAAAGGAGGGCGAAATGTATGCTCCGTCATTTGACAAAATATAAAAAAGTTATGACGGATAGAATTCAAGAAACATCAGTTTTTAAATTATTTTACGAAAGTCAGCGTTAAATTTAATTTTATTTGAAAAATTCCCAAAAATCTGAAAATTATGTTACACAGTCCGAACAAACAGTTTTTAAAAGAAAATTTCCTCCTCTACCCGATGATGTAAATATCGTTTTCTTGCGAGTGTAATGACCGGCGTTATTACGTATTAAGCGAGAAAAATCGCTAAAAATCGGACAAAACATAAAATAAAACATTTTCTAATTCGAGTTTCGAAAAAATCGCTCCGAGGCGTGTTAGGATCTGTCCTAGTGAAGCCGTATGCAAATTTCGGTAGGTCTGCGACCAACCGTCTTGGCGCATGCTCACGAATGTGCTGAAATCGGACATTTGAGTAGCTTTCTACCCTGAAAATTGCGAAAAATCGTTAAAAATTAGGGAACGGGTTGATTTCCAGAATTTTAAAATAGCCTACGGCCTATTCTATGTCTTTTCACGTGTATGTGCAAAATTTCAAGCCGATAGGTCTGACAGTGTGGGAGGAGTTCCCGGACGAACAAACAAACAAACAGACAAACTTTCACATTTATATAATAGATAGATCTGAGTTTGTCGAAATTTGATTTATTTCAATATAAATAGGATCGACTTTCTCTTTTTTCTATAAAGGTATCTCATTTGACTACTGAGTTGGGGTGTATGATATTGAAATTGTACATTTGTTTGTCTTCATTGCTAATGTTTAACACGTTTTGCAGAACGTTTTATAAATTTCCAAAAATGTTCGATGAAATTGATTTTCTTCTTGAGCTGTCAGTGTCTGGTCTATTTCTTATTGGATATAATACTTGTAATACTTATTCATTTTGTGCAGACTTTCATATTTAGTTTAGAAGCGGAACTTGTCATTTTCGGCCTGTTTCGTCAATTTAATAACATATATTTTTATTGTCGATAGCTGATTTATTTTCCAGTACTCTCCGATTTCTTATTCAATGAAATATGTTAAGAGAGACAATTTTAAGATCAGTGCAGCCTTTATTTTTATGTCCCCACATTTCTGGGACTATCTTTTATTTGAGCGAATCATGAGTATTTAAGATATTCATTACTATTTGTACTCTATAGTTTATATGATCATAGCTCCAGATTGGTGAATGTGCACGTGAGTCTCATGTGTGTGCACGTGATGCCCAAGGCTGGTATGGTGTGTATTGTTATTTTATAATATATATTTTATTTTCTAGGTAAAGATTTATTAAAATGGAGCTAGCATTATTTAATATTTCATTAAATAGTAGTGTGTTTGTAATTATAATACAAGACTAGCTTCTAAACATGAATGCATAACATGAGGTGGGAAACCATATATATATATATATATATATATATATATATATATATATATATATATATATAATCTACTCTCCTTGGTATAAGGATCTTGAATTACAGCAATATCTAATTTTTTCGGAAACTTAATACTTGACGGCTCTAAAAAACAAACAAAAAAATAAACAAAAAGTCAGGGTGTTACCATCGCTGAAAAAAATTAATATTTATGATTTTTAATAAACCATGTGAAATTAATGTAAAGGTATAACTTTCATGTAACGCTGTAGATTTTTTACAATATTTTACCATCATTCTTTTAATAGGTGTACATTTTATATAATTTGCATTTTGTTTATAAATTGATATGGAAAAGCATTTTGCTTCATGTACTTAATATGGCCCAAAGATAAAAATTGCATACATATATTTGGGAAAAAATGCCAGTTATTGAAATTATGTCCCAGCAGACAGTAAATCTTTTTCTCCTAACTAAACTCAAAATTATTTTTATAATGATCACGAACTAGGAATTTATTAGGTTTGAGGACACCATATCGCCTGAGCATAGTCAAAGACAAAACGACAGACCAGAAAACATTTGCAGGCATTTTATTGGTTTCTTCAAACTCCGTAGAAAATGACATTGGGGGTTTGGGATTATTTTTAGTGACAAGAGATTTCCCTGAGGTTTCCTATTTCAAATAAACTAAAGTAGAAAGTTTTGAGCCTGAAACTTTTTTCATTACCAGATTTAAAATCTAAAAGATAAACATCATGACTTTTAACAAGTGAAAAGTTTATTGCGGTTTTAACTTTCCTGAACTGCTGAGTATGTAAATTTTATTGATGCCGTTATATTTTGTGCTCCCTATATTTCAGAGCAATGTGAGGGAAGAATATATATTGAAAAGAGCTAAAAACTGGAAAATGTAAATCTTAGATATGAAGTTTTGAAAATAAATTTATAGATTTGCTTTTTTAAAAAATCTACGCATTTTTTATCAACTATTTGAGCAGTTTTATTATTGAAACTTACTTTATTTCATACTAAAACATATAACACTGACAAAATAAAGAACATGTTAGGTGTTTCAATTATTGTATAATATGTTTAAAAAAGGTACAATGTTACTGATTTTTTTTACTTAAAATACACGTTTAAAATTCTTTTCAAATGTCTATTAGTTGTACGAATGTGAGAGCAAATTCTGTATGGGTTTTCTTACAAATCGAAAAATGAAAATAAAGTTAAAATATAATATTCATACAGGTCGTCGTCAAAAAATATTTAAAAATAAAAAAGAACGTATCAGCTGAAGTTAATTATATTGGCAGTAATACTTGTTAATTATGTTTCCTCTAGATATACTTATATTTTGAATTTAAAAAACTGGTCTGGTAGATAAAATCTTTATATTTTAATTTTGATTATCGTTATTTGGCATATATATTTCTTATGGGTAGTAATTCATGTATATAAAATAGTTTTCTTGTCTGCCTGCATGTTTGATATTTGAGCCTATACCGTTCGTCAGACCTAGACTATATTCATCACGTTGACTAAATAGGGCAAAATAAAGTAAAGTTACTATTTAATTAAAATAATTCGATTTTAGGTTTTAGTTAATTTGTAATTTGTCCAGTTTTCACAAATTTCTGCGAATTTTGTGCTATTACGACCTGGATTTTCATCTGAAAACTATACTTCTTGCATCGTGGTGGTGCAAAGAGAATGCTTTTTCAAATGAGCTATGTTGGAACTTGTTCCTTCTTGGCAAATTTAATTTTTTTTAAACAAAAAATGATGTCTATGAATAATTTTTTCTCTGCTCTGTTCTTGAAAAGCGGAACGGATTTGGAAAGAATGGTTTCTGTACGAACCAAACACCTGGCTAGGTGTCCAGTTAGGCTTGACGTCAATCATCTTGTTGAACTCCCCTTCTTCTTTTGCCAATCCCTTTTTCTCTCTTCGGTGCGCTTAAAATTATGTACTTCATGCGTTCGAAAGCGATTCTCTGGAAAAGCTATTTCAGCAGTCTATAAGAAAAATGATTCCTAGACTACTATTTCTGAGTTCTAATTTCTGTTTCATCTATGTAAGGTTTTGCAAATCTCACAATTTAATAAAGACAGGAATTTTAATAACTTTTCTATTAAGGAGGGATTTTTGATCGGTTTTTAGGGATTTAATTTTAGAAGTTGGCAGCACTTTTCCCCCTTGAGGTTTGTTGCAGGTTGCAAGGAGGGAATTCAGATTTTAAAAGTTGCTTTAATGATTTGGTGACAATTTTCAGTAAAAGTATTTTCCTTATCCCTTTCAAATATTATTAATGGACAAGAAATTGTCATCATAGCTTATTAATTACTTTTAAAAAGAGGAAATTGGAGTGTTTTAATTATTATTTAAATTTCTAAGTAACGAGCCTCAGACACGGATAATAGCTGTAGAAGAGAAAAATACTTAAAAAAAATTAAATACACGGTATTCCTCTCCAGGATATCAGCAAGGAATTTTTATTTGATATCCTAATGCTAATTTATAAGCCGATTATTAAACATTCTGAGTTTTCAAGCATTAATATATTTTTAAAACAGCTATACTATAATTTTAGTTCTTTTTTATATTATGATATAACAGTTTTACCTATCCTAGTATTTATCGTTTCTTTTTTTTTATTCTAAAAAAACTGGAGTGACTCCACTCGACTTTCCGAACACTTACGATTAAGATCATTACCAAGCATTTAAATAAATTTTAATTGCTGAATAATTCAAAAATATATACCAAATTGATACTCAATCTAATGTACCGTTTAAACGCTTGCGCACTTTCAAGAATTTCTCCCCATATGCCATTATGCCATAATATAAAAGAAATTTTTGTCGTAGCCCTGTAGAAAAATTATAAGTCTTATACACAACAAAATCAATACCGGTCTTAATATGGTTATTTATAACATATATACCCAATTTCAGCTCAATCGAAGGTACAGTTTAAACGCTAGCGCACTTTCAAGAATTTCCCCCCCATAGGCCAGAATGTAAAAAAAAATCTTTGTCGTAGCCCTGTAGGAGAACTATAAGTCCTATACACACCAAAATCAATACCGGTCTTAGGATGGTGGTTTATAACATATATACCCAATTTGAGCTCAATCGAATGTATCGTTTAAACGCTAGCGCACTTTCAAGAATTTCCCACCATAGGCCATAATGTAAGAGAAATCTTTGTCGTAGCCCTGTAGGAAAACTATAAGTCCTATACACACCAAAATCAATACCGGTCTTGCGACGGTGGCTTATAACATATATATCCAATTTGAGCTCAATCGAATGCTCCGTTCAGGAGCTATCGTGTTCACTCACATACACACAAACACACACACATACACACACACACACATACATACACACATACATACATACAGCTCGTAAAAATTGCATAAATGGATTCAGAAGCCCTCAAAACGTGTAAAAGCACCAAAATCTCGAAGTCGAACTTTTTCATGATTACAATACTTTCCTTACATGGTACATGTTCGGAAAGTAAAAATATTCATTTGCCTAAGAGTGCTTTCATAGAGCTGGGATATAATTTTCTAGTCTTCATTTAAGCAGACACTTTAGTAAGTAATTAACATAAATTTCTCTAAATAAAACATTTTCTAATATTTTTTGACATTCCGTAAAAAAAAAGAAAGACGTAGTTAAAATCTTACGGTTTAAGTTGATACACTGTATCAGTCACTTACTTGTTAAACAAAATGTATCAACCTGACTGAAACACCACCATTGTTACTTTCAGTGATTAACAAAATGAAAATATAAATACTTTCTTTTATCGAAAGCATTAACTCTTTATACGAACTTATCCATAGATATATTTATGCTACATAATATTTTAAACAGCTAATGCGAAAGCTCAGCATCATAAAATATTAATTTCCAATACAGAATTGAATTTTTACGAATATGTAAGACTCTATAAACATGAACTTCTCTTGCAAAGGTTTTGCTATTGAGTTAAAATCTATGTTCCTTTCTTGCTACTAAAGTCTTTTGTGCATATTAAGTTTCCATTTTTTAAAACAAAATTATAATGATGCAAAGATTTGTGAAAAAAATCCGCCCTTTGAATCGTTCGGACCCTCCCCGAAATTATTTTTCTTGGTACGAACATGCAACCATTTTTCAAGCACAAAAATTTAAAGCTTTATTGGGATCTAATTTTGCACAAAACAATTTCTCTTGTTAAAGATTTCATTATTATTATTATTATTATTATAACCGTTGTCAATGCTACATTTGTTATTGTTAAAACTGTATAACAACGTTTGCAATGAAAGAAATTTTACAGTTTCAATTTTTTTTTTCCAAGACACTTTAAGACTAAAGAAGTATATTCAGTCTGATACATGTTTCTCAGATACATTCAAAATAAGTACTGCGCTTGGAAAGGTACCTTATGTGAACATATTCTCTTAAAAATAAACTTCTTCTAAATATAATCTCATAAAACAATGAAAAATTATGAATAAATTTGGATGAGTGTTTTACGGTTGTTCGGATTTGGGAAAGGAAACATTATAAATAATGCATTTATATTTCAGCTACACGCGAAAGGAGTTTGACAGATGTGTTGCATTGTAATATTGCTAGGCTTGGAGAACAATCTTTATGTAATCAGTATCTCGAATTGTGTTTAGAAATTAACGTTCTCATTGGCTGAGAAAGAAAATTCCTTCCGTGGAACTCTAGATTTTACTGAGTAAAAAATCTGCTTTTTTGGTAACTAAAGTGTTTATCGTAAACTACTTTTCAGTTTTAAAATTATAGCATTTGCATTTCGAACTAAATTTCATACTTGCTTTTTTTCCGAAATTAATTGTTTATATTGTTAAAATTATCTGAACTCAGCATCGTAATTAAATATTTCAAAGGTTAGGTCATCTTTTCGTTTTTAATCTTGAACAGAAGCTGTTTCTGTTGCAGAAATGTGCATCGTTGAAGTTTGTATTCTGTGGCTAGGATTAGAACAAGATTGGGTTTCAGCCGGGATTCATAAACAAGTGTTGTAACAGGATATGGTAATGCTAACTTGATGCGGGTGGAAATAAATTTACCCAAGCCCAACACACTCAGAGGAACCATTTAGAACATGCAGGGTTGTCATAAACAGAATGAATGGCGAAATATGGTCCTCTATCGGTTATTTCGTTCAACCAATCGATATGCGATTTCAGACAGGGCCGGACTGGCCAGGGTGTCCGACTGTCTGTAGACGGGTGGGCCCCCAACAGAAAAAAAGAGAGGAAATTAAAAAAAGTGCTATACTGATATCACTTGAATGAAGTTTGACACATAAATAATTTTTTGCAGCTGCAATTGCGCCCCAGAAGGCTTCAAAACACTTCATTTTAAATATAGTTATCAAAATTTTTTGAGTGAGGGTTCCCGAATGAACAAGGGATTAATTAATATGAATGCCGCATATTAATTAATAGATCAATATTTTATTAATGCATTAATTATCAACCATAATGAATTAATAATAACACCATACCACGAAAGTTAACACATCCTATTATTTATCGGCTGCACAATAACCCGTCCCCCTTCTCTTCAGACGGGTGGGCCCCTTCCTCCCAGTTCGGGCCTGAATTTCAGATATAACTATTCAGAGGCATGACCTCGGATTGGAACGGCAACAAAGTAGCACTCCACAGGTATAGGAGACTGGGAATTTTCGAATAGCAAAACACACCCTTTCTCTCGGTACAAAATGCTTAGAGCATGCGGAACCCCTTAAGATCGGTGGAACGGTAAATGCACCATTAAAAAAATAACTTGATCAGGTTCTGTGATGGTATCCACGTGAAAAATGCATAATTCAAATGAATCTTTTCTTTGCATCTGTTTGTGCTTAGTTAGCAAGCTTGGGCTTATCATATGCAAATTTCAGTCCGTGCATCGTAATCGTGTTTTTGTTTGCCGTTCACACAGCTGTCTATTTTCCGTGCTTACGTAACGCGTTATTATCATTATTTTTTTCAATGTGCGTGTGTTTGAAAAACTTACTTTTCCAACGCTCTTTGCAGTTTTCGCGTGCGCTGATTATTTTGAGATGGAAAAATTGGATATTGTCACTCTAAAAAATTCAAGTTTCGTTGTCTCTAGCCCTAAGTGCCATTTTGTTGCCGTTCACAGAATCCCAAGCGCAAACCTCTGAATAATAACCTTATCTCCTCGATCTGTTGAACGGAACAGTCGCCAGAGGTCCATATATTTGTAAGTTTCTTTGTGAGTACCTTGTACGTTTGGATAATGTTTGAAATTGATGTGGAAAAAACAATATATATTCAAAATAAGAATGTTTGGGGCACTTACTAAACAAACACACAGTTATATTAAAAATCCAGTCTTTAATTTCATTATTAAAATGCAATAACAGTCGATGAAGGAAGAAATACAAGTCCATATAAAGGAGCAACACAACAGATCGTACAGAGAGATTACCGACAAAAATTCACTTCATACACTATACGCACATATTACAATAGAGAAAAATGAAGGATGGGGAGAAGTAAGGGTAAATCAAAAGCCACAGTACAAATCAGCAGTTATCGCAGCATGTGTAAAATCAGTCACACGAATACAAAAATGCAAAATTTGAATTATAATCCGACAAAAAATGACAGTCTGTTGGGGATTGAATAGAAATTGTTTTGATTCATTGCGTATTTTGTGTGTTACGTGTATTTCGTGTGTTATAAAGAATAGCATCAAATTTCCGTGTTTTGAACCATGTAAATTATTGTATGAGAAATGAGCAGTTTTTAAATAAAATAAATTTCTATTTTCTGAAGTTTATGTCATTTTATTACCGTTTATTACTATAAAAAAGTTTAAATGAAGCTTCAGTGGTTTTCACTTTGTTTTAAAAATTGTTTTATTTTTAAATATTTGTCTTGAAAACTTTTAAAACGAAAGCTGCAAGTATAACCAAAAATAGAACGGTTTGCACGTAAATTTAAGGTAGTTTAATTTAATTTTTTTCCCCAAAGTTTGATAAATTCTTTAAAAATGTATTAATCAAAGCCAAATTCGTTTTTAATCCCTATATAAGCATTTTTTTACTATACAAATAACCAGCGAATGCTTAAAAATTGCATACTATTTTAATTTTAATTTTTATTAGTTGCATACTGTAAGTTATCACATGCACCTGCATTGCCTGCGATTCCTTTTTTAGTGTATTAAACATGGATGGTATTAACAGTGATTTTAAATCACAATAAATACAAACACCGTTAAACGCTTATTATAATTTAATGAACATATTGATATTTTAAATTTACTTTAAACTTGTTCTAGCCCATTCTTACATTCTGAAGTGTTACTTCCTGTTGAATTGAGATCATGGAGTTTACTCGTAAAGCAGTATTTTTCAGTCGGCTTTTTTTCACCTGAAATATCTATGTTAGAGAAGGTAATTTTTAGTAAAGGACTTTTGTTCTATTAAATTATTTCTAAAAGTTTTGCACCTCTATTTAACCTCTATTTGCAGAGTCTGGATGGTGCAACCACACTGTTCCCTTAAAAGTAGTATTTATTCACTTTAAAAAGCTAAGAATAATAATAAAAAGTAAAAATAATAATAAAAAGTAAAAAATGAAAATCCCAGATTTGCAAATATTCTATGTTTGTAAACAAATGATATTTTTTTCATTGAATTGTGAAATTTTAAGTGATATATTTCAGCATTCTATGCGCACATACAGCTTTAAAAATATAACTTTTGATTTATCTAAAATTAAATCATTAGATTAGAGATTTATTTCAATAAATTGAATCGGTTGAGTTCAGTTTTTCAGTATCACTGAATTCAGTAGTTTTTCCAGTATTATAGTGATATATAAGTTATCTGTAACACATGTATAAATTTTGTCAGGTGAGATTTTATACAGAGAGGTAACATAAAAATTGTGTAATATACTTTAAAGATGAATAATATTTGTAACTAAACGCGTGTAAATAATAATACAATATAGCTATATTAGTTAAGTAAATATTGCAGGAACATAGCATTAATATTTTAAACACTTTTATTTTGATATTTTGATTAATTATGCAATAATAATATCAAACATATATATATATATATATATATATAAGTATGCTTATTTATATACAATTGCGCTTTATTTTAAGAATTATTCATTTATATATTATACGGTTAAACATTTTAAAATAACTATATACATGTTCATTTTTAAAAGAACTTCTTGAAAGAAAATCGCCTTGGTCCATATTTGGATAGTTTTATTCAAATATTTTCCTCTAATTCATTTTAAAATAATCAAAACCTAGAATCTTTAAACGATTTATGCATTCAAAGTTAATTTTTCTAGTTATTATCGAATAGCGTGTATGTTACTTCCTATATATAAATCTCAAATTCTGTGTCAAATATACTTAATTACTTATAATTAATAAATTGGCCGAAAACTGCTGGAATAGGTCTGGCTTTTGAAGCAGGAATTTTTATTTTAGTGGAAAACAAAACAGGGATGTCAGATCCTGGAGTAAAAAGGCAATATACAATTTCAAATAGACGGGCGGATTATATCACGCATCGTCCCCGTAATGAGTATAGCATAATTAACTGGAAAATACCTGTAAAAATATTGAGATACAGAAACCATTCGAATGCTGCCTCAGACAATGAGTATGTTAATTCAAAAGTTATCACCATTATTACACCATTAAATGTTGTCGTTCAGTTAAAACATGGTTGTCAATGATGTAACATTTAAAACTACACATGAATGGTGCAATGCAGCTTTATATAATCTAGGTGTAGCGCTTAATACAATAATTTTACAAAATACGCCATTTACTACAGCTTAATTATAATTTTTAATAAATATTTCTAGCTTTATATTTCTAATTTTATGAACAAGTGCAAATAGGCTATTATATGCGAGCGAATTTTACACATAATAGTTGCATTTGGTTATATGTACACTTTTTACATTATACATTTGAATTTTTAGTCTTAAAGATAATTTAATATCGGCTTATTAAAAACATCACAAGACATTTTATGAATTGACTTGTCTCAGTTAATACAGTATGTCCCATAAACTGAACATCGTAATAATTCATAAAAATCGAGTTATTTAGGTATTTTTAATTGCAATTGATTCTAACAGTAGAGCGTTCACATGGTAAAATATTAAAATACTAAATAGTTCACTAAGCAAGAGCGTATAATATTTGATATTGCACTGCGTAAATTTAGTAAAACACGCAATATGTAAATATGTATTGTAGTCATCCACATAAAGCTACCATAAGGACGACTTTCATTTACCTTTAAAGTTAACATTTATTATATTAGGACGAATTAATAAGAGTAAAACATTTATGATATCAAATTTAAATCACCTGATTTCCATATACCTTCAAAGTGGCACAAAAGGCACCTTTTCAATCATAAAAGCCTATGTATCGGTTGGCTTGATTGTTTGCATATCCGTATAATCAGTCAATATGTTTCTTAATGATAGCAGATTGGTATGGTCATACAAACAGTCTTGCTTCACTATAAACAGTATATTGCAAGGTTTTTCAGGTGTAATCTACGCGAATATTTAACATTTCAGTGTCGTAGTTTACTCTGAAGAAAACCTGGGTGAAATTATAAAAAAAATCATTAATATCGAAAAAAAATATTTACATGATTTATTTTACCATTATTTCTAAATAGCGTTATTTAAAAAAAAAAATAATATTAAATTTAAGCCAACTCAAACATACAAATAAATTCAGCTGTTTTATAAAATATTACAATGTTCCTAAAAAATGAGACTCTGCGTAAAATTGTTCTAATTTTGAAAACAAAACATATTAAACATTATTTGAGTGAAACATTGAAAGGGAATTGAATCAGGACAGTTTTGGAGTTAAAAATTAATGCTTCCTCTTTTTTTCCCGTCTCTAGGAGCTGTCATCCCATCACCATTGATTTTGTTACACAGAGGAGCATCTGGAATATGTGCTCATTACTAAACCATGTGATTGAAAGACATGAAAAATAATGAAGTTGACACTTATTTGCATCCTGGTGCTTCTGGTGTGGACAATTAGTTGAAACCAAGTACAGTCATCTCACATGTCATTCATTTAACTCGATAATTTATATTATGGAGTTCGTTTTACTATCGTGTTCTAGATATATAAACTAAAGAATTATTTAGAAAGATAATCAGAATGGTACAACGTGAAATATTTAAGTAAAATATCTTTGTTTAATGCAGTTTCGTGGTGTTAAGAAATTCTGCGCATTATTTCGGTTAAAATAATAGTCTGATTCATTTTATCAAGAACCTCAAATTCCTTTAAAAAGTACGTAAGGTGAAAAGCTTAATACTATTTTTAATAACACAGAAATCTAGTGAAAAAGAATCTTTTCTTCTCTGGAATGAATTCACACACTCCCCAAAATAATCACCTCTGAACACATACTAAATAAGCGAATACCAAATTTTATTTATTTATTTACTTCGAGAGCCAGCTGTGACTTATAATGATTCTTGCATAGATTGCGTTATTACCCGAAATATTTCATTTTATGATTTTAAGGACCGTTACTAGCACCTGCGAGAATGTTTATACTTTTGCAAGATCTTTAAAGTTTATTATTATCTTGAAGTTGTAGAAAAATTGCATGTAACAAAGAAGCACCACTGAAAAACAAAGAATTTTTTCTTCTGAATAATGAGGAAGAAGTATTATGAAATAACGGAATATAGTTATCGATAGGTGAAAAAATACAGTTATTTTTAAGCCAATCAAAATAGAGCTTTCTCATGAATTTTTACATGATAAATAATGGTTAGATTTTGATTAAAATAATATCATTGCATAACGAAACAGTTCGATTATCAAATTTTATAAGATGGCAATTTCGTAATTATGCATAAGAGTTATAATTTATTTATTTTTAACCTCTATTAAGATTTCACTTCATAATTTCTCTTATTTGCTTCTCATTTATTTTCAAGATTCTCAACTGCATATATGGATACAAATTTGAAAGCATTGCGCAAAGTGGATGCATTTTATTAGAGTAACCTTTTGCAAATATTTGCAAAGTAAAACTTAATCATTTATGAGCTACAACATTTCAGTTTTTGCGCATTTCTTTGAAAATGTTTAATGAAAAGAAATACTAAAATGCTCATTTAATGTTTAGTTTTAAAAATAATTTAACCAGGTTCAAATTAATCTCTTGACATATCGCCTGAGTCCAGTTTGGACAACGTGAACTTGGAAAATTTGTGATGCACAAAATGACTTCGGACATTCAATAATAAATCTTTTATTTTTATATAAATATGTTTCAATAAGAAATGCGAAGAATAAATTGGAGATGAAAAAAATATAATATATTGCAAGCTTAAAGATTAACTTTTAAATTTTACCGATAGAAATATGATTAATTAGATCTATTAAGCAAATAGTCTTATATTGGAATTTTTAAAATTGAATAAGTTATTAACGTTCTTTAGAGCACAATAATACTTGTAATATATATACAGATTTATGTAATATGTATACATAAATATATTTCTACATTTTATATATATTTACACGAATAGCTTAAAGATATAGCTTTTTTTTCTTAAAGAAATCATACATCATTAATAAAGACCCATTATTGAATGAAAGCCTTTGAAATGAAAGGAATAAAATTACATTCATTAAAAAAATCTTACGAAGCGATGTCTGCTAAAAGATATTTTTACAATTATACTCATAAATCCCTCAAACAACTGTTACTATAAAACAAAGTTTAAAGCAAAATTGAAATTTGGATGAACATTTTAAAAAATATTGTCTTATTTCCAAGAGATGGAGGCCAATTTTACCGAAAAAAATTGATTGATTAGTTGTTAAACTTTTTATTAAATTTCTCTTCCTGTTTTCAAGTTTAATTGTATTGGGATTAAAAAATTCCCTTAGCATTTAAAATAAGAGGCTACTAATATAGTATTATTAAAGTGAGGAATCACTGCAAAGATTAAAAAATTAAATTTAATACTTTTTTTTTCGATTAAACGTAAACATTATTTTTTATTTACTGCAAACAATTATCGATTTTTACTTATGTCACGTTGAATACTTGAATGATATAATTTGTTAATTCCTAAAAAATGTTCGTCCAAACCTATTTCAAAGAATTCAATAACGGGAAATTTTTTAAACCATCAAAGAAAAGATCATGTTGATTGTAAATTATTAAAGATCTTATCAACTACAGAAAAGTACGTTTCAGAAATCACATAAATATATTAACCATTTATACAATTAGTAAACAGAGACATGTAATATAATCATGGGTATAATATTGTAAGTTTGTAAACACAACATGAAACCTATGATCAGAAACGCATCAACACGTTTTTACTGCTTAAAGAAACAATTTTTAAATCTATCAAGTAGTGCATGGACAAATGCACTTATCTTACTATGTGCTTTATACAAAGACATTTTAAACAGAATTATCAATAACAACAGAATAAAAGTTTTGAAAATTGTTCTATAAAACGTTCCGCACGGAATGTACAGCTAGAAAGAAATTTTTTAGATATTTATGCAGTCAACCATAGCTGCCAACCTTCCCAATTTCTTCGGGTGATTTCCCACCACAATTTTTAAACAGCTTTATCTTGTATTAAACTTTTGGCGTTTTATTAAGCATGAATAGATAGGTAAAAATTAGTGATGGGAAATCTCCCGAAGAAATCGGGAAGGTTGGCAGCTAGTAGTCAACCAATATTTCAGCTGAGTTGAAAAGTATTTAATATTTTCTTTTAATTAAACCGTCAACTGCTGAATACAGAATTAAACATTAAATACATGGCTTATTTTCATTTCTTTAATGCATAACACGTGTGGCTGTACATTTACCAGCTGAATGGTATGATAGAATTTACTGGGTAAACATACTTAATAGGTTATTTTAATAAACATATTCCCTAGACTGCAAATATATATTGATTTTCCAACAGATATTTGAATAATCAACATAGATGATGTTATTGGAGCTTTATTTAGCTTTAAGCCACATGGTTAGTGTAGTTCTGATGCAGTGTATCCTGTAGTCTGGTCCTCTAACAGAGGAAACCACTTACAGCCTTTACAGCCTCTGATCATAGGTAACACCATTGCGCACCAATGAAATAGTCAAAAGCTTGAACAATCAAACCGCGACAACTAAAGCATGAGGTACATCAGGATAGGGAAATTTTGGTCGTTTGTATTTGGGATAGTAATGAGCACCATGACCATAATAGGGTAAGGGGTTGGGAACTCAGTGATATGTGCGGAGATAATAGTCCCTGTGGAGTGTGTTTTTGTGTCGTCTTTGTGCCTTTTATGGTAATAATCACTAGAAAGAAAAAAAGAGGGGAGCAAAGGCTAAGGGGCGTAGAGTGTGAGCGCCTGAACGATTTTGGGATCATGCTTCGAGCCTTCTTTGAACTCTTCTAAAGACAACTGGTTGTCGTGGTTCTGTAAATAAAGAAACAACAGCGTTATGTTTATATCTGCAAAAATGAGTAACAATAACATTAAATTTACATTTGTACATCCTGTTATAATAACCTTATCTGTAAATAAGGTCAGAATGGCATTCATTTGAAACACAACAAAAATAAATCATAAATTTTAAATGGACAATAAAGAGTTAGACGCGAATTATACTTATTGTTCCAGACTTAATTTAAACACCAAAAAAAAAAGTCACTATTAAATTATATTTACCATCATCTACTTTTAAAGAAACATGTTGATAGAGATGTTAATGCATATCTATAAAATGACATCTAAATACTATCTCAAAAGTCAACTTCATGTCAAATTTTGATTACGTCAACGCGTTACGCTAGCAGCTCTTTTAAAGGCTCCACTTAAGACTGACCAACTTGCTAAGTCATATGCTTTAGCACCACGGACAATCTTCATACTGGCATGGACATTCAATAACGTCTCTGAGACAAGTAGAATCGGATGACTTTCAATTAGATTGCAGATTGGTCGTGGAACAATTCATAACTAATCAGTAATCGACTAGAAATCATCTAAGTCTAATAGTCTAAGAGATGTCATTGAATGCACAGACCAATATGAAGATTTGCTGTGATTTTGCCCTCTTAGGCGACTGCTGAAATGGTGTGACTGGGTAGAGCAGACCTTGGACATAATATGGGCTGTTGTGCCACTCAGTCTAGTTCCGTTTCGTTCTTCCATCATTACCTGGAGAATCGAATTTTACGCCGAATTTCCAATTAATAAAATCCTTTAAAGAAATATTTTTCTAATCATTATTATTTAATTTAGAGTTAATTTCTAAAAATGCTTTTTGAAAATCACAAAATATTTCGAATATATTACATGCAATTCCTTGCAACTTGTCTCACTTCCCTCCCAAACTAACTAGGCAGATTACGAAATATTTCCCTTATAAGGCCGTGGTAAGAATATGTACCACCTACGGTCTATTAAATATAGATATCAATTATCATTAATGGATTTTCTGATTTTTATTCAGTTATATTGGATGCATATTTTTTCCATAGATCTAGATTCTAAATTATATTTGGCTTATGCACTTTTCTTTCTTTCGTACTTTTAAAGAAAGCTCGAATAATTACTCGAAATTTGATCATTAGAATCATCGATTTTAATTATATATTTTTGCGTTTAATTCCGTGTACAAGCAGCAGGTAGTTTTCCGACTTTGATTTTGTGAATAATTAATGTATTCTCCTTGCAAAATTTCTATGTTTGTTTAACACTTGTTTCTCCAGTTTTTAAGTGGGATATTACAGTAGAGGATAAATATATGAATTAATCATAAAAAAATGGGCCAGAAAAATCCCAAGTACTTTCGATTCTCTGCACATAAACTCGCCTTATAAAGGGTTAATAGCACACATAAAGGGTACTTATAGTCAGAAGCTGGTGATAAGTACCTTTTACGGGTGATATTTAAAAAAAAATATTTTTTTCATCTTTTAAGCACGAGTTTTTTGTTAAAGTTTTTTTTTAAGCAGAGTATATTATGAATTTCAGGAATAATTTGCCTACACAAACTTTTAGTTTTATATAGCAAATGACAGCTTTTTGTAACCTTTGAATAAATTTTAAATGAAATATACCGTTTCATAGGAGGAATATTTAAATAAGCACAAAGTGTCGTTTTTATTCAGCAGCAGTCTTTGTTTTCAAATCAAGAGGCACAGTAGTATCACAGTTGTGTTTCATAGGATATACATAATTACACACATAATTTGACCCTTATGATAGATAATCTTAACTTCATAGATAGATAACTTCAATCTCTTCAGAAAACTGGCAAAATTCAGAGCAAGTTTACCTTTCAACTAAACATTGCCGATATATTTGAGGATGGCCGTCTGGCCAGGGCCTATGATCTAATAAACAGAAGTGTGGACACAACAGCCACGGTCAATATCAGCTGTTATGCTGCTGGTTTTGTTTTCTAGATTTCAGTTTAAGAGACCTTTACAGATCCTTTGTAGGGGGTGATTTCATTCCTAGCGTGATGCATGAATCATAGGAACAATTACAAATAAAGCTAAACTTTTCTGTTAGGGACCATAGTTCAAACATTCCTGCAATTTGGAAATATGTTAAAATGTAAGCACTTTTTTTCAATTTTAAATTAATCGTACTAAACTGCAAGGAAATTGTAGACTCTCTTTTATAATGTTTAAAATTAACAATACTTTAATTCTGACAAATAATTAAGCATACGATGGTTCCAGCAATGACAATGGAAAACAGCAATAAGACAGTATGGGTAATAAAAGAGATAAGAATACAAAAAGAAAAAAATGTTGAAAGGTTGAAATTTAAAAAGAACTTCGTAAATAAAGAACATATTATATTTTTTTTATATGTTGTGTAGAAAGTCGTTGATTAATTTCAGCATAATCTTAAGTTGTAAGCATTCTGAAAATGAAACATTTCTGTAAATCTTAATTTAACGTGCAAAATTATATGGAATTAATAAATTCTTTATTCTATCCAATACCAATATGTCAGAAGATTCAGAAAATCTTTTATTAAATGTTTAACTTAATATTATCAGTTATTTTTTTAAATAGTTAAAAATCGTGTTGTACTTAAAAAAAAAAAAAAACTACATTTATGTTCTGGATGCTTTCAAATATTCTCTTAAAAAGTAATAAAAAAGCAATTAAAAAAGAAATATTTACCAAATAATTCATACAAAATAAAAATAAAATACTTAATGGATCATTTTAATAAAAATAATTTACTTTATCCAGCTGTTCAAAAATCCTGTCCACTCTTTTTTTGGGATCATCTTCTGAGTCTTCAACTTTGGCTTGGTTACCCTAAGTGAAGTAAAAGAAAATAATGAGGAGAAATGCATGTTTTTCAAATATTTAATCAAATAATTTGTAATTTTTTGGAAAAAAAGAAAACATTTAACTTTCGAGTTTTTAAAACTATTGAATCTTTAAAATGATAACACCTAATTTCTTGATTGTTAAAATAGTAGAGTATTGCAAATTTGAATTCCTCTCAAATTCGTAAAATGTATGAAATATAGGACTAAAAGTAGGCTTCAAATCTCCACTATTGCATTGTTGCAATGTTGAAGAAGTTTCACCGCAAGCTAGAGCACCTTTAGGAAGGGGATATTTTCATACCTCTGCACCCCAAACAACAATTCCTGTGGAATGCAAACACAATGCCTACTACCTTAATTGAGACTGATTAAGGTGAAAGAAAGTAAAATTATATGTTAGCCTATGTTTAGAATAATAAAACGTCTGTAAATAAACAAATAAATAAATGCTTTTTTTATTTGTCACCTATATCTTGAAAAATATTCAATATTTTTCTGTACCCCAATAAGAAACTTACCAGTAACTGATGAAATTATAAATATTTTAGTATACAATTTTTCTCGGTGTTCGATTCCCGAAACAATATTTTCGTAAGTGTTCCTTTCAATATCTATAACTCTAAGGATTTTCGCAAGATATGGAACTTATAGATATTATACATAAATCCAAAAAAAAAAAATACACGCAGAACATTTTTGAATCGTAATATTTTAAAGTAAACTTTCAACTCTTTACATTATTTAAACAGTTATTCTATATGAAGCAGTTAAAAAAATGGTACGTGCCTCATTCGAAATGGCGAATATTTCTAAAAGTAAAAATCTTAAGTAAGTAAGTTTGGAAGCAAATCTGCTTGTTTTTCAAGGTTTTAACGCGAATGGTCAAATGATTGTTATAACAGGAGATGTAGTTTCAGATCTGTGGGTAGACATTTTTCAATGAAAAAAAAATAAAGTACCTTTAGTAGCATTTATTTAATAATATGTTAAATGTATTTTTTTCAATATTTTGCAAACAAATGAACTCGGTAAAAAATTCATTCACATTGAAAAAGAACAAACAGATTTTCCACATTGCTTTGAACAGTATTTCACGGTGGCATTTTTTAGTTCATGTATTTATTATTTTGTAATGACATAATTTTTTCTACACAGGCCTCTCAAGTTTATTTTTGGGCGGTGACACTAAAAGATTGCGTTATTTACTTGATACAAATAAAATAAGACAAACTGTTTATTGAAAGCAGGAAATCAACATGTATTAAAGTGAATTATGTTCATTACGTAAGAAATGCAAGTAAAACTTTTGCACTATTTATATTTAACGTGCAAGACTGCCCCATATCCTTGTTTTTTTAAACTTTTCACTTTTGTTTGATTATTTTATTTCACACGATTAGGATTCCAAAACCGTTTTACTTTTGTTTCCATGATAAGTTAGTTATGATAAGGAAGTTAATGAATCGGAAAAATAGTATTTTGTATAGTTTTGAAATTCATAAACCCGTTTCCTGAAAAAATTCGTTTTTCGTAAATTTTCCGTATAATAAATGTCATACCGCATAACTGGTTTAAGATATTGACATTTAATCATTACTAGCTACGTTATGAAGCAGAATATGATACTCCTGTGCTTATTTATTGATTTTATGTCCATATTTTTTCTTCGAAAAATGCCTTTTTTAGAAAAACTACTGAGCTTTCAGATAAAAATTGAATTATTTTAATAACTATCAGAACTTTTGGAAGTATTTTGCTCCATAATACTGAAAATATGTATAGAAAATATTTATTACAATGGGTTACAGAAGGTGTGACGTAAATGATTTTTTTTTTTTTTTTTACCGTAATTTCTCTTAAATTTGCATATATTTCAAAGTTACCATCGAATTTAATTAAAAAGACAATTAAATTTTTCTCTTGCAACCTATTTTATTCGATTACATGAATTTTTTATTGAAATATTACAATATTTAAAAAAATATGCCCCGAACGTAGGATCATACCTTAAATTAAAGATGTTTCGGTTTTACTAAAAATCTGAGCTAAACATTCTGTAAAATACCTATGTCCATACTATTGAACTCGTGAAAAATTCAGCAAAAAAGAGGTATATAATGTAAAATTTATTTTTTTACATATATTTTCCTATTATTTATTTCTTATATCAGTTCTCTAGCAAAGTTAATGAAAATAACATAAAACTATTTCTCTTACCAACATTTGATAGATAGCATCTACAATACTATACATTTCTTCTCTTGTAATGTAACCATCATTATCGACATCATATAACTTAAACGCCCCTGAAAAATTACAAATAGTAGTAAATTACATTGATAATAAACAATATCATTACATTAGTAACATAAAGCAAAAACTTGTCGTTGCTGTCGTTTCCCCACTGGTCTAGCAGATCTAGTGCAGTTCCATGATTCCCGTCACTCTCAGAAAATCAAAGAACTAAACCGGGTCCCTCTAATCTTCCCTTGTAAAATCCACACAATCTAGTAAATGGGCTGAGCTAGCCGTAATAGATTGGCATTTTCTGCAGCCTTTCAAGACTTTTCGGTGCTGCTCATATTTCGTGCACTTTATGCGGCCACTGATAAACCTAGTGCACACAGTCTGATCACCTATGTCGCCCTTAAAGGTTAGAGTAGTACATAATACCAGTTTTAGATTAAGGGAGATTTCCAGACTTTGTGTAAATTTCTCTTTCTAATGGAGAATATTCTCGAGAAGGAAAGAGCTACATTTTCCAGTAATGGTTCGATTGTACCCTGTTTAGCTAGGTAATCAGCGAACTCATTCCCATGAAGTACCACATGGGATGAAATCTACTGCAAATTGATATCATACTTGGCAGAAAGTCTGCTAAGATGTTGCAGGATTGGCACTCCAACTCTGTATCACGCTATCGACCATGCGCTAGAATACTGGATAGCTAATCACTCCTGCTGTCTAGGGATCTATGTGAAGCCAATCGTCTTAAATTCAAATCTGCTTCAATAACCCGGAGCTTAGACCGGAAAACAGAACAAAAGCCCAGGTTTCTCAATTTAATATTTAAAACGCTATCAGGGCGTTAGATGATAACTCCTCTTCTAGCCCGTTCCCGATCATCTGTGATACCATTTGAATATATCTGGAGACCATCCCCAGGGATATTACTGATTATACCTAGAGCCAGCTGTTGTAGCAATATTGAAACTGCTGCACCCTTATCTGTATTCAAAAGTAGGTCAGAATGAAAGAATACCTTCAGCATTCCACACAAGGGGATCAACACAAGACCTGAGAAAGTAAAGCTCAACATCCCGTCGGACAATATTCTTAATATTGCTCTCGAAAAAGAGTTATCTCTTTTTAACTTCTTGTTTGAAGCCCAGAGCAAATAATAGTCGGTATGTTGAGCACCGTAGCTGAGTAGTTTACTAAATAATTTTACAAGAACAAGCTATATTTTACCTCTGAGTGGCAAAAGGTCAGATTCAAATAAGACTATTTTTTGGGGCAGGAATGACGCAAGCCAGAAATAATGCGTCCAACAGACTGTTGAATACGATTTAGCATTCGAAGGCCAGTACGAAGGATTTTGAGACATGAAAAGTCAATTTGTGTTCTGCAGTACCTTGTACCCTTGAAAATACTACATTCAGATTTGATTCGAATTTTGTAATATCTGAGACTGAATCCCACAGAACAATATCATCAGCAAAAACACCCATCTTGCATATACCGTTCAGTGTTTCCTCCAGTCCCGAAAGGAACAGAGAAAAGCGTTGGACTAAAAATAACAGCAAAATTGAGGTATTTATGATAAAAAAATGCTTAGCAGAGATTTGGAAAATTGCTGAATTTTAATGCAGACATAAAATCTTGTGTTTAAAATATCTGCCCTTGTGCAATACAAATATCGCTTAATGGGGAAAACTTGTTCTGGTAAACTCTGCATAGTTTAAATTTTTCAAGGTTTAAAACTTAAGTTTTGAACAAGTATGAATAAACAAAAACTGGAGGATAAGGTTCCGATAGTTAAACGCGTAGAAATATGCTTTTTTGAGATTCAGATCTTGAAAGAACATAAAAAACTTATGTTCCTACTGCCTTTGATATTTTCAAAAGTGTATCATATCCCAGCATTTTTTTAAAGAAAAATATTCAAATAATTTCAGAGCGACAGTTTCACAGTGTCTCCTAATGTAAAATTTCATGGATAGTGTGGATATTTGTCTGAATGACTAAAGAACAGGTATAAACCAACCTGCATGTTTTGTGTTTTAATATGAATAATTTTTTTTTTCAGTTTTGAAAGCCTGCTTGATCTAAAAAGTGAAAACTCTATGGAAGGACCTGAACATGCAAGATTCATTGGTTCAGTCCAAGAACTCTCAAAAGAAAATGATTCAGTTCTAATTTGAAACTGTCCGACATCCGAAATGTGTTCGTCATTGCAGTAGTTTTAAGTATTTAACAAATAAGAAAAGAAGATTGAAATTAATGTTACCTATAGAAATGAATGTAATTTATATAAACTCTGTATAATTTGGGGATGTATTAAGGCCTAGATAAAAGCTGTAAAAATACGACAAAAATTGTCGACAAAAATTTTCGGTCTCTCTCCTTGTCGAATTCACAAACTCGTAAACATGTATGTTATGTTTTCAGGGTGTACCAAAAACCCTAACCTATGCTTTTATTCCCTAACTATTGATCATAGACATAAACAATAAATTAAAATGTTGCAAAAATAAAGTGCGGCGTTATACGTGTTTGAATAAAATTTTTAGGAGAGAGAATTCAAAAATGTACAAAATTAAAATTTTATACGATCCCGTATAAAAAAAATTCTCAGTAAAATGCTCCCCGTAAGCGTGAAGTAAACTGGAGCATTTTATCTTTAAAATGTCGAAGATAGGAAAATAAACATGTGCTGAATTAAATCACTTTTCAATAGCTCACGAAAAAAAAATCACGTCACAATTGATCACAGTTCAGGATTCCTCCTACCAAGTCCTCCAATTGGAAAGTCCTCCCACCAAGGCACACCCCTTGGCAGATCGTCCTAGCATGGCGTTACCTGATAACACAAACAAACAGGATTCGTACACAAATTACCAAAGAGAACAATTTACGTCTAATTATCGCATTTTAGGGCTCGTGAACAAATTATCAAAGAAAACAATTATTGCATAAATATATAAATTCTACTATTACTGTTATTGTACAGCCCCTCACCAACTTCGTTTAAACCTCTCTCTGAAACTTTTAATAATGAAGGGCTTTTTATAATTCACCTAAGTAATGAATCTGGAAAGTTTTCCTAAACAGAAATTTTTCTGTAGGGGGGCGGCATAAGAATTTAAATTTTGTATTTCTTTAGATTTACTCTCCTCAAAATTTTAATCAATACTATGAAATTGAGTACGATTTTCCGTAACTTTGTAATTTATTGTATGTATCTACGATCAATATTTAAAAATAAAAGTCAATGCTTTTGAGAAAAACTTGTATGCATTTGATTTTCAAAGGAAAGAATGGACTACATTTAAAAAAAAAAAAAAATGTTCTGCCGACAATCAGTGAAATAAGTTTTAGAAAGGCTGCTGTGAAATCAGAACACTTTTTGAAGATTTTGAAAACGCGGTCGCGATTTGTAGCTTGGAGATAAGCGAATTTTAAGCAATGTGGAGACGTTATTTGCTTAAAAAAAGCAACTTTTGAATCACATGATATCTCTTATAATTTATCTATCAATCTCACAATGTATACAGAAAAGAAAGGATTTTACTCAAGGTAAATATGAAAAATCCAGTCTAATTATTTTGGCAACACTTTATATTTGAACATAAAATTTTAAAAATAAAAGAGAAAGCTCCTGAACTAGTGGACAGATAAGTCAAGAGTCTTGAAAGAGACGTTTCAGAATCACACAGCAATGCGGTACTAAAAACATTGTGTCGAAGAAAAAAAGTAATTGCCAACTTTACGACAGCGGTTTGTCATAAACTAATGCTAGCTGCACAGAAAGTACTTGACTAAAATAGATAGTCGACTAATTCTATTTCATTTAATTGATAAAATTCTCAGATATTTGATTATCAATTTAGAAGAACACTTCAACATTTCTTCCAAAGTCGTTGTTAATAGGTGCATGAAGACTACTTTTCCGTCACCACAACTTTAGGGAATTCGAAACCGTCGTGATTCTCGCAAAACTTTTTGTGTTTTTCACCTAGAGTTTATCAAGATCTTTTTATTCAATGGGGCAACGAAATTACATTGAATACGTAGTCACTTTATACACAACTCACAAAAATTATGTTAGTGAAATCTTCCGTTATTCGATTTATGGGAAACAATACAAAAAATGTAGCACAAATGAAATATTTTACAAACACACTTAATATTTTTAGCTTATCATTGCATTAACGGAATACGAGAAATAATGCATAGAATTAGCTTCCACATATTATTCGTAGCTACGATACTTACAAACGAGTTTTTCTTCCAAACTCCCTCTCGACGTCACTGAAAGAGCTCTAATGAATTCTTCGAATTCTATGGCACCATCCTGAAAAGCATGAAATTGCATATAAAGAACACATGCTACAGAAAAAAAATGATATAGCTGTTTTCAGTATATTCTCATAATCAGTAGTCTTTAGAAATCTTTTCTCATATAAACGAACACATAAAGAAGCATTAAAACTTAAATTAACTATGGCTTTTGTGTACCGTTTGCAGCACATTGAGCCAACGGATAAGCGCGAAATTCGGCGAAGTTTAAGTTCGAATGAAGGTGGTTGTGTGAATGTTAAAATTTTGGTGTAATACGCTAATACGCCGTAAAAAATTGGAGAAGTAATTTGGTACGTAGTATTTCGCGCAAGATCGGACGAATGGTTAAATGTTGTGTCAATTTTGAAAAAACAACACTATGTTTCAGCAGTACTATAGGGTTGCAGTATTACAACAAAATTTGTAAAAAATGAAATTACTCCCAAAGTTTGGTGGTTGAAACGCCATGAAATGTGCTTTGGGCTTGTGACTGACGACTTTATTTAGACGGTCGATAAGTACACGAAATGTTGTAAATTCCATATTTTAAAGCTGTGGAAAAACGAATCGAATAGGGCAGGTTGCAATCCAAGAGGCGTTCCACAGAAACGCGAAAATTCGCCAATTTCTTCAAAATCTCCCTCCACTCAGTATGCTATAGCAAATTTTCTCAAATATTATTGAAAAAATACCTCAGCAATTGGTAGGGGATGAAAATAATATTATTAATGAAATGTATGGAAATATTCCCGAAAACATACTCTCAGATAACATACTGAAGTTAGAACCTAAACATGAAAAATAGAACCTAAACATTATGACTGAACTTTTATTAATGCTGACTTAATCGAATATCTGATGAATAGAGAACATACCACCATAGCTACGCTAAAATAATTTGCTAAGATGACAGTGAAATAAATAGCTATCCAGTAGATTTTTTGAATTCTTTCACTATGAGTGGTTTGGGTTTCTTTTTTTTTTTTTGGTTAGCCGAGAGCAAGTGAAAAATTGTCAAATAATTGTGATCTGAGCCAAATGCTTACAAGCCTAAAGTAAATTCCAGCACATAGTTGTTTATACCTTGTTATATTTTGCAAGTTTAATTTAATTGCGTATTTTAATTTAATTCCATACGTTTTTCCCAATTCCACATCATGTAACGAATAAGCATCAAATTTCATTTTAGTAGATTGATATTTTTGTATATATTGAATTTTGTATATAAATACTATTTTGTATACGGATTAAAACTTCCGGCTTTGTTTTGGAGAACGACAGTGTTTCAGGAGTATTCTTTAAACGTTTCCCAGAAAAAAAAAAAAAAACAGCTGGCCTGATTTGCGCCTGGCTAACCGAAAAATAAAAAGTTTGCCACCACATAAGTTAGTACTGAAAGTTAATTGTATCATCACACTAATCAGAAACTTAAATAAAAAGGAAGTATTAGTCAATGGAATAAGAATGCGCACCAAGTTTATATATCGTAATGCTACTGAAGTTTGAACGGCAACTCCAGGCAATAAAAGAATTTTCATTCCACATATAAAATATTCTGGTACTTTTTCATCATACCCTTTCTAAAACTTCGGTTTCCAAATATACCTGCATTTAAGATGACAGTAAATAAATCTCAAGGATAATCATTTTGAAAAAGGGCAAATTTATTGGGACATCAAGATTTATACATGTTCAGTGGTACACCTCTGCAAGTAGGCTTCAGTCATTCGACTGTGTGAGGATTTTATAACTCCGAACATAATGGGCCTTTAGCAGAGGACGGCTCCAGGCTGAATCACTAGACTTTTTTGATTAGCCTAAATTGTTCGAAACGCAAACTGAATGTGTGAAATCGTACAGGAACGTGTGAGATCCAAGATCGGTAGAGGGAGATGACTCCTATAACCCACTCTCTGGAGCTGCCTTTGCATTTAGCAAAATAGAGTTTTTAGAAAAACACCGCCTTCACAGAAAAGTGTGGTGGTTTTCAAGTGAAATTGTGCAAAAGTGGTCACTATAGACAGATAGTCTCTTAGCAAATGTGGTCACTAGTAGGTTCCACTGTATATGGAATCTTGAAACATACTCTTTGATAAAAGAACTTTATTCACGCTCCAATATAAAAAAAATATTGCTTTATCGTCGAATTTCGACCTTTGGCCGACAACTAATGTATATAAATGTACAAGCGGTATTCATAAGATAGTAATTTACATCATATTACTTTTTGCTATAATTTAAAATGTTTGCTGCTTTTTGAGCAAAAAATATTGCACTAGAAACTTACCTTGTTTTCATCAAAAACTCTAAATACTAAAGAGGCAAATTTGGAAGGGTCCCCTTGTGGGAAGAACTGTTTATATATTCGAAGGAAACCCTGTAATAAAAAGAAAACTGATAATACAAGAATACTAAATACCGAACATTTTTTTAATGCAATTAGAACATTTAAAGCATCAGATTATTTTTAAAAGATATTTCTCATCAAGTACCCTAATTGCACGGAACGTCACAATCAGGTCCCTGTGAGTCACATAGGTCGCAGTCACACTGGTGACCATAAGCGACGTCAACTGGATGTCACAGTGTGACTTACCAGTGACAGTAGCTTGTGACGTCAACGTGATGGATCGTTGGTGACGTCTTGACAGATCTTGTGACTTCGAAATTTTTGTTCCTTTCGAAAGCACCATGTGACTAAAGTTTAAGACTAGTTTGCGATAATGCTACTTTCTTGCTACTTTTTTTAGGATTTTGTGAATTTTAAGTAATTTTGCGAATTTCTCAAAAAAAAAAGGTTTTTTGTTCAGTTTTAAATCAGTGGAACAAAGTCACAGTGATGTGAATGTGACGGAGCTGTAAAGTCGCATTGAAGTCACAATGTCGTGCACAATTCACAGTGTGACTTCATGGTGCCGTCACTTTTTGACGTTGCCATAGAAGGACATTAGACAGTCAAGGCGATTTCTTTGTGACTCATTCGCGACGTCCTGTGACGGTCTTGCACGCCGCAGTGAATTCACATTTAGGTCACGATGCTATTAGGGTATCTGTAATTTTTCCTAGAAAAAAAAATATTTTAAACGCTAATTAGCATATATTATTTTTCGTGGAAAAATTATGTTTTAAAATGTTAATCAACAAATATTGATGACTAGCTGAATCAACAGATGTTACCAGGAATAAAAATTAAATCATTTCAACTATCTCTAGCTTTCACTACAGCGAGTGGTGTTAACACCAGACGCAAACAAGGAGTTCGACTAAATATTGTGCTGGAAGCTGATACTTTGAAATAAATGAACTTGTAATTAGGGAAATCAAAGATAACAGCCGAAGAGCTTTAGATCTATATCAACTCTTTATTCTGGAGACTCAAGACCAAGCACAAACAACCGACGTCCAGCTGCGGGAAAAAAAAAACAAAAAAAAAACCGCCCACTTGACCTTTATTTGGCCGTCGTTTGTCGTAGAGCAAAGCTATGTGTACCATTCGTTTGCATATAACTTATACTTTAATTTGCTGTTAATTTAGTTTGCATAAGGGTCCGTCTTCATATTTAATTCTGCATAAACTTCGTATTTCTCAATGGCAACACTCTATTTTGACTATATTAAACGAAAGATAACCTTCAAATTACCCTAAATATAAATTTTGACCAATGTTCACGATAATTTACAGAGATATTGTGAATTCTTTTCTTTGCGCCATTTTTTGACTTTCTGCAAATTGAAAAACGCTACTTGTAGGTTCCGAACTTTTCGACTTTCATTAATTTCGCTTATAATAGTTAAAAGAAATAAATATTATTTGCAGGGAAAATACAGTTTCTCGTCTTAAAGTTTTTTGTACTGAGAATAACAGGGATAGGAATTAGAATATTTAGTCAGTGGTCCAAATGAACCTTGACTCCAAAACTTCCTTGGTCAGTATACATGATTTTAAAACAATGCAAAACGACAGTTAAAGATTTTGAAATTAGTAAGGTTTCTTAGGCAGGTGAAATGTGAGGCCAGGAGTGAGAATCTGTTCTCTGCTCTTCTGACTACAAGCATGAATGTTACTCAGCTACGGTCGAACTTGAAGAATGGTGTCATGATTGAAAAGTTGTTTGAATTTTATGTAAAAAACGCAATTACTTTTTTGCCGTTTTCTTACTGTTTTTGTTATTTCCTCTTCTTCATTTAATATTATCGTCTGCAGTGTGCAATGTTTTTATAAGACTGGTGGCGGTATTTTAATTTATAGTCAGATGAAAATTTAGACAGAAAAATGTGATTTTGAATGTTTGTTGAATGTTGGATAAAGTGTTGGGAAGTCCAGAGACCTGATGTTTCAGATATTAAAAAAGGTCAAATTAATGCCTCAAAGGTTGAAGATGTTAGTTTCTCAGAAATAGAACGTTATATTGGAAGATATACATCTACTGCATCTAATTTTATTCATAGAAAATATTTTATATGGGTTAAATAGTAGCGGACGCAACAATAGACGCTTAATAGAATCACCATCAAACTGTAAAACCCCCCAATTTATTTGCTTCAAAATTTGATATTTTTTTCTATCTTTACTGTTTTGCGCAAAATCAATCTAATTTACGCTTATTTTTCGCGATTTTCAAAAAATTGTCGCTCAATAAATTTATGCATGGTCTCTTAACTCATGAAAATAACACATTTTATTTAACATAAATTAAACTACTGAAAGTAAAAATTCGATATTTTGCACAGTCATCTAATATTACTTCCTGCATCTATTTCCATGGAAATTTGGCTAGGTTGCTATTAATAATTTTTTAAATATTAATTTAATAATTCATAATTCATAGTAATATTTTATCAAAAATTATAATAATAGTAAATTATGTTTGGCTCGTTTAATTCTAATAGTAGGGTTAAAAATCGGCTTCTCATTATCAATATTATATGAGATATGAATTAAAGTATGAAAAAAAAATTTAACATAGGAGGAGGGGTATTTTGGAAGCTCATAACTCGCTAATTTTCAGTTCAATTTTATTGAAAATTTGTACTCTGGGTTAAAATGAGCCAAACTTTTGAAATATGAAGTGAAATCTAGGAGTTGCTATTGGGAAAAAAGTTGGTGTGAATTTTAAGAGATGGCCCCTTATGCAAGTTTTATGTATAGCAAATTAAAGTACACTGGTGTGCAAAAATTAAGGACGAAGTCGAAAAATTAGCATATCAGCTGAACGAAGAGGCAGAGCGGACAGAAAGATCAATCAGGAGATTAAGTGAGGTGATGTACGGTAGCACATGCGCAGATATGCAGGTAGACGTAATGGGCGAGTGTCTGAGTAGTATAAAGCATGTTGTCGGTGTAAGATCAGTATTTCTGGCAAAGAGATTGCACGCCGTATAGCAGTTAGAATCACACCGAGTTGCTGCCTCAGCGAGAAATGGCGAATAATCAATCTGTTAGAAGACATCTGGATGCTTTTACCCGAGGTCGAATCATTGGGAAGTTGGAGGAAGGCCGCAGTGTGACAAGTGTGGCTGCAGAGTTCGGAATTGCTCACAGCATCGTTTCACGACTTTGGAGACAATTTCAAACTACAGGAACAGCTATCCGGGGGTTTAGTAGTGGTCGTCCACGAGGAACCACACCCGCAGATGACCGGTATATTGCCTTACAGGCCAGAAGAAACATGCGGCAGACAGCGGGAGAAATCGCTAGACACAAGACACAGGCGACTGGACGACCGATATCGCGTTTTACCGTGGCCAGAAGACTGCACGGTGGTGGTCTGTTTGCACGACGCCCTGTACGGTGTGTACCTCTAACGCCTGCCCATCGGAGAAGGCGTTCTCTGTGGTGCCGGGAACACCGGAATTGGAGAGACAATGAATGGGGACGAGTACTTTTTACAGATGAGAGCAGATTCAGTCTGAGTAGCGATTCTCATCGCATTCTCATCTGGAGAGAGCGGGGAAGCCGCAATCATCCCTCGAACATCCTTGAAAGGGACAGGTATGGAGGTGGCGGTGTTCTCGTTTGGGGAGGCATCATGCTTGGTAGTCGTACAGACCTTCACATCTTCGACGCAGGTTCAGTCAACGGGACCCGTTATTGTAACGAGATTCTTCTTCCATATGTGCGTCTTTATAGAGGCGCTATGGGTCCGCAGTTCCTTTTCATGGATGACAATGCACCATGTCATCGCATTGTAGCTGCTGGAACAGCTCTTAGAGAGTGTGGATATTGAACGTATGGATTGGCCGGCACGATCTCCGGATCTCAATCCCATCGAGCATGTATGGGATTTTCTAGGCAGACGCTTGGCAGCTCGTACCTTACCACCTGTAACGATTCCGGAGCTTCGATTGGCGCTGCAAGACGAATGGGCAGCAATGCCTCAACAACTCATTGACACCCTCATTCTCAGCATGGGCAGACGCTGTGAAACCTGCCTAGCAGTCAGGGGAGATCATATCCCCTATTAAAGACCGGATGTTTCTTGCTGGACACCCATCACAGGGATGTTTCGGCCTTCAGTCGCATTGAGCTCCATGCTGCTTTTTCAATAAAGCTTCTTTTTATCTCTCTGATTTCTCTTTTAATAAATGTTGCTTACATTACTCATGTCCTTACGTATTGGGGATCTTACGGTATTAAATGTGTTGATTTGGAAAACTTTTGTACAAAGTTATATTGAAAAAACCGTCTCGTCCTTAATTTTTGCACACCAGTGTATAAGTGAATGGAAAACGATGGGTTATATGCAACTTTGCTGTACGACAAACGACGGCTGAATAAAGTACAAGTGGATGGGTTTTTTTTCCGCAGCTGTACAAATAAGGTCACTATACATGAAATCGTGTAAACTTATGATTTGCCAAAATTAATACTATTTAAAGTTTTTCTGGTTGCCAATATTACCAGAAATAACAAGTGTAAAGATCGTGATTTGTTAAGCAAAAATTTTATGAATTTAGTTTTAGTTTAGGTTTGCGTATTCTCCGTGGAAGATAAATTATGAAAACTTCTGAAATTGTTTCTAGGTAATCGTGCTACTTACATTGTAAACCAACTACTTTATAGATATCTACTTTTTAATTCTGTACGATAGGTAGATGACCTAAGAAACAATATTTGACACCCTATTCTTTCTCCTCTAGAAAAGAAATTTGAAAATGTAGCCTAAATGACGGTTAGATATTATTCTACACCAATGAACATTAAGTAGATATTTTATGACTGAGTAAACAAAATGTTCGTATAATGTTTCTGTAAAGTTAAGTACATTAACGTATTTCTACAATAAATGCTTGTGAAATAATAAATATTGTAATAATTATAGAATATTAAAGAAATTTCACTAGAAATGCTTTCTGTGTCAAAACTGAAAGTTTTCGGAAATTAATTACAAAGTTATAGGGTTTAATAAGGTAATTTATTCTGCTCAAACCACATTTTTTAACTCACTTGTTCTGTCAATTGACCATTCGGACAATCTTTTAGGAAACCTTTATACCTGAAACAGAAAATAATGCAGTAAGACTATTTAAATCTCACAAATAAATTAAGGCTTTAAATCACATGTTCTTACTATAAAACTCCATATTTGACGGTTTATATCGGCAACAGGAGTTACATTTGCAACGTTATGATTATGTTAAGATCGCAATTTTTCTTTAAGACTATAAACGTCTGTAGAAATTCAAACGTTTTAGCGAGATTTCACTGCTGTCACCTTGTAGATTTAACTTGATTGCTTCGCGAATAAATATAGATTTCCTTTATAACAAACAAGTACAAAAATGTGTATTACATTTGGGGAAAAAAAAGAAAAAAAAAAGAAAAACTATGCCAGCGACATCTAGAAAATAATTGGTGAAACAAGAAACTGTAAGTCTCTGCTCCCTATGAACTCTAGATCATAGAACGAGATATTTCTGAACACACTTACACAAGTTTTAGATCTCTCCTCTATAACTAGTGCTTGTACCCAGATGAAAATATCTGTAAATCGATGCGTACGCCAGCAGGTAGATTCGCTAACGGTGATTCTAGTGGAGTGTATCGAACGATAGTTTCTCGTTACACAAACTAGTCATTCTGCTGTGATTAGCTAAAATACTACGGACTAGAAATTCTTGACCATTTCGTCTATACCAGTTGTGTGTATCACCTACACACATTATTCTACAATCAATTCTTCTAGTTTTGGGACACAGAAAACAACCATCTATTCATTCTAAATGAGAGCGGTTTTTTCCCCCTCCATGCACCGTATTGGCCCGGATATAACGCGACACTGAATTTAACACGTCACCGAAATTTTTTCTTAAATATATTTAGAAAACCCAATATCTAGACCTCGAATTGAGTACCAGTCAGATTTTTAACGGAAAATGATCAGTCAAAAAAATGTCGAGCTTATATTTGGACTAATACAGTATTTTCAGGAAAGAACTTTACACTGGTTTCCTTGCGAGCTGAAAAATAAAAAAAGAAATTTGCTCATCGTTGCATAAAATATGTGAAAGAAAAGGAAGAGAATCGACGTTTTTAGTAAGCAGTCGGTATAAAAACTTAGACATCACAGAAGAACATTTCTGAAACTAATTAATTAGATTAAAAAAAATTTTGATATCCCCGGAAAATAAGCATTGCTCTGTTTGAGCATATTTAGTTGCTACATTCATTGCAGATTGCTGGAAATCATTTAAAAAACTCACCTCTGACTACAGACAGACTAAAATTGACTGAAACCTACGGGATGGTTTTTTTATTAGAAAGCATTTATTTCGAGGACGTAGTAAATTTTCATCCGTGCATAACTTTAAAGTAATCCACCAGGATCCCTCAGTCTGCTGTGCTACAGATAATACTGTATTCCTTGAGTTCACCACTGCTTTTAATTAACGTATACCAACTAATTACTTGGATATCAATAGTTTGACTTTGTACTAATGAATGGTTGTACTGGTCACAGTTTTCGCCGAAAATATTACATCATATTTTTATGCAACGAGTTTGGGAAATTAGGACCAAACGAATACCCGTTATGCGCGCTCTAGTCAAACATTAATTTGTGTAAATTACTGTTTTTTTACTCTCTAAAACTCTCGAGAACTCTTCGAGAACTCTATAACTGATATTTACTACCCTATCTGCTAATGTTCCAAGGATAAGAACTTTCTGTTTTCTCCAAGTGGCACCGTAACTGATTTTATTCTGTAGCACATTGACGGTAAGCTAAGTTTAGGGTTCGCTTTTAACCTTATCAAGTCGTGCCATCCGTTTTAATGTAAAAACAAGAGAAAGCTGGAACAGGTATGATTAGTGTCCTGAATTCTTTCAAGTTTGAGAATAAACTTTCGCTTATTGAGTCTCGTTGCCCAGGTAATACGTTTGTTTGCCAGAACAATGTCGAAGGAACTGTAAACAAACTGTAGAAATTAATTTCTATAGATGGCGCAACGCGCCTTAAAAGAAAAAAAAAAAGATACTTTGACTTCTACTTTTCTCCCATGATCCTCTTCAAAAATGATGTTTTGTTTATGCTCGAATTGCGCCTGAGAGCGTGTTTAGAATAGATTTGAAGCGATGCTGTCGCTATTTAAATTAATTATGTAAAATCAACTTTTTTGTGTAAAAAGATGTAAATAATTGTTAATATACACTTTTCAGTTTTAAGATGAGTTTTTTATTGTGTCTTGTGTATTTACTTACGGTGCCAAGCTATTCGATTTTCGACTGTTCTTGATTTGGAATTTGATAATACGTTGACTTCGGAACTCCCCAGCTTGAAGAAGGTGTTTTTACTTCGTTTTATTTATTTTTCTTTAAAACTATTGAATACTGATTCAAATGACTCCTGTCTCAGACGATTTAGTTTTTCAACTAACTGCACTCAGTTGACTTTAACAACTATTATCAAACGTCTTAGGTCTAAAAACTCAAAATGCAACAACTCCTAAAACTAAAACTAGCTGAGCATTTATGAACACGCTCTTGGACATCACCTGTAATGCAGTATATGATATCCATCTTAAATTAAGTTAGAGAACAGAACTTTAGAGAAAAACCCTGACTAACCCAGACAGCACATAAGCTTAAATCAAGCTTGACATTTCTTTGAATTTGACGTATTAATACAAGCTTGACAGTTCAATTCATTTTAAGCTTGCAGCAAGCTTGGAGAAGTCATTTGAACTGTCAAGCTTGAATACAACTTGATGACTGCTTGATTTGGAAAGCCACATCCACATAACAAATAATTTATCATCAATCATAAATGTACTTGACCATAGAATTAAAAAAAAGATTCTATATTTCCAAATATGGAAATCTCTTCAAAATAAAATACAATTATACTACGAAATTGATTTCAAAATCAGTCGTTTGTCTCGATTTTGGCCAGTATTGCCCAACATGAGTGTTGCGATATTGAAAGTTTTAAAACGTGTGCTGCTTTTAAGTTTATATTATGCTTATTTCCCTATTAGTAGAGTCTATAAATCACACATAACATTATTTTAATTTTGATTCATCCCATAGAAAAATAAAAGAAACAGATCGGCATCGGCCACTGGTCGATCTCGCCAGAAAACGCCGTGACAACCATAACAGTCACTTCAAACTTTAGTCATACAAGCGCGAGGCAGATTGGCTGAACGGTTAGCACGCTGGCTTCCCAACCCTTAGTTCCCGAGTTCGATCCAGCCGTGGACGCTTGATGGAAACAGATTAAAATAACTTGAAATTTCAGCATAGAGGGGAAAATGCGTGGAAAAATAAAATATGTGAGGCGAGTTCGCCGACGGGCGCCCCGTGTATTTAGAAATTTTTTTTTAAGGAAAATTTTTTAAGCTTGAAATTAAGCTTGCTATGTCAAGCTTGATTCAAGCTTGCTATGTCAAGCTTAATGCAAGCTGGGCAAGTGTAAACTTGAACACTTGATTCAAGCTTGCATTAAGCTTACACGCTTGAAATTTTCAAGCTTAATTCAAGTTTATTGACTTGATAAATCAAGCTTGCTGCAAGTTTGATGCAAGTTTGCTGTGCTGTCTGGGAATTACTGTGCATATTTTGCTTGATATGTCCTCACAATAAAGATGGGAAACTACAATGAGCGAAAACTTGTCTGTATTTTAAAATGATATTATTTAAACTCAATTCAAGAGCACTGTTCTATCTTTCAGTCACATCTTAAGAAATACAGAAAGTATGAGTATTTACAAGCAAACTCTAAACTAATCATAGAAATCAGCTGGTAAAGGAATGAATTAAGTAAAAAGCACAAAAATAGAACTATTTCCATTAATTTATAGTAACGAGAAATCTTATAATGTAATAGATATAATGAGCAAATATCATAGTAAACTATGCATGCAATAACTCTACGCATGTCTCGTTTGTACGGTTTTAAAGTATGATTATTAAAGTGAGTACTGGTAACTAAACAAGAAACACATAGGAAATAGATACGCCACACAAAGCGAATTGGAATTTCGAAATTTTCTTTTTTTTTTTTTCTCACATGTGTGGCTTGTATAGAATCTGACCTTTCATAAAATTAGAGATTACATGCTGCCGCATATTACTGAATGTAAAATGCTGCTCAATGTTACTGAAATGTATTGCCTTTCAAATAGGTTGATATCCACGACGTAGCTTTTAAATTGTATTCTTATACTATAATATCCTCACACATATTGAAATTTTACGCGCGTGATAATTTTAGCGTTATAAGAAAGATTTTGTATGGTAAAAGTTAGAAGAAAGTATTCTTGTTTTGGTGTCATGTACTGGTGTAACAGATTTTCTGCAGTATATGTACTCGTGTAACAGATTTTCTGTAGTATATGAAATTATATAATTTCTCACTAAATCATATTTCATGGGGATTAGAGATATTTTTTGTTAATTTAAAACTAGAAGAAAAGAATTTTCGTGTCTTCTTTCTTCACTCGAATTTTTACTCAAATGCTAAATAGTATCTATATATTATTTTGAAACATGTTTTTCTTTCGACAATCGAATTGAGAGAACGGCTGGGTGTAAAAACTCAGTTGAGGTGTCTGAGGAAAGGTCTCGGCCCTTAGATGTGCCATCAAAAGAGAAAATCAGAAAAAGTCGAACGGTTTAGGCGTGGGGGAACGGCAAAGGTGCAAATTTTCGCCATAGAAATAACATTGTGGTTTATTAACGCAGACGATTGATGACGCAGACGATTGCCTTAGCTCCGCAAGGTTTGATTTATTTGGAAAAATATTTGTTAGAAATTGCATCCGTTTGTAAATGTGTGGGAAATGTGGCAACAGTGTGTAGTAATAATAAACTTGTTGTAAAAAATAGAATCAGATTTAATTAGTTAATTATTACGTGTTATAAGAAAACGCTTAAAGTGGAGAAGCAAACGCCTTCTTTATTTAAGGGCTTTATCCCTTATCTGTTAATTTGGAACGTGTTTTTACTGTATCCACTTAGAGAACGGCTAGGTGTAAAAAAAAAAAAAAAAAATAAAGTGTCTAAAAAAGGCCTTAGCCCGTAGATGCGTGGTCAAAAGAGAAAAATTGAAAAAGTCGAAAAAATGACGCATGGCGGAACAGCAAATGTTCAATTTTTCGCCATAGAAACAACATTGCGGTTTATTAAATACATTTGGCAATCGTAAAATTTATTTCTATTTTGGCGCTTTATCGCTTATTTCCTTAATTTTTTCTGTATATTAATTTGAAACATATTTTTCCGGTATCAAATAATATTGAAAGAACAGCTATGTGTAAAAATTTGGTTGAGGGCTCTAAAAAAAGTTTTTGGTCCGTAGATGTGTCATCTAAAGAGAAAAATTTTAAGTCAAAGAGATCAGACGCGGCGGAACTTCAAATGTGCAATTTTTCGCCATAGAAATAACATTGTGGTGTATTAAATACATTTTGCAGTCATAAAAAGCCTTCTTTATCTTGGCGCTTTGCACTAGGGTGCTATTTCGTTCACGCCCAGACTTTGTCTACTCAACTCTGTCGACATGATTTGTGGACAGGTTTTCTAGAGATGAACTGCCATGGTGAAAATCTTTTTAAACGTGTTTGCCACATAACGCGAAACGGGGGGTGGGAGAATAAGTGTAACAAGGTTTGCGATTTTTGATAATTGTTCGCCAAGTTTGCTGATAGAAAAAAAATTATAAACCGAACCATGCCTGGCAATGGTTGTGAAATAGTTTTAGTAGGCAATTTTAATATAGATTTTAATTCCAAAGATGTGTTTAATGCAACGAGAAAGACAAATGCGGCACACTCATGGATTGTGATGCCCATTCCGAACAGTATTTAAAATGGTGAAGTATAGTTGGAATATGCTCGGCGAAGATTGTAAAACAGCTTTAATAGGCGATTTTAAGTTACATTTCGATTACAAAGATGTGTTTTATGGAACAAGAGAGATTTGATTCCTATTTTAACGCCCCCACTTTCTCCAACCTAAATAAGAATTTAAAGACATTTAATTATTAAAACTACTTTAATTGGCAACCCAAAATAAATAAATATGTAATGGAATGCTGTACTTACAGTTGTTCCAAATCACTATGTTAATACTAAAATTACGGTTGCCGCGTACAAAAAATCGTCGTGGTAACTGCATAATGTTTCATTATCGCCATTTTGGTGAGAGTCGGAGCGTTAAAGTAAAAATTAACCCAATAAAAACGAAAATGGCATACTCATAGATTATGATGCACATTCCAAATAGTATTTAAAGGGCAAAGTTTGAAGATGCTTGGCGAAAATTGTAAAACAGTCTTAGTAGGCGATTTCGAATGCAAAGATGTGTTGTATACGGCACACTCATGAATAAGGATTCACTTTCCAACTTACAGGAATAAGCAAAGAAAATATGGAGGATGCATGGATTATGATACGCTTTTAATATGTTGTTCTTTAGGGCGTAGTTAAAATCTGAAAGTGTTTCAGATTTTCTTACTCTTTTCTTTAATTTTTTCTATTTATTCTTTAATTTTTCTACATAATTTTTCTCTATATATAATAAAGTGTCCGTCGAATTCGACGGGTTTCAGCTAGTCACATTTTATTTAATGTGACTGACTGAAGCAGCTTGCATAAGCCGAGAAGCAATTAAAAGAAAAAAAAGAATGTTAAAAAAAGAAAAAAACATGGCTTGTCACCATTTTATAGCTTGTTAATTTTCTAATTCGTTATTAATTCTCTAATTTTAAGTATGACTTTAAAAAATATTTGAATTTATCGAAGAATATTTCTATAAATTATTATTCACATAATTAATAACATCTCACTATTTCGAATCTATAAAAACTTGCAAAAATTTCTTTTAGAAAAACAGTTGATAATTAATCATCTGTGTTTCATACTCAATCGATTGTATGAGAATTTTATTTGTTTCGCGAAATTTTTATCGTATTTGTTTCACTTTAGAAAAATAAATATTTATAAATAAAAATGTGTTCCTTGGTATTAATTTATGAACCCAGTGTTAATTTATTTTATGTGCCGTAAAGTGCGGTAAATCGAAAAACTTTACAATTTTGTACATAAAAAGTAGCTAACAATTTTTTTATTTTTTAACCTCACTTCGGCGCTGTCTTGTTCCTGCGAATTTCAGCAAAAGCAAAACATTTTAATAGTAATTTTATTTTTAAAGAGTTTTTATTTTTTATTAGTGCGCGGTTCATCTCCTTAAAAGGGATGAGTTCGAACGCACATTAAAATTTTATTTATTCCAATTCAGCATTTAATAGGGTTAATGAAAATAAGTAATAATGATATGGGACGAGCAGGAACCCGCGCCTACCATCAAACAAATGTTAAATTTATATGAAACCGCATTCCAAATTCTAATTAGTAAAATCATACACTGGTTATAATAAATAGAATTCAATGATTATAAATAATAATACGAAAAGATAAGGGAATAAATGACTCCCAAATTTTAACTCTAATAAAAATGTTTGATATCAAAGTTGCACTACGAAAAATTAGAAGATTTTTTAATTTCAACTAAATCAAATTTTATAAACCATTTTAGCTGCAAAAATTATGATGGATTTAGTTACATACTCTTGCTTTAATTTAAGGAACAAGGGCTGTTATTCTAGCCCGAAGAACTGAACACACTCAAGCATTTTAAATGATACTTTATAGTCGTTTCTGACAAAAATTAGTAAAATTTCAAATTTCCCAGTGTTGAAAATAAAACTTAAACTAAAATTTAGTATGTTTAACAGAAAAAAATATTACTTACCACTGTCTGACTTCTTTTTCTGTAACTGAAAAGAAAATAAAAACGTGTTAGAAAAGTTATAAATGGAATAAAAAAAAATAACGTGAAAATAATTTCTAATGAACTGAGAATCGTCATATTTATAGTATAATATTGAATTCCGTAATATATGTTTCCGTTAAAAAAAAAAGGAAAATTAACATTTTTCTAATAAGAGTAATGTCATTGAAAAAACGTCACATTATGAAAAGAATTATAAAATCAGATAAAATAATACGAATCACGTATATTTTAGAGCAATTTATGACAAATTAGTCAAGATTGTAATTATGTAACTACATGTATCATAGATAATGTGTGGCCCTCACTCGTTTCAAAAACACAAAAGTAGATACCCCCTTCTGTTTCCATATTTCCTTCTTACAGGCTTAAAGTAGCTCTTTGAGTCCTGCATCTGAAAACGCAAATAAAACAAACCCTATGTCTCTGAGTGGAATAGCTTCAAGAAATATTTTAAATTAAAAACGATGACTTATACTACTTTATCTACTGTACTGGCGACTGTTTTAACTAAAAAATCTTTACTCTCGGGCACAAACTATGAATTTATAAGTTAAATAAGAATATTTTTCTTGAAAAAGAATAAACGAATTCGAACGTTTCAAGTTAACAAGTTTAGTTTTAAATGAATTGATGAAGTTCATTTTGAAATTATCCATAATTTGAGTCTCTCAGGGGTCGTCCACAAATTATGGCATGATTCCATAGAAGAGGTCTCAAAGTATAACAAAGAGAAACATGTAAAATGCTGTGTGTTAACTTTCATTAAAAACTTCCAAACATGCATTACAATAAGAACTCTAACTGAAATTGAATACCTAAATGAAATTGTAGCTGTCGAATGAAAATTAATTTGAATCAACGTCGCGTCGTTTAAAAAGTAATTACTTTTTCTGACTTTTGAGACGTGCTCTTGATATTTGGCGACAAATGCTTTGGCGAAAATTTTCAGCTTTGATATCTCAGACATTACTAAACACATAGATATCAGATTTTATTTTGTTTACCTTCTTACGCAGAAAAATATTTTCCCAAATATATGATAGGAAAGATGGGGTCGCATAAAAATTAAATTTTGTATTTCAGTATGCGTGAAATCATCTGTAAAAAATTTCAAATCTGAAAATTAAGCCTAATTTGATTCATTTTTCTATATGGAAGTATCATCACGATTTAAGAGATAGTCTATGTCTTACCTATTTTGAACCACCCATCCAGTTAATTTCTTCCGTTTTTTTTAACGTTAAGAAAACTTTTACAATATACAGTAGAACCTCGATCTATCGTTTTTTAAGGAGTGTGTAGTAAAAAAGATGCATGCGGGAAAACGACGAATCCGGGTTAAAGTCAAAATAAGAAGAAAACAGTATTTATGAATACACACGCGAATGTACGCAGTATACTACACACGAATGTATGCAGTATACCAAAAATACTAAATTTGTTACCAAACTGTAAAAGAAACAAATTGAAGTTCTGTAGAAATTAAGTGATACTTATTTTTACAAAATTAGTAACTTACTGGGTTTTTCATTAATCTTTAAATTAAACAGAATTTTCAAGATTTACAATGTTTGCTTTTTTTGTCTTTTTATGTGTATTCATGTTTGTATATAAAAGTCATACAATTTCAAATACCATTATTGCGTAGGATAAACTAGGCACTATTGTTGGCTCTGTCTCATCGGCATGAATATTATTCTCAGCTTCTTCGCGATTATTTTCATTTTTTACGTCACATTTCTTCCATTTTCAGGATATCGCAAGTTGCTACCGCAGAACATTGTTGTGAACCGCAGTTGTATACTTCGCTATTTCATTATTATTATACACATTAAATATATTATATTTCGCTATATTTCACGTTAATATTTGATCGCGAAATGTAGCGAAATTTTTCGTTAAGAGCGTCTATTAAATCGCTAAAATATTGCCTCATAATTTCTCTTCCCCATGTTTCAAATATATCAGTAAATAGTTTAAGTGTTTTTAATTTATAAAACCAGCTAACGATTAAAATAGAGCGACCTCTGTCGGACACTCGTCAAACTAATCACACGAAAAGCCTGAAACTTCCAGTGAAACTCACTCTTTTTCTCTTTTCCAAACAGAAAAATACTCGTTAAAAACATGGTTGCTCGCTGAATCCGAATTTCTGCTACCTGGAATTTTCTAAATAAAAAACAACTTGGGTGAATAACTGATTGATTATTTTTATTGAAAAATGAAAAATACTTATCCAAAGTAGAATTTTTTCTCCCCTTTATCTAAAAGTTTACTTTTTCTTTTAAGGATAAAACTTTTCTTTTCGAAAACTTTAACCAGTTTAGTAAAAATGTGTGCGCATGCTTTTAAAGTAAAGTACATGCTGAAAATGAATTTCTCTTCTGCCTTTCAAACCAAAGTACAATTTTTCTATTGAAATTGCAATAATTTACTGGCATTGAGAATTCGCCGGAATTATGCCATTTTTCCCCCTTACATTGCTTGAAGACAAAATACAACAGTACTATTACAACAGTCCGTGCTAAAACGGTTGCAATTGTTGCTGGACAATGTTTTATTATTATTATCATTATTATTATTTAGTAATAGGAAAGAGGATTGTTCTAACGGCCACTTCTTATTTATTTCAAAAGTATTGTGCAGCATTTTGTAATTATTTTGCACATGAAATCCGAGGACAAAAAAAAAAAAAAATCTTGCTAAAAGAGTATTCTCTAATACATTTTTAACATCATACCAAGCAGAAGACTGCATTCTTCTCCTTAAATTCGGAATCTTGTTAAATGTAAGCTCATTGTTAGTGCATTTGTACTGCATCCTGTAAGGAGAATATCAAATTTCTGTTCTCGTATAGCAAGTAGTGCTTCATGGGATGATAGCTACATATGTATACATCCTACTGAAGTTCTCGCCAATGCCTCCCTGCCATTCTTTACATAGAACACACGCATATAACGTAAGTACATTGAATAAATATGAAACCCTTTTTCAGTGGATTTCAATGCATAAATTCAGGGACGTGTTTAGGTTTTAGCGTCTCTGGGCGACACATATTTAGTGTCTCTAGACAAAACGAAATTACAGGTCTTTCACGTTTGTTTACTTACTAAACTGTGGATCTTGACACCCCCCCCTCACCAGTAAAAACCTCTTTGTTTTCTATTATGCCCTGTGACAACCGCATGCGGTGCCAGATCCCCCCAGATAGGGAGGCGATGGGCAGAGGGGGGAGCCTTCCATTTTTAGTGGGCCCCAGTGGGAGGAAGTCCGACTTAACCCGGCGGTCCCCTAATTTTGAACCCATTCCAAAGGAGGGACCAACCCCTTGAAATCGACACCCCCAGAAATATCGTTTAACAACTTGGAGGACATTGGAGCCACGACGGATTTTACGTGCACCACCTCCCATTAGCGTACACGCTTCCACAGCAGTCGAGCCGAGATGGGGAAGTCTCTCCTAAGCACTGGCCAAGCCGGATGCTGCTTCACTTGCCGTGTTCTTATGGGAGCGGAGTTTAGCGTCCAGACCACTGCGGGACGTAAAAACCTCTGCTGCTACCGACTCTAATTAAGTAAATTACATTAATTAATTAAGATTTTTATACGATGCATTTCCATAATGGAAAAGCTGCATTCTAGCTACTTAACATGCTGTAGATTTGAAAAAATACACGAAATTCCAAATTCTGCATATATAAAAACATTAACTTAATCCACATTTAAAAGCTCCAACCCTTCCTCACCCAAAATTTCTATTTTCGTTAACAAAATATAGTTAATGAATGCCTCTATCTGAGGAATCCTGCCTCTTTTACCGGTTGTGCTACCCATGTGGAGTTTTCAGTTCTACGTCAGGAAGTTTATTTGACTACCTGATATCCATAAATGCAACAGTTAGCGGCCCTGGGCAGTTGCTCAGTTTGCCACCCTCTAAGCACAGCTTTGCTTAAATTCAAACAAAATTTAATGAGCGGGAAGTACTAAAGAGAACTGCTGCGACATGAGAGATCCGTGTGAGTTAAGTTTTCGTCTTACGGTCATGACAGGTGACTAGAAATTGTTGCGGGACAAATTTTATTGGTTGTCTAGCGCTCTTTTTATAAACTCGTTTTTGTTTTACCCGCCTCATATAAATTGTAACGATATGAGACGATTGGAGAGGTCTGCTAAAGCTTCACAATTTCTCCTAAATAAATTAGGTATTTTCTATCTACTCATTAAACAAATAAAAATAATACATTAGAAATGTCTACTCATAATGTACCCATGTTTAAAACGGGTTGTAAGAAACTCAGGCGGGTTTTATTAAAAAACTCGGTTTAGGGTGAAAAAACCGGGTTTTATTGGGCAAAATTAAAATTTTTGGTACTTAAACTCGAAATTTTGCGCATATAGAAATGCATACTTCAAACATAAGAAAATTAACTAATAAATTAGACAAACATAAAATTAAGGTTTAACTCAGAAAGGGAACTTGACAATGCCCTCCAAAAAATATATTAATTAATTAATTTGCTTCTAAAAACTTTCACTGCATATTTTTTTGAATAAATAAATATTAGCTTAGTAAATTATAAGGAATAGAAACTTAGGTGGCATACCATTAAAATATATTAACAAATAACAATAACTTCTTTAATTTCGAGCTGTGCAAATATCAGAAACAAATTAGTTAGTCACTAAAGTGAAGTGAGAAATTTGACTTTGAATACTTTTTTGAGTGGGTGTAGTAAAACAAAGCATACAGATACTTTTATTGTCTTAGACAAAGGTTTATCTTCGTATTTTGTAATTTAATTTCTTATTTTGTAATTTAAATTTTTATTTATAAATTTATTGTAAAAAAATAATAAAGAAATTCCAGTGATTTAAATATGAAAGAAAATGTTAGCAATAACTCAATAACATTACATAGACTTTCCCAAATTATTTTATTTTCTTTATTTCTAAAACAATATAAAAAATGAATGGCAAAAACCTACCTGCGCATTTCTTTTTAATTTTTAAATAGTTAAAGAATAACACAGATTTAAGTTATAATTCGTTTTAATTCCGTTCATTCCATAATATATGTACTTCTTTATTTTGTGGTATTGATTTATTAATCCGGCGATATAATCTAATTTTAATAATTAGTGAATCACAGTGCAAGCAGACCTGCTTTTATTATGCAGACAAGAAATTATTATCATATATTTCAATGGTTGTTTTACTTCTAAATATTCTAATGAGGAAATATTGGATATTATATTTGCATAAACATATTTTGCATAAGCATATTTGTACAGCACTAGATTTATATCCTGCCGGTTACGTATTATCTTATAACAACTACCATTATATATAATACTGTTCATTTGGTCATAGAAAATTTTATAACATAAATGTCAACAATCAAAAATTACTAAAAATAACTTTTAAACAGTATTACGACTGGTAGAAAACAAATATTTCTATTTTTCATAAAAGCAACAGAATGGAATTAGGATTTATAGTTTCATTAGTAATAAAAATAATCTTGAATTGAAATAGAGCTTTTAAATTTTGTAAGAAATTAAATGCTTCTACAATAAATTAAATTATTCATATATTTCTTTTAAAATGATGGAAATCAAAGTTTTATCTTAAGATAAAACATTTTACCGTGCCGTTATCTCTACCTCAAATTTAATTTTTTTGGGTGATTATTCTCGATGGTATGTCCGATTTCGGATTTTCTTTTTTATTAAGTGATCAGCATTGTGACCTTGACCAATGTCATAGGTTCAATCAGCGCGCGGAGCGAGTAATTGAGAAATAGGATAATTCTGCTAATATCTCCATCGAAAGTTAATGGTAGCAGGTTTTTCTGTGATTATTCCTCCGAAGTCAACCCCACCCAGACAGCACAGCAAATTTGCATCAAACTTGCAGTAATCTTGATTTATCAAGTCAATAAACTTGAATTAAGCTTGAAAATTTCAAGCGTGTAAGCTTAATGCAAGCTTGAATCAAGTGTTCAAGTTTACACTTGCCCAATGTGCATTAAGCTTGACATAGCAAGCTTGAATCCAGCTTGATATAGCAAGCTTAATTCAAACTTACTACACTCTAAAAAAATTTCCTAAAAAAAATCTCCTAAATACATGGGGTGCCGGTTGGCGAACTCGCCCCCATATATATTTTTTTTTTTCCACGCACTTCCCCTCTATGCTGAAACCTCAAGTTATTTTAATCTTGACTGCTTCCGTCTAGCGTCCGCGATAGGGATCGACCTCGGGACCTAAGGTGTGGGAAGCCATCGTCTTAACCACCTTGCCAATCTGACTTGAGGTGAAATGACTGAAGTTTGAAGTGACTGTTATGGTTGTCACGCCATTTTTTGGTGAGATTGATCAGTATTGTCTGATGCCGATCTGCATCTTTTATTTATCCATGGGATGAATCAAAATTAAAATAATATTATGTGCGATTTATAGACTCTACTAATAGGGAAATAATCCTAAAATAAACTTAAAAGCAGCACATGTTTTAAAACTTTCACTATCGCAACACTCATGTTGGACAATATTGGCTGATTTGGAAATCAATTTTGTAGTATATTTGTATTTTATTTTGAAGAATTTCAATATTTGGAAATTATTTTTTAAAATTCTATGGTCAAGTACATTTATGACTGATGATAAATTATTTGTTATGTGCATGTGGCTTTCCAAACCAAGCAGTAATCAAGTTGTATTGAAGCTTGACAGTTCAAATGACTTAAATTCGGCCGGAAAATATTTGCTGACTCATTTTTTTTTTTTTTTTTTTGTAATCTCCAAGCTTGCTGCAAGCTTAAAATGAATTGAACTGTCAAGCTTGTATTAATGTAAAATTCAAAGAAATGTGAAGCTTGATTTAAGCCTATGTGGTGTCTGGGGATTGGTTTGATTTCAGATTTTTACCTTGCCACCGTTGGTACCTATAACCATGCCAAATTTGAACTAAATCGGTGAAGCGATTTAGGAGGAGACGCGTTATATTGAAATGCCTGAGTGTAGTCTAAGAGCTTCGCTCACTTCGCACAGTTCAATAAATAATAACCACTCATAAAAAAATGCAATGGCTGACTGGATAAGAAACCGAATATGGGAGATGAAAGCGTGAAGGTCCACGGTTCTGACTTAGCGCGCGGCTATCGATCTAACGGTCTGGAATTTTGGACGGTTTACTCCGGATGTAACATTAATACGTGTTAGAGTCCCATTGGAAGTTTTTGGACTAATGACCCCCGCAGTAGGCAGATACTCCTCGTTTAGGTTTGCACTAACACAACATAATTCAATACAATAAATTGTGCAAACTAATGTTCGAATAATTGGTGCATAAAAAACTAATGAGTAAAAACACTCACAGTATTACATTTTTTTAAGTCATTTTAAAATGTTACTTAAATACTGATATTTTATAGTTTCTATGTTTGAACATTTTTATTACATAAATTAAAGTAAAATTTAATGTACGTTTTAAAACTGCATTCATTACAAAAATTTATTTTGGAAAAAAAAAAAAAAAAAAACTATAAGAAATTTAAAAAGCAGATGAGTTGTTTTAATTAGTTGCCAAGTTTTTTTCCCCAAATAATACACAGACAGCAGCGTTTACGGTATTGTTTTCATTTGAATGTGTGCTGTTCTTTCTCCAATTTAAAAGCGAAGTTAAAACATAAAGCAACACTTACAATTACGTTTGGGAAAGGAAGGCTTAAGGAAAGTTGTCTATCCCGAAATTAAATATTAGTTTAAATTGAGCATTGGATCTTGTCCAAGTTCTTGACTTAATCCAAGCAATAAAGTTTTCCCTGCTTGAAGTAGTAGTGTTAAACTTTTTTATCTGATCTTTGTACGTGATAATTCGAAATACGTGATTTGAATAAATAAGTGCGTTGAAAAGCTGGGAAGAACATCTTTTTGAAAGAGGTTTATTTCACAGAGTGGCGTTTATGTAAATGGTGATGAAAATAAATTGCCCTTTAAATAAAAAATGTTTATACGGATTTAAGAAGAAAATAGTTTACGCTAAAAGTAAATGTACTAATTAATTATTTAAAAAATTACTGAGGAATGCTTTTGGTACTGAAATGAGAGTCAGTTAATTAAAAGGAATTGGAATTTTAATAAAAATAAATCAAGATATTCGCTTAGAAACATTATACTGTGAGGTCAGTTTTCGAATTTCTTCTCAAATATTGGAATATAAAGTATCATTGAATAATATGTTTATTTTTTATTAATTATTTTAATTCTTATCTTCATTATCATTTACATTCTTCTATTATCTCAACAACTTTATTCCTTTTAGATTTCATACATATTTCGATGTTACTCTGGTTTTTAATATTTACTTTGCATATTGTTTGGCATTAGTAAAGATTGTTAATTATTTAATGAGTGTGTTGAGTTTAGAGCTTAGTATAATATTAATATATATATACAAGGTATCCCAAAAAAGGCGTTAATACACTAATACTTTATCAATTATTAGAGATAAGTGGGCAGTGTGAATTTTTCGAAATAAAGTAGAAAAAAGACCACGTTAAGAAAAATATTCTCTCATTAATTTCTAAGAACGGACAATTATTTAATTTGCACACGAATTTACTCAAAGAAAGGAATTCCCAATTAGTAAAATATGCCTCATACACTAATGAGGCGATGTAGATGTACAAAATTTGATAATTGTATACTAAAAAATGTCATACATATGAAGATAAATGCAGGCTGACTTAAATCACTTTTCAATGGTTCTCGAGGAAAAAAAAATCATGTCAGATGATCACGTTGCACAGATTGTAAAGAAATTACGAAATATATATATATCTTATAAATAAAAATGAAATTCTGTTTGTTTGTTTGTTTGTTTGTTTGTTTGTTTGTTTGTTTGTTTGTGGATTTGATTCGTATACAAATCCACAAAAATGGACCTATCGGCCTGAAATTTAGTACAGATATGTAAAATAATATAGAATAACTCATAGTCCACTTTAAAACTTTGAAAGTCCACCCGTTCCCGGAATTTAAGAGATTTTTTATGCTCTTCACGCAAAAATATTTCCGTAATTGTAACCCCTGTAGTAAAAAAAGTGTGAAATAAGGATCGTAGTTGCCATGTGTGGCGATTTTGCCGAATAAAATGTCGTTCGTATACAAATCCACAAAAATGGACCTATCGGCCTGAAATTTAGCACAGATATGTAAAATAATATACAATAAATCGTAGTCCACTTTAAAACTTTGAAAGTCCACCCGTTCCCGGAATTTAAGAGATTTTTTATGCTATTCACGCAAAAAGCTTTCCGTAATTGTAACCCCTGTAGTGAAAAAAGTGTGAAATAAGGATCGTGGTTGCCATGTGTGGCGATTTTGCCGAATAAAATGTTTTAAATTCTCAAAGTAAAAATAAAAGAATAATAATGATTTTTTTTTTGGTAGTTTATATTCGTAAGGTTATTTTTTTTTAAATTATAATATCGTGTGCATGGGAAATCAGAGCAGGAATGTAATGCTTTACACGCAAAATAATAAGAATTGAAGATTTCCGAGGCTAATAGGTAAATTATTTTAGTTTGGCGAAAAAATAAAATGGCTCAAATGCCGATTTTGTGAAAGTGAGTTCTAGCGGTTTGCACAGACTTCGGCTTGACGCAATTTATTGAGAGCTTAAGGAAATAGATTTTTGAAAACAAGTGCAAAGGTTTTATTAGAATACAGCGTTAAATTTTAATGATCCGTGAAGAAATAATGCAGGTATTAAGGGATTTCAATTGATCTATCTCCAGAATTCTCGCCAAATGAGTACATTGATTTAAGTTGGGGGAATTCCGCCAAATTTCAGAAAATTGAAATCTTCTCATTTATTACATCGGAGTAATGATGAATAAAACACGTTATAGTTGATAATTTTAAAAAAATTCGGCTGTATTAAGGGATTCAACTTTTCAAATAAAGGCTTGCTTTACTTTTCTCGCGGTCGAACCATTTCCCATATATTATTGCTGCTAAGTCAATGCTTCGGATGATTTCCTGAAAAAACGCTTGCAAAATGGCGTATGTTGGCACTTTGGCGAGGCTTAGATTTGAAACTGGATTTTATTTGAGACTGGGATATATAATGACACTGGTTATAGATAAAAATGAATGTTGGTATGAGTGTATGAGGCTGAAAAACTCCAGCACCGTTGAGCACCGTTGCACCATGAAATTTGGTTCATCTAAGTCTTTTATCATGGAGAAGCTTTTTATGCTATCCGTTTTCCTCTAACTTGCCACAAGGTGTCGCAGCAGAACGTCGAATTCTATTCCGTTTAGCCGTTTACTATGCGAATATCGTCCAACCGATTTCGATGAAATTTGGTACACGCGGATATTAGAACACGAATGATATTTTTCAGTATCCATTTTGCTGTAACTTGCCGCTAAATGGGGCTGCAACGCATCAACTTCTATACCGTTCGACCGGGTGGCATAAAATTTCTTATACTTACACATTTCAGCACGAAGAATATATTCTAACTGTGTTCCTTTTGATGTTACTCACCACTAGATGGCACTGCAATGCATTATTATTTTAACTCGCCACTAGATGATGCTGCAGCAGGCCAAATTCTTGACCATTCAAACGGTCGCTATGAAAATCAGTATACATAGCTATCTGAACAATGAGAATATTTTGGCGTTATCCATTTTGCTATAACTCGCCACTTGACGGCGCTGTAGCAAATCATTACTTTATTGAACCACTGGATGGCCCTGCAGTGTATCACTTCTTGACTGTGCAAATGATCGCTATGAAAATAGGTATACATAGATATTTGAACACGGGGAAGAGTTTGGCGCTATCCATTTTCTTATAACTTGCCACTAAATGTCGCGTCAACACATGAACTTCAGGACTGTCCAGCCGATAGTCATGAAAATTCGTATACATCGATATCTGAATGCGAAAAATATTTTCGCCGTATCCGTTTTGCTAAAACTCGCCACTAGATTGCGCTACGCCGCATGGCCTTCTGCACCGTACAAACGATTGCCTTGCAATTCGGTATGCATGATTATTGGACACAATATAACGCGATATCCACTTTGCTATATCTGTTTATTACAATGAATAGTAATCACCACAAATCGTAATATCAAAAAGTCCATTCATTCCCGTGCGAAGAACGGGTACTTCAGCTAGTATATATATATATATATATATTTTGCATTCAAGCAATAAACGTTTACTTTCAAATGCATGTATATAGTGTTTTAAAGGTTATATCTATGACCTTTTATGATGAAAGGCTGAAATTTTGTCATCACCTCGTTAGTGCATGCGGTACATTTTACTAACTTGGAATTTTTTTGTACAGGATTCGTATACAAATTTAAAGTATCACTTTCTGAAAACTAACTAGAAGAATTCTTTTAACTTAGACTTCTTTTCCTAGATTTTGAAAAATTTTAATTTGCATTGAAAACCCAACCATGTATCTCGTAATGTACCCCCATCGTATCTTCTGATTACGATACATCTTTACCACGGTTACCACGTTTGGTTACCACGTATCTTTGATGGATAACGAATTAACCCTTTAACGCGCAGTCTTCCCGCTCTGGGAACACCAAACTCTGACGTTTTGACTGTTGCCAGTCACGAAGAATAGATTTCATTTCTATAAAAATAGTTGCGGGTGACATAGCTCCACGAGAATCCTTTACTTTTTAGCACGTCAATTCCCGTAAAAAATGTTCACGATTATTTTTAACAGCACTGACATCTGCTGAAAAATGGAAGAATGAGAGAACAGCTGGATAGATTGCCCAATGCTGAAAAAAAGGCAGCCGTAGCACAGCCAGCTGCCTCAAAAAAGGGTCTCTAGATCTGTGGCACGCGATGAACGTTTCGATCGTCCGCCATGGTACTGGTAGTTAAGTCGAGCGATGGCAACGGCTGCCCTTTTTTCAGCATTGGGAAAGGGTTGCGCCTCAAAAGGCTAAATATTTTATTATTAAATGCATAAATATACACATAATACGTAAATTCACACGTAATTATTTTATTAAAATTGTCTAATAAACGAATATGTAAAAATATACAATTTCAATTACTTCAGAAGAGTGCTTTGTGAGAAAAGGAAGAAAGAATAAGACCAGTTGCATCTCTTACAGCCCATAAGTAAAAAAAGAAACAGCTGTAATATGCTTTGATATGCGAATAAACAGAAATCAATTGCTAGAAAACTTTTTTGAAATCTAGAAATAGACGGTTAATGCTTTGAAAATTTACAGTATTAAAAATGGTGCTTATAAAAATCACTTTTTCTGCACGTCATCTAAAGAAAGTAAGCAGAACATTCACAGCAAAACAAAAGCCACGAGTAGATGCAGATGTAACATAAATCAGTCTAACATGAAAACCAACTATGCATTTGGTAAAGCCAAAACTAATTGCTAATTCAGTCTTATTTACAACTGCATAATTCCGTCTGTATCAGTAAAATTTTCGATCGCCTTAGACAGCAGAAAATTCAGACATATTTGAAATCATCGCGGTATCAATCATGCAGTATATTTACTCAGATAAATGCAGGACCATCCTTTTGCCAAATCCAATCCTTTAATTAAACAGAGGATCCCAAAAGATTATGAACGTGGACACGTGTTAAAGCAAGTGTTAAGCCTAGAGTTCGACGAGGTGCATATTATATTCATGTCGAAGTTTCAAATGACTCGTGAATATTGGAGTTGAATGGATTTAACGCTCATGATGTTGAATGTGTTGAATGGATTGAATTGACGATCTTGTCACGTAAAAAATATATGACAAGTTCCATGTGATATAGTTAAAGCATATTACTTCAGATGTTATTTTGTGAAACTTCCGCATACATGACTTAAAAGATATTGAAAAGAAAACAAATTGTGACAGATGCTAAAAATTAAATGCCTTAACAATATAATAAACATTATCGAATTGAAATTACCGGTTTGTGTTACCAAAATGGTGCTTATAAATATCAGTTTTTCTGCACATCATCTAAAGAAAAAAAGTAGAACATTCATAGAGAAACAAAAGCCACACGTAGATGCATATGTAATATCAAACATTCTAACATAAAAATCAACTACGCATTAGTAACATGAAACATTCTAACATAAAAGAGTTAGATGCATATGTAACATCAAGCATTCTAACATAAAAGAGTTAGATGCATATGTAACATCAAGCATTCTAACATAAAAGAGTTAGATGCATATGTAACATCAAGCATTCTAACATAAAAGAGTTAGATGCATATGTAACATGGAGCATTCTAACATAAAAGAGTTAGATGCATATGGAACATCAAGCATTTGAACATAAAAATCAACTACGTATTTGGTAAAGTCAATACTAATTGTCGAATTCAGTCACATTTAAAACTGATTAATTCTACCTACATCACAAACACTTTCGATCGTCTTAGATGGCAGAAAATTCAGAGATATTTGTAATAATTGAGCTACCAATCACACTGCAAATTCCCAGCACACATTGTGAACACATCTGGAACACATTTATTGAAAAAAAGTGTACCAGTTACGTAAAAGTGTTCTGAAATGGTTCCGAATGTGATCCACTATAAAGGAAGTGTTCCGAAGTGTTCTGAGAGTGTCCCGAAAGTGTTCTGAAAGTGTTATGCTTAGGATATTTGTTAATCTAAACTTAGGAACACATTTGAGAACAGATTGGGAACACCTTAAGAACAAATTGGGAACACATATTAGGAGCACATTTGAGAACAGATTGGGAACACTGGTGAAATCATTGCTTTCTTTGTTACAACGATAATGTTATGAGCGAGTAGCCTGAACGGTATAGCATCGGCCTCGAGATCGGGAGGTCCGGGGTTCGAATCCCGCTGCCGGTAAGTGAGACAAAATAAAATCCAAGTCCACAAATTAATTATAAAATTCAATTCAATAACAAATGGCAGCACTAAATTACAGTAATTAACTTAAGTTCATTAATTAAATAATTCATTAAAATCAGTTCAAAACTAAAAACGTAGTTCCTAAACATAACACCAGATTGCAGCACTAAAAATTCAATATAACAAATGGCAGTACTAAAATTAATTAATTAATTAATAATTAAATAAAATAACTAAAATAAATTAAAAGCTGTCCCAATCGAAACATAACAGACTCCAAATCATGCAAAAATACAACTCAACCCTCCAGGAGGGAAACAACTCAACTCCACCCCTTACGTCACTTCCGCCCACGACCCTTGATTACGTCACTTCCGCCGCACCAGCATCTGCTCTTACTTTTTAGAACGTGTTCAAAAATGTAATCCTAAAAGCATTCCTTAAAGGGTGCTAAAAAAGATGACAAAATAAGTGTCCTAAAAAGTATTCTGAAATGAGTTCCCAAATGTGTTCCAAAAAGTGTTCTCAAAAAGGGGACAAAATAAGTGTTCCAAAAAGTGCTCTGAAATGGGTTCCAAAAAGTGTTCTACAATGTGTTCCCAAAAAGTGTTCTCAAAAAGGGGACAAATAAGTGTTCCGAAATGTGTTCCAAAAAGTGTTCTGAAATGAGTTCCAAAATGTGCTCTGAAATGTGCTTTTAAAAGTGTTCTCAAAAAGGGGACAAAATAAGTGTTCCAAAAAGTGTTCTAAAATGTGTTCAAAGATTTGCAGTGCATACAGTAAATTTACTCAGATAAAGAGAGGGACCATTCTTTTGCCAAATCCAATCCTTTAATTAAACAGAGGATCACAAAAGATTATGAACGTGGATACATGTTAAAGCAAGTGTTAAGCCTAGAGGTGCATATTATATTCATGTCGAAATTTTAAATGACTCGTGAATATTGGAGTTGAATGGATATAGCGCTCAGTAAGCATGTGACAAGATCCATGTATTATAGGAAAAGTGCATTGCTTGCGTTGTTATTTTGTAAAACTTTCACATGCCTGCTTAAAGATATTGAAATGAAAACAAACTGGATGACAGAAGTTGAAAATTAAATGTTTTATTAGTATAATAAACATTATCCAGTTGAAATGACTGACGTGTGCTGCCAAATGGCTTACAACGAACAATGGTTTGTCTCTTTTGTGCTCAAAAACCTTAATAAAAATCAGTGAATGTTTCTTAAATTCAGGTTTTAAAATGACGAAGGGGAAATAAGTCGAGTTTCGTGATTCACAATTTGCTTAGAAGCAAATTTACAAGCATATTCGTAATGTTAAAAGGTCACAGAATACTAATAAATTACATTTTACGTATAATAATTATATGAAAAAACTAACTAAAATATTTTGTTACTATTTATTTGCAAAATGCTTCTGTGTAGTCTTTTTTAACATGTATCTGGAGGTCTTTTTTTTTTTTGGAGTCTTGTCGGCCTTCTTTTCATGAAAATCAACGGAATGCCAGTAAATTTGGATGTTATTAATTCTGATAGTAATTAGTTCCGTGTTGAAAATTTGTTATCGCGTCTTACATAATTATTACTAAAAATAATAACTATTCAATGCATTCTGTCACATTCCATATTTTAATTACTATGAAAAAATCACGCTGTTAACCTTATTGCCCTGCTGCTATGATATAATGCTAAAAGATAGTATTTTAATGCAATAAGAGTGAGAAGTCAAAGGGATGGAGAGAACAAAGTGGGGAGTAGTAACTGGAGACGGTTCGGTATTTTTAAAAGTATTTTCTTGCTACCTTATGAAGGATGATAAATTTCTATTTGTTTTTCAGTTTATATATGGGACAAACATTATTTCTTTTTGAAATTGATTACTTTTAACCTAAATTATTTCTAAGTCGAGCTCGTAGAAGTGCATGATGAGCCTGATTGAGACACTGACGGTTTCATTGTAAACCTAACTAGAAGACAGCTACGAGCCGTTCTTGCAGACAGTCGTCAAATTGGAAATCAAGATTTACAAAATAAATTATGTTGAAGGCTAGATTATTATTACAGCTAAAATGTGGTTTAGGCAGAATAAAAAAAGTCGAGAAAAATGAAAGTGATTCAAAAATTGCGTAGTTGGTCACGCGGCAAATGGTTTCCAGTGTCTTATTCTTTTGTATATATAAATAAAGTATGTGACGAATTTTTTAACTGCTTATTAATGTTAATATTATAGTTACTAGATCTAATAACTGTAATACCTGGCCAAAATCCCAATGACCAGACATAACAACATAAGAAAAAGTGCTTCTTAGGGATACTATATTTTCTTTGGTTACAGTAAATTATTTGTTATTCGTAGTCATGTGATGATATGAATCTAATTTATCGAAATTTACTAGAAATCAGTAGACGAGCATGTACTGGACAGTCATACTGTCTCCAAGAATACCCCCCCCCTCCAAAAAAAATAGCGTTTAAGACTTAAGTGGCCTTTTTCATTATCATGATTAATAGTATTTTATACGTCCACGGAGATGGATAGTTATATGTTTTAACGTTTATTGGCATATGTAATGTGTATAGCACATTTGTAAGAAGTATTAAAATAATGGGTGAATAAAATAACATTCAACATTTATTTTGTTCACGTACAGGACTGGCGAACTATAAAGCCACATGCTGTATTTTCTAAACTCACATCTGAGATTAATATATGTATATACTACACTATCTGGCCAAAAGTATCCGGACACCCCCTAAAAAAGTGGTTTTGGCGGGTGACGCAAATTTGATGCGTAATCGAAAGCTATTAAAGTGTTGGTAGTGGTTTGTCCGGTTGTATGTATGCGTTTGTGAAGCAATGAGTAAGTCAAAGGAGCTTAGTGAGTTCGATCGTGGCAGTATAGTGGATGCCACTTTTGTGGGAAATCAGTTCGTGAGATTGAGGACATTCTACAGAAGCCTATATCCACTGTGAGTGATGTAATTGTGAAGGGGAAATGTCGAGGCAGTGAAACTGCAGAAAAACGGAGTAGTAGAGCGAAAAAACTTTGTGAACGGAGCCGCAGAACTCTGAAAAGGGTAGTGGAAAACAATCGCAAGTCCTCGTTGGTGGAAATTTCTCAGGAGTTCCAAAGTTCATCAGGCGTTAGTGTTAGCAGCAGGACTCTTCGTCGAGAGTTAAACAACTTGGGATTCCATGGTCGTGCAGCCGCTCACAAGCCGAACATCACTCCACAGAATGCGGAGCATCGATTGCAATGGTGCAGAGATCACCGTCATTGGACTGTGGACGTGTAGAAAACTGTTTTTTGGAGTGATGAATCTCTCTTCACAATCTGGCTGTCGGAGGGACGCGTCTGAGTTTGGCGGATGTCCGGCGAACATTTTTTGCGTCACTGAATTGTGCCGACTGTTAAGTTTCGTGATGGCTGTATAATGGTGGTGGGCGTTTCTTGTGGTTGAGCCTGGGTCCGTTAGTTCCTGTGGTTGGAAACATGAACTCTGCGATGTATGTAGACATTCTGGACAATGCTGCACTCCCAACTCTGTGGCAATATTACGGGGAAGGCCCATTTCTCTTCCAGCAGGATAACTGCTCCATTCACACATCGAGGCTTGCACAGACGTGGTTTGAGGAAATGGGCGTTCAAAAACTGGACTGGCCTTCTCAGATCCCCGACCTTAATCCCACAGAACACCGCTGGGAGGAATTAGAGCGCATACTACGTAGCCAGCCAAATCGACCATCGTGACTGCAAGCACTCACCTCAGCCGTGATGGACGCCTGGAAGTCAATTCTTATTGCCACATATTAAAAACTGGTGCAAAGTCTTCCCAGAGGTGTGCAGGCTGTCATCGATGCAAAAGGAAAACCAACATCATATTAATATGTGCCTCAGGACGCTCCAAGTCCATACCACTGAGTGTCCGGATACTTTTGGACAGATAGTGTATATCAATTAGAAGATAAGAAGTGCTTAGAAGATAACTTAGCTTGGGGAATAATTAAAAAGAAAAAATAACTTCTTCATTTTTCTTTTAGAGTTAACAGTTTTAAAAATACTTTCTTATGAATCCGATTGCCGAGAAATATTATTTATAAATTAATTTATTATTTATATTAAATTATTCATTTTAAGAATATCAGTTCACTAAAAGTATCAGTTACTTACTTAAACAGTATGCATAATTAAAGTGTTTACATGCATTATTAAGATGCGAACTTTTTATTTGTTCATGACGAAATAATTCCCGAACACAGCTAAATACTGTAACAGGGCAGAAAAGTGACAAAAAGTTTACTCATTTTCTCAGAAATAATTAGTCATTTTAAAAAAGTATAGCACAAGCGATAATGAAAGCATCAGTGCGAATTTAAAATAGACGCATCCTGGAACATAAACTCGATTGATCATAAATTTAACGTATGGCATATTTAAGGATTTTATTTATTTTTCAACAGGGTGGAAGGAATGTGTTGATTTTAAAAGTGTCTATCATTCGATATTATGTAGAAGTCTATTTCGCCGTCTTTGAAAATAAATAATCGTTTACTAATAATAAAATTGCTATCTTAACAATTTTATTTTTTGTGGTATTATGATGTTTTGTCTCTAGCGAAAAAGATTAAAAGTTTGAATTTTATATCAAAAAATATTTTTAATTATTGGTAAATTCATGCGAGTTTTACTAATTTTCATTAAAGACGAAAAATTAAGTATATTTCTACTGCATTTAAATATTGGTTAATGCATGCTAAGGTATATAACCTTAAATAATGCACATAAAGTGAATTTTCTAGATTTATTGCAAGCGATCAAAAAATAAGTATCAACCAACCACTTTTGCATGCATGGGGAAGAAGATTTGTCACGAAAAAAAATATATCTACAGCAGTTCTAGGTGCAATGCAATGTATGGATATCTCAAGAATGACAATAATTGCACTTCTTGAATACTGACAATTTGCAGTTTTCGACGTTACTCATCCTCAGCGTGGGTTCTCGTGTGCTGTCATCGAATGCAAACTCTGAATACAAGATAAAGCTCGTAAAATAGGAAATCTTTACATTCTTTTCTGGCATCTGGATCTTTTCCAATTTCAGCACATTATATTATAACGAGTCACGAATATTATCGTGCCCCTCTGATCTACTTAAATGTTTGATGGTTTTGCGTGTGATGAAAATTGGAATATTTGCGGATGTGGGATTCTATATCAATAGCACAGGCACAAAAGAATGAATGATGATTAAGTACCATTTAAATTGGCCGTAAACATTGCATAAAGTTATGGTTAAAATCTTAGCAGTTCTCGGAATAATGATATAGTTGAAGAACTGCTCCATGAGTTGAATATGAAAGTAGCCACATGAAGGATTGAGGGTTAAAGTCATTAGCTAAACATTTGCGCAATATCTGATTACTTTGACTTGAGAAAGAGAATTGTTAAAAGTAAAGAAGTTTGGCAAAAAATCCCATTGTGACTTAGATAGACAAATAATAGTGTTTCATAACTTTTCTGTTTTGTTATTTATAATCGCTTGAAATGCAATTATCTAGCTTTGGTTTAATAGGCGAATTTTTATGTCGTAATGTAATACTCAAATTTAGTAGAAAAGTAAACATATTTGAAATTGCAAAGATATAAATGTACAGCTGTAGCAAAATGTAGCTTGTAAGCTGACATTAAAAAAAATGCAAAATGACATAAACTTTCACTTTTCTGAAATAGTATTAGAAAATATTATGTTAGATTTAAAAAATGACTTTGATTTATCAAAAATTAAGTTGGCGCACTGCAAGTAGTTTTGGTTGATCAACAAAATATTTCGCTGAATAATAAAAAGACTACTAACTCAACAGAATATTTGTTTAGTCAATCCAACATCAACAAAGCATTGTTGATTAAATATAAAATACAAACAAAATGCTGATGTTATATTTTATCATAGAAATATTTTACTAGTACAGTACCAAGAAATTATTATTATCTGTAACACTGCTGTTCTAAAATATTATTTGAATAGCTTTTGATAAAAATAGATTTAAATAAATTTAAAATGAACTAATCATAGTTAACACTTAATGTTTTGAAATACGCTACAATACGTTAAACTCTTACTTTAAAAAGAATAAACCTTGATAAAATTTTCCCAAAGCTTATATTTTCAGTTAATGCGAAATATCAAATGTCACGAGTTCATGCGTGGTCGTGAATTATTATCCCCTTATCATATTGCACCACGTATTATTTGTGCATTTTGATTAGCTGACGAATCTGCATGACCTAAATCAGCCCATCAAACAATGCTTAGGAAACGAATTTCACTGCAAATGTGATTTGAAACTAAAAAGGATTTACGGTGGTGTGAAATTAACTAGAAATACTACAAAAATCACTTTTCCAAATGATTTATTTTTCATTCATGCGAATGATTTTATATTTATAGGTAGTCCCATAAAGTTATAGCTTTTGAGAAGGTACAGATATGTCCAAAATTAATGTTATATGCACAATGTGAAGTAACTAAAGAAATACCAAGATTTTTGAACCAAAATTTGGCACAGAAATATATTAATATTGGAGAAAGCAAGTATAGCATCATAAGAACGAAAAAGATTTCGACTTGCTAGTTAATTACAGATTACATAAAAAACGGTTATGATTTTTTGTATCATATTATATATATAATCTTGATTTTTTTTATATCTCGTGAAAATTAAACCTAATATAGCGTGTGGGCACTGTGCACTGCTGTACATAAGCCTCACAGGAAGCGCCCATAGTGTTAAAGAGGGTATGCATTATTTACAGGGCGTCAACTTGGTTAGACCGTTTTTGATACAGCCTGTATATTAACTAATATTTCACTTATTTTCAATTGTTATGTTTTACATGTTTTCACCCATAATAATACTTATATTTATGTTTCAAGTTTCTTAGAATAAAACGAGTATTTCTCCAGCTATTTCAGCTTTTGGATTAGCAACCTTAATTTTAGACATTGTAGAATTATAAAATTTTTCTTATGATACAATCTTTTTTCATGCATAGATTATGCAAAACAACAACACGAGAACAATAATGATCGAAAAGAAATAATGATTGTTGTTGAAAGGTTCAACATTTTCTAAATCCCAGAAAGCGGTCTTCGATTCGGTGAATGCTCCAATTTCTGAATCATGAACACGAACTGGAAATTTCTGCCATGTTTAGTTGTTGTGTTGTATTCCAAAGCTTTGCAAGAGCTGTCTGCCTAGGATGGAGGTGTCTTGGCCGGAGGACTTTCAAAGAGGTTCAAACACGTACACACGTTACGCCGAGAAAACCGCCCAAAACTCCAGACCGTTTAATTGACAGCCGCGTGACGAATCCGAACCCGGAACCTTCGCAATTCATCCGTCTACCATGTACAGTGTCTTATCCACTCGGTCATAGACTAAGTTTAGATATCACTTAAAATAACTCCCTCCAACTTTTTGATTTTTCAAGAAAAAGGTGAGCCAGAAGCCTTCTGCGGTATCCCAGTAATAAAATACCTTAATTTACACACTTGGGAAATGACTGAAAACTATCCTCATACTAAATATTTTTAAAGGGATATTTCCGCTTTTAAAGAGGAAGATTAATGGTTGGCTCATTTTGAGTTGTCGAAATGGTGTGGCTCATTTCGAGTTGTTGCAATTAAAACAGTTATTGCGGGAAATTTGTTTTTCAACTGGAACAACAGATGCATATCTCAAAAAATGCCATTTTTCAGGCTATCCTTTTGAGGAGGCATCAATAAATATACAGTTGTTACCAAAATTCCCATGGTGTTGTTATTGTAGTTCCACTTGCGACATCCTCTGGTTCTGAATCCTTTCTGAATATCAAGTGTTAGGATATGCTGAAATCTCAGAGTAAGCACTTTTTGAGGAATTCTTCTATTGCTCAAGAACAACGAAATAATGTTTCTTTACCATCCAAAAAGGATCACTAAAACTCAGTGGCAGCCCGTGACCTATTTCAGTGGTGGGGCCCAAAAAAAATATAGTGTCAATTAATATAGGAAAAATATATATAGAGAGAGAGCAACCAATCCCTTCCCCGTGACCATAGTGTAAATCTTTAAAATTTTTCAAATGGAAAATTATTATCAAAATTACTATACCTATTTTGCTGTTTTTTACTTAATTGTATAAATATTGAAAATTTCACTCTATTACTATTCTAAAAGCCATGTTTAATTTTTATTTAGTATTTTTGTCTTTTTTAGCTGCTTATTTATAATTTTTAAATGATTCATTTGTTTTAAAATTAATATTAACATATAAAATACATTTACACGGCACATTTCGTAAATCAAGAGAACAAAATAAAAAAATCTGGAGTGACTCCACTCGACTTTCCGAATTAAGATCGTTACCAAGCACTTAAATAAATTTTAATCGATGAATAATTCAAACATATACCAAATTGAAACTCAATCGAATGCACCGTTTAAACGCTTGCGCACTTTCAAGAATTTCTCCCCATATGCCATTATGCCATAACATAAAAGAAAGTTTTGTCGTAGCCCTGTAGGAGAACTATAAGTCCTATACACACCAAAATCAATACCGGTCTTAGGATGGTGGTTTATAACATGTATACCGAATTTGAGCTCAATCGAATGTATCGTTTAAACGCTAGCGCACTTTCGAGAAATTCCCCCCATAGGCCATAATGTAAAAGAAATCTTTGTCGTAGCCCTGTAGAAAAACTATAAGTCCTATACACACCAAAATCAATACCGGTCTTGCAACGGTGGTTTATAACATATATACCCAATTTGAGCTCTATCTAATCTACCGTTTAAACGCTAGCGCACTTTCAAGAAATTCTCCCCATAGGCCATAATGTAAAAGAAATCTTTGTCGTAGCCCTGTAGAAAAACTATAAGTCCTATACACACCAAAATCAATACCGGTCTTGCGACGGGGGTTTATGACATATATATCCAATTTGAGCTCAATCGAATGCTCCGTTCAGGAGCTATCGTGTTCACTCACATACACACAAACACACATACACACATACACACACACACACACACACACACACACACACACACATACACACATACATACATACATCTCGTAAAAATAGCATAAATGGATTCAGAAGCCCTCAAAACGTGTAAAAACACCAAAATCTCGAAGTCGAATTTTTTCATGATTACAATACTTTCCTTACATGGTACATGTTCGGAAAGTTAAACTATCTGACTGCACTACAAAATTATGATCACGCAAATAAAGAATTACTCAAATAAACGAAATTTACCTCCTGAGAGGTAAATTTCGCCAATAGCTGCCGATTGCCGAAATTTTCTCCGGGCAGTGATGTAGATAGATGATATGAGGGCCCCGAAGACAACGCCAAATAAGCCGTTTGGAAGCCAAGTTGATGCCGCTTCAATATGACTTTTGTGCTCATTGTAAAATAAATCAACCCTGTAAACGGAGTGAAGACGTCAAGTCCAGGGAAAACAAGCCCAGGTCCAGGGCCGCACCCCAAAAAAAATTTCTGGGAGGGTCCAAAATTTTGGAGGGGCCAAATGATGAAAAAGACTGCTTTTTACACAAAAAGCATTCATCATTACTATTTTGTTAACAAAGTTTTAATAAAGTTTTATTTTTTTTTGGGGGGGGGGGATGGCCAGACCCTTTGGTCCACCCCCTAGGTGCAGTCTTGCCCATGGCTCGTGCATAGTTCAGATAGGGTCAAATCGTATATATCGCTTTTTAAGTGCTTTTTTTAATGGATACTATTAAAATAGAGTAAAATGCTCCCTTTTTACAATACAGGAAATTATTAAAAGAATTGTGTGACATAATAGGAGGAATCTTTGATTTAGACGGTGGTTAGTCGTTGGGGCCAGGCCCCTCTGGCCCCTAATGACAAGCCACCACTACTAAAACTCATTTTCCTGACTAGAAAAGCATTTTACGTAGAACCTAAACACTAGCTTACACATTGATAAGTTTATTCCAAAGCCGTTTGAGGAATTCGAGTAGAATGATCATTTCTCTTATGCAAACTAACTTCACCCTTTTGTAGTTCTTATACAAATTTAATGGTGGTAAACTTTTTTTTTTTTTTTCACATGATCGAAATTTTTAATTTCATTTTTCTTACACAGAATAGGAATAACCAAAAACAATGTGTGAAATAAATAATCGATGCATACATGTGAAGAATTTTTCGATGCATTTAGAAATAGATGCATGTCTGAAAGAAAAAAATCAAGGGAATTCGCAATGCGAAATGGATATAGATTTATCGATTACTGTTTGTCTTTTAGGTGAACAGCTTTTACCGTACACTGATTGTCTTGTGATGTTTGAAAAAAATAAAACGCATTCGTTATTCAGAAACTGTTTATTGTAATAAAATCCTTTGCCTTAAAGGATAGATATGTTAAGTGAGCAAGTTTTACTGTCGCAGGTAAAAGGCGTTTAATTACTTTCCCTTTGCAGTACTATTCCTTTTCCTTTTTTAAAATTTCGAATATAATCGCAAAATGGTTACGTAAAGGAATTACTTTGATACAAATATATGATAATTTTATGCCAGGTATTGCTGTTCGTTATCTGTGCCGGTTATATTTTTATCAAAAAGTGTAAATCAAATGTGTTTTACAGTTTAATATTGATTGAAGTATATATTTCTATGTAGTATTTAAACATAAATTAGTTTAAAAAATTTACTACAAATTTATTTACTTTAGTCGGAACGAAACACTATCTATATGATTTAGAAGCACCATTTTAATGTAGATGTAAATATACCCAATGCTCTTCTCAGATTCGTAGTCATGTTATTGTTATACTGTTAGATCTTCCTGTTAATACAAATTTGGGGCCTGTGCCTTTTGATCTATAGATGGCATTTTGGTTTATTAAATATATTGATTTTTCCGGAAGACACTTTTTGCCAGCAAGGTAGCACCATATAGTAAAGGCATTTAATACTGTGAACACGGCAAATCTTTAAAGACGGGAGAAATAACGTCTTTGACGAACAACAATGTAGGCATCCATCAATTTTTCAAATTTTAGACAATGAGGACAAAATTAAAGTGCTTTTGGATTCTGATCGCGGGATGAGTATCCGAGCGATTGCGGAGACATTAGGACGAAGTGCTTCAAAGGTTTGAATAATCGATTCATTGGTGATCTACTGGAGATCACAAGTAGTTGGATTCTGCACCACTGTAATGAGCTGGTCCATACACTCTTCAGTGTCTCCGTTCCTGGCAAAACACATCTTTGCAATTCTGCTTGAAGCACCATACAGCTGCCCGAAGACCTTTCACCTTAGGAGTTTTCTCTATTCCTTCATGAAAAATTCAACTTTAAAAGGTCATCGTTTTGACAACCTAGAGAACTTGCAGAATAACATAACGTGCGTTCTCAACAACATTAAGGTCGAAGACCTATAGGCAAGAATCAAAAGGTGGCGAGTCATTGGCGATGGTGTATTAATGCAGGAGAATATTTTAAATAATATTAAGTGCCTGTAAAATTATATTCAGATACACGAATTTTATTTAATCAGTTTCATTACTGTGTCGATAGACCCTGATACTTAAATGTAGAATTTTTAAACTATTTTTTCGAACTAAATTTACCCTTCCTCTTTATGAATAAACGGTTTTATTTAAAAAAATGTTTTTACGACCACACTAATTTTTTAACCACTCAAAACTGCCCAGTCTAGTTGAACATTTTCACTTCAAGTTCCCTCCTCTACTGTAAATGCATCAATGAAAGGGCGACAGCATAAATCTTCATTTACTAAGTAGTGAAACATGATAATGCCGCTTTCTTAAGTGTAGAAACAGTAACGTTCCAATTGGACCAGAGAAAACAAAGAGATCGATCCATTTCGACGCACACTGTAATGGGTAGAAAGTACTTAAACAGTACAAAACAGCGAGGCATCCAGAAACGATTAATTTGAATAGCATTAATCGATATATTAGGTTAATGATATAAATGCATCTGCGTAACAACAAAAATGCTTTAGCTATCTTGCGCCAAATACAATTTTAAAAGGCTCGCATCAGATTTCGACCCAACGTCACATGTCGCGCGTGTGCGGGGGGGGGACATAGGGAAACTGTCAATTGGAGTTTAAATTAGTGTATTTCAACTTTAGCTGTATTTTAGAAATACTTTGACATCATTAAATCCAATATTTTCGAACAGAGCCTTGTAAATTTACAACTTTGTAAAATTACAATCATAAAGATACTTAGGTGCATTTTGATATGTACCTTTTATGTGAGTCATTTTGCAAATTTTTAATTATTTCAGCGTTATGGATGTATTTGCATAAATTCCAAGAAGGCAGCTATTTTTATACAGAACACATAAAATCATGTCACAGAAAAATAAACTTTTCCACCGATAACGGTTGATGCACAAAACATTGTTTTAATCGCCGCACAATATTATTTATATTTACAAAGAAAAGAATGCCATTGAAAATGAGAAAACCATATTTTTTAAGTAATTAGCGATGCAGTGGTTAAATTACAACTGGAAGTCAAATTATAATAACATGCATATATACTAACATGCAAATTATACTAACTTCTAAGCATGTAACGACTTAGAAAATCTTGAATATGTGGTACGTTTTTCATTCCACTATGAAGTTGAATTTGTGTGTGATTATGGCAACGCTACGCTAAGACGATCTGCCAATGATGTGGGATGCCTTCGTAGGATAACTTTCTAAGGGGCTCTAACGCGTATTCACGTTACATCTGGAGAAAATCTACCAAAACTCCAGACCATTAGATAGACAGCCCCGCGATGGGAACCCAAACCCGAGACCTTCACATTTCGGCCGTCTACCATTTTCAGTGACATAGATTCTGTGCCTTAGTGAGACTCATTTCATTATACTCTAAAGAGTTAATGGGTGTTAACTATTTTAAAGAGTGAGTCTGTACTTCCATAAAGGTGAAACACACTTACAACACCCAGCTATTGTTATCCTTCTGGAATAATTTAGTCTTTATCAACAACACTGACTTATTTTCTACTTTTTAGAGAAAATATTTCGTTAAATGCTTAAAGAAAACAATCCATTTTCCGATTATTAAACCACGTTATTGTCTTAAATCAGTTTTACATCGCACTTTTGAAACATCACAGGTAAAAGACACTTTTGCACATAGTATAACAAGTCTCTCAAACGAAACCAGGAAGTACATGAAAATGAGCATTAGAGATATCCCTTAAACTTTCCGAAATAAGGATATGTCTAAGGTTAAATTTCAAATCTCGATTCTTTCCTTTAAAAATATTTTCACTAAATGGTATTTCTTAAGGTAAACCAGTAAAATGCCCGTATAGCGATACTGTAGGTGGAGGGAGGAATGTCAATGGAAGATAAATTCGTTCTTGTTGTCATGGCAACGAAATCGAACGGGCGTCAATGTTCGCTATTCAGCCAGAGTATTTCTATCAATGTTGGTAAAGGGTGAGTGGTGCTACTTAGCCAGGTATAAAGAGAAGAGATTTAGGGATTAAGAAATTTTTCCTAGATATTTTTCATTTGCTTTAGGATCAATATTTCGAAAAGGTAAAGGTGCATTGCAGATAAGAGAGAATATTAAATAGAGGAATTATTGAGAAATAATTTGTTCTTTGAAAGTTAATCCCTGGTGGTTGTGATTAAGATCATGAACATTTTCAGTATAACGTAATGTTTCAGTATGTAGTTTAGCTGCGTCTTCTGTAAACTTTAATCGTATAAAAGGATGATGTCACGGTTATTTACGGTTTATCGTTAGAATAACTCACACAATTTCATAAATGCATGATTACTATGAAAATGAGTAATTGTAATTAAATATTATGTTAAATAACATTTATGTCTAATGCACTGAAACAAACTATAGAATTCTTTAGAAATACATAAAATTTATTTATTGAACTTAAAAGAACTTTTCCCCAGAAAATGAGAAATACACACGTACAAATGAAATTTTTACTAGAGAACAATTTAATAGGATCATCGCCCCCCCCCCCGATCTATAGATTTCATAGCCATAATCTCAATCTATGCTTGCATTAAGATTTCGATGATTTTTTTTATTTTGTTCCTTACAATAAAACGCACTTTACTGTAAATTATATATTTAAAATAAAAAGAGATTGGAATGTTCGCGCGTGTTCACTTATTCTCTTCGTTTTTTTCCCTCCAGTCAAAACAGCATCTTGTGTGTTTGTTTTTGGCCACAGTGGCTTACTTGCTTTAAGAAAGGTCATTTAATGTAGATTTTATGATAAATACCTATTGTATAGTCTAAGAGCCAGCGACCGCCAGACCTTCGTCATAGTATAAAAGGTGAAACTTTCTCTGCGCATACCCCCCAGCAGAGGTAGGAACAATCGGCCAATATAAAGTTTGGATGATCGTGGCTTTGGCAGGTAATAAGTGGCAGAGGTGTATAAAATTGCAGAAAATTTTCGTCATTTCATAAACCTTAATTTTTTTATATGTTTTTCTTCGCAGTACCAGAAATCACTTTATCCCTTGCCAGACACTTTTCCATCGTGGCAAACCCCCGCCAAACAATCTCAAAGTCATGGAAAACGTAATTCTATTACGAGCACGCTGCATCATCGTAAGAAAGTTCAGAAGTAGTAGTATAAAATGTGCTTGCACTTTGTGACAGCTTGACGAACTTCCTCGCGGGAGTTTACGAACACAGCAGTTTTCCATTATTCCCGTTGACTTTGTGATTGTCTGGCGGGGCATTACCACAATGGAAAAGTGTCTGGCAAGGGATAAAGTGATTTCTAGTACTGCGAAGAAGAACATATTAAAAAATTAAGCTTTATGAAATGACGAAAATTTTCTGCAATTTTATATAACTTTGCCACCTGTTACCTGCTAAAGCCACGATCATTCAAACTTTATAGTGGCCGATTGTTCCTACCTCTGTTGGGGGATATGCGCAGAGAAAGTTTCAGCTTTTATACTATGACGAAGGTCTGGCGGCCGCTGACTCTTGCTCTAGTAGTTTTGCATACTGGAGCTCGAATGCAATTCAGTACATACTTTGTGACCCAAAAGTCCAGTAAAATTTGAAAAGTCAATACTTCACGGATTCTACCTAGAGAGAGAGGTAAAAGCTGGCGCAAAAACTGATTGCTACCAAAAAAGATTACAAAAAATGGCCTCTTCATGTGATACTAAAAGCAATACCCAGCAAATACACTACTGGCCGCAAAATGACGGCCGGGTACCCGTCGTGCTGGCAAAGTGCCGTATACCGGGAGCAAGGTAGATTGCCATCGCATGGAAGTCACTGGAGTACCAGTGTCTGAAAAGTGCATATGCGCCAGTACATAACTAGTAACGGCGAACTGTCATGTGTCTATGATATGCACAGAAAAGTTAACGGCGTGGTACTGCTTAAAATGTACCGGGCTAGCACTATTTGGCAGTAATGGGCCTGTATATATTTCGTAGTGTTGGCATAAAATTTCGTTATTTTAATTAAATAATATTGTTTCACATTCATACGGTGTAGAAGTGTTATGTGATATAAGTTCCGGGCACACAAAATCAGGGTCACTGCAAAGATTTTTTATTTTTTTTTGAGGGGGGAGGGTGTAAGGGGAGAAGTTTTTATTGTGCTTTTAAATATTTTAGTACTAAAAACTAAAATAATACAAACGAGTTCAGTATGCTATAAAAATGTTTACTACACCGACAGTGGAACCTCCACTCTGGATACGACAGTATATAACCCCCACTATGTACAGAATTATGAATTTTAATCTTAAAATTCAAAATCTCTTCTAATCTCTTCATAATCTCTTCATTCTAATCTCTTTTTATAATTTATATTATTTTTTTACAATTTTGCTAAACTTTTCCTGAAAAACATATTTGGCGACTTCTTTCTACGTTATGCCCCTTTTAAAATCTACCAAATTAGGGTGCAGAATTATGTTAGATAGTGTTATACGAAGACAAGTCAGGGTTTAATTTGCATGAGAGCTCAGCTCCTGTAGTCTTTTTTTTCAGAGAATTTTAGATTAAATTAAAATTTTTAACAGCCTATATAATTGCTTCTATTGATATATTATTATTATATTAAATATAGCAGTGATAAAACAAATGATTACTTAATTTTTAAATATAAATTAGGTAATTAATGCTCAAATCTACAATAAAACAAATTAGAACTCCTGCAGTTATTTTGTTAGAAATTCAGCAATGAACCAGTATTTACATGTTATTTCTTTCTAACTGTTTCCATTACTCTCGAATCAAATGTTTTATTTCCGCACCCTTTTACGGGCCTCAAGTATGGTATTATAGAAGGAAGAGGTCAATATATTTACTGAGGGTCAACTAATTTCTCACGGCTGCGAGATAAGCAAGAATCAAACTGTTATTGTGGATTTGTATTATGTATATTTATGTATTATGTACGTGGATTTGTATATTAATTCAGTTTATTTATACGAAGTACACATACATTTTTTATACATTTGAAGAAAGAAAATAAAAACTTGCTTGTCTATTTTAATCTCAGATGTGGAAGATAGCCTATATATATAATGCACGTAAAATATTTCTAAAACGCGAAATTAATATTAGTGTGTGTGTTGTGTGTGTGGGGGGGGGGGATCCAGTTAGCTTTGAAAATTGGCGAGTTTTATTAAAACGGAAGTGCCGAGTTTTCGTGTCCAATAAATATAGTAACCCTCTTTTCTTTTGATGTGTCATTTCGTTTCGCAAATCTTGAAACATAGAGCGGGAAGCCAGTTACATCTGGAAATACGTGTGAAATACGCTTTTTAGGATACAAAGTTTTTCCGGTCGTTATTATAGAACTTTCGAGAAGGTTTATTGGTATAGACTAGTGATATTTCTCTGTTAGGAGCAAAAATAATTATAATTACTTCGACAGTGAAATCTCGTTAGTTAAGGATATACAGCAAGTGGATTTTCCAGTTTTTAAACAGTCGGGAAAATATTACATGTAAATTTTTAGTTTCACTGCTTTTAATGTACCTTTTGTCCACCGTTGACTTTTGCAACTAATTTAAAGATTAGGCGACTTTTTAACCAAAAAACGTCATTTTCATACTGTTTTAAAGTTTTGGATACTTGTACCTTACTCCAGGCGACTAATTGAAAATCTGGCGTTGGTTTTTGTCAACTCCCAATTTTTTTTAAAGTTGCTGTTGAGCTTTCTGCAAACATTCTAATATCTTTTTCTAATGTTCTGTTATATATATATAATATAAAATAGCATAACTTACGTAATATGGAATCCCTAGTGAAATATTAATTGAAAGCACTGTTATTAAGTGCTTTTAATTAATATTTCACTTGGGATTCCATATTACGTAAGTTAAGCTACTTTATATTATATACTATTCTGTTTTATTATACTGCAAAATGCGCTAATCTTTCAGAATATTTTTCTATTTTTACACTGTTCTATTATGCATAAATGCTAAAAATATCGCCAATATTTGGTAACATAATTTCTTACTATATATATAGGCAGCATTTATGCATAGCAGCATTATGCATAATAGCATTTATGCATAGAACAGTGTAAAAATAGAAAAATATTCTGAAAGATTAGCGCATTTTGCAGCATAATAAAACAGAATAGTATCTTCTTATAAATAAAAATGAAATTCTGTTTGTTTGTTTGTTTGTGGATTTGATTCGTATACAAATCCACAAAAATGGACCTATCGGCCTCAAATTTAGCACATATATGTAAAATAATATAGAATAAATCACAGTCCACTTTAAAACTTTGAAAGTCCACCCGTTCCCGGAATTTAAGAGATTTTTTATGCTCTTCACGCAAAAATCTTTCCGTAATTGTAACCCCTGTAGTGAAAAATGTGTGAAATAAGGATCATGGTTGCCATGTGTGGCGATTTTGCCGAATAAATGTCGTTCGTATACAAATCTACAAAAATGGACCTATCGGCCTGAAATTTAGCACAGATATGTAAAATAATATAGAATAAATCGTAGTCCACTTTAAAACTTTGAAAGTCCACCCGTTCCCGGAATTTAAGAGATTTTTTATGCTCTTTACGCAAAAAGCTTTTCGTAATTGTAACCCCTGTAGTGAAAAAAGTGCGAAATAAGGATCGTGATTGCCATGTGTGGCGATTTTGCCGAATAAAATGTTTTAAATTCTCAAAGTAAAAATAAAAGAATAATAATGATTTTTTTTTTGTTAGTTTATATTCGTAAGGTTATTTTTTTTTTAAATTATAATATCGTGTGAATGGGAAATCAGAGCAGGAATGTAATGCTTTACACGCAAAACAATAAGAATTGAAAATTTCCGAGGCTAATGTGTAAATTTTTTTAGTTTGGCTGAAATATGGATTTTGAGTAAGTGAGTTCTAGCGGTTTGCACAGTTTTCGGCTTTGCGCAATTTATTGAGAGCTTAAGGAAATAGATTTTTGAAAACAAGTGCAAAGGTATTAGAATACAGCGCTAAATTTTAATGATCCGTGAAGAAATAATGCAGTTATTAAGGGATTTCAAGCAATCTAACTTCAGAATTATCGCCAATTGAGTACATTGATTTAAGTTGGGGGAATTCCGCCAAATTTCAGAAAATTGAAATCTTCTCATTTAGTACATCGGAGTAACGATGAATAAAACACATTATAGTTGATAATTTAAAAAAAAATCGGCTGTATTAAGGGATTCCCCTTTACAAATAAATGTGTGCTTTACTTTTTGGCGGCCGAACCATTTCCCATATTGATTGCTGCTAAGTCAATGCTTCGAATGATTCCCTGAAAAAACTCTTGCAAAATGGCGTATGTTGACACTTTGGCGAGGCTTAGATTTGAAACTGGATTTTATTTGAGACTGGTATATATAATAACACTGGTTATAGATAAAAATAAATGTTGGTATGTGTTTATGAGGTTGAAAAACTCCAGCACCGTTGAGCACCGTTGCACGATGAAATTTGGTTCACCTAAGTCTTTTATGATGGAGAAGGTTTTTATGCTAGCCGTTTGCTATGCGAATATCGTCCAACCGATTTCGATGAAATTTGGTACACGCGAATATTAGAACACGGAGAATATTTTTCACTATCCATTTTGCTGTAACTTGCCGCTAAATGGCGCTGCAAAGCATCAACTTCTATACCGTTCGACCGATCGGCATAAAATTTTTTATACTTACACATTTGAGCACGAAAAATATATTCTAACTGCGTTCCTTTTGATGTTACTCACCACTAGATGACACTGCAATGCATTATTATTTTAACTCGCCACTAGATGACGCTGCAGCAGGCCAAATTCTTGACCATTCAAACGGTCGCTATGAAAATCAGTATACATAGCTATTTGAACAATGAGAATATTTTGGCGTTATCCATTTTGCTATAACTCGCCACTTGACGGCGCTGTAGCAAATCATTACTTTAATTAACTACTAGATGGCCCTGCAGTGTATCACTTCTTGACTGTGCAAATGATCGTTATGAAAATTGGTATGCATAGATAGTTGAACACGGTCGCTATGAAAATCAGTATACATAGCTATTTGAACAATGAGAATATTTTGGCATTATCCATTTTGCTATAACTCGCCACTTGACGGCGCTGTTGCAAATCATTACTTTATTGAACCACTAGATGGCCCTGCAGTGTATCACTTCTTGACTGTGCAAATAATCGCTATGAAAATAGGTATACATAATTTTTGAACACGGGGAAGAGTTTGGCGCTATCCATTTTCCTATAACTTGCCACTAGATGTCGCGTCAACACATGAACTTCAGGACTGTCCAGCCGATAGTCAGGAAAATTCGTATACATCGATATCTGAATGCGAAAAATATTTTCGACGTATCCGTTTCGCTAAAACTCGCCACTAGATTGCGCTACGCCGCATGGCCTTCTGCACCGTACAAACGATTGCCTTGCAATTCGGTATGCATGATTATTGGACACAATATAACGCGATATCCACTTTGCTATATCTGTTTATTACAATGAATAGTAATCAACACAAATCGTAATATCAAAAAGTCCATTCATTCCCGTGCGAAGAACGGGTACTTCAGCTAGTATAATATAAATGCGTTATATATATATATACAGTGTGTCCAGCCTTAATGTGACCCAATAGCTAATTCCCGAACCATTCGGTTTAGATATGCACTTCCAATTTGAAAAATGTTTTAAAAAGGGTAAAGAATGTTTTTACGTGCTTTTCTAACCAAAAAACCCATTTAGAAAAAAATTACAAAAATTAAATTTTTATACGGTCCCCAGGTCCTATCAATTATATTTAGGAAAAGATGCAGTACACAAAAACAAAGTAAACACAAACAGTTTCATTTTATTACGATAAAAACTGACCAAGTTATGGAACTTTGAAAATCATACATTTCATCCATTTTCTCGGCCAGTTTCAAGAAGCTAGTAAGGGACCGTCTCCAAAGTGAAATTAATTGGAACTCTGCCAGGAAACTTTCGCTCTTGCACGTCACTCTTATGTAAATCGTTTTTAAATTTAAAAGTACACACATTACGTTAATATTACAATAACTGAGTACTTAAGAAACAAATTTATTCTGTGTACGTGTAAAACATAGATAAAATAAAATATTTTGGACGAAGAAAACTTTTCAAAAGCAGTTCCAAAAACTTAGACTTATTTGCCTGCGGTACTGATCATGGCAAACGTTAAAAATCTGTTGTGTAGTCGCTTGCAATTGCATACAGTCGTATTCTAATATTACGAATTCTAGTACAGGAGAACGAGATGTATACAAATGAAGAATACTGCGAAATGGTACTGTTGTATGGGCAGTGTAATCGAAATAAGAGAGAGGCGGCAAGACTTTATGCCATTAAATTTCCCAGTCGAAGACATCTATCTTATTGTACAATTGCCCGTGATGTTCAACGCTTGTATAGAACTGGGAGTTGTCATAGACGTATTGCCTTGTCTCGTGCCACACCTTCAAGCTTGCGGATACCCGCTGAGTATGTTCTAGGATATGCCCTGGCTCATCCTGAAAGTAGTGTCCAGGATATTAGCAAGGCTTGTTCCTACTCAAAATCGACGGTGTGGAACATTCTACATACGTACGGTGCATTTCCTTATCGTCCAGTCCTGGCACAGGAGCTAATGCCTGGAGACCAGTTGTATACATCTCGTTCTCCCATACTAGAATTCGTAATATTAGAATACGGCTGTATGCAATTGCAAGCGACTACACAACAGATTTTTAACGTTCGCCATGATCAGTATCGCAGCAAATCAGTCTGAAGCCGCAGGCAAATAAGTCTATTTTTTTGGAACTGCTTTTGAAAAGTTTTCTTCGTCCAAAATATTTTATTTTATGTTTTACACGTACACAGAATAAATTTTGTTTCTTAAGTACTCATTTATTGTAATATTAACATAATGTATGTACTTTTAAATTTAAAAACGATTTACATAAGAGTGACGTGCAAGAGCGAAAGTTTCCTGGCAGAGTTCCAATTAATTTCACTTTGGAGACGGTCCCTTACTAGCTTCTTGAAATTGGCCGAGAAAATGGATGAAATGTATGATTTTCAAAGTTCCATAACTTGGTCAGTTTTTATCGTAATAAAATGAAACTTTTTGTGTATACTTTGATTTTGTGTACTGCATCTTTTCCTAAATATAAGTGATAGGACCTGGGGACCGTATAAAAATTTAATTTTTGTAATTTTTTTCTAAATGGGTTTTTTGGTTCGAAAAGCACCTAAAAACATTCTTTACCCTTTTTAAAACACTTTTTAAATTGGAAGTGCATATCTAAACCGAACGGTTCGGGAATTAGCTATTGGGTCACATTAAGGCTGGACACCCTGTATATATATATATATATATATAACGCATGAAGTTTTTAAATTTATCATTTTAGTCAATCCTTCTTAAATGAAGCTACATTAAACATGTTTATTTCTTAACAAGAAAATCATTAAAAAATGTTACTATTTTGGGAACTAAAATTGAGAAAATGGCTGCTAAACTGGTGACATTTTTTAAGTCGGCGAAGTTACTAATGATATTTTTTTTGTATTTTAGTGTTTAAAAGTACTTTCATCCATAAAATTTGAATCATGTAGTATACATCAGGTATAGATACAGAAAAGTATTGCTGAAGTTTTTTTTTTTTTTTTTTTTTTACGTACTGTGAGTTGAGCTTTATGCACTGTGTAATTTTTACGTCTCCTTTTATTTATTTGTATTTCCTTTAACTTATTTTAGCCTTGCAGCCCACAGTTTATTTGAAAATCTAGAGGCGACTGTCATTCCTAAAAGATTTATTAGGAGCATAATTTCCAAAGAATAACGAAAAATATTCACTGAAATAAGCATTTTAATTTTATTCTTATATCTTGGTCTTTCACAAGATGTTCAGAAACCTTTTAAATAAGATCTTGGCAGCGTTTCAGTATTTTCCCTCGTCCTCATGTAGAATATAAATTTTTGGAGTACTGCATTCTTCAAAATTTAAATAAAATAAACAACAAAGAAATAAGTCTTTTATGTTTCAAAATTGTTTCTTAACAATTTATGCTCGAACTAAAATTGCTTAAATAAAATTTCTCTCTTATCGCAAAATTAAAAATATTCTATCGTAAATAATAAACTTAGAATGCAAAGCACATAATCAAGGAGAATATACTATCACATTTTTCATCATATTCAGTTATTTTTTTTTTATTTTTTTTTTCTTTAGCCAAAATGTAAATCTACAACTGCATATGCATTGGCTATTTAGTTAATTGCTCTAGGTGATGTTTAAAGCACTATCAATGTCACATATACTATTTTGGAGTTAAACATTTATTGATCCGTTTAACGTAAAAGTTAAATATTATAAAGTGCTTTTATAGTAATAGGTATTTAGATATATAATGCAAAATTCAAAATTACTTACGTCACTTAAAGAATTTGGAATCGAAATTATGTACTTACTTGAAAAAGAAAGGAAATAATAAAAATGCTGTATCAAATGTCAATAAGTGTTTTAAAGAAACTGTTTCGTTAATTTCAGGCAATGAAAATTCTACAAATTTTCTTACAACTTTTAAACATTTTAATTTTTAATGTTTTTCACATACCCCTGATGTCTAACTCCACAGTTATACTGGTTGACCAAAAGTTGATTGGATAAGACATTGTCCAGGTTTCTGGCTTCTCGCGTGGCTGTCGATCTAAAGGTCTGGACTTTTTTAGCGTTTTCTTCCAGTTGTTACGTTAATACGAGCTAGAAACCCTTAAAAAGTCCTCAGCGAAAAGCATATCCCATCCCTTAAGCAAAAAGCCTTCTTGAAGCTTTGCCTTAAAGGAAAACAAACAAATAAACCAAGGTTATTCCTATCAGATCAGTTTCAAATCGTACTGAAGATCGTTTGTAGTTCGCACATTCAAAACTGCATCGCACGTTACTACATATTAAGAAGCTGTGAACCATAAATAACGTAACGAGCGCAGTAGCTCAGCATATTCACCAGTTCTAATTCACTGGAACAGGGACGTAGCCAGGATTATTATTATTACGCGTATTATTATTACTATTATTTTGGTGGAAGTGAGAGGAATGAACGGGATTTTTGCACGGCATGCATATTATGCTAACTAAACTGAAAATTTTGGGTGTTGGATACAACTAAGTATCCTCTTCTGGCTACTTTCCTATCGTTTTAATAACATAACATAAAATTCATCAATTTCAGTTACATTTTTTTTGTTAAAAAGAAAGCTAAAATTTCCTTAATTTTTGTTTATTTAAATCCAGAAAGTTCGCTGTAAAACATATATTTTTTTTCCTAATTGAAGATATATATAAGGCTCAAGGAACAAAGTTTAAGCATCCTATTTATTTATAATATTAAACAACAAGGTCATCATGAACTCAGGATATAAGCATTTTAAGTAAAAAAATATGCATACACGTTGCAAGGACTTACATTCTTAAATTAATATGTGGACTTCACTTCTTTGCGTAGGACTTTACTTAAGTTTTTAGAATCTGCCAACAAAAACACGGCTGCTTTCAGCGCAGACAATTTTTATCAAAATGCAAACATTTACGCGATCGTTTGCGTTGACAGGTCATCAAAAGCTGTGAAATAGTATTTACAGAAATTTTTCAAAAATCATAAGTGCTAAGTAAGTATGGAGTTGTGTCGAAGGGATTTCAGAGCCACGATTTCTTATGACTTTGAACAAGGTTTGACGCAGAAACAGTGCTGTTATAGAATGAAATCGACGTTTGGTAGCTAAGCACCATCGAAGGCAGCAATTTATAATTGGTTTAAAGGATTCTCAAGCGGTCGTAAGGATCTTAGTGACGATGTTCGACAGGGTCGGCCAAGAAGTGCTGTGACTCCCGAAAACATTGACGCTGTGAGAAAAATAATTGCTTCTGATCGTCACTCGACATATAATGAAATAGAAACATCTTTGAGCATTTCAAGGACCCTAGTACATTCAACTTTAGATGATCATTTGATGGTGAATAAGGTGTGTTCCCGATGGATGCCCCTCAATTTACCTCAAGCTCAAAAGGACGTTCGTGTGAAATGGTGCCAAGAAAGTCTAAAAAAAATTAAACTCAGGTGCCCCAAAGCATGTGTCCGATATCATAATGTGTGGCGAAACCTGGATTTATTCCTGAAAACCAGAAACACAACAACAGTCCACTATTTGGGTTGGACGTTTCCAGATGAGCGTAGGCCGACAAAAGTTGTTCGTTCAAGGAGGGATTCCATAAAAAAATTATTGCTTCTTTTTTCGGTAAATCTATCCTTATTGCAACCGTTCCTTTGGAAGATCGTGGAACAGTCCGTGCTCTTTGGTACACCACAATTTACTTGCCGGAAGTAGTTAAAGAGGTAAGGAAAAAAAATCAAATCGTCGCATCAAGTCAACTCGGACTCACGCAAAGATTCGCCAACTGTGGATTATTTTAAGCGCGAAAATATCGAATTGATGACTCATTGTTCGTATTCACTGGACTTAACACCAAATGGCTTACTTCTTATATTCGTTGATAAAAAATAAAATGCGTGGTCAACGTTTTAACAACCCGGAAGGGGCAGTTGAATCTTACAAATGCCATGTTTTCGCTTTGCTACTTTCAGAGTGAAATAAATATTCTGAAATCTGGCTTATTAGAATGCAAAATATTTTGAGAAGCAATAAAAGGCATACTTTTGGTAAGAAATTATTTTTTGTGTTAACTTTCTGAAAACTGATGAAAAACACTCGTATAGTACAGTCGAACCTGTTTAATGGAATCTTGGTTAAAGGAATGTCCCGATTAATCTGACAAATTTTCAGTATACACCAAGCCATAGTAATTTGTAAATGTGATTCCACATAGTGGAATATACCGTTTATTAAAATAATGCTTCATAAACGGACTCAAGTGTACGTCCTAACTACAAACTTCAACATTCTACCAGTAACTGGTTTCAAGTTATGCGGGATACATTAGTAAATACGTAGGTATATACGTGCGTATAAACTTTACATGGAATCTTAACCCAAAATAATTCACGGTAGGTCAAAATGGTTCATATTTATAAATACGAACCTAAGTACATATGTATGTAGAGCGATCACGAAGAAACATTTCAAAGTTAATTTAGGATTGGGCGACTTAGTTCAAAATTTTTCTGTACAAGAAAGTAAAACCGGAGATAATAACGAAACATTACATATTTAATAAACAGTTCGTTTTTGATGTTTTAAAATTTTACAGCATCTTGATTCTGAACTTAAAACAGGCAAAATGACATTTAAGTTACTCAAACATTTTAGACTTGCGTGTAACATTAAAATGTAATGTAAAGCACAGCAATTATTATTCATATTCGTAGAAGGAAAGAAATTACTAAACTAAATAATACTACAAGTAATATATTTATGAATACCGTAATATTTGTTTTTAATTTTAACAAAATTTATGTTTGGTTAATAACTGTTTGTCGAAGAGATAGGGAATCAAAGTCTAAAAACTTAATGCAGTTTTACGAATGTTGTTTTAATATTTAGAAAACAGTACATCTATATAAACGTGTAAATTGTTACATTAATTAAATTCTCTGTACATGATCGTTACTTAAATACAGAATTTAATTTGCACTATCGCTCATATTGCAAGATTTGCAAACGGAAAAACAATAAGCTATCAGTCTCAATTACCCAAAGTTATTTTCTGTATAATATAGTATAAACGGAAATATATTCATAATTCAAAAGTACAATTTAATTTTCTATATAGCAGGTAAGATTAATTTATAATCATTCAGTTAAAGTTATGTGACAGAAAACATGTTATGGATTGCGAAATATAGTAATAAACAAACAGAATTTATGATGAGTAATGGAGAAAATTATGAAGACTAATAAATATTAAAAGCTTCTAAAAATTGCTAAAATTACAAGTTTTACAAATTATTACATTTGGAGCTATCACAAATGAAATTTAGACCATTTTTCTTTAATATTTTCATTTATCAAATTTACCGGAATTAAGGATTTGGAGATATTTTTTTCTAATTAATATAGTCATGTGAATGCAGTTCGCTTCTTATAAAACCTTAAATTTTAGTTCATAAAATTAATTAATTGTACTTCAGCAGCTCCCATATTTTGTAACTTAATGTTGTGTTCTTATCTGTATATTTTAAGTTTTAACTAAGCTTTAATCTCCTTTTTATGTGGGTAAAATTTAGATTGAAACATTTAATTATAATTTGTTTGTTCTTTTGTTGATTAAATACGGTCTAGAATCCCTTACAAAGTCCCCCATGGAGAACATTCTCCCTATAGGCCTAGAACCCTCGTACAATCAATCGTCCTTAATCAACAGGCAAACACTAATTATAATTTAAACCAATTGTTAAGCAATTATTGTTTACCTTAAATTATTGATATTTTCCTCCTTTTCAATTGCAATCGAGACATATTTTCTTATTGTTAGATGTTGCTTCTTGTACAGTAGTTATATAAATCTCAACTAAAATTTTGCACTTTTAAAACTGAAATTAGAAATAATTTACTTTCAGATATAGTAAGCTAGTTAAAAATAAGATTTTTTAAACAGGGCATTAGTTATTTTCTCACACCTTTACCGTCTTCTAAATTACTTTTAGTCTTTTAGAATATTTTATAGCTTGAAATGAATTTGTTGGTGTTCTTAAAAATAAATTCGGGCATTTTCAACTGATTTACCACAGCTCATGAAACTAATTCGTGGAAAAAAAAAAACGCAATTAGACGTTTTAAGTGCATTTAACTTTACCTCTGGCATTTGCTGTATTAAAGAAACCCGAGAAACGTGCTTTGGCAGAAAGTACCAGGAAGTTGCTTAAATCAGCCTACTTGTCAATGATCTCCTTTTCATCCACCGTATCGTTTTGATGGTTGCTAGGCAACGCCCGTTACATACATTGGCATGTCATACGCTATTTGAATATACTTTTTTTAAGATACAAAATTTTGCGTGATGAATAATGGCACAATTTTAACAAAATATTAAGCTTTGTTTAGGAGAAGGTTTATGGTTTGGAGATTGTAGTTCTTTAGAGTGTTGAAACGTGATTTAAACCATAACGTAATGAATTTATTAAATATTGACTGCTACAAATAATGTGGTGAAGATTTTATATTATTTTACCTTTCATTTTTTTCCTTATTCTGTATGCAACTTCAGTGTTGTGTAATAGGAAGTAAATAGTATGTTTAAGTGCATAATTGTAAGTGTACAATGCGTTTATTTAATGGAGGAACGCTGAAATACATATATTCATGTATTCTTTCATTATAACACTTCCTTAAATAGTTAAAATATAACGATAGCATGATTTGTATTTATAGCGTGCTCTTACATGACTGAAGCAAAGCTAAGTACACGCGCGTTCATCATAAAACCATTTCTTCACCACGCCATCTCATATAAAATGTGTTCTTCAGCAGTAAACGAACTGCAAATTTAACTGCTTTATATTATCTAAAACATCAATTTTGCATGTTTTTTTATCTATTTCACATTAAATCACTGCATATCTCCTAGTTTATGTCTGTATCTCCATAAAACAGCGCTGAAGTATCCACGTCTAGAATAATTCGGAAGTGCGGAATATGTTTACCTCTCAAAATTGTCAGTTGGGCAGTCATAAATGTTGTATATGGACTCTCGTAAACACTTTCTACTCAGGAAGTGAATTTTATCTAATTCATCAGTATCATCATTAGACTTTATGTAATGACACTCTTAAAGAGAAGACGTGTCTACCAACTTCACGGTTTGAATAAAGAATTTGAAATGAATAAAATCTTTAAAAGTGCAGTTATTAATACAAGATGATCACATAGCGTACAATATTTTTTTAAATCATGAGATACGCTTACAAAGCTCCACAAGAACGTACGAAATAAATTTTATGACAATTGAAAATTATATGCGTTTGTATTGAAATGAACAAATGTCGTAACTTTAGAGAAAATCTTTCCCTGTCACAAATTTTAAGAATTATTTACAAAAAATCGCATTCTTTATTCTATGATGCATTTTAAATTATGTATGCATATTTCTAAACGTTTTGCTTGCGAAATATTTTTGAAGTAAATTTTTTATTGCACTTTTATTTTTTTATTTAAGTGCTATTAATTTCAGACAAGCATTTTTAGGGGTTGCCAGAAAGCGGCAGGGTAGTAAAATGTGAAAAGTCGTCAAAATTGGCCATTTTGGTGATTTATCGCTAAGTTTAATCGCTAAGGTAAAAATAATCCTCCAAACCTGAACCTTGCTTAGTGGTATCTTCCTGAGAAACTGCCTAACCATACTGCCTGTAAAGGTGTCTAAATTAGTGTAAATAATGATTAAGTATAATTAAAATATGCCTGACAAAGACTGCAAAGCAGGTTCAGTAGGCGACTTTAATGTAGATTTAAAATACGAAGAGGTGTATTATGGGAGATGAAGATAAATATGGCACACTCAGGGATTATGATGCAGTTTTCAAATGGAATTTTTAAAAGAGAAGTATGGTTAGAATCTGCTTGAAAGCAGTTTTAGTAGTCGATTTCAATATAGATATCGATTTCAAAGAAGGAACAAGGAATACAAATATGCCATCCTCAGGATTCACGACGCACTTACCATCGTAATTCGAAAGACATATTGGCAACTCTTTTAATATATAGCACTTTAGTGTGTATTAAAATTCTGAAAGCGTTTCAAATTTTCCATCATTGTTATTTTTTTTCTTTTACTGTGAACTGTTTTAAATCTACGTAACATTAGATCAGCAAAATTAAATACGTCATGCATGCGCGCGTGAGTGGTTTTTATAAACTATCCTAAACACTGATTACAACAGTGAATCAAATCTTAAAATATACAGTTATTAATACAAAATTCATCATCTGATGTACATAAATTCTTCTAAAAAAATGACCTACACTCACAAAGCTCTGATATCAAAATTTGCTGCTGTTTTCTATATCAGTGTACATATAGATTCCAGTGGCATAATGTGCTTTCTCCAATATTATTATCTAATAGTGTCATATTATTCGAAAACAGAATTCATCTTTATTAAAAGTAATTTTGAGCTTAAACGTTTCTCAGTAATTATATTTTAACGAAAACTTTTCTATTGTATATAATATGCATGCATGAAGTGAATAATCTATAAAATTAACTTATTTATATCATATTTATGTTATTTATGTACATTTTTTCTATTAATATTCAATTTTTCAGGAAGATACATGTTGTATGATAATTTTCCACATAGTCTCGTAAAAAGTTTTCACTTCTTTACTTGGTATTTCAAAGAAAGCAACAAATATATGTTTTCAGAAAGATGGAATAAAATACTGTTTCCTCCGTTCAAAATGTATTACATAGTTACTAACAGTTAATAAGTAATGACATTTTTTTCATATGAAAGAACTCAATAGATGTAATAATATGAGGGAAGCACTTTAAGTTATTTCAATAGATGATTATGTAATGATAAATAGTCAATGAATGAATTAATTCCATTTTTTATTTTATATATATAATTTCATAAATAACGCTTCTAGCTGTTTTTTTTTTTTTTCAGAAAAAAAATGTTCAAGATGCGAATATAAAACTGGTTATTATGCACAAAGGAGAAACGAAAGTTACCAGCTTGGAAATTTGATGGTGTGGTTCCTAAAATCTCAAACTGAAAACAAGGGACGTCCTTGCATATTTAAATAGTAAATTTCCAAACAACAAAACGCATATTTTGACTATTTAATACATGAAAGATTATACAGAGTGCATCACGTAAAACCGGACCGTCATAATTAAACAATTAACATACCATTTCATGTGTTTATTTTACGGGCCGGTTTTACGTGTTAGCACTCTGTACTTTAGTCGCAATTATAATTCAAGTAAGCAACATATTTCGCAAGAGAATAATATTATTAAAAATTTAAATCACATTCAGAATGAAGAAAAATTCATTTTTAAAATAATAAGAATGCTTCATTTATTAAATTATCCAGAATGTAAATTCCAGATCTATATTACAATAAACATTCATTAAAACGCGTTGCATTTTTAGAGTTTTCTGTTTATATCCGAGTCCTGATGCTGTTATGAAATCACGGCGCCGCCAAACATCGTAAAATAACAATTAACATTTGCATTCAATATTCTGTCTGTTTTATTATCCACCTAATCACTTTTATTGGGTTACATGCCTCGCAGCTGTTACAAGATTGGTTTCGTATAAATACAAACTAAACAGTTCTGGAGCAGCTTGCAAAAACAATATTATGTGCTTAAATTGATAGTAGTAAGGCATCTACGTAAATAAAGAATTCTTTTTTTTCTTTTTAATTTCTCAGATAATTCGAATTTTGGTGTGTTTCATTTGCTTCGGTTGTTAAATTTTTTTATGACAAGCTATGAAAGTGCTTGCCGTGGTTTTATTTTCTAAGCGTTTAATTGTTATTCATTCTATAAAAGGTTTTATGGTTCAAAGTTTTATGATTATGTGAATTTTTGCAGAAAGTACGTTTCAAGCTTTAAGCTTTTTATCGTTTTAAAGTGTTGTAATATTCTTGCTTAAGAAACTCCAAATAAGTGATTAATATCTATACAGCCGCTAGCAACAGCAATTGAAATAAGGCTAGCAAACTTTTAAACTGGGAATCGTGTAATAGTTTTTTTTATTTTTGTCGCTAAATCCTACCATTTAATAGAGGATATACAAAATACAGGTCAATACAAATATTTACAAAAAAAAACATTTATAAACTTGTTTATAATAATGCTAATTTATAAACTTGTTTGTTTCGTAAAAGTAATTATACAAGCTATTACTTTTACGAAACAAACATAATTTGTTTGCACTGTAGCACCATCAACACTACTAACACTTCTACCATCTATCTTTACTAACACGAAAATTTTCTGTGCTTTTACTGAATTTCAAATTCTTATTTGAACGTTATACTATCCTAAATGTGAAAACTTATTCATCATAAATAACCCCTTTTGGCATACTGCATATACTGTGCAAATATTGAATGTATTCTTAGATTACATGCAAATTCACTGCAAATTCAAAGTCTGAATATGTAATAGAATTCCTGGATCTACGTAAAATAGAATTACTGATTTCGCCTGACATTGTATCATTTGTAAGCGCCTTTCCGCCAAGCAAAAATGATCTAAGATTGTTAAATTTCTTTACACAACAGCAGTAAATGTTACATTTGCCCTAAATTTTCCCTAGCCCCCTTCTAGCAGCGGCAGACAGATACATTGTCAGAAAAGGCAGTATTTTTAAATCAGGTACAACGGGAAACTTTCGACTGAATCTATAGAGATCAAGTTTTCATGCATTTGCAGCAACAATGAAACATGTGCGTAGTTTTTAATACATTTGCAGCCAACATTAAGCATGTGCGTAGTTTTTACTTATTTATTAACGACACTATTTATCCAAAGTGTTTGTCAAGTTATTAGCACTATAGCGCTATTTAGTTAACTCCGGTATTTTCTGTAATTTGTGGTAATTTCTATGGCCATGATTTGTGGACGTTGACAGGTTTTACTTACATTTTTAAGTAGGGTTGCAGGAGAGCGATAGGAGGGATAAAATGTTAAAAGTCGTCAAGGTTTGCAGTTTTTCGCCTAGATTTCATTTATTGCCTAGATTGGCATAAAAAAATAAGTCCCCAAAACTGAACCTAACTTGGCGATATCTTCCCTATTTGGCAAAATGCTGGTGAAACGTACAGTTTTATGCCTAGCGTAGATTATTAAGAGATTTTATTAGGCGATCTTAATACTGATTTCAGTTCTGAGAAGTGTTTTTTGAACAAGAAAAAAAATGCGGCACACTCATGAAGTGTGATACACTTTCCGACAGGAAGAAAGATAGGGACGAAGCATGGATTATAATACCCTTCTAATATGTCAGTGCATATTTAAAACATGAGAGGTTTTCATTTTTGTTGTTGTTGTTGTTGTTGCTGATGTTTTGTATAAAATAATTTGTTTTGTTCTAATTATTGAACTAAGCAGAGGCAAAACATGTAGGGGAGAGTGGAGCTATTTTCGGACGTGGGTTGTTTCTGACATGTCGATTATTATATTTGCGATTAATTGTTTGAAATTTTAAAAATGCACAAGAAATGGCGCTAATGCACGAATAAATTTCAATAAAGAGGAAATGCAAGGTAAGTTAAATAAATTTAATCTTTTTTGCTGACTAAAAGTAAAAATGTTAAAACCTTTCGTTAGTGCAATTACTTTTGGTTTAATATCCCTGAAGCCTGCAGTGTGTAACGATAATGTACATCAGGCGCGTAGCCAGAAAACATTTTCGGGGGGGGATATGAACTTATATGTGCATAAATAGACGGAATTTCATCACTAATCCAAAAATTTATCCAAAGATAAATCCCGATATCCCCCTCCCCTGGCTACGCCCCTGATGTATATTACTGTCGTATATTTTGTAAATGATTTCATCTCTTTTGCTCTTGTTTTTATGTTCTTGCTGTGAAAGTTTATCAATGATGTAGGATGGTATTGATTTCGACATATTTATAGTGTCCAAACCGAAATTTGAACACAAACAGCCTTCGTTCTGAAATCCAAAGATCATTTGATGACATGCATATATATTTTAACATATTTGAGGACATATATATTTTATAAAAATTGACTTTATTTAGAGAAGTTTATAGATTAAGATAGGAGTTTATAGCCCGTTTATTGGTACTTGAAAATAATGAAGGGAAATATAATTATTATTGCTTTGAAATATAATACGACTTATAATTCAGGCTATCTATTATTTATGTTCGAGAAGTACTATTGTATGAAAAAAAATAGTAAGAAATCAGTTTTTAAGTTGCAGTAACAAAATTGGACATTTTGTTTTTCCAGATCTACTTGACATTTTACGAGTTCCCGAAACTTCTGCTGAAGTTCTTCTGGAAAAACCAAAAGTGCTGAGCAGTACAAAATGGCAAAATTCATTCATGGCTTTTGGTGTGGATTTCAGTTTTTTATAATACATAAAACGACTGTTATTCATTTTGAACTTTTTGACTTTATTTTCGTTTGGGTCAAATATGTAAATGTTGAGTAATGCTGTAATTGATGTTTAGCAGAATAAAACGATTTAGTTAAATGATTAATGACGTTACTGAAATTGTCCAAAATGAACCTACATTTCATGGTTGCTTCAAACAAATTAAGTGTTACGAAAGTGGTTAAAAACAGTGAGTTTTGCAAACTGTTTCTTCCTACATTAACGCTAACACTATCCGCTATTTGGAGTTTCGAGCTAATCATGAAACTTACTTTATACATCCGCATGCGCTGTATTGTCCAATGGCATTTAACGTTAGCGTTACGCGTTACCCTGAGGGAAACTGCTATGCAAGAACTCCTTATTAATCAATGCAGCACTGGTATAAAAAAGTTAAGCTCAGACAAGCTAAAGCATAGATGTTCCCGAAATATTTTGCAAAAGTACTAACTTTTATTTTAGTGTCAACTTCTGTAATACAGAGGTTGGCATTATTTGCACCTATATCTGACATTTTTTGACATAAAGAATATGTATTCCTAAAAATGTTCGTGCCATTCTCCCCAACACTAACAGTAGTGCTCGAATTAATATTTTTAAAAAATGATAATTTCAGGAAATCATATATTTCTTATAAACGATAAACGAACAGGAAAAAACAAGAAAGATAAATTGATATATGCTATTAAAGATTACAAAATGATGTTTTCAGTCGAAAATAGAGTCTGTAGCATTCATAGTTCTCCTGCAGGATCATTCAATGAAATTGCAATACATTACGGTCTATAGCAGTTTACAGACATTGATCAATTTCAGGCAGAATGCAATATGTACAGCTGCGGAAAAAAAAGGCCCACTTGTACATTTTTCGGCCGTCGTTCGTCGCACAGCAAAGTTACAGATACCAATCGTTTACGATTGACGCACACTTTAATTTGCTATGCATAAAAATTGCATAAGGGGCCATCTACATATTAAAATTCGCACCAACTTTTTTTTTCTCAATAGAAACCCCTAGATTTCACTTCATATTTCAAAAATTTAGCTCATTTTAACCCCGGAAACTAATTTTCAATAAATTTGGACAGAAAATGAGTGAGTTATGAGCAGCCAAAATCCCCCTCCCCCTATTTTAAAATATTTTTTCATACTTCAATTCATATCTCATATAATATTGGTAGTAAGAAGCTGATTTTTATTCGTACTATTAGAACTAAACGACCCAAACATAATTTAATGTTATTATGATTTTTAATAAATCATTAATATGAATAATGAATTATTAAATTAATATTCAAAAAAATTATGAATAGCGACCTAGCCAAATTTCGATGGAAATAGATGCAGAAATTAATATTACATGGCTGTGCAAAATTTCAAATTTTTACGTTCAGTAGTTTAATTTATATCAAATAAAATGTGTTATTTTCATGAGTTAAGGGACCATATATAAATTTATTAAGTGAAATTTTTTTGAAAATTGCATAAAATAAATGTAAATTAGATTTATTTTGTGCAACAGTAAAAGATACCAGTATTAAAAATATCAAATTTTGAAGCAAATAAATTAGAGGCTTTTACAGTTTGTTGGAGATTCTATAAAGCGTGTATTGTTGCGTCCGCTACCATATTCCCCCAAATAAAATATTTTCCAGCTATAGAATTAGATGCAGTAGATGTATGTTTTCTAATACAACATCCTATTTCTGAAAAACTAACATCCTCAACTTTCCAGGCATGAATGTGACCTTTTTTATTATCGGAAACATTAGGTCTTTGGAATTCCCCATACTTTATCAAACATTCAAAATCACGTTTTTCTGTAAAAAAATTTTCATCTAACTATAAATTAAAATACCGCCAAAAGTCTTAAGAATATTGCACATTGCAGGCGATAGTATTAAATGAAGAAAGTGAAATAACAAACACAGTGAGAATATTGGGTCGGCAAAAAAGTAATTGCGTTTTTTACATGAAATTCAAACAAATAAATTTTCAATCATGAAACCATTCTTTAAGTTCGACCATAGCTGAGTCGAGCAATATTCATGCTTGTAGTCAGAAGAGCAGGGAGCAGCCTCTAACTCATGCCAACATTTCAGCTGTCTAAGAGAAACATCAAGGGAAACACTGAATAACAATTTCAAAATTACAAAGATTTTCAAAATCCTCAGCAGTCATTTTGCATTTTCCTCTTAAATCATGTGTACGAACCAAGGAAGTTATGAACTCACGGGTCATTTGGACCACAGACTAAATATTCTATTCTACCCTTGATATTCTCAGTACAAAAAACTTTAAGAGAGATGGGAACAATATTTTCCTTGAAAATAATATTAATTTCTTTTAATTTTCGCGAGCGAAATAAATGAAAGGCGAAAAGTTCGGAACCTACAAGTAGCGTTTTTCAATTTGCAGAAAGTCCCTTAAAAACGTGCAAAAATGAATTCGCAATATCTCCGGAAATTATCGTAGAAAATTGGTGAAAATTTATATTTAGGGTAATTTGAAGGTTTTCTTTCGTTTAATAAAGTCAAAATATGGGGTTGCCATTGAGAAAAACGAAGTTGGTGCAGAATATGAAGACGGCCCCTTGTGCAAATTAAATTAATAGTAAATTAAAGTACGCGTTATTTGCAAACGAATGATATATATAACTTTGCTATACGACGAACGATGGCAAAATAAAGATCAAGTGGACCTTTTTTTCCGCAGCTGTACATTATATAAACTTTTGTGATAGATTACTGTCTATTTAACGTATAACTGAATGATTTTACTTGGTCACGTAAGTTTGCATTAATGGTGATGAACTGCTTTTTTAAGATCATCCCAAAAATCTCACCAATTTGCTCAAAAAAGACTATCGTGTTTGAAAATATATATAATGGATGCGTTTGGCATATTTTAACTTCCTTCTCTCTATTGCTTCTAAGTGATTAATGATTTTTAGAAATTATCACTTGCGTTCACATTAATTTACTGAGAACTGTACGTGTTACATAAACAATACTGTACTTCGGAGGTATTTCCTTTTCTCTGATTCAATGCAAGATTAGATCAGTGGGATAATTTGCAAGTTTTGGGATTTTCGGATAGTGATGTAACACTTAAAAGGTCTCAAGATGAGCTGCTGATGCTCATCATCGTTCTCGAAACATTCTTGACTTTCAGAGAGAGAAATGGCTAGAAAAGCATGCTGTATATTAATTTGATTCTAAGACATAAAATGACCTCCTCTGTGTGAAATTAAGATATTTTTATGTAAAAATAAATAATTAATTTTCGTGTCAAAGAAAAAATTCTGCTTATAACTATGGCTTTTGAATTTTATAAAATAGATTAGCTTTATACGATTCGCAAGTCAAATACTGTATATAAGGACTAAAATTACAAAACGCGTATGATAAAATCAAATGCTTAAGAAATTTGAATAAGAAAAGTTAATTTCGTATTCTGAAAACGAATATTTATTTTACGTGTGCATTTCGCAAGAATTACAAAAATAAATTCTTCAAAAAATAAGCAAAATAATCGAAAATAGGGAAGAATATTATGCTAATTTTATACTGAATATTTGCTCTGCAGATAGAATGAAAACAAATCACTTAAGTTACAGAGGCATTTGCAAAGAAAATTTCATATTTTCCCGAGCTATGTGCATGATAATCGATTTATTTGCATAAAATATTTAGATTTCCAGAGAAAAATTCATAAGATTTTATCATAAGAAAATACAGTGGGAAAATCAAAATGTTATTAAGCTCACTGCCATAGAAAGGTAAATGTCCTACAAAGCAGTTACGTTTGTATGTAAATATATTTTTATTTCAAAACTTGCTGATGTAGTATTTGATAAAGTTGAAAATACACGAATTCTTAGAGTAAATGTGATTATAAGTAAATTTTAAAGCTATTTTTTTGCTGGCTTCATTGCCCGAAAGCACTAGGTGTCCGATGATTAGATCGCAGATGAACTGATTTGAGGTTTTCATAAATACACGTACTTTTAATATTTATGCGTTTTATTTTTCATTTCTAGCCGTTTATAATTTTGCTGTATGATTCTCTTTACCTAAGCATTTTGAGTTAACGTTTCACTGATTATTTTAATCACATTATATTTTTATTTTTATACTTTATTTTTCCACGGCTTCCCTAGCGTCATATTCGGGTTCATTTGAAACATGCTTTATTTAGAAAATGCTTTTTTTATCCTTACACTCTTCCTCAAAATAGTAATTTTATCTTTTTTTAAAGATATTCTTTCTTTTTTACTATCATGTCACATGTGAATAGATTTTAGCTTTTAATTACATACAGAGTAATGGACGAACTTTTATAATAATTCATTGATGAGAGAGATGTGTTTGGTATTTCCACTATTTGGATTTGAGTATTTTGATGTATACACCTTTCATGATTGTTAAGTTTACAGTTTTGAGATGTATCGTTTTGATTTTAATTAATTTTTTTTTGTAAAATCTCTGTAAATTTCTGTAATTTACACACAAAAATAGTCGAAGTTATTTCTCGCTCGAAAAATGTACAAAAATGTTTCGTTATCGTGTTTGAACAAATACAGCTAACTGAGAGAATTATTAAAGTTTGACAAAATGATCCAGAAATCCTGTAGCTTACCAAGAAGCATACTAAAATAACTCCGCTTCCAAGCAAAACTTTAATCCGGATATTAAAATAAACCAGAGACAAAATAGCCGTGTAACAGCAAAATGTTCATAAAACAAGCTTTGTTCTTAATATCAAAAATAAATATTTATAAAAAAGTCTGTAATTTGACTGACATTGTTTCTGTATATTAAAAAAATACGTTTTATAACTATTAAATGCATTTTAAAAATGATTTATGATGCAATTAGGAAAGTTCGGTTCTTTGTGTTCCTAATGGAGACTGCGTTGAAAATTTAATACTTAAATTTTCACTCAAGAATTTCGCCATTTGTTTTTACCTAAAGTTATATTACTTTAATTTACCTTAGTTTTTACCTAAAATTATACTGCTATAGCAGTGGAATTACTTTTCCTGGCGTTACATATAATGGACATTGAATCGGAAATTACTATAAAATCACTTATTTACGAGGCTTTAATTTTCCCGTTTATCACGAGCCCATCTTAAAGTATTCTCACGCTGTCTTAAAATACCTTATGCGAAAGGGGTTCTATATTTAGATACTTCTGGGACTTTTCAACTTTCGGTTCTGCTCATAATTCGCGAAATTTTTAGATCGCGATATAACCGATTTCTTCATATTCGCGAAAATTACCGCTTGCGAAAATAAGTCATTTTACAGTAACTTCTCTTGCAAAGTTTCTAAATTTTGGCAGTGCTATTGGGGAAACATGGTACTTCAAACAGACAGCGATTTTTAAAAATCTTGTGCTTCAAATAATCACACGCGACGATTTCATGAAATTTTCGTTTCTAGAAATACTACGCTTTAAAGAACTGTGTATGATATTACGAAGTTGATTTAAGTACAAAGCAAGTGCACTCATTTCGGAGAAATTTATGCAATGGTGCAAAAAAAAATGTAACTCTCTCCCCCGCACCTCTAAATTCCAAATATATCCAATAATTATTTTACATTTGTCAGAAAAGGCAGAAAAATTACCTTATTGAGCAATATACCCTATAATGCTCCGTCAATCGTAAAAATATAATTAAAAAAAATAACTTCTATGTCACATTATATTTATTTTACTTCTAACTGACGCTTTAAACTCTTTTTGCGTTCAGCTAAAACTTTACAAATGTTGGCATTAACTTCTTAAGAAGAAAGCTATTTCTATTTGATTTCCCATTTATTTGATCGATTTTTGGCAAAGTACTTTTCACAAGTGACAGTTTGCCAAAAAGGTTAAAAATTGTTACAGAAAAGGTCTCATATTGTGTGTGTCTTGGCATTATGTGGAAATATAATTTGTTTGGTTTTTAACAATGCAATTTCGTAAAGGAGGTATGTAAAAACTTTTTAATTAGATTTTTTATTTATTAATTTCAAATATTGCAGTTTTTCTTGGAATTTAAAAAATATTTTTGACTAAGCAATTTGCAAGAAAATGAATCATCCAGATTTAGAATATTGATATTAAAATGTTTACCAAAGAGTTATTTTCATAAAAACGAATACCAAATTAGACGAGAAATTTATTATACTTTTTTTTTCAAAAATGTTTTGAATTTTCTTCTTTTGTTGTTGGTCGAATTTTAGCATATCAATTTCATGGAGTTGTTACATAGAAGCCACCTTGAGTGTTTCATTAAGTTTCAGTAGAAATTATTAAACAAAATCTATTTAAAACTGCACTTATAATTGCAACTAAAATGTTGGGAATTTTTAACCAAAATTATTAGTTTAAATTATTAACCAAACTCTATTTGAGACGAGACTTACAATTGCAACTGAAAAGTAAATACTTTCTTGTAGTAAATAACACAAGGAGAAGGGTGTTTTTTTCCATGTCAAGCATTTTTCGGGAGGTTTCGTTTAGAATTAGAGAAAATAAAAATTCTAAATAATACATAATTAGTTTATTTTCGCAACGTATCAAGAAGGTTAACTTGTTTCAGTAGCTAAAAAAAAGACCTAAAGAAGCGGTTTTTAAAAAAATTCTCGATTATTTTACAATTTCCTCTTACAAATTTAAGAAAGAATTGTAAAAATATAAGTGAAAGCAGACAGGAGCACATTATCCAACTTTTCTTTGCAACGTAGTGTTAGGTCTTTATTACACTCTTAAATTTGGGCCTTTTAAAGTAAGGAGCAAGTGGGTTGCATTTTCTATTATTGTGATATGAGAGGCACATAGCTAATGAACCTCTCACATGGTATTAAAAATGTAATGAAATTTTAGAGGCAAAAACTTCAAATCAAAAGGCACACCTTTAAGAGTGTAACTTTGTTTATACGAAAATATGTTCCAAGTCATTTTATTTTTACAAGATAAGTCTATCACTTAATTTGAAAACAAGAAACACTTAATTTGATCACAAAAAAAACTTAATTTGATAATGAAATACTATTAAAGTTATCAAAAAAATATATTTTTTTAAATATTGTCAAAAATATTTTTAAAGTTTAATCAAATAAATTCAAAAAACCCATGACTTCATCTCCGTCTAGCAAAGTTTACCTTATAACGAATCTTTTAAATAAATTCGCGGTCTTTCGTTATAAAGAGGCTATAAGTAAAGAACTTTTATTCTCTAACAAGATTTTCTGAAAATCTTTCATGATAATTTGCTCCATAAAAAACTGCATCAATGTAATTCTATAAAAACTAATTAACTTAATTAATTCTACTTACATAAGTGATACATTTCTTTTCAGGTCTGTGTACCCAAAGCCTTTTTATCAGTTTCACTGGAAAGGAAATTTAATCCACAAGTGTCTTAATGCATTCAGAATGTTGTCACTTCTTTTCCCCTCATTTCCTTTCTGGTGTGATTCCACACTTCCACAGAACGGATTAGAAAGATTAAGAGCTCATTCATTTGAAACATATTAACTGTTCTATTTAATTCAGTTAATGACCCTCTCCCGAAATTTTAAGATCTCTTTTACAGAAGGATTCAAAAACCCGCAGTGGATGAATGTTCTGGGAGTTTTTTAAAACATTTCCTGGTTACTTGACATAAAAAACTGTGCTGAATTAGGATTAATAAAAAAATTTTCTACATAATTTGGCTAAAACATAAATGCAGAATGACTAAAATTTCCCAAGTTTAGTTAGCTATCTGGACATTTATTTCTTTTCCAAACTGTATGATTGTAAAAGCGCTTTTACATTCTGAAAGCGGCTGTTCTTTTTAATCCAAAATTTTAGTCCCATTAGACAGTATTTTAAAATTATGTAATTAAAAACTGTTTAAATTATTTTAATTAATGCCCTCTTTCGGTTTAATCCCACTTTAATTTAATAGTGAATGGTGTTTTCACAGATAATATAATCAAAAGCATTTTTTAAGTGTCATTATTAATAATCTGATAAGACAGCGATCCCCAAGTGACCCTTATGTGACAGTTACAATCCAGGAGTCAAAGTTTAAGTTGACTGTTCAGTTACAAGTAGTCCTTGGGTCAATGCTTAGATGTGAGTTTGAAATGCCCTACTCTCGTGACGGTACATTACGACTTCACAATGTTGTCACAAGGTGACCACATAGTTCCTTACTAAATGAAATATTTGACTAAGTTTGAAAAAACCGGATTTGAAAATAATAATGTATTACAAATTAACAGACATATTATTACAATTTCAAAAAAAAGGTATATTATGAATTATATGTCTGTAAGTGGACAGTGGTATAGACATCGATATGAAGAACAACGGAGTAGACTTCTCAATGCACTCCCTTTTTTTTTTTTTTTTTTTTTTTTTTTTTTTTTATTCACTTGATCAATTACGATATCTGATATCGTTTGATTTAGCTGCCTGCAACATAACGGTCGATTCAATCGCGTTCCATCCTGCTGTGTCAAAGAAGTCCTTTGGCTCCTTGGCACATGATTGACGATACGTTCGACTGTCGCTGTTGCTGGAAATTAAATTGAGTGATGGCACTGTCTGCACTTTTTCAGCCTTGGAGCAGTGTACTCAGTTGTTCTTCTTTATCGATGGGAGAAAATAATTCCTATAAAATATCGATAACTGTAAATCCTATTTGTAAATCAATGTTCCCCATACATTAAAGTGGATTTTCCGACTTCGTTTTCCAGAGCAGATGTACTATCATTAACCATTCCGGTAGCTACTGTTATTAAAGAACACAGATCTACACGTAAGTAAGAATGCGGCATTTTTCAATGAGACATCGAGTACCCCTAAATGAACAAGAAAAAAATTATTTCATCGCTCAGTTTGATCGATGTGCTGTAATAAATTTCCTTTTTAATAACATGGGATATGAACCCACAACGTACGCTTTTACGATCTTGAAAATAAGCGTATTTTCTACGAGGAGAGATGTTGATGCTTGTGTTTTATAAAAATACATTTTTCGTCATTTATGATATGCATATATATATATATATATATATACATATTATGTAAGGGAAAATTTTTACTAGGATTATACTTGATTAATTAAACTCAAAATCTCTTCTGACAACTTGATTTTATCGCTGATATAAGATTTTTTAAAAATGCCCAAATTTATTACGTATCCTTTATGATTAATTTTTTGTCAGATTTTTTTTCCTTGAGATAATAAAAAAATTATTTTGAATAAAAAAGGCTGTTCGAAATTTAGCTTCTGGGACTCATTTATTAAAAATTGTTGGTCAAAATACTTTCATCCCTTTATTCAAATCTCTTCGATAGGTAATGAGTTTAAAATTGATTCTACCCATCATGACACCGTAATAGTTTCTACCAGCAATTGTATTTATAATAGACATATTTAAAACTTTCATTTTTAAAGCTTTCTGTTCCGGTATCCTATTCATATACAAATCTCCGATTTGGCTCTATCGAGTGTTATTTATAAAATCTTCCCCGAACGACTTTTAAAATCACTTCTGTTTCTAATATTTATTTCATTTTTAGGCAAAAGAGAGCGATACTTAACAATATGAAATGGATACCTCTAAAAATTCACGTGTTTCTGGAAAGTCACAGCTACTCACTCTTATTATAGATATTATAATTGGATATGAATACCGTTTGAATTTACCTATTTTAAGCAGGTTACCTTAACTAATGCGCAATGCAGTTTTTGTCTTAAAAACGATTGCATTTTATGATTTGGGGATAGTTGAGCATGTGCCTTAATTGTAGGACGCTTTTTCTTAAAAGAAATAATTTTAATGCAACATGCAGAAGAATGTTGGGAATAACTTACCTAAAATTATAATAATTTCCTTTTTTAAGCTAATGTTTTGTTGTTATGTAGATTCTCTATCTGCATCTCTCTCTCTCTCTCTCTCTCTCTTATTTTTATTTTATTTTTTCTCTAAGAGGGAAAAACTCACATATGCATGAAGCATTGACTCTGAAGGCTTAGAAGATTCTAAACTTGAAATTGAAGATTTGGATAATCCTACGACAACACACATTTTATGAAATCAATACATGGTATGTGACATGGTATGATAATACAGTGGAACCCCGATCTATCGTTCCCGCCTTCATCGTTTTCCCGTATTTATCGTTTTATTTCTATGGTCCCTGCACAAACTGTATTCAAATAACGTGAACAAAACCCGAGTGTATCGTTCGTCAAAAATTCGCTTTCCCGCGTTCATCGTTGTAAAATGTTTCTTCTGACCGAAATAAAATTGAAGATCAAGTGGAACAATATGGCTTACAAATCTAATTACTTCCTGGTATGATATCTTGGGCTGATGATGGTATGGGTGAAGAGTTCTTACATCTAGCAGGGATGCGTATGGCGTGAAATGTAGTAAATTAATTTGATTTGATTTGAAGCCACAGAAGCCGACCTTAAAGCCTTTTATGGCAACTGCGGAGTTTTTTTAAAACAAACTGATAAATATATATATATATATGGGTGCAAGCCGGCTAGACTTATCTCAGAGTGCTTGCACAGAGGTCCCTTTGCATATATATACAAAAGATGATTGCAAGGTGGTGTGTTATTCATGTAATGCATATTCATTAGAGGGGTCAAAGATACTGACTCAGTTCCATCAGAAGTCCATAAATTGTACATAATCTGTTTCTTGTTAGTTGGCTCTTTAGGACTCCCAGAAGCCAAGCCTGCCAATTGCTGGATGCTGTCTTTTAAGATGGTATGCTGACGTGAGCGGGCAGTGAAACATGTAATGGAAGCTGTCTCCATATTTGCTGCACGAACAGCTTTCTGTTCGGCTTCTGTGGAACTTACGAAGGTAGGCTGGAAAGGGTCCGTGATTTCTAACAAAAGCTGTGATGGGAGCGCTTAGGTTAAGAACCTTCGGAGCAATCTTGTATACCAATCTTGTAGAAATGTAGTGATTATATTTCCATTGATTATTAGAAGTAGCTACGTATCCTAAGAATAGAAGAAATGTGACGCAAAAAAGGACAATAATCGCGAAGCTGAGAATAATATTCATGCCATGAGACTGAGCCAACACTAGTGCCTAGTTTATCCTACGCAATGACAGTATTTGAAATTGTATGACTTTGATATACAAACATGAATACACATTTAAAGACTATATATATATATATATATATTGTAAATCTTAAAATTTTGTTTAATTAAAAGATTAATGGAAAATCCAGTGTAAAATTACTGATTTTTTAAAAATAAGTTCAATTAAGTAATAACTTCAATTTGTTTCTTTTATAGTTTGGTAAAAAATTTTGTATTTTTGGTAAACTGTATACATGTGTGTGCATTCATAGATACTGTTTTCTTCGTATTTTGACTTTAACCTGCATTCATCGTTTTTTACTACGCACCCCTTGAAAAACGATAGATCGAGGTTCTACTGTAAAAATTGCTAAAATGATATCAAATTTTGTCGTAGAAAAGAAAGAATAATGTGTCAAAAGATAGATTAAAAAGCATGGAAAAGACAACGAAATGAAGCGACCGAAGGTGGCAGAAATATCTAATTTAAGTAAGAAGGGCTTTGATAAACATAATTTTGCAGCATTCTTGTATACAATCAGTATTAGTACCAGAAAGTAGAATGTCAAGTTTGCTATGTTATATTTCCATGACTGTTATAAATTTAGGGTTAGAATACGTACGATATTTAAATATGCTTGGCATTCACCAGGGGTCGAAATTTGCTGTTGCCTGCTTGCCCGGGGCAATCAGATTTTTCAGTGGACAAGTAAAACAAAAAATACGGTTGCCCCTCGGGAAATCAAAAATTGTTTGTTCTTTTTTCTTTTTTTTTTTTTTTTTGCTTAAGATATGTTAAATTTTTGAATGTTAAAGTTTGGCCCAGAAAGTATGAAGAAACGTATGGTGACAAAGACATGATTCAGTGTATCAAAATATTTTAAGCTGTTTTGCAAGGAAAAAATCTGTTCAGTTGAAAGCATCATATGTGAATGTACCAAATTTCAGTTTTTGTGCATAAAATACATGGATGTTTCTAAATCTAATTGGAATTCGTTAAAAGAATTAGATAGTAGAGATAATTTTTCATGGTTGATAGACTTGCTTCTTAGTCTCCTAACTCAGAATTCAGATTGGGAGCCAGGTTTCTCTACCATGAAAATTATTAAAAATGATTGACGGAGCAAACTACCATCTGTTGTTACAAAAGCCTTAATATGAATAACATTACCATCAATAGATATCAAAGATTTTGATTTGGAAGAAGCAATAAGCATGGGGGTTAAGGGCGAAGTAGAGAAAACCATATCACAAACTTTATAAAAAGCAAAAACAAACAAGGGATTCAGACAATTCCCTGTTAGTGAAGATTTGGGCAATGAATGATGGAAATGAAGATGGGTCATGTTACTTTCATAGTATGCATATTTTCTAATAAAAACACAATCTAGTATTAATTTTTATTACAAATTACTAATTATACAAAATTCATTTTTCTCTGTCCATTAATAATTAATACTTCAAAAAAGTAAAGTAATTCTCTTTATTCTTTGACTGCGCTGTGTTCCAAAAATTTCGTTTCCTATGTCCTTATCTAAATATCAAAAAAACGTTGCCTTTATTTTTTTTTAATTCTCTCTCTCATACTTCGCAAGCACTGCTCTGTTTTTTATTTTTTTTTCCTGCCACCTTTCCTTGGCCACGTGCATCACGATGCAACTTCCTTCTTCCAGAACATTCTACTGTTTTCGTTGTGACGCAGTTCCTCCGCCTTAACAATTTAACGAGTGGTGTCCTCACCGTGAGGTCACAAAACACCGACGTTTTGGCTGTCGCATATAGAATAAATGTGATTTCTATAAAAATACTTGAGGGTGACATAATTACACGAGAATCCTTTACTTTTTAGCACATGATTTCCCATAAAAATTGTAGATTATCTCTAAAATGGTCAGGACTGTTTTTAATAGCACTGGCATCTGCTGAAAACTAGAGAATACAATGGAAATACATTGATGTACAATTGGACAGGCTGCCCAATGCTGAAAAAGAGGGCAGTCGTTGCCATCGATCGATTTAACTACCAGCAAGATGGCGGTCGATCGAATCGTTCATCGCCATCCCCAGACCTAGAGACCATTTTTGACTCAACTTGGTTGTGCGCGCGCAACCCCCTTGCGGCTGCCCTTTTTATAGCAATGGGAAATGTTGCTCTACAAAGGGTTAAATGGAAATTAACGGGTTTTGTTCAAATTAGCTGTCCATTAAGCACGGGGCAGGCAGGAAGCTCGCTCTCTCTCGAGAGAGAGTTTCCTAGCCTATCTTCGAAACAGGATGATACCTTTTTTCTGCTCTCAATCAAGTGCACTGTTTAACCTTTTTTTCCGACTTTGTGTGCAAAATACATGTCTAGTGAATTTTGTTCTATGTTGCGTAATAAAGGAAGAGTTTCCATCCACCCATGCTTCTTTTTGTATCTAGTGTATTTCGTGTGAAATGGAAGACTTTTACTATTCTGCAAGTATGAGTACATGTTCCTGTCAAGCAATTTTTTGTGAGTCACCGATATTTTTTTTGTAGTGATCCTCGGGTGCCTTCTTTCATTGCAGCCATGAACGTCCTCCCATGTGTTTGATTATTAACATAAGCTAACATATCGGTTTTTTTTAAGTGATCACTTAGTTTCACATCTACAAGAAATATGATTCATGGCCTAGCGAATATCTTCGTGAAAGATATTTATACATAAGAGAGCTGTCCCTAATAGCACAATTAGTCCAAAAAACGTTTAAAACACGTTTTTTAACGTCAAAAAACGTGTTTCCAACGTAATTTAAACGTTTTTTGAACTAGTTGTGCTACTAGGGGTACAACTGATGATGATTAAAAGTGGTGAATACCACAGGTACAATTTTATTCCTATTTTCATTACCGAATAATGGCAAATTTATGGATTTTGTCAATTTAACTTTCACTGTAACATATTATTTTCCAATGTATTTGTTTTTCAGTGTTCAACTAAAAAAAAAATACTTAACGAAAATTTAACGACAGCAAACTTTACTTCGAAATGATATGAGTAAACGAAAATGATATGAGTGGTTGCCCAAAAGACAACTTAAAAAAAAAAAAAAAAGATTCTACTCTTGGCATTCACTCAAAAAAGCGAATGAATTTATTGAGGTTTACTTATGTATTCCAGAAGGTATGATGATAGGAAAAACAAAGGGCTACTAAGGTGTACATTAGATGAATGCGATCATAAAAGTAATCATTTCATACGAAACATATGCATGTGTACTAAAAAAATTACATTAACTGTAGTTGAATGAAATCACTTCAGTTTAATAAATGAATTTATAGATAAATTAAAAATTCGGAACACACACAGAGAGAGAGATTTGCTAAATGTAATAGTCTCAGAGCAATGTTACTTTTATACTTTTTTTATTTCTTTTTTTCATTCCTACTATTAGTTCACACTCTCGCTGTATTTATATATCTTGTTCAATTTTTCAATCCTTAACAAAATAATTTTTATTCATCCACTCAAGTTCAAATACATTTTTTTAAACTTGTAGTGGATGTCACTTGATTTTAATACAGTTTTTCAAATACCAATTAATTAATTTAATTTTATTAATTAATTTTAGATCCCGTTACATTGGTTAAAAATAAATGAAAACAATAAACTCAACAAACATGCTGGATTAACGGTATCGACCCTTGCTTCACAAATGGCACTGCATTAATTAATTAATTAATTAAATTTAATAAAATGCAACTAAAATTTTTCTTTGTTGACCTAAGTAGGAATTGACTTAGAAATTTTTTATATGACTTGTTTTTTTTAATAGAAGCGGATATTTTTAGAGCACATTGCAGAATTGACTTCAATTATATTTACATCATGTGAATCTAGAAAATGCTTAATTAGAAAACATAGTTTTACATATTTTATGCCCGCCATTATATTTATATTTAAGTTATGTTCAGAGGAAATAAACTTCCTCTAGAAAACGTAATACACAAGAGAAATTCTTAATTCTGAGACTGCTCTTTCAACTCATTTTATTTAGGAAATTTAACCAATTACGAAAGGAAGCGTAAAGTAGCGTCGTTTAAAGTTAAACAAAGGCCTTTTATATATATTATTTCGATTAGTGCGTAAGGGGTTACCGGAGCATGAAACATTATTCAAATCTCTCATGCATTTTGCCAAAAAATCCTGATCTTATGCCAGAGTATAGTATTACTGTTTTAGTAATGCTTTTAGTATTAGAATAAATGTAAGAATAACGCATAAGGTTGTGTACGAAATAAATCAACAAAATAGTTAATATATAGGCGAACTTATTAACTTCCTAGTGCTTGCAGCGTTACTTTGTTCATTTTAAATATGCGTAAACACGAAAAGTCATGGATCAAAATGTGATTATTTTATGTGTCTTTTATACTTTTGCCACAATTACCCTTGCATTTTAGATGCATTAGTTTCTCGAACATTAGACAGTAAATATGTCCTCAGTGTCAGTATAAAGTGACAAGAAGATTTGTTTATGTTTTATAATAGCACTCGTTTTAACTTGAAAGAAGACATATTTTAAAAAAAATACCCCCTGAGAAAACTAGCCTGAAAATCACTATACATTTCCTTTACTAGCCTATTTTTTCGGCATATATAAATACAAGTCTATATTTAGATGTGAACAATGTAGATAGAGAAACATCTCTGAAGAATGCTTCTCCGGAAATGAAAAAGACAGATGCATATAAATGAAAATTCCATAGCTCAAAAGTTGATCATGTTCTACCTTTTTTTTTCAAACATTTTAATAATTGATATTTCTTATAGCTTAATCTATTTAGTGACTCATCCTTTTAACATGTATGCATTAAGCTTCATTCAAGTGTTTCTATGGATAAAATCGCCCAGGTTTCAAAAACATCTAGTAAACATAGTCAAAATTAGTATTTTGACTGACTGCAGAAATTCATTAGATTTACGACAACTTCAAACCCATATTTAAAAGTAATAATTTTTCCTCTTAATGCAACAGCTAAATTCCTTATGACTTTCAGTTATATAGGTGTCCTATAGAAGACACCTATATAACTGGTGTCCTATAGAAGAGGTGTATAAGGAATAACTGGTGTCCTATAGAAGGAGTGCCCTATAGAAGACACTGCAAACAGAATATTGTAGTCCATGACAACACATATTACAGTCAGAAAAGCTTTAAGCATGTTCAGTCGATACTACAGCTCGAAAGTTCTATCAACCAAAAATAAGGAGCGGTTTCTTGTCCAGAAAGTATGGAGAATGAAAATAGCCTGGCCCTCAAATCAGGTCGCGTAGAATTACATTAAATCTTAAACGCGTTTCCAACTGAGCAGCGAATACTGCTATTGCAAGATGCATATTAAAATGCGAAATTAAAATTTTTCCTGAATCTTTTGCAACGAATACTTAGACGCAGATAATACGCTAATGTTTTTAATTTACTATCTGAAATACCAGTTCTTCGGAATAAGTTATTAATCTTACTCGTAACTGAAGCTTTTTCAATCGGATCATATTTTTCCAAACTGCCGGCTCCCAAGGGCTTATTTAAGGTGGGGGCGGAGGGGGCGACCGCCCCCCCCCCCCGAGAGAAAAGAAATTACTGCAAAATAGCCTATTTAGTCCAGTCATTTGGTTCAAGAAAGGGGGTTACCTGGAAAGTTTTCCGGGAGTTTTGAAAATGGGCAATTTTCTAGATTTCGATGTGCTCTTTCCGAATTTTAACTTTGCCCCCTCGTATCTCTGCCGCTCCCGCCGCCATATTCGAAAATTGGCGCCTAAAATCAGTTTTTTGACAATATCTCCTTTCGACTGATTTCACAAAAAAAAAACAATTACAAACAAAGAAACTAGAGAAAATTTCCCACAATTTATGAATTTACTTTTTTTTCGTAAAATCAATTGATTTCGCGAACGAGCGCCGTAAACCATTTTCCATATAAACCAACCTGTTGGGAACAGCCGTGACGTGACCCAGACGTGAAGACAACGATGAGTTTAATGTATCAAGTGGTGTATAAGTAATTATTTAATATTTATTTGAACTCTCGTGTTGCTGTAACTATTGTAACTGCCAAACATACTTGGAACTGGGTTTTTTGTAACCATTTTCGTTCTTCCTTTTTTTATATATTTTTATGTGTTCGATGTTTCCCTATTGCCATGTCCATATTAAAATTTTGTTATAATTAATCCGTTCGTCATTATTTATGTATAACCTGCATAGTTGTGTGTGACTCCGTGTGTTCAACACCAACCCCTGACATTTAATTTTAACCGATTATATTTGTGAATGCGTCGCCTTTCGTTTTTGAAACAAATATATTCAACAAAAAGTATCATAGATAAACTAGCCGCAGATCATATTTTATTCTTTCATGCCTTCAGCGGCTCTGATACAACATCAACATTATTTAATCAAGGAAAAATGAAATTTATTAATGTACTCCGAAAAAATCCAGATTTGAACAAGGTTATCCAGGTATTCAAAAATTCGAATGCTGATCCAGAGTTCATTGCTAAAGCTGGAGAACGCTTCCTTCTTGATTTATACAGTTACAGAAATGTGAAGAGTATATCTTTAAACAACTGTAGATATGCATGCCTCACAACATCAGCATATAAAAGTAAATTTAATATTGCGTTGCTACCACCAGCTGAAGGAGCAGCAAGACAACATTCGTTCCGAACCTATCATCAGGTTCAGCAATGGTATGGGAATGAAGAAAATGCAGAGCAATGAGGATGGATTAGAAACAAGGACGGCTAATTCCTGTCACCACACCCACACACCCTTCCTGTCCGAGGCCCCACCTCCGGAAAGCTTGTTAAAACTTATTTCTTGCAAATGCAGAAAGAGACGCCAGAAAGCCCGTGTATGCAGAATGGCAGGGTTAAATTGCTTCGTTGTATGCACGAACTGCAATGGTACCTGTGATAACTCGCAAGTTCTTTTACAAGATACCGATGCAGAGGAAGAATCGGTGACTATTTCCGAGCAAACGTATGATGAAATCGAGAACCTGTCTAATGTGACCACCCTCGGGAACGACAAAACTGGTCACCTTACGAAGGTAGTACTTTAATAAATTTGTTTATGCTTTAAATTCAAATAACACTTGCACAAAACTCTACAGTTTATTTATCACAAGATCTCAAAATCGATAAATATCCATGAAGAAAAAAGAGGAATGTAGGGAGTAAAATACTGAAACATTAAAAGCACATTGCATACAAATTATGTGCGGCTTTCTTATACTTACGTTTCAATGTATTTTAATACTTCTTGGTCACAATGAATAATAAAAAATAATAAATATGAATAAAAACTATTAATTTCCATTTTGCAGCTTGACATACTACTAAAGTACAGTTTGAATGTTTGGGTTGTTTTCATGTTTGCACAAATATAGTTCATGATACAATTTTCACTAGTGTACATTAAGAACACATTGTTTAGATAACACACTGTGCTGTAACAGCAAAGTTTTAAAAGGGCCGGTCGGTAAATAAATCACCAGGTTGAAAAAATGAAAAGAAATATTAGGCTTTATACATGCTTGGCAAAATTTAATGTGACCCGCCACAGGGGTTATCAGAATATAGTTTTTGTAGCCTATACAAAATCACTGTAATCCTGTGGGAAAGGAAGAAAATTAAATAAATTCTCGGACTACAGACGCCAACAAAATGCATTACAAAGGCTAAAACCAAAGTAAATTAAGAAACAGTTACATAGCATTATTGATATATGGGAGATTTAAAATGGCAAGAGTATTACATTTAGAATAGGTAAAGGGAAATCAGAAATACTCATAAATGTGTGAGTAACTTCATCAAAAGTAATTGTAAATATGTGATTCACTGCATCCCACCCATCTCTTACCCGAAACCACGCTGAATCAATTTTAGCATCAACAGAAATATAAAAGGACCTAGACTAAACCAAGTTTTCCTTTTTAATTTATTTATCGATTTTTTAATTTTTTTTATTTATTCATCTATTGAGATCAAGTGTTACAGAAGAGAGAATCAGTGTTGAGAACAAATCTTGTGTTAAACAACTGAAAAGGGATATAGCATTCTATATTATCTGAATGTGTTTTATATTTAAGAGGCAGCTTATAGTGGAAAGTGGTCACATTTGACAGGTTAAAAAACTTAAATTTGGAAGATTATCTGGTCACTATACAGTTTTTGTAGGTGGTCACTTTACAGGATATTTTACCCATACATTTTTTATGAGTTACAATGAAATTTCATAAAAGTGTTCACTTTAGACAGGTGGTCTTTAGCAAGGTGGTCACTTTACCAGGTTCCACTGTATGTATAAAACTAGTCGTTTACGTCGGAGTAAACGTTGAATAAGCACCCATATATTCATACATTCATTTTTGATTATATAAATTCCAAAGTTAAACTCAATTTCTTTCGTGTATATATAGGACTTAAAGGCTATGTTGTATGTTCATTTATTTCGCGAAAGTGTGAATTTACATAAACAGAGCTGCCAACTCTCCCGTCTTTTTTGGGAGATTCCCCCACCACAATTTTTAAAACAGTTTTATTTTGCATTAAATTTTTGGCCTTCTTTTAAGCATAAGCTGCTAATTAAAAATTAGTGGTGGAGAAATCTCTCGAAAAAGCAGGAGAGTTAACAGCTCTGCATAAATGTAAAATTAAAGGATGTCGATTGTAGAAAATTAAGTTGGCAATATACAGAATGCAGCTATTCTGGCGGAGAAGGTCTTAAGATTTTATCATGCAGTACATATAGCATATTGCACAGAAATATTTAATCAGTTTTCTCGTTATTAATAGAAATCTAATGAATGTTATGACAACAAACTTAAATAGACGTGTTACAATGAGTGTTATTAGATTCTCTTTCTATTTTTTTTAACACAATACACCTAATGTATTACTTTACATATTATATTTTACATATTATTCACTAACGGTCTTTTTAAAAGCAATATTATAGTTCTTTATTTTTTAGTCCCACTTGCAAGAAGGTAGCTTGTTATATTTCACATTCCTTTATTCGTTTCCAATTGCGTATACCTTTTATATTTGCAACTATTAAATTAAAATTTAAAGCATAGTTTCAATACTATTATATGCGTAAGTAGAAACACCTACCTTCTATATAGGAATATTAGAGTCTACAACTGCAAAAACTCAGTACCAAAACAGTAAAGCACATCATATACTGTATTCGTTCTGTTCCAGATTGGTTATCCTTGCGCGTCTATAAATTATAATTTTACGCTTAAACACACAAAAATTAAATATTTCTTGCTACTATTTTTCTTCCCTTAAGAGAATAAAAATCTCTAATCTTTTTAATTAAGAATTTCCTAATTTCTTAATTTAAGAGAGTGGAACATTAAATACAGCATCTTCCCGCTACAGAAATGTAAGTCTACTCAGAAACGGAAACTTATTTACTGTTCTTACATACACCAACTAAAAGCAATAACTGTCACTTTTGGCATTTTAGTCTATGGTCGAAGCGAACGTTTTAAAGAACTCTGATGTATTAAAACAAAGGCCGTTCATAATTAACATTTTCCTGTTCAGAGGGGCGTACAATGAAAACTACTGGTCAAATATTACGGAATTGGCAGAAAAACTTTATATAATCGTGGGAGAGCGATTTCTATGGATATAAAAACGTTAAAAATCCGGAACCAGATGAGGCTTCAAAAACAAAATAATCATATAAAAAATATTGCAAATTTCAAATGGCTTAGTGCAAAACATGTATCAGGTTGTAACAAAAGTTTTCCGCCAGATTGGCTTGAGTCAGCTCACGCAGTACCCAGCTATTGACCTTATATGTCAAGTTTATGCGATGCTTAGCACCACTAATGGACATGACACTAAAGTCTAACTCTTTTAGCTAGCTCTCGTGGATGAATATTTTATCTTCTTCCACATATTCTCGTAGTCGGGCCACATCAGCATCAGTAGTCCGGTCAGAGCGCTCTGCTTCTTTAATATCTTAGTCCTCGTTTTTAACTTTCGGCGCCAAATCTTCACAGTGTCATATGATACAACAGTAGTACCTTAAGCTGTACACATGATTCAGTGTCATTCTGTAGCTGACCTTTTGCGACAGAAATGAGAGTAAATGATGGATCAATCTGGTAGCGTGGTAGTTCCATTTCAGAAACCTTATACTTAATCATAACGATATTGTTTTACGGATTTCACAACACAGTGCTCTAAAACAAGTCTTTTCTTTCAAATAACAGAAATCGTTTTACAAAATATTGGCAAAGACACCAACGCGAACTGCTTGTGCAGGCAATACTTGGAGTGGCGGAAAACTTTCGTTACAACTTAATAATTAGTGCAAACCATGTTCAATATCGTTGCATTCGCGGGCAGCCACCATCTGCAACCTACGCCAGCTCCATTGTTAATCGAATAAAGTTTTTCTCTTCATGAACACGCTTTTCCATTCTCTTTCGAATCATACAAATTATTCTGTTGTTTCAAATTTCGACATCATTTTGGACATTTCTGAACGCTTTCTAAGGTTCGACATCGAGTCAAAGCCGCAATTGAAGAATCACCGTTTGGTTAAAATTGTTTCATAAATAATGCATGGTCTTTTACAGTTACAGCCATTCACCACATGGAAGAACAATGAAGAGGTGAGATTGTTGATGTTTTAATGCTCTGCGTTGCCAAAGAATCAGCATATCAGGAAATGTGGCACTGTAAAACGCCATCTGTGGTGATTTTTCCAACTTAAAAAACAATAATAATAATTTTGCAGTGTTGTTATTAAAGATTCCGGGCAATTTGATGCCATTCTGATCAATAGTTTTTACCAAACAATTCTCAGATTGGCAAAATTTAATTATTATACACCAAAACCTAAGACAGAAATACAGATCAAATGCAATATCGACTAATGTTTGCGAGGTTACGAAACAACATAATTTTCATTTAAAATAAAGTGAAATCACAACTAGAATGTCGAAGTTCCTTTCGTGATTAATATTTAAACTAACTACGCAAGATCTGTTAAAGACATGAATGTTCACGGGAACGCCCAGTATTTGTTGAGTGTTAACCAAGAAAAAAAACCGTTATTTACTTTCAATTCAAAGCAATTATATGCCACTGGCTTTCAGAATACTAAAAAGTTTGAGCTTGCACGCAAAGACTTTAAATGTCCTTCATCTGAAATGTTAAATGAAAAAGAGTTTTTCAGCCTTTTAACCTTTATCGTAAGCGAGTTGAAAATCGAGAAGAAACTCCCAAGGTATACTTATGTGCATTATAAAATATATTTTTAGATCTAACATAACTATTTTGTGCTTTAAATTTCTATTTTGTAAGGAGTTTTTGAATAAACTTTAATCCATAAATGTCAAATGTCGTAACCTCTTGGTAACGTACCTAACACAGCATTCTAAAATATTTTAAGAGAGATTATATATTTGAAAATATTTTAATTAGTTTTTTTTAGATTCTACCAGGTGGTTCCTGAAATTTAATTAAGGCTTATACATCATGGTTAAATCATGCAGAAACTGAACGTCATTCATTGTTGAACGTTGTAACTATTAAAGAATTCTGAATGCCAACCAATGGATTTAAAAACCACTGTTAAACAAAGAATACAATTTCATTCCTTAATTTTTCTTACATATTTTTCAAATATATACTAAGTTCTTTGTTTCATATATTTTTCAAATATAAACTAGCTTCTTTGAGAGTATATAATACATTTTTCTATAAAAAATCAATGTAACTTACATTAGCTTTTATACGGGTGCCATTAGATCGCGTTTTCTAATGATTAAAAAATCTTTTACATTAGTGGGGTTGCCAAGATTTTATTTCGGGCGTGGGGTTATAAAATTGTTAGCTGAGTTTCAATTGTAAGCTAAGTGAAGGGGTCAGATTTCGAAAGGGGGCTGCAGCATCCTCACCCCATCCATCTGGATACACGCCAGTTTTACATAAAAAAACCGAAATCAATAAATGTTATTGAATTTTGTAAATGAATGTGTGTCTGCTTTTTACAACCATTTATTTTACATTGCAACAAAACATCTCATCACTTCTAATTCTGCCTGCTGTATAAATTGAAGGACATTTCGCAGCATTACTTTATCTTAATTTGGTGTATCATTAAAAATTGTTCATTTGCATTTGTATTCTTGTTTAATTAAGAAAATAACGAAAACTTGATAGAAAAAATATCGTACAAAATTCAATAAAGATGAATAAATAAAAAATTTAATCTAATTCCTAAAAATGCAGTGAATTTAAATACCGATTTCTAATGCATGCTAGATCTATTTAATTGAAGAAATTCCCCGTTAATTCTCTACTAAGTCTTATAATTTATTAAAGCTTTCTTCATCTAACTTGCGAAATTGGTATCCTCAACAGGAAACAGGAGCAGTTAACTTCATCGATATCTCAATTCAGAAACTTAAAAAAAAATGTGTATTAAATTTCCCCATTTAGATAGGCAGTTAATTAAATTTACTTTTAAAAATCCGACAGTCTCTCGCATGTTTACGATAAGTGATATCGTCGAAAGGAATCTGAATAATTAACTTTTATAAAAAAAATGGAGGAATGACGCACAGTGTATTGAAAGATTCTGCTGAGAAATTCTGATTAATTATTCTGGATCAAATCAATCTGACATTTTACAAAAGGGACAAATAAAAGCTCCCCAAAATAATTTAGTGCCACTTACTGTCTAGATAATACATTAAATTGCTTAAGAAAGATATTAGCTGTGATAGGAGATATTTCTAAAGATATAGGAAACGCTGATATAGGAAATGGAGTTGCTTACTTTCCGGTTTATTGTGTTTCGCTTTTCGTAAAAATATTGCTTCAAGAAAGACTTTTTATGCGGTTTCAATATTTTATTAGGATTTATCAAAGTTTCGAGACAGATAAGCCTGTTTGTGTTTTATTAATTAGAATTACTTTGCAAATTTTACAATTTCAATGCAGTTAGGAATGTGCAATGAGAAGTATATTATTTAGGGATTTTTATATTTCTTACAGATTTTTTCAGCTGTTATATTTCTTACAGCTTTCTTCTCGGTGATTTAATTTTTATTATTATAATTTTCTTCTAATTTTTTCACTTAAACTGCTGCTTGTTAGCCTTTTCTTTGCTAAAAGGTCCTGTCAAATCTCATTAAAGGAAGCCCTTATTTGTTTAAATAAATTCTTCTATCCCTTTAAATTTCATAGAGTCCGACAGAAGTAATTTTTTTTCTCATTTTTTACAGGTTGCCCGTTTTCCCTTCTTATGTTTTGGTGGTTAATGATTTATTTGTTTTTCTTTTTAGTTATTACTAAGAATATTATTTTTTTCCAATTTTGTAAAACCCTAACCTCATTTAAGTAATATACATATATATTTTTTTAAAAGATCGTTGTTTTTTCATTAATTTCTTTTTCTTCTAAATAAAGAACTAAATGATTTACTTACTAAATCATTAAAACTACTTCATTAACTTACTAAATAATTTAATATGAATAATTTAGTTGTGGTTTTAGATTTTTATTTACATGCGATGAACTTAGTCCAAGCTTGAGAAAGTTTTCTGTGCCCCAATCAGAAGAGGGTTGCGAATTAGTGAAGCATGGGAAGAGGTTGTATAAAGAAAAATGGGTTATTTTAGATGAACTATAAAAATTTCACGTAAAAGTGAAAAAATTGACAAAAAAAAATCCTTTTTTACGTTATGGTGTTTTGAGTGAGTGTCATTCTGCGAAACGCATCTAGCTGAGGCGTATCGGCAGGCGTATAATTGTTTGTATTGAAAACATTGGTTCTCAAGTGTACTAAACATTAAGATAAGAGTGGCTAAAGTAACCATGATATCTTATGCACACACTATATTACACGAAGATCACACTTCAAATATCATTCAAGACCTTGTGCACAGACTGCAAGTATACCAATTCAATGATGAACTGTAAAAGCCTGCAGTGAACATAACATAAGGGAATACAGTTAAAAATAGCAGGCCATATGCTGACGTGATCTTCGGTAATGAGCACATCATAGCCGCAGAAAAGGCAGAAATCTGCGTCCGCCCTTCCGGTTCTATAAAGGTGACTTTAATGGGGTTATCACACTAACAAAAAATCTGAGCTTCCTTTTTGCCGGAACAACATTTTCGCCAGACTTTAAAGGCGGAGTTATCGGTTAAGAATTGTAAAAGTAAACAACTTTCTTCGAAGCCAAAGAGTCATGGCATGTCAAGGTATCGCAGATTCGACTTGTAGGTTGTTATTTTACTTATCGTGACTCAGCAGCTTGCATAATCCTTTCGCGTGTATATAATTACATCGTATCAGTGCCGGCTTGTAATTGATTGTGATACTGAAATTGATTGCACTTATCAAAATAATGATTCATTCATCAAGAAAATTGACTTTAATTCCACACTCCTTTGCACGCCGTCATAATTTTATCACTTCGATACAAGCTCCGAACTGCAGCCGATGACGTAGTAGAAAGAAATACTCTGATTGGCCGAAATTTTGGCATACTCGGATTTTTTTTCGTTCGGAAATCAAAAAGTTAGAGATCACCGTCACCAAGGTAACGACAGAGAAAATCGGTCTAAAAGTGGTTCCACAAGAAAGTTGCTCGGATTTCTAGCTAGAGTGATAAAACTATAAGTAGTAATGGAGCCGTGAAAAGTCTCAAGCAATCCATACCATTTGCACTGGACAAGCAACTGGACATTCTTGTCGACTTATTTAGGGTCTATTATTAATAGGGGATTCCTCTTTCCTTCAGATTTCTTTCTATATAAGCTGTGATGATTAGATTTACGAAAGTAGAATATCTATCGCATTATACATCGCATAGGCAAAGGAGGATTTGGTTGTTACTACAGAGTATAAAAATAATGTAGTCTTTCAAGTGTTATTATTAATTAGAAATTATGTGAATTAAAAAAAGTGTAAGTTAGGTTTTTCATGATCTACGTGAAAATGTGTACTTAAAAATAAATGCAAGGTTCCATTAAGGATACATTACTTCCAATAACATAATAGTAACTATGTGCTGTAAAAGAGTCTATTATTAAACAAAAACGTAATTTGAAAAAAAATTCTACTAATTATTTAACATTTATACTAAACCAGTGATATACTTACTCACAAGAAAACTGAAAGCAAAACGTTTAGGTAATTACTCTAGTATATTTTCTTACATTTACTCATATTTAAAAAAGCACCTCGACAAACGAAAGTACAAAAAATTTAAAAGCATATACTTAAAAAGTTTTCTGAAAAGGAAATTGAAAAGAAATCACTCTTCTTATGTTCAGAAACTCAAAAGTTTCTACAAAGACACGCCTATTACCCAAATGCGAAAGAGAGTCTTTCAAATTTATCCTCTCCAGTTTTTTACCCTTTTTTTTAATTCTTTGCCCGTTTTTGATGTTAGTCATTTTTCAGTTGGGCCTTCTTAAATGATATGGTAGTGAAATGAAATCAATATCGGTGTGAATTGGAGAAAGTGTTTTAGAAACAGAAATGGTTTCTTTCACTGGTGTTTCAATAACCGTCTTTCATATATTTTTTATTTACCAAATATCCTATAAAAAATGGTATTAGAGTTTTCGTTTAAATAGATTTTTTTTCAAGACATGTTAAAGGGACATATGTATGATTGATGATAGCTTGCATTTCTGCATAATTTTTAAGTATGACGTCAATTTTAGTCAAAAAGATGCAGGTATTTACTTGTAATTTGGACGATCGGTAGAAATTGGAAAAAAAAATAGTTTTATTAGTACACACTTTTGATGTACAGAAGCACACAAACACACATATAATACTGCAAGTCTATATTTAATAAAAAGTTACTAGCATGTCATGTGATACTTAACCTGAAACATGATAATCTTAACTATCCCTACTCAGTATTGGTTCCTAAATTTCATAAAACACCTATTAAGTTTAGCACTGTAACTATCGGCTGTAATACTTATAATAATATAGCTAGTAAGACATTACTTAAAATACTAACTTCATAATTTATATATTAAGGCTAATTGCAACTCCATTTCTATTAGTAATACCTGTGATCTAAAAAGTAAAATAAAAGATTTACGAAATATCTCGTCTATATTTACATTTGACTTCAAAATTTATTTAATAGCATACAGCTAGATGATCTTTACAATATAATACTTAATCTATTTAATAATAGTATAAATTCATTAAATCTACCATCACATTTTTCGATTAATTGGTTCAAAAATCTACTTAAGTTTATACTGTACAATAACTATATATTACATAATAATAACATATACAAACAAGTATTAGGTATACCACAGGTAGGATATACTTCTAGTTATTTATCTGACATTTATGTATATAATTATGAGAAACTTTATAACTACTCACTTATAATATAAAGGTATATAGATGATATTATTACTACAGCTACTGGAAATTATATTAACACAGATAAATTGCCCATTACTTATCCTGATAAATTAGAATTAATTAAGAATCCTCTAAATAATAACAATATTAATTTTCTTGATTTACAAATAATAATAAATGAAAATACTATACAGTAAAAGATATGGATTTACTTTTAATGTAATCAGTTTCACAGATTTTGCATCATGTATGCATGTATCTGTGTTTAGAAATATTATAGATAATCATCTATATCGGGTAATGTCTCTTTGTACCAGTAATTATAAGTCAGATAATACATCTTCATTATATAAAACTGCATTAAGATATAATAACCCTAGTATATTTCTAAAATCGATTTTATATACTAGTAGCAAATTATAATTTCAATAAACATGTTTCATATCGGGAATTCTTGGTTGGAGAGGTTGGGTTTTGGTAGCTGGCTTTATATACGTATGAAAAAAAAAACATTAAAAAAATAAATAAAATAAAAATTATTTTATGTACCTATTTATATTGATATATTAAAAAAAATGCAAGGATGATCACTGGTGTTCTTAAAATTCTCACTTTTTTCTCTCTAGTAAGATCAGACATAATTTATCATAGTTACATCATTAGACATACTTATTTATAATAGTGATGTTTAGGCTTAGTTAGAAATATTTAATAGATGATATATTATAGATGATATTTAATTGTTATATGCCTCTTATATCATGCAATTATTTTTACTGCTATTTTTTTTCTTTTTCCCCTCTTATTTAACTTTCGAATTCAGGCAGCAGGTAATTATTTAACATTTATTGGCAACAATTTGAATATTCTTCACTCTGTCTTCATGCTTTCGGCTATTTTGGCTTATTTTTGATTTTCATTACAGAGAACGTAGTTACATATTTAGCTTTTTTAGTGCTAAGTAACTACATTGAAAACTTGCTATTTTGTTTTTATTTTGGTAGTAAGTATTAGGTTTATGGGGCCAAACGAGTATGGAGGATGCTTATTATCCTTATTTATCTATTTCAGTTCAACTTCATTGTTCGATTGTTCCGAATGATCTGCTTCAATTTGGTCTGCTACATTCAGTATAGCGCCTCACCATGGCATAGTGGTTATGTCACTGGACATGGTCCCGGGTTCGTGTCCCATTGCGCGTTCGTCGACCTAACCGCTCAGAGTTTTCAACGGTTTTCTCCGAAACTTAGAGCAAAGACGGGTTGGGACCCCTTAAAAAGACCCCCACGGAGGGCACCCCACCCATAGGCCTAGATCCCTCGTGCAGATAAGTAGCCTTAATCTCACAACTCAACACAACACACATTCAGTATAGTTGTTATATGCTATTTTCTTGGATATATATCTATTACTGTTCTATATAGGAAACCCCATGGTTACTTTTAAATATCTTTGAATATCTTAACTGAAGTGTGATTGATTCCTTGATTCGTAAGTTTAGCTATTTTATTATATATATATATATATATATATATGAGAAAAATAGTTTGTTTAATGATTGTATGTGCAATGATTTATGACGGAAAAGCAAAACATTCTCATAAAGTTTACAATATTTGTTACATTTTCAAATTGCGTAATAGAACATTTAAACTCGTGCCCATAACGCTTCTAAGCGTCTAATATGAGATATTTCTTAAACTAAACACGCCGAATGATATCCACCAACATGTTTAGTTAACCAAAATATATCCAAAATTAAGTTTCAACAGTAAAAGCTGAAAACGGTGTGTTGTAGATGCAACACGCTTAAATGAAACAATCGCAACTCGATCCCTTTTGTAGGAAAACGTTAGCTTCTATTTTTAGGTGGTTTATCAATCTACCGCAAAGAAAAGCCATAGTAAAAATCAAGAAAAAGCCGGTTCTTCTGTGAGATAGCAGAGCAAGAAACATGTTACCCATGGTGTAAGTCTACATTACGAATGAAGTAGGAAAGATTTTGGATAGATCTTTCTGGGAACTTCCCACTTCGGAGAAAAAGGTTCCTTTGAATTAAGAATCTACAGCAAAGATATCTATTTTTTCAAAACTGTTTAAATTAAGTACATAAGCAGAATGCTTTAATAGGGAAAATGCTATAACTTTTCTCCATTTTTAATCTGGAATTCAAGTTTAACTTGTTTGATCACGTCATTAAATGAACAGTGAAGAAGATTCCTGCACCATATCTCGTATTTCGGCTCCACTGTGCTTTTTCAAAGCCCCTTATGCTCAGAATTCTTACAAAAAGCAACCAAGAAATTCCATGCTAGGATGTCCCCGAATACACCTTGAGCTTCAAATACATTAATGATCATTAAAGAGCGTTTGCATATACTACGCAAGAGAACAACACTTTATAAATTCTTTTTTTTTGTATAAGCATTCTCAAAAAAGTATGTCATCGCTTGAGATAATAGCACAGAAAGCGGTAATAACGAAATAGCCAAGTGAAGAAAAAAGTAAATAAAGATGAGCGCTTTCTTATCCGTAACACCAATAGTTTGAGGAACACTTCCTCCAGTTTTTCCTCGGGAAACAATCTTTAAAAGCCGTCCATGTGTATAACATAGATAGACAACTTTATGGGCGTTACACAACCTCATTTTGCTGAGAGGAGCCTTGAAATAAAAACTAAAGTGAAGATATTTTGTTCGGCGAGAGTGAAATAAAGAATGGAGTTCATTGCTTTTAGAATTTTTCGTTTATTTTATTTATGTTCTTTTTTGTTCAAATATATTACGGATATGTATATTTTTTGGGAAGATTTCTCTTTATTTGGATTTATTTTAAGGCTGTGATACAGAATAGGTGTAATGGAAATTATTTTACCCTTACGATGACTGTGTTTCGAAGGCGGAAACGAGAATTTTAAGTATGCAATCACATTTTGAAGCGCATATGTACACTGAAAAAAATATTTTGTTAATTCAACAAAATTTTGGTTACTCCTATTTCAAAGAAATGTTTTTGTAGAATCAACAAAATGTTTGCTAATTCAACGAAATAATTTGTTAATTTAAGAAAAACTTTGTATGAAACTAGTGCCAACCAAATTTTATTGAATCAACAAAATTTTGGTGATTTATCAAAACATTTTTTCCGTGTCCCTTGAAGCGTTGGTTGATGTTAAAATACGCCACGATCTTTATTGCTACTTGAAGTAGCCTGCATATTGCGAGTACGTATGCCATGGATTGGTCGTAGTAACCCATCACGTCTTACGAAGACTCGTAGATCAACCCTTAAGTATAGATTCTGGCTTACAAGCTGACGTAATCCAGCTATACCCAGACAATTATACCCAGAGATGCAGTTATTTAGCCTAGATGGCGGTGTAGAAATCGTTTAATACCCTTTGAAAAGCTCCAAAATGAGTCTTTATTATGCCAAGCCGGATGCCCGAAACGTGCCTTTGAGCACAAAACTGGCTGTTTGTCCCAACCTGCATATTTAAGGTTAGCTAGTTCTTCCTACCATTCGTCACCTTTACGCGTTGCGTATAACTTTAGTGAAATTACTGAGTTTCTTTGAGGTGTAACACATCCAGTGCACTGTGAAGCAACGCATATACTTATTCCTCTATACGTACGTACATTAATACGTCATCTACGCACCTTTCGAAAAGTGTACATGTACATGGCGCACGTTGAGACATTTTTTTAGTTCAGCTCGAAATATCTCGCTTGTTACAATGCACACTAGCATTATTTTCACTGTGGTGCTGTACATCGTAGAAATACGATTTTTTTCCGTGATTTGTCAATAGATGGCAGTATATGGTCGAAAAAAGAAATGTGCTTTACACAGGTGTTATCTTCAACTTATTGTTTCCTAATAATAAATTTCATATTCCTTTTTGTTTTATTTCACTATGATGGTTTTATTTTCGAAATTCCTTTATATTTCATGCTTCACGCTTTATGGACTAAGTACAGAGTTAGCAAAAAATAAGTTGCCCATTTCAGACGGCTTTAGAATGCGTTCTATTGGTCCAAATGATATGAAATTTGAACTAATTCAAATGATTCGTTTGACATTTAATAATTAAAAACTTTTAGAACAAAAATTGGTACTTACGTATTATCCCGGCGGTCTGCCAAGATGAGCACTTTTTCGCCAAGATAAATGCCGGACAAATGAGATAATTCATTGTTAGAAATACGTTTGGCAACAGTTTGCCATCACATTTGACGAAAAAATCGTTTGTCGGAAGTGACCGCCGGGATAATACGTAATTATCCAAAAATTCACTACTGGTGCTTTAACATAAATGGCATTTATTTGCACGTATTGCAAATGTGGCATGTCTTTTGCGCTTCAGCGCATGCCAATTAGCATTATTCTTTAGATAAAAAGACGGCGAATTCTGCAGCAGCATTAGTTACTTCTCTGAACATGATGCTTGCGTTGCAAGAAAAAGCGCTGGCAATAAAATTGATTTGCGAGAGCCAGCAGACCTCCGTTGCAGCTTTAAAAGAATTCTGTCCTTTGAAGCGGATACGAAGAGGTCGAATGTCTTCCTACGCTCTACGTAAGATGAAACAAAAATTTGAAACAGCTAGACAACTTCATAATTCCTGGCAGAGGGCGAAACCAAATTCCGTCTTCTAGCGTCGAAAATGTGGCTACAGCGACCGCTGAAGCCAGCAGTCAGTCGCCGTGTGGTAGTGTGAGCTTACCAACAGTATCCCGCGTAGTGGATATGCCGTATTCCCATGTACGGATAATTTTACAGAGAATTTTGCATTTTTATCCCTATAAAATCGAGATTGTGTACCAACTGCAGGACGGGGACTCTGCGGTTCGTAAAATTTTGCCTTTCACTTCTTTGCTCGAATGGTGGTTGATGCCACTTGGCCATGGAACATTCAAGGGAGTGGAGAAGCCCATTTTTTACCTCAATGTGCAAGTTAATACCCAAAATTGTCAAATGCGGGCAGTAGAAATCCCACACGCTATCCAGGAACAGCCCTTAAATCCTGAAAATCTGACACTATGGTGTAGTTTTACGGCTACATTTATCATTGGACTGTAGTTTTTTGAGGAGATAACAGCAAATCGAATCCGAACATGTTCCATTACAGGACAACGGTACGGGGATATGCTGAGGGATTTTGTAATCCCACAACTTCAACAGCGTGGATGCCTTAGGGACATCATTCTCGTGCTAGATGGTGCACCTCCTCACATTGATTGTGGTGTACAGCAATTTCTAACATAGCATTTCATAAATGCACGGGTAATCAGCCGTTTTTTTTTATTTTTAATCCAACGCATGGTCTCCTCGTTCGCCAGATGTCACTCCATGCGACTTTTGGATGTGGGATTTCCTGAATCACAAGGCCAGCATTTGTGCTAGATCTGAAGGAATGCATTCGGCGCCATGTTTTTGATGTTCCTGCCGAATCACTCCAATCAGCTGTGGAAAATTTGTTTTTTCGGTTAGAGCACATTGTTGAACGTGAAGAGGATCATATTGAGCTGTTTTAAAGTTTTTTATATTGTTTAACATTTATACAGCATTTAAAAATACGTTTATGTGTATGCTGTGTGTTAGGTGAATTACAGCGCCACATATTGGTGGATTGTTATACTAAAAGTTTATATAATGAATATCAAGCGCATCATTTGAATTACCTGTAGTTCAAATTTTATCTCATTTGAACCAATAGAACGAATTCTAGATCCCTCTGAAGTGGGCAACTTATTTCTTCCTAACCCTGTACATTTTTGCATTGCTAGCTGCAGTAACCGTCGTTGACGGATTACTTTGTAATGGAATTTATATATTGGCAATAGCATAGACACCAAAATTATAACGTCTATGTATTGTTATAACTTCTGTGTTGTTGTCTGTGTAGATTACAGGTTTGAGAGTAGCAAAGTGAGGAGTTAAATTGACATTAGATATATTTTACTTTAATAATTAATGTTTGATTCTAGCTGAATGCGTTTTTCAAGTCAAGCGGTCACTATTACCCTGTAACTAAACTTTGTTTGATTCACCGTAGATATATTTTAACTTTATGCCTCAAAAATTTTTGCGCAATTTTCACAAAATCTGAAAAAGCAAATAAACATTTTTAACAAAGTTTTAAAATATACTTCAATAAATTCCGACATTTGTTATTTTAGTCGTTGCTGATCATGTTTCTAAGTGGGCATGTATTCTCTTAATCTATTTTTAATGGATGCGAAAACAAGCACTTACACAATTTTCAAGAAATCGAATTCCGAAAATATCTAAGAAGGCAAATAAAGATTTTTTAAAGTTTACGAATTTTTTAAAAGCTAAACATATAACTATAATAATAATAGCTGCAATACTCATCTTACTATATGTCATATGTTAACATCTTGTAAAGCTTTTAACAATTTTTATCATACCTATTTTAACTGTTCTCATCCCAAAATTGACATTATATTGGGTGAAACCCCGCACTGTAATTTATTTGCATTTCTTCGATGCATCAATATTCTTTACACAGTGTGAAGTATAGCTTTTCTCTGACTGGTATCTGGATGGAAGCCCCCATCCAGATGTCCTTGACTTATTTTTATCTACTTTTTACCTTTCTATAGTTTGCTTTTACCGTTTTAGACCTTATGGATTTTAGCTTTACATGTTTTATGCAACACCTTTTTACTTGAAAACTTTATTTTACTATATATACACATAGTCTGGCGCAATATGTCCTTTCTGGACCTTGTGCCATTAAACACCAACTAACCAACCAACCAACCAAAATAATAAGACTAGACGCTTTAAAGTAATTACATAAATGTAATTCTTAAACAGTTTTTAAATTTAATCATTTTCTTTAAATACATTTATTGTTTAGTCGTTACTGATCATCATGTTACTAAGTGTCATTCTATTCTATAAAGTCGATTTTTAGGGATGAGAAAAAAACATTTATACGATTTTCACGATATATACGAACAATTTAAAACAGGTTTTGTCCTTGAGTTTAAATTAACTTGCATTTAACATAATTCCAAATTTTATTCGATTCCATTACCATTTTTCAGGAATGAAAGAAACATGTACTCAGTTTTCACAAAATCTCAAAATCGATAAAAAAATTTAAGTGACGCCTATAGTTTAAGTGACCACCTGTGACGATACTAAATTTCATTTAATTCGCTTCTGTGGTTTATACGTAATCGGCAAATATTTTCGCAAAATCTCAAAATCTAATCATTTTTTTAAAAATTTTACATCCATAATTTAAGTTGAGTGAACACTCATCATGTCACCAAATTTTATTTCGTACGCTTTAGTCGCTAGTATGGGATATGCAACAAATATTTACACATTTTGAAACGATTTACAGAAAATCTCAGAATCTAATAAAGCTTTTTTTAAAATTAAAAAAAGGTCACCTACAATTAAATTGAGTGACCATCGATAATGTCTTCGAGTTTCATTTTTTTCGCTTTAGTCGTTATTTTGTGATGCCCGAACGAATATTTACGCATTTTGAAATAATTTTCACAGAATTTCAAAATCTAATCAGTTTAAAAAAAATTCGATACATATACTTTATGTTCAGAGACTATATATCAGGCCAAAGTTTATTGCATAAGCTTTAGACTTTAATACGTGATGCGCAACAAATACTTTCACATTTTTAAACGATTTTCGCAAAATCTCAAAATCTAATCATTTCTTAGAAAAAAAATCTACACGTTTAGTTTGAGCGAGCACCTATCCTGTCACCAAATTTAGTTTCATTGGGTTCAGTTATTTTTACGTGGTGCACGAAAAAAAAGCGTAAAGGACAAAACGACAGAATGACAAACATTTTTGTCGTTCGTACTGGATTCCAGATGCTTGAAACTGTTAAAAATCGTAAAACTGTTTCAATTCCAAGTAATGTACAGACAAAAATCTAATTTTATTTATATAGATTTTTGGTACATGTACAGAAAAATATGTGAAGTGGATTGGGTGTTTAAAGAAATAGTTGTATTCTTCTACTGAATTTTGTCTTTTACAATATTTTCAGATTGAACGTTTCAGTTCAGTAATTACACTGAAAAAAAAATTTTTTTTGAGTCTGCGAAAATTTTGTTAAATCAACAAAAGTTTTCGGTTGAAATAGTACCAACAAAATTTTTGTTAAATTTACAAAATAATTTTGTTATTATTTGGTTATTTCAACAAAACATTTGTCAATTTAACTAAAAAATTTGGTTAAAATAAACAAATATTTTGTTAATTCAACCAAACTGTTTATTTAAATGGTTTATTTCGTTAAAATCAACCAAATTATTCGTTTGAATTAACAAAATATCTTTATATAATATAATTTGCGTGCTCTTTGCCCATTTAGCAAAATTATTATGTGGAATTTGTCTACCTGTTTTATATCCATCAAACAGTTGCTTGAAAATTTCAGAGATAAGGATGATTAATTTATTTATTCATCAAAGGGTACATTTTTGTTTTAGTGGTTTTATATATCTATTTTAATTTAAAAAAATTAAGTCACTTCTTACTTTCTTTCTTATTGTTGTTCAAAAGAGAGACAGTCAGAATTTCTCGCGGTTCATGGTAAAATAATCATGGTAAATATTACCAAATGGTTCATGGTAAATATTACCAAAGATTGTAGTTTAATGAAAAAAAATATACTAAGCCGTTTAACTAAAGATATTTTGTTAAATTAAACAAAATATTTTTTAGCGTGCAGCAATGTACCTGAAACGTAATTTTGTGCTGTTAGATATTTTACATACGCCATTTCCCTAGAGGTACCTACAGCAGCTCCCCCTTTTATGGAGATCTTGGAATTTTTTTTAAAAATATCATGTATAATTTTTTAAAACAGAGTAAATAAATCTATAAAATACAAGTCTCGCCAAATATTAGATCATATTTCATCGAATTTTACTTTAGCAAGACATTTGAAACTTCCAGTACACGCATCCACAGACAAAAGCATCCCAATACTGAAACTTCACAAACTGCTTTCCCAAATTTAGGTCACAAAGTCTAAATAAATCCATTTACGAAGCCAATATAAAAGGACTGAAAATTTGATCAACCGATCATTATCGAAATGCAATTTATAGATTGTAAAACACAGACACGATTCAGAAGCAATGAAAAAAAAAATTCTGTCCAATCTATACGGACCCGTCTATGCTGAAATATCTTCCAGGTAACTCCATTAACGTGAGATGGGAGGTATTGATTAGCCTGAATGCGTGGACATAAAACTTTTATTTTCTGGTTTTTTATCAGTAAAAAAAGATTAGAAAATTCAATCATTTTTTTTCGTTTATTCACTTTTATTAAAAAGAAAGACTTGCCATTTCAGGTCTTAATTTTAGAGCTTGACTTACAGCGAAACGTTTGTGACTCATTTTATTTGTTAAAGCAATGTTCAAATCGCTCTACAACATTATATAATTCAAATAAAAATGGATACTACTTATATAAAAGTTCTACTTTTGAGAGATTAAATACATCTTCTTTGAATCGTAGACTAACCAAATAGTTGACACAATTTGCACAAATGTCAAATTGTTTGTAGCAGGAACTGCATCTAGCCCGCATTCAATTACTTGATAACTATTCTTCAACGAATTAAATTGTATGTAATATATTAATGACTTTTATGAAACTAACATTGTTTTATAGGTTCATTATTGTATTTTTTTTTCTTTTCGTAGTATGAGAAATTAACGAGCTTCGATGTTGAACTAAAAATGTAAAGAACTATAAACATGAGTTGCAGAATTTTGTCTAATTTAAATACATCGTTAAAAATGCCTGAAGATATTGAGGTTGTTCCACGCACTCTCGAATTTTCTCTTTTTTTTTTTTTTTCACGGAAATTTTAATGCTGCCAGAATGTCCCCGTTATTTGCTTTTTCTGTTAATTGAGGAATCAACCTTAGGTTAAACAATTTTATATTTTTTCTTCAGATTTATGGGAAGAATTAACGGAAATACCACTGTGATAATTATAAAGCAGGACTGTGTTTGTCCTGTCCGTTTGGTTTGGTGTGGAGTAGTGAAAATGGAATGGTACTGAATTTGATGCTTTCGGTGAAGGTAGTACGTTACTCCCTCCCTCTATCAATTTAATTTGTTATTTATCCTTGTTTGAGTAAGATATAGATGTGTCGAAGTGCCGCTCTCACGGTAAACTTAAAAATCGAGCAGCGAATAAATTTGAAATTCCTCGTGAAATTAAAAAAAATCTCCAACTGAATGTTTTAAATTGTTAAAAGAGGTGTTTGGAGATAACTGAATGTCATGTAGTCACATTTTTAGTGGCACAAACGCCTTCCGGAAGAACGGAAAGTTTTTGATGATGAACAATCTGGTCGACATGAAAGGTGCATTGAAGGTAACACGTTATCAGTCTGTAGAAGAGGTGAGGGCGAAAACGGCAGACTTAATGAAGAAGGTGACATCTAATGACCTACAGAACTGCTTTGAGCCGTGGAAATTCGTATGCAGCGGTGTATTGATAGGAAAAGGGATTATGTTGAAGGGGACTAAAAATATTTGTATAATTTTTCAATAAAGTTCAATTTTAAGAGTAGTCCGGTTATTTAATTGTCACAGTAGTATAACGTTGCCAAGGAGTACGGAAATTATTTGTGGCAAAAAATAGTGTATAAGACGAGTTTTCTGAGAGTTCAATTAAAATAATCTATGACGTATACGAAGCATGATGATGGATTTGTTAAGGAAACACATACCATACTCTGAGGAAGAAAAAATCCGGAAAATGTACTGGCAGACGAGACTCCAGTATTATTTCCGTATATTTCCGGAATTTTATTCCTGTAAATTACAATAAAAATTCTAATCCATAGAGGCGCTGACCCTTTATTGACGTAAATTACTTTGCATTCAAATATAAACGGATACTTTCCATAAAATCTTACGGAAATTTTCCAGTAATTGTTCCTTTATATTTTAGAGCGCAGATCTACTCCTATAGCATGTAGTCTCTTTCGATGGTTTGAATTTAAACTTCATTGTCAGTAACCGAGAAAATGATCATTTTCTGGCAGTCATCAATAAAATCTTTTCTCTGCGAGCTACAATAGATCTGGATTCGGAAACAGAGACTTGTGTTTAGCCTACTTCTAAGCGATGGCCGATTCCTCAGTTGTCAGTTGGGTAAATGATCTCGTTCAGGCATCACCTACACTTATTCAAAGCTCTCGAAGCGAACCAATCAATGCTTTTCGTTCCTTTTCTGGAGTTTGCTGCCATTCTCAAGTCCTTTTCAATATCATAGATGCCTATTTAATATTCTTAGCTTGGTCAAAAAGAAATCGCAGTTTCATACGAGAACTCGTATGTATATTCTTGTACTGATAATGGAGGCTTACCGAAACCGGTCTGTGGTTTTAACTATCATTGTTTCTTTTCTAATGTTGTTTCTTTTTATGCTAATCATGAATGCCGTTTGAATAATAATATGTTTCCTAATGTTTAAAAATTTTTGCATTTTTAACACTTTTTTTCCTTTAAAATATAAATTAAGATAAATATAATGTTATTTCATAACAGTAAATATACCATAAACATTTTTTTGCAGTGCATTAACAGATGGGCTATTAGTTAATTTATTAGGGTTATTCTTAGCCTCGTAAGATGATGTCATAACATATGCCTTAGAAGATGATGGTCTTTAATAACAAACTGCTCATATCTACCCGTTGTATAAAAAATAAAGAAAGAAAAAATTTGAATTCTCACTGCACTTTGCCAAAGTAAAAAGAAAATTCACAATAGATATTTTACTACAATAAATATTGTCTATTTTTTTTAAATAATAAATGGCATTGTGATTCTCAGAAATAAGAATAAATGCAAAATAGAAAGAAAAGACGCAGAAACTGAAATATAATAAAGATGTTTCGGCAATTATTTAAATTATTGAAAACTGTTTACTATTTTAGAAATAGCACTTTCTATTAGAATAAAACTCACATGATTTGCTTCATTAAAATTTCAAATAGAAAATCCTCATATATATATATATGATATATCCCACAATCCCGTATATTTTAAGCGATTTTATAATTCAGAACATTTGATTCACTCTTTAATAAGTTAATGATTTTAATTGACTGAAATGTAGAAACAAATACATCCAGGATATATATATATATATATATATATATATATATATATATATATAACAGAAACTATACTAAAAAATATATATTTTGTAATTATTAACGCAAACTTGCATAATAAGAATGAGTCCTATTTGTGAAAACATACAACTCCTTTTCCATTTAAGGAAATTTAAGAACTTTTTGTATGAATGCTTAATTTTGGAATACCCATCGTCATAAAAATTACGGAAAAGTATTTAAATATAAGAAAGAAAATAGAGGCTTCTAATTTTTTTGTAATCAACGAAACACATCAAGTAATTATTTTAGGACAGTACCCTATCCTAAAATATTTACTTCCTTAAATCCCGTTAAATTAAAGCTGAAATTTTCTCCAAGAGTGCTTCAATCAAACTTTCATTTTCAATTGTTTGCTACCATTCTTATTTTTACGTCACATTCATATTTCTGCATTTGCTTTTTTTAAATCTATGCAAGGTAAACATACGCTGCTGTTAAAATTTGATAAAAGTTTCTCAAAATTGTAAGTAATAAATAAAAACACATAGCGTGAAAAATGTCTCAATTGAGTGTCATGCCAAATGATTGTATATTTTTTAGTTTGAATTAAGCATTACCAAAATAAACGTGTCTCTTTTCCAGATCTCGTTTTGAACAACTTTATGTGTGTGTGTGCGTGTGTGTAAGAGAGAGAGATTTTTTTTATAACAGTTTCAAATTTAAGAAAGTAACTATTTATCGCTATAAGTATTTAATATTATTTTTAAAATTTCTGAGCTTTTCCATATTCATTTACAACAACATACAAACTCCAAACAGCTGTTCTTTTTTACAAGCTAATAGTCCGGGAGCCAGCGACAGATTTTTGCGACCAAAATCCTCTCAGCCCATAATTTCTCAGATGATTAAGACGGTTGTGTGTTGAAGCATGGTGATCGTCAGCTGCCGCACTATGGGTGGGTTGGGCGGCGGCCGCCTTCCAGACACGTAAAAAAAATTAAAAAATTCAGTCATTTCCTCCCGGTTGAAAATTTCTGAAATAATAGTTGGCATAGTACTTGTTTGAAAAAAAACCGTCAGCTGGCCAAGCGGCGGTGGATTATACGTCAGCTGCTCATACGAACATGTAAAAAAAATTTTTTTTTCAATGATTTCCTCCCGGTTGAAAATTTGACAGATGTTAGTTTACATTCTACTTTAAATAAAAAAACAAGTCAGCTGGCACAGTGAAAGTGTGGCGCGGAAAGGTAGTGTGGCCGTCGCTAGCCTATTTCAATGCACCAGCTGACGGGTTTTTCCCCCCGGCATACGGCCAGCTGAATTTTTTTATTATGGCAAGAATTATGTCAACTATTATTTGAATAATTTTCAACCGGGAGGAAATAACACACTTTATTTTATTGGACACAACGCGCTGATATCCTGAACAATCCTACTATTTTTCATAATTATGTATAGAAATATAAAAATAAAACAATCTGTGCTACTTTAAAAACATGAAAACCACCGGTTTCCTCATTTTTAAGAGATTTTTTGGCATTTTCAGCTCCATTTTATTTCTCCGAGTCAAAAAAGTTTATCATTTGTGTGACAAAATTCGGCTCTGCAAGCGGAAAAGGACGTTATATTGACGTTATATCCGGCTTTGAAGGAAAAAAAAAATGTGATTCCTTCCTTTTAAATTGCTTTTCTAGATTACACAGTTTAATTTTTCTTCTCAAAAATAAATCGAGGATTTATAAGCGGACTTCGAGCCAAGCAAAGAAATCGTCTGCCTGTATATAAGAATGGCTATGTATACAAAATGAAATCTTTCGAATACGAAAATTTTTCATGTTTTCAGAATAGCATAATTTGATAGTTTTGGGAATATACTTTGTACTGGGTTCCCAGTAACAGCGCTGGTCTTAATGTCAAAAGTCACCAAGGTAGACCACTTTTGGCAATTTGTTGCCAAGTTTGGCAAAAGAAAAATGAATTCTGAAGCTGAGCTCCACTTGGTGATATCTTCTGTACAGGGAGTAGCCAAGTGGGGGATTAGGGGGGTCATACACACAGTTGTGGCCCAGTTGTGTCCAATAAAATAAAGTGCGTTATTTCCTCCCGGTTGAAAATTTGTCAAATAATAGTTGACATAATTCTTGCCATAATAAAAAAATTCAGCTGGCCTTATGCCGGGGAAAACCCGTCAGCTGGTGCATTGAAATAGGCTAGCGGCGGCCACACTACCTTTCCGCGCCACACTTTCACTGTGCCAGCTGACGGGTTTTCCACCGGCATACAGCCAGCTGACTTGTTTTTTTTTTATTTAAAGTAGAATGGAAACTAACATCTGTCAAATTTTCAACCGGGAGGAAATCATTGAAAAAAAAATTTTTTTTACATGTTCGTATGAGCAGCTGACGTATAATCCACCGCCGCTTGGCCAGCTGACGTTTTTTTTTCAAAAAAGTACTATGCCAACTATTATTTCAGAAATTTTCAACCGGGAGGAAATGACTGAATTTTTAAATTTTTTTTACGTGCCTGGAAGGCGGCCGCCGCCCAACCCACCCATGGTGCGGCAGCTGACGATCACCAGGCTTCAACACACAACTATCTTAATCATCTCACGAATTATCTGCCGGGAAGAAATAACTGACCAAAATCTGTCGCTGGCTCCCGGACTATGATTTCAACCGCTATTCCTTGTTTTCATTAAATACTGGTACGAAGCATACCTCGATTCTTTTCATCGTTTGCAGCGTTTATTTCTGCTTGTATGCAGAAACGTTCCAAGCACCAGTGCATCCTCGCTTCATTTAACAAAAACATTATGCCCAGTGTCCACTCCGTAAACAAGAAATCAAACTCACAGCTAGACCGTGCATTTAAGCGCCATTTAAACGACCCCAAATGATCCGAAGAAAAATTCTGTCTCTCTCTCTCTCTCTCAACTGTTTTGTGATGAAATCGATAAGCCCCCGTATTTCGAAAAGATCTCATACAATATGTCCTTTTTGCTTAAAAATGATTGGGGAGGTTGCAAACTCCTGCTTCGTCATTGATATATAAGATCGATATCGCATGCTCTTAAAAATAGATATTCCGGTACACTTGTTTCGGGGTGCATTCGTAGCCAATTGCTTTTGGGTTTCCCACTTCAGTTGGCAATCGATAAAGATGGGACTATTCTTCCTCCTTAGAAGGGATTTGCTAAATAACCAGGAAATTTAAGCGATAAATTTCTGTTGTCTGGTTCGTAAGTTCCCATCTTTCTGACCTTTTTATTTTTATTTTTTTTAGGAAAAGGTGCTATATGCAGAAGGTAGACTATCGATGTTGAAGTGGTTTGTTCACAAACTTCTATAACCTAGAGATTTATATATTGCTCGGGGAAAATTCCATTAAGATGTTATATGTATGCTTAAACTTTGCTGAAAAAAAGTAAAATTTTTCATTTTAGCACATAAGCACAATCTGAGAAACAAGACACAATTTAAAAAAAAGATATTCATATGTTGCAAACGAATGGAGTGAGACAAAAAAGGCCATAACTGCGATTAATATTTTTTCCCTTCAAATGAACACTATTTGAATTTCGAGTATCGTATTAGCGGCTTTTATTATTATTATTATTTTGGCAACATATTTTCTAACCCCCTCGAAATTGTTTGAGTGAGGTTTCTTTTATTTCACACTGCCGTTAATTTTATTTCCCACAATAATTGTGCGCAAAATAGAACGCGAAATAGTATTTAGAATTTCCAAGCAATTTTTTATTTGTTTTACGCGAAAATCACTTCCGCATATTGGAAGGAACATATTATTAAGTGCACTTTACGTTTTCGTTAATTTTCTTTGCTCTTCTGGCGTAACAGGTTATAATAAAGCATAATCGCTAACATAACGAAACATTACTGGTACTAAATGCATTTATTCACATTTTTTTCGCATTACGTGGCAGACTTTGACCGCGTTTGTAATAGGCTCGAAATCGTCGTTATATCATTTTCGCTGTTTTTAGTGTAAATGCTTTTTAGGGTTATTCCATATGTATAGGTGATAGAGTGCGATTCAGAATTACATACATAAACTCTACATAATATAAGAAATAAGATAATTTGAAGAGTTAATTAAAATTTTTAGCTAAGTAATACAATGGTAATAGTTTCCAAACACAGCATTTACTCTCGTATTTCTAAAAAGATAATAAATTATTCGCAAACAAAAAAATGAAACTGCACTTACAAAATTTAGCATTCTATATTAACCCTCTCGTCACCCTGAACCTCAAATGAGGCTCCTACTTCAAATAGCAATATTTAGAGAGAAAACAATTAAATTTAGTATTTTTTTCTTTCAGTGATATCAATATCATTAATTAATGTAGATATTATATGACGCTCTTAACTAGATGCATAAATCGTGCCTAGATTGCAGTACTAGTCAATTTAGGTCATTTTTTTACAGTTTTCGCTTATTGTTTCAGGAGAAAAATTAAGAAAATATTTACGCTGCTTTTTAACCATTTTTTTTTCTTTTTAAGGTAAGTATAGTTTTTATTTTGTTATTTCTCAACCTTTACGTAATATGTGCATCCTTTTAAATTAATTTTAGCATAACAAAATGCTTCGAAAATGCAGAAATTAATATTAGAAAAATCTAATATTAATCGACATTAGAAAAAAATATTTTTGCATGATTTATATTAGTATTTCAGATGCATTAAATGCTAGACAGATTTATTTTCTCTTATTTTTCATAATTCGGTGACGAGAGGGTTAATTACGGTTTGTGGAACGACTTGTTAATTGGTACGTAAAGACAACCCTTGTCAAAATGACCTAACGTTGCGTGGAAATAGCGGCCTCGTACCGCGACTACTAAATTTTAAATTTCTGCATAACATTTAAAATTCAGTTACCAATTATTTAATCGAAACGTGAAAGAATAGCTTATGAGCGCTCTATTACACGATAATATATGCGTATCCATGTTTAACACGACAAACCTTTAATTTCACAACTGTTAGACGTAGATGCATACTTCCAGAATGCATCTAGACATACATCATACATGTATGCATTATACATCTGCTTACATTATGCATCTATACATTTGATATGCCTGCACAGTATAACTTTGATGGCTTAAGCGGTTATCGTAACCATGTTCTTTCTTGTTACCAGTTCAGTATCCACGTTTTACAGCAGATATTGTAAGATCTTAGATACAAGCTTGATTTCCGAAAAAAATTCGAAACGGAATAATGCGATTTTTCTCAAATCCGAATGTAAGCATTTTGGTGATGCATACAAATTTTTAGATGGTGCATTTTGTCACTATGTTTTTTCGCTTCAAGCATTTTAAATATGTTTTCATCTGCATCTAATTTTGAGCATTTTTGTTATACACTCTCAAAAATTATTTCTTGCATTCACGAAAATTTGCTAGCGAAACAGCCGGAATATCTGCATTTCTTTTTCTCCTGACAATTGGAGGAACTTCTTCAGATTCAACGAAATTTTTTACTCTTCTTCAGATTTTCGAGAAGAATCCAAGGAAAAATAACGTTTCCAAGGAGTACGGAAATTATTATTTCGGAAATTATTTAGTACAGAATTTATCCATTCGTAGAAAAATAAGGAACCAATGTTTATAAAGACGAATTCTCAAAAATCTTCAAATCACGGAAATTTTTCTGGCAGCTGTGCTTCCGGAATATTACTGTTATCTGAAGAATATTGGTTTCGTTTTTTCTCCTGTTAATTGAATAAACTTCTTCAGATTCAGCGATTTTTTTTTCCTCTTTACATTTCAGGAACGGAAATTCACGAAAATATTGCATTCCCATAGAGTGCGGAAAATTATTCGTAAAAAAAGGAGGGATAAATTAGTGTATAAAGACAAATTTTTCGGAGGGTGAATGTATCTTGGAATAACGGATTCCAACCTATAGGTTCAAGTTAAACGCGGACATGTTGTACAACAAACATTTAAGCTGTTTGCTTATTTCGTCGCGAATGCACGACGACGGTTTACAGATCTGTGTAACCGAGGCTCCTAGTAACCGGGTTCGAGTCTTTGATCAAGTATCATAAGTAAAGGTACATGTCGGGATGCAAAATTGGGTACATAAATGGAATTTTTACCGTCTTGTATTTATGACGAAAAGAGTGATTAGTTTAACATTCTAGATCTGCGCTATTTCGATTGGATATTTTCCTGTGGACTGAGAGTTTTCAATACTTTTAATGACTTATTTTTAAATACTTGGATGATAAACAGGGTGGTTAGAATTAAACTTCCCCTATGAACAGTGCTCTAACGGCTAAAACGGCCGAACGGATTGTAACCAGAATCGGTATATTGTCTACACATGATACGGACTCAAGGAATTTCGAAAAAAAAAATGTTCAAAAAATGCCCACTAGGTGGCGTTTTGCATTAAAAAAACCGTATTTACCCATGTATAGGTCGACCCCGTGTATAAGTCGACCCCCCACTTCCCAATCAAGAAATTTGAATTTTTTAAAATCCCGTGTACAAGTCGATCCCCCCATTTTCTCGATCAAGAAATTAATTTAAAAAAAATACATTTATTCAAAATCATCTGGGGAAAAAAAACAAAGTACTGAATATTCAATAATAAAGCAACTTTAATTTTTTATAAATACATTTATTCAAAATTGTCTGAAAAGAAACAAAAAGAAAATACTAAATATTTAATAATACAGATGACTATATGCAAAATTTACGTTTCTGTTTTCTATTAACTAAATCAGCCATATCAGTAGAAACAAGGAGAAGAAGTATAGTACGATAAACGAAGTAATGAAAAAGTGTACTATGAAGAACGACCATTTCAATTGCACATATAGGGGTGCTACATTATCGGAATCTCATTCTAGGAGTTGCCTGGACCAATCACATCACTCAGACTGCAGCGCTGTTGACGGAAAGAACAATTCATTTGTCCTTTTCTCTTCTGGTATGGAAATCGGGGACGTCATTGTGTTATGGAATGCAGGATGACAAGCCCTTTTGAAAGAAAAACTTTCTTTCAAAAGGGCATTTTTGACTTCGGATAAAAAAATAAAAATTACGGCCCCGTGTATAAGTCGACCCCCCCCCCACTTCAAAGCCTTTTTTTGTCTAAAATTTCTCGACTTATACACGGGTAAATACGATATTTACTAATTTGGGTAATATTTGAGCTAATTTCATGCATAGTGCCATGTAGTGGGCATTTTGTTAAATAACGTTCTAAAATATTTCCTTTAGCACATCTCTTGTACAGTCCATATGCCAAATTTGGTAGAATCTGCTCATCGGATACAACTGCAGAATACTGTTTATAGGGAAAGTTTAATCATAACCACCCTGTATATTTTAATTTTTTTTTTTTTAGTACTAGAGTGCTATTTTGTTTATGCCGTTTTTTTTTCTGTCGGCATAATTTATGGACGTAGTTTGTGGACATGATTTGCATCGACACGTTTTCGTTGCATTTTTCAATAGGAATGAAGATAATGATTCTTGAAGGAGCTTTATTTTAGTATACTAGCATACAGGCAGTACGGTGGCTGTCCAATGTAAAAACCTGTGTGACCTGAGCTGAGATTAAAGCAGTAAGTGATAGAGAAAAGGGTGTGAACACAGAAAGGAAACTTGGCGATAGAGCTAGAAGCGAGAAAGGACGGTCGCCAAATAAATCACCAGAACTGAAAAGAAAACAAGTTCGGACTTACAGACAACTCAATAGTTACAGAATTTAAATGTGGGTCGTGAGCAGGGGATAAGCAAGGAGAATATGTAGCACAAGGAAATTTAAAGAAAGACCCGTGAGAATAGTGAATAAAATGCTGAAAAACTCCAAGGTTTGCAATTTTTCATGATTTATTGCCTGTTTGGGGATAAAAAATTAAGTACCCAAAACTTAACCTAGCTTGGAGATATCTTCCGTATTCTGCTAGAAATTGACAAACCTTGCAGTTTATTAGAGTTAGAATATCCCTGACAAAGACGGTTAAACAGTTTTCGTAGGCGATTTTCATACATATTTAGATTCCTAAGAAGTGTTGCATAGAACAAGGAAGAAAAATACGGCACATTAATCAATAATGATACATTTTTCAACTTAATGGAATAAGGAAGAAAAATAGAAACTACGAATGGATTACGATACTTTTTAACATAAAGCACTTTAGTGCGTATTTAAAATATGAATGTTTTTCAGATTTTTTTTTTAAATTATAAACTACAAACTGTTTTTATTCACTGTGAAAGGAGTTATTTAAATGTACTATGGATCAATATTTATTGAGAAATTATTGGAAAAAGCATGTTTCAAAATGAAAAAAAAAGTCGCAACGTTTTTAAGATAAAATTTTGAAGACTTACCCAGCAAAAACTTACTTAAATGCTGCACAAATATTTTTAAATAGGTTGTGTATGTGAATAAACATTATTTATAGTAAAATTTGCTTCGGCTACCAAATTATGATTACCAAATGTTCAAAAAGTAACTCTGATTTCTAGATCCTTTCATATACTTAACCCTTTGAGGCGCAACCCTTTCCCAATGCTTAAAAAAGGGGCATCCGTTGCCCTCGCTCGACTTAACTACCAGCAAGATTGCGGACGATCGAAAAGTTCATCGCGTCCACAGATCTTCGCGACAGACATCGCGCGACAGCTGGCTGTGCCGCACAGCCAGCTGTCGTCAAAAAAGGGTCTCTAGATCTGTGGACGCGATGAACGTTTCGATCGTCCGCCATCTTACTGGTAGTTAAGTTGAACGATGGCAACGGCTGCCCTTTTTTTCAGCATTGGGTAATATATCCAGCTGTTCTCGAATTCTTCCATCTTTCAGCTGATATCAGTGCTGTTAAAATAATCGCGACCATTTTTTTACGGGAAATGGCGTGTTCAAAAGTAAAGGATTCTCGTGGAGCTGTGTCACCCGCAACTATTTTTATAGAAATCAAATCTAATCTTCGTGACTGGCAACAGTCAAAACGCCAGAGTTATGGTGTTCCCAGAGAGGGATCACTGCGCGTTAATGGCTTAATTCTATTCGATTCTTCAATCTACATGTTTTTTTAATAACTAAGTTTCGTAGATAATATTTGAAAAGACGGTTATCTAGCAGGTGATTTTTTAGTTTAGATAGTTGAAAGTTGACCCCGAGGGCTTAGTTTGCCTCACCGAAAACGACAAGAGGCTCTCTCGGTCTTATACAACAGAGTGTTCAAGCAAGTAAGACAATAAACTTTTTTTTAATAGTAGTTGCTTTGTTTATCTTTGTACAAGCGCTACCAATACTATACGCCGCTCACTTTTCTCTACGGAGAGTAACCTGTTATAATCCTCCATAACATACTATAATTATATTATACGTGAAACATATTATCCCTCGCTAAAATGGACTTTAAATCAATAACATGCTATTGGCGATAGTGTATTTGAATTCGCGTGTATGTTTCTGGAAGCACTATTCATACTGCAAATGCTGTCTCCAACATATACACTTTTAGTGGGCAATCGATGCATAAGGGTGTTAGTTAGAGGACGGACGAAAGAGACAGACAAACGAAAAGCGTTAAAAATAATATTTAGGAATAGTACTTTCTCTAGTTAGATTTAACACTAACATCAAGAAATAGAGAGGGTTTGGCCAAATATTGAACAGATTGTGCAAAAACATGAAGTACTGAAGTTGGCATTTCCACGTTTCTGTCAAATTAAACAAGAAATATAAATCATGCCAAACGCATCATGAATTATTTTCAAAAACAACAACATTTCTTTGTTAGCCAAATTTGGCGATGTATCGTCTACAAACTTGGCGAGATTTTAGGAACAGCCTCAGACAGCTGTACATCACTATTAATGTAATTTTGCGAGACCCTGTAAAATTACTTTAAATTTGATTCTTTCAATGGCAACTTTTATATAAACAGCAAACAGTTATAAAAGTTTATAAACTACACATCGCATTTTGTTTTATATCTATTAATGCCACTAAACTGCCATAGAGCATTTGTAATCGTTATCTCTTGAGTACTCTTGTACAAAAACTACAAATGCACAGGCACTATTTTCGATGGAAAAGATCATTTTGTGTTTCTTAATGCCGTATATCAATTTGGTTTTGCTTCAAATAGTCGAATATTTCTAAAAATGTGTTTTAAAAATTTCCATAGAGTGTAATGTATTGGAATTATTCTACCTGCTCTTGTAAAAGGTAATCCGTGAGACATAAATCATTTTTTAAAGGGAACAAGGTAGAGCATATAGGAATAATATAGTAGCCCCTTGTTATATCGCGCTTGTTCGGAGACAAGAAAAATGCTCGATATAACAGGCGGAGGGGGAGGGAGCTCTGCCGGCTCAAGAAAAAAAAATATACTCAGCCTCAGTAAAAATAGCAGTTAAGTAGTAATGCGTAAGTAATCCGCAGGCTCAGTAAAAAAATATTTTACAGGGGTCACTGAGTTTACTTAAGAAAAAAACACAAGTTTTGGTACGCTGCAAGTCATGTCTCAAGTTGAATCAGACCATAGACTACAAAAATACGTGCATTACAGAATTACATGCCAAAATACAATATGATAAAACTTTATGAACACATGTTCTTAAGGTAAAAATAAATTAATAGTATAAGTACTGCAATAAAAGATAGTCGTATAAAGTATGAAAACAGAAGTTTTTTTTTAGTTAGTAGTTAATTTACATTTTTGAATTGATGTACAAGTACACATTTCATTTTCCTCTGAAAAAATATTTAAAGTCATCTGATTTGGTTTTTCTCTTACAGTTTGCTTTCCAGCAAACATCAAGGAGCAAAAATAAATTATTGAACTTCACTTATGTCATTGGTTATGTATTTTTCAGAAGTGAATGCTTCTTAAGTAAAAGCAAAAGAGTACAAGAAAAGGAAAAGTAGACAGAAAAAGCGATATACCGAGGCGCCATATAACGAGAGGTGCTCATAGTAATCATTGCACTTTTATTGGAGTACAGATGGACCGACAAGCAAATCGAAGTCATAAATACTTTTTAATTTTGATGGAAACTTAAAAAAAGTGACTGATTTTGAAAGACACAATGATATTAAAAAAGTCATTTAATTTCATCAGTTAAAAAATAGCAACTGTAAACCAAATAAATTTAATTAAAATACTTTGAACTGGAACATGATTTTAGTACAGCGAGACCAATAATTTGGCTAACATTCACTGTTAAATATAATCCGAAACTTCAGGATAATTTCAGGCTTAATTTTCAGGAAAATAACCGTTTAACCGAAGAATTGGTAATTTTCCGTTAAAAGAAGTAAAATGATTGCAACTTTCAGAATTTTTTTGTGAATACGGTCCATTTTCGTGTTTGGTTTGGTTTGTAAGTTTTGCATATAATTTTGAAAAATGGATTTTCGTTGGACATTTTAGATGAAAAAAAAATATTGAAACCAAACGCATTCTCATGAGTAACTAAAAATTAAACTACTTTTTTAGCGAAGAATTACTTTCATTACCAACCGTGTTTCAAATCACATTCATAAATGCATAGGATAAGACTGGGCTAGAAAACATTTCTGTTATTATTATTATTTCAAACTGAGGACGAAAAATCAAGTTGTATTTTTTATATATACTTTTAGCCGCCAATGTGCATTTTTATTCCGATTTCAGTATTTGCAGTATATCTGAATAGAAATCTAAACCGATATGTCAAATATCTAAAGAGTAAATGTTTTTACTAATTGCATACATTTATGAAAATCGAAATTAATTTATTGCCATTTCAATAATTCTATGTTAATAATAACTGGACAGCACTTTGTCACTAATATGAAATTGCAAATCATGGAAAGAGAGAATTCCTCTCCCGCAAGGAAAGAAAGTCCGGCAAGGAAACTATATAACCTTTACCTCACCCTTTGGCCCCTACTGAACGAGTTCTTTAACGTCTGCTGGTTAGAGCAGCTGTCTCCCTCTCCGTCGGCTGACTGCGCGATCCTAGCGAAAGCCGAACGATACGGATTGTTGCTAATCCGGAAAACAGAAAAAATAATAAACAGAAAGGACATTTTCAGGCAACTTTGCTGCCAGTCGTTTTTCCGTTAATTTACAGATATATGTTGAACAGTGTTGTATAGTTATGAAACATTAAAGGAGACTGATACAAAATGGAAGTGTAAATTATTTTATATCTTAAGTTTCTTCTTTTCCCCTAAAAACTTATTTTACAGGGTTCACTCAGTTTACTTAACTGTTTGAGGCGCAACCCTTTTCCAATGCTGAAAAAAGGGCAGCCGTTGCCATCGCTCGACTTAATTACCAGCAAGATGACGAACAATCGAAGCGTTCATCGCGTGCCACTGATCTAGAGACCCTTTTTTGAGGACAGCTGGCTACGTCAAAAAAGGGTCTCTAGATCTGTGGCACGCGATGAACGTTTCGATCGTCCGCCATCTTGCTGGTAGTTAAGTCGAAAGATGGCAACGGTTGCCCTTTTTTCAGCATTGGGCAATCTATCCAGCTTTTCTCGCATTCTTACATTTTTCAGCAGATGTCAGTGCTGTTAAAAATAATCGTGATCATTTTTTTACGGGAAATGACTTGCTAAAAATTAAAGGATTCTTGTGGAGCTATGTCATCGCAACTGTTTTTATAGAAATCAAATCTATTCTTCGTGACTGGCAACAGTTAAAACGTCAGAGTTCTGTGTTCCGAGAGCGGGAACACTGCGCCTTAAAGGGTTAAGAAAAGTTTTGGTGCGCTGCAACTCAATTCTCAAGTTGCATCAGGCCATAGACTACAAAAATACGTGCATTACAGAATTATATTACAAAATGCCAGTAAAACTAACCAATTTGTAAGCGATATTTGTTTCATAATATTATTTTATTTAAAATTTAATTAAATTTTAAAAAGAAAATTAATAATTATGAAATGGTGCAGTCGAACTTGCATGCTAAGTAAACTTTCGCAATATATTTTTCCATAGGGACGTTCAGTATACTGGTTATTTGTTTCTCTATGTTAGAATAACTCAAGAGAAGGTTCCCATTTGTGCTGGAATTTACGCATTGCAATTTTCCAATTTTTATGTCATTAGGAACAAAACTATTAATTAATATGGAAAATCGTAACACAATTACTGAATGTGTTTTATATATTTTTAAACTGACATCTTGCTTGCGTATGAGCGCATGTTAAATAAATTAAATATTTTTTTTTAAATGTGTCATTAAACATTTCCTTCATACTTTCGATAAATTTCGTTAGACAATTCTGAAAGTAATTAAAATGATTGTTCGAAAATAGAACTTTTCTATTAATTCTAAGTCCAACAGAATTCATTTCTCATATAATTGCATACTACTGCGGAAAATACTAAAACTAATCTATTCTAACGGGTAGTTAACGGCTATGTTTGTTTATGGGATTCAGCACTTTTTTCAAGGAAAAGGAAAAGCAATTTCAATTATAAAATGCTAATTACTTCTTTGTATGAAGTATAAGGAAGTAATGTGTTTGAGAAAAACTTCGGTAGCCAGATTTTGACACAAAAACCGAGTTTGACTACCTATAAATTTATTTTTAAGAATTTTTGCGATGCATCTCATCATACGCATGCATGTACGTCCATATAAATGCATGTACAACCCCATTATGACCGACCGAGGGTCCCTTTTGGCCAATTTTTCTCTCGTACGTATGTACGTACGTATGCGTAAAATTCATACATACGTACATATACGTACACGTATACGTAGGTACGTTTGTACGTATGTAGCACGCATATCTCAAAAACTGTTCCTTGTAGAATGCGGAAGCTTTATGTTTAGGAGTGTTGTAACATCTAGTTGTGCACCTCCCCTTTTGGTTCCAATCAGTGGCGGATCCACGGGGGGTGTCTGGGGGCTCGAGCCCCCCCCCCTAGAGCTGGAAATACACTATGGATTAGGGAAGTTTAAAAAATTGTAAATTTCCACATGAACTGAAATTTTAAAAAGTAGCACTGTATATACAGTTGAATCTCTGCTTAACGACGATCTTTTTCCGAAGACCATATTTCAAAGTCCCAGCAACTCCAACGTAAAAAAATTCTTTTCAAAGACGACGTCGTTTCTGTTTAACAACGATTTTTTTTTTTTTTTTCATCTTACGCTACACGAACATGGGAAATTTTTATTTAAGAGTGGAATAAAAGTGTCGGGGAATGTCAAAAGTGCAATTCGCAAGACAATTTCAACTACCTGAGTGTATTCTCAAAGGTATTTTAGAAGCAAAGAGGAAACTCTTGAAGTAGCACAAAAATTTAGTTCGGGATCCCAATCCAAACGTCCGAAAAGTCAATGTGGCCGATTGGAAGAGTTTGGCAAGGCACTTCTGCATGCAAATGTTTGCATGAAGCAAGGGCTTCCAATATTCTAATTTCTGGGCCCCACCATGTCCGAGTGGATAAGACACTCGACATGATAGACGGCTGAAGTTTGGAGGTTCCGTGTTTGGGCCTATCGCGCGGCTGTCGATCTAACGATCTGGAGTTTTTCCAGATGGTTTTCTCCAGATTTAACGTGAATACGTGTTAGAACCTCTGAAAAAATCCTCCGACCAAGGCAACCGCCCCAGTATGCAGATGCGTCTAGTACAGGCTTGCCACATAACATCACATAACACATAACTCCAATTTTTGGAGGCCCGGGGAGTGGCTGAGCGCATAGCGCTCACAACTGGGAGATGGAAAAGTGCCTGGTTCAAACTCAGTCAGGTCGCGTTCGTCAATCTAGCCGTTCGGAGTCTTACGCAGTTTCTTCGAAACTTTTCATAAATACGAATTAAGTGATGCTGAAGCATAGACGAATAATTCAACCCTCCGCAATTTGTACAGCTTTCATTCTTTCAACTGCTCTCATAAGTTGTCCACACCACCCAGACTGTACGGGTACAAATCCTCATTATAAAAGTAAAACATATTCTAAGATATCAGACAAAGCTGGTTTTAAAAAGAAAGCTCAAATTGTAAATAGCAGGTAATAATGGTAATTAGATGTAAATAGCAATTGACGTTGGCTTTCTACAGTCCTCACAGAAAAGGATGGGAATTACTTAATCTGGAAAACTTAATGGCATCCTAAAATGCGTAAATGTATGATGTGAATACTGTATATTTCACGGTGGCTGTGAAATGGGTTAAAAAATGCATTAAGCAATTATACTCTGTACACACTTAAATGTTAACGGGCATGGCCCGCGAACAACAACATGAATGATGGTCGTTGCTGATTAGCCACGTCGTCACTGCAGTGGTTAAGGCGACACTTTTCTGGCGAAATTTACGACTTTTAATGCTCAGTCGGGATCTACCCACAAAAGATTAATGTGTTAAACTGAAAACTCTATCCCCCCCCCCCATACAATAGAGAGAGCATTTTTTCCCCGTATCAGTCTCGTCGTCCATTGAAACGTGTAAAACACGTGGCTTATGAGCATCGGGCTTCACTTGATCGGTATAGGGCGCACGATAGCTCTGACCCCCCCCTTCCGATTTTTCTTTCGACGGTTCTAGCAAGACAACATACTTATTTAGTTGTGATATACCCTGTCTAATTATACATTGGGAGAAAAAGTATTGGGAAATCAATGTATCATCCTAATGAAAAACGGAGCCCCTCCCCAGATGGTTTCTCTGGATCCGCCCCTGGTCCCAATAGCGTGGACACTTTATGCACAGGGCCGCTCAAAATATTTTAAATACATTACGCTGTATGAGCAAAAATTAATGAAAGCGTATTTTAGAGATATTAAACTGTTTCAAACGACTCAGAAGTGATATATGTTGTTAAGGGTTACAAAATGCATTTCTCCAACGAAAATAGTGTCTGCATCATTTATAGTTTTGCTACAGGAACACTCAAAAGAATTTCAACACATCACAGTCAATAGCAGTTTTAGAGACATTGATCCATTTCAAGCACAATATCGTCTTACCATATAGTTAGGTAATAGTCCGACCACGGTCATGTGCCTTCCTCAAAAATTATGCCAAAATTCGCCAAGCTTGGTGACTTTTGGTGTACATCTGTGTGTAATTAACTCTCATAACTGGAAAACTATTATTCGTAGAATGTCAAAATTTCATATATAAGATTGTGGAAACATTTAGTCATACAACTCGATTTTTGGTTCCAGTCTACTGGAGAGTTTATTTACAGGACCACCCAAAAGAATCACAATACATTAATATGTATGAACATCTTCAATATATTGCCTGCAGTCAGTCATTGTTAAGTCCATGAAATCTCGCCATTTTCCACGAACCTTGCGAGTTTTGCCGAAATATTGCCAAATTTTGAGCCAAAAATAATTTACATAATTTTATTTTGAATAATTAATTAAATTTTGAAAAAAGAAAAGTATTAATTATGAAATTGTTCAGTCCCACTTGATGCTAAGTAAACCTTCGCAATTTATTTCTCACAGGGGCTTTTAGTATTGGTTTATTTGTTTTCTCAATGTAAAAATGCAACTGTCCGTTATTCTCTCTAGAGGAAATTACCAAAGCGACTTTTCAAAATGACTATCAAAAAGACGTCATTTTTTCCCCATGTTTTCATAACATCTACTCTCATTTATTTTACATTTTATTCGTTGATCGCTTAATTTAGTGTCAGTCTCAAAATCTCTGATAAAAAATAATTATTACTGACACAAATCAATTAACATGTTCTGTTACTCTATATTCATTACTTTTTTTCATTTCTTAAAAACTAATTTCATGAATATATCTGCCCGTTTATAGATAATTTCTTAAATTAATCTAACATATTTTGCTATTTTTTAAGTACAGTAACAGAAATGCACAGCGTAGGAAAATAAATCTCTGATAAAAAATAATTATTTCAGACACATATCAAATAACATGTTCTGTTACTCTGTAATCATTACTTTTTTTCATTTCTTAAAAACGAATTTCATGAATATATCTGTCCGTATATAGATAATTTCTTAAATTAATCTTACATATAATGCTATTTTTTTAGGTAGAGTAACAGAAACGCATAGCGTAGGAAAATAAATCCATGATGAATCGAATCCTTTTTCAATGTCTTTGGAAAGGAAAGAAAATCACGTCGGGTTATTACTCTTCAGGGATTGTTCACAAATTACAAAAAAAAAAAAAGAAAAAAGAATCGCTGCTCAAATACAGAATTACCTCTGCTGTTGTCAGCATTGTATTGCCCCTCACCAAGTTTATTTAAACGCCTCTCTGATCTTTTTCATTATGAAAGCTGAAATATGATGCAGCACGTTTTTAATTTATCAGGCATATTGTAATAACATTTTCTTTCTCTCTTTCTTTCTTTGGAGTGGGGTTGTACAGGGGACGTACAAAAATAATTTAAGTTTTGTACTTTTTTTAGAAATAATCTCCTAAAAAGTTTTATCGATACCATAAAATTTTGTACTTTTTTTTTACGTATCTTTGTAATTTATTGCACATGCCAATGATCAATATTTAAAAATAAAATCATAGGTCAATGTTTTTTGGAACGACCTGTACATATTTGTGTCATATTAATCGAACGACCCTCTTATAACACAGCAAATTTAAAACACCTTATGTGTAGCACAGAAGTGTGGTTTAGTTATTCGATTCCATAATGCAAATTACAGGTCTATGACCCAGTTCAAGATTATAATTCATCATAAGTAATTTCTAATCATGTGTCTTAATTCTCATTTAAGAGGTTCAATTTATTCACATGTAAATATGCTGATACAGCAGACTCTTGGCTTGTCGAACACATTATTGAAATTTGTAATTGTATGCACTACATGCTACATTTGTGACATTCCGCGAACGACAGCCTGTTGCTTTATATAATTAGCTACAGCATGTTAATTGCAAATCAAGGTTGCTTGACTAAAATTTTGGCAAAAATTCAACATCTCAAATTTTACTTATTGAATTAAATAATTTCTCTTAAAAATAAATACCGGGTGATTCAAAATAGATGTTAAGGCGATTATTTTTTAAATCGTAAGTGATCGGAACATACTTCCAATTAGAAAAGTTCGTCAAATTAAGAGTAGCTTTAAGATATGGCATTTTTACAGGGTTTTGTACACATATTAAAATACGAAATTTAATTTTTATATGGTCCCTCCTTTCCTACCATTGATATTTAGAAGAATGTTGGTCTTTGCCTAAGAAAATTAATTTTAAAAAATCCCGCATCTCTAAGTGAAATAGTTTCCGAGATATATCAATTTGAAAATTGTGGCATTTGGTCGCCAAGCAATAAGGGGATGTCTCAAAAGTGAGAAAAATGTAATTACTTTTCAGTTAAATTTATGCTAATTGCCACTCGATAGACACAGGTTTCTCCTCAAATCCTAATTTAGCTAGAATTTTCCTGAAACATATGTTTGTCAGTTTCTAGTAAAAGTTACCACATCAATGTAGCCTAAACCATAATTTCGTCATTCTCTTTTACACTTTAAATTTCCTTCTTTAAAAGCGTGATGTAAGTAGTGGATAAGACCCCTAAAAGACTAATGGCTAATTTCATGAAGCAGCAATGATCATTTTAGGTGAAACTGTACCTGTTAATTTCGCACATTTGAACCCGTTTGATTGCTTTTTTCTAAGAGAAATTAGTTAATTCAATATGTAAAATTTGAGATGTTGAATTTTTGCCAAAATTATAGTCAAGCAACCTTGATTTGCAATTCACATGCTGTAGCTAATTATATAAAGCAACAGGCTGTCGTTCGCGGAATGTCACAAATGTAGCATGTAGTGCATATAATACAAATTAACAATGGGATCTTTATTTAACTTTTATCAACTCATAGTAGGACCCCTGACGTAAAGAGTTTATTGCCTGAAAACGGATGCCAACACAGTAGGTAAAGTGGTTTAAGTCATCATTTTCAAAATTAATTTTCTCCCTAACTATTTCACTTAGAGACGCCGGATTTATTTTGTTAATTTTCTTAGGCAAAGAGCAACATTCTTCTAAATGTAAAAGGTATTAAAGGAGGGAACATATAAAAATTAAATTTCGTATTTTAATATGTATACAAAAACCAGTAAAAAAAATTCCACATCTGAAAGCTACTCTTAATTTGACGAACTTTTTTAATTGGGAGTATGTTTCGATCACTTACGGTTTAAAAAGTAATCGGCTTAACATCTATTTTGAATCACCCGGTGTAATAGATGACAAAGTTCACAATTACGGGCAGTTCAAGTATTACAAATGACATAGGTAATCTAATTATCCATATTTTTTTAGTTGAGTGAAGTTTTACATACATTTTTTTTCAACATTGCACAAAACTAATAAATATTGATAAGTTAAATACAGAAATTTAAGAAGATACTTTAGTAGAATTAATCAGAAATAGTCTAACACGAAAGCAAGCGGAAATTCTCAATTGTATTGTACTAATAGCTAAGTTTTGACGCACTACTTTGTAATCCTTCATATCAATGTTGGTGAAATTTAACTTGAATTTTATAAAATGTTTTATTAATTCAGTTTTAAATTATACTAAAAAAAATTGGGTAAAAATTGTTTATAAAGAATAGCTGTAAATTAAAGTAAATTGCAGAGTTTTCGTTTAATGATGGCCAGGCATTTGCCAATTAGGCATTCGCCATTACACACCCACTAACGGGCCGGAACATTGGTCATTCTCTTCTATTATGGGGGTACCCAGTGGGTGGTCAACGTTACCCCCTATGAACAGGCACGTTAACATCCAATCCCAAGCGGAGATAGAAGCTGAACCCACTACGTAGCAGAATAGTTCTTTAGCCACTAGACCACCTGGGCGGTTAATCAAACAAAAATTAAATCTTTGCGTATTGTGTTAAGGCAAAGCGAAGCAACGGTTGTCTGCCCAGGCTGAGTGCCTTACACGTGGGATACGTTAAGGACTCTAACGTGTGTTCACGTTACACCCGAAAAAAGCCGCCCGAAACTCCAGACCGTTATATCGGCAGCCGGTAATAAAGAGCCCTGAACTTTCAAACTTAAGTCGTCTATCATGCTCACTGTCTTATCCACTCGGCCAAAGTAGACCTAAATACAGTGTAAATATTAGAAAATAAATAAGAATGACACACACACACACAATAATTTTTTCTATATGTTTTAAAATCATTATGTAATGTGTCCAATTATATTCTAAGCATTCTTATCTCTTAAATTTCATGCTATTTTAAATTAAATTTTAAGTAAATAGAAATCAATATTTCTCATTTCTACAGCGACTCTCAAACCTAATATTAAAAAAAAAAAAAAAAAAAAAAAAACCTAGAAAAGTAGAGTCGCAATCATCTCATTACCTGTTGACGTTTAACATTTTTCAGATCTTTTTTTTGTGTAATTAATCTGCAGATTAATTTGGCATGTGAAATAATTACATACGTATATTTGGTATGTTACTTAGTTTATAAATATATATACATGCAGAATTGTTTACGTATGTTTCATCAAATTAGTGTTTTTTAAACTTATAACATGTAACCTCGCCTCCCCACAAAAAAAGCATTGCTGCATTGGACCCCGTAAGGTACCTGTTTGTTTGTATCTTTGTGCATTCCTGCTCTAATGGATGAAAAATTAAAGAGTGCTACATTTAAAAAAAAATATTTTTCTTGGGGAGAGGACACCATGTGTGCATTAATTTAAATGTTCTCTTCTTACAGAGTTCACAGCGTATAAGTCTTATCATCGCCAAAAATCAGCGTTAAACATAATCAAATACCAATTATTATAAAATTATTATAAAATTATTATTATAAAATCATCATTATTAAATTACTGAGCTCTTTTTCTTTTCTTTCCAGATCACTTTACTGAAAGACTGTGAGAAAGTCCAGAAAATCGTTTCCAACAGATGGTTAGATCTCAGGGCAATTGAAGCAGGCGTGAAGTAAAATATTTCTGAACTTTCAGAATTTTCTAATAGTTAATTTCGTTATTAGATAATGTTTCTTTACTCATTTTCTAAGAAGATATGTTTTAAAATGTTTTATTTAGATGTAAAAACAAGCCAAATTTACTCTGATACTAAAAAAATGAAAAAAACAACGACTTAAATAAAATATGTTGCTCTCTTAAAATATTTTACAATGTACAGCAAGAACACATTTTCAAATTCCACCTCCGATTGTTTGACAGTTAAAAGTAAAAAATATGCTCTTTAGCAAAATGTACATCATGAATCTATGTTCAATGTAGGAAATTCCAGAACTTTTCAACTGTGTGAAAGGAAAATGACTTTATAATTCTGAGTTCGTTCAGATACATTAAATACTTTAATTTAGAATGTAATATGTAAAATTCACAGATTGTTTACGAATAAAATTGAAAAATATTTGTGATGCCTCATTTAATATACTAATAAAAAAACAAAATCTATTGGTAAATAAAGTACTGATATAATAGGAAATAGTATTTCAAAAAAATATACATTCGACGGTTCACTCTTATTATTTTTTCGTTGCTCATAGTAAAAATGAACTTGCATGAAACAAATTAACTTATCTAAATTTTCTAACGTTGTTAAAAACCCTGTTGAAGCCAGATTTTGTTTCTCTCTATTCTAAAAAAAAGCAAGTGCCGCTGTCGTCGCCGCTGTCAAAAGCTTTTTCGCCTATCTTCTCCTAAACTGTGGGGATTTGAATTTCGAAAAACATGTCCACGTATTCGGAAAATTCCGAGGAAACTGATAAGCTGACTTAAATTTTGAAAATCGAATTATTTTAGAAGATATTAATAAAAAAACGGGCTAAATAAACATAATGGTTGCCAGATTTGGCATAAATCGTTCATTCCTATGCAACAAAGCAATTCCAAGTATGTAGAATTGCGTGAAATTTACAAAGATGAGTTATAATTAAGCCCATTTTACGCCAAATTAAAAAGTATATGAAATAAATAACTCAAAGTGCGTTACACAAAAATGACAATTTTCAAATAGTAAGTTCACTTAGATAACAAGAGTTTAGAATGAGCGATTGTTCGTTTTCCCAAAACAGAATAACTAATATCTTGAAAATGAAAAATAATTAAAATGCAGATTATTTTAAAGCCGGTTCGGTCCAGCTGGATTATTTGCTACCAGTAGAAATATTTGGCAGCGTTAACTATGCCATTATAGCAGTTATAGTACACTTTCGATATTTGCTAGCACGACGAGATGGTATAATTCGTGGTGCTAAGTACGCCAATCTGCAAACGATTATGTAAATGAAAATATGGATAACGGTTTTCCGGTAACCTTAAATGAACAGTAATTATAGGTTGTGAGCATGTGTAAATCGCCAAATAATGAAAAGTAGCCATTGGTGGCAAGCTATCCTATCTGTTCCGTAGCTTTTATTAACTTTACATGTACGCAAGTCGCCAAATAATGAAAAATCGCCATGGGTGGCAAATTCGCAAGGTGTCCTATAGGTTTTACATTATTAAAAATACAGCTGAAACAGATGTTCTGATTTTATTACGCTTTAGCTCCTAATTAATATAAATTTGAATGGCAACATTAAATATAATTGTGTTTCTGAGGAGTGTAAAGAATTTTTCAAGCGATTATAAGCGGAGTCCGCACGCCAGGTGGAGTATAGCTCAGGACCCGTACAACACGGATTCCCATAAGAAAATATCTTCCGTGTTATGAGGGTGAGGGGTGTCTACTGTAGTGTGAAGTTTAAATTTGTATGTACCAATGAACATGCAAGAACCAAGCAATGTGTAGCTCAGTAACATTCTATCTGATACAATCTTCGGTTTTTGCGTGTTTAAATGATGTCTTTTTTACGAATAAGCCTTATTAGGGACCGAATGCCTAATACGAAAAGTGAGCGTAGCGAGACTGGGGGCCTTGGCCCCTAGTTCATTTTAAAAAATAAAGATAAATAAATATAATTTAAATAAACAAAAGAAGAACTATAAATAAGAATTACATAATCATGCTAATGATTTAGTTTACTACAACACCACGAGTGTTTCCGTGTCCATTCACAGACTGGGGACTGAAAAATGTCAGCCCCAGCCTGTGTATGCACATCTACTGCAGCTGAAGAAGATCGAAATTTTTTCGATTGAACGACAAGCATTGTTTGATAAGTATATTTTATGTCTGCTGTTTCAAAAATTTTAATAATTTTACTGTTTATGATGTGTCGATGGAAGCGAGTAGAATGTGAGTATATAATCAGTGTCATGTTGGGGGTAATTTGGCAACCTTTAATGATCCCTAAAGGGGGATATGTTCCACAAATCTTCCTTACTCGACGGGAAATCAGACCAGAACGTAGGAAATTTTGGTTGAAAAAAGGCCCTACGTTGCTCACATGATCATGCAATGTGTAATTCGATGCAATCAAGTCTTGAATGCTAATTGTCGTTTTCATATATCTTAAAACACATAAGTAGCTAGGAAGAGATTCGTGTAGACGCTTTTTGGTCTGACAGAGCATGCGCAAACTGTCCCCGACGATTGAGTAAACCAGAATAAAGACTATTTTTACACATTGGTTCTTATGGCGGGCGTTACGGTTTCTCTCTGATGATCAGGATTATAAACAGGTAATATCAATGTAGTGCCGTACGCACTGTTTGAAGGGAAATAAGTTTATTGTGGTACAAATTAAATTAAAGGAACCTTCAAGTGGAAACAAGAGAATTAGTATATGGAAAAATAAACCCAACTATGTTTGCTTTTCACTTTTTGGTTGGCATATGCAGTAAAGAAATAAAATTGACATTATTGTAAGTAAAAGATTATTTTCGTGAGTCAGCAAAGCGTTAATTCATTCAGAATACGGGCACTACAGTCGATAAATAGATCATACGGGTTATATAGAATTAAATGCGACAACCAGGATTTTTAATGTTTTCATAACAGTTTTAACTCTCATTATGGTAGGTAATGTTAAAGAATTAGATGTATATATTAAAAGGAAAATACTAGTAATTTTATTATATGAGGGCTATGGAGATACGAGCCACTGTATCATTTTAGTCATCATTTACCACTGTATCATTTTACTCTATCTGATCCAATCTTCGGGTTTTGTCTGTTGAAATTATGTCTTTTTTACGAATAAGCCTTATCAGGGGCCGAATGCCTCATACGAAAAGCGAGCGTAGCGAGTCTGGGGGCCTTGGCCCATAGTTCATTAAAAAAAAATAAAGATAAATAAATATAATTAAAATAAAGAAAAGAAGAACTATAAATAAGAATTACATAATCATGCTATTGATTTAGTTTACTACAACACCACGAGTGTTTCCGTGTCTATTAACAGATTGGGGACTGAAAAATGTCAGCCCCAGCCTGTGTATGCACATCTACTGCAGCTGAAGAAGATCGAAGTTTTTTCGATTGAACGACAAGCATAGTTTGATATGTATATTTTATGTCTGATCCAATCAAACACGAGAGTAAACAAAAACAGGAAGTAAAAGGTATGAAATGGTTGAATCCTACTTTAGCCCCCAAACTCAAGTGTTTAGGTGTAGCTACTATGACAATTTTTTATATTAATTTAGCAAACGAAACAGAGTAATACTCTTCCATTTAAAATTAAAATGGAGGTTTAGAACAACATGTAAGTACAGCATTACCTTTATTTATTTATCTTTTTGGTTGTCAATTAATGTAATTTTAATAATTAAGTGTGTTCAATTTTTAAAATACCGTAACTGGTGCATATTTATCGCTAATTTTTTCATGTTTGCGTTTTCATATAATTCATTTGGAAGTGTCGAAATTTGTGCCTAGGCAGCTCGCCAAGGGGCAGCGACTTTTTTAGTTGGTTGAGAGTGGGGGGGGGGCTTTAAATATGAATCAACCTATATATCCATAATAATAAAAGAGCATGTTTGTAAATCTGTATGTGTGCGATCGCCAGAGAAATCTACAGAAAGCATATCTATGAAAATTTGAACAAATAAACCCATGACTTCGGTAATGTGCACCTAAGACTCGAATTTTAAAATCTTAATACAAATGCTAATAGTTCAATGAAAAATAACGAGCATTTGAAAAACAATAAATGCCGTGTAAATGATGTCAGTTTTATTCCAAGTAAAAAGCGAAAGAATCTCAAATGTGTTTTTAAAGTTAATAAATTTTCAAATCTCTCTATATAAAGGAAGATGTTCTGACTGACTGACTGACGATCATCTCCCAGCCAAACATACTGGAGATGCAGACATGAAGTTTTGGGAGCTTATAGTTTTTGTACCCGAAACTTCATTTAAGAAGAGATTTTAAAAAATTCCTACGCAGACGGGGGGGGGGGCGGTGCTACACGCTCTTTCACATTTCCCTTCATATCTCAGAAGGAAAAAGAGAGAGCCAAAAATCGCTTTCAGGCTTTTTTTTTTTTTAGAATTCACACCATAACGGGAGTAAAGGTCTAAAACGTTAATTTCACGTATCCCTTATCTCAGAGGAAAAAAGAGATATCCATAATATTCTAGCTTTAAAATGTAACTAACAAAAACTCATAAAAACCATTTTCAGTTTTTCTTTAGAATTCTCACCCAAACGGGGGCAAAACGTTCTCTGACGTTCTTTTCATATTTCCCTTGATATATCAGAGGAAGAAGAGACAGCCTAAAATTCTTACATAAAAATACAGTGAACACTAATGCTTTAAACATTGCTTAAACTTAAAATGTGAAAACATTGTTTCAAAATTTACCATCATATATCAAAGGAAAATAGAGACTGCCATAAAATTATTGCTTTGAAATATAGCGACCACGAATGCCTAAAAGTTATTTTCAGGGCTTTAGAATTTGTTTCCAAACTGGCGTAAGAGCCAGAGCCCAAAACGTTGTTTTCACGTTTGTCTTCATATTCGAAGGAAAATGAAGACAGCCATAGAAATGATACATTAAAATGTAACGGACACACATTCATAAAAATCATTTTAAAGATTTTTTTTAATCGACCTCGATGGACAGTAACAAAAAAAAAAGATATTTTTCAAGTATTTTTGAGTGTTTTTAATCTCAAAATTTTTGTCTACCTGGTGAAAGGGTGAATCACTTTTCAAGGGTTGCCACATTAACTATAAAAGACGATAAAGGGTTGGCATTTTTAGTGATTTATCGTGAAATTTAGCATTAAAAATGTCTCCGAAATTTGAGCCAACTTGGCGATATCTTCTATGTTTGTCGAGAAATTGCCTACCTTACTGTTTGTTTAATTGGACTATTGGTGTCTATGTTAGTGTAAAGAAAGATGAAGTATAGTTAGAATATGCCTAGCGGGAATTTTAAAACAGTTTTAGTAGGCGGTTTTAATATATATTTTAATTTTGAAGAAGGGTTTTATAGAAAGACATATACGCCACAGTCACGGATTATGATGCACATTCCAAACAGTATTTAAAAAGATCACGTGCAGTTAGAACATGCCTAACGAAATTGTAAAACGGTTTTTGAAGGCAATTAAATCGATAACCAAAATATGTTTAGCATTTATTTATTTATTTTACATTTATATTTGTTGGTTTAACAATATCCATTCCCTGCGAAGAACAGGTACTTCAGCTAGTTTTTACAAAATAAAACACACAACGGCAGTATGGGCTCTTACAATTGGATGAAAACAAGCAATTCCAAGAGGACGAACATATTGCCTCATAGTCATTTTTACTTTGAACAGATATCATGAATAGCTTATGAAGGGGGAAAAATTGTAATGTAGAATTCGTTTTTTTATTACTTATACAAATTTTTATTTACAAATTATCGTACGAATGGTCCCCATATTTTATAAGGTGACTTTATGCTTAGCAAAAAAAAAAAAAAAACTATTGATATTTCTTAAAATATGAAATATTTTTCTGCTTGAATAATTTAGAAATACGAATTTATTATTTATAAAATATTTATCAACAGAATCCGAGATTTCTGAAAAAAAAAAAAAAAAAAAAAAAAAAAAACGCATTTTTATGACTATTTCAAGCGGTACAAATCTTCACATACTAAGCACATTCGGGACACTTATGTGTGCTTCAATAAGCTTATCATAAAAAAAATAATAATAGAAGTTAAAATTATTTCCCAAGTCTTAATTTATGAATAATCCCTTTTAGCACTCCATCATTTCTTGCAGACAACGAATAAAAATTGCAAATATGCTTTTCGATTTCCACCCTGCAAAACCTATCTGAGCATTAATAGAATGAAAAATTTCGTTAATTAAGCTCCCAGAACAAAAATGTCTAAGTTGTTCTTGTTTTTATTTGTTATGAACAAAATCGATTCTACCTTATTCAGCAAATGTGGAACAAAAGAAGTGCTTCCTTTCATTTATCAAGATTTTTTTTTTTTTTTTTTGCCGAATATTTCTGTGTCCTTAACATACCAAAAGAAGATGAAAAAATACAACCAGATTGCAATCTTGGGTGGGTTTTTTTTTTTTTTACTTTTTTCTTAGAAATAACGGAAGAGAAGATTCACATTTGTGCTGGGATTTACGCAATGCAATTTTTCCATTTTTTATATCATTAGGAACAAAACTATTAATTAATCTGGAAAGTCATAACACAATTACTGAGCTGTGTTTTATGCGTTTTAAACTGCGAGTTATTTCTGGTGTATGAGTGCATGTCAAATTAATTAAATAAATTTGAAAAAATAGGCCATTAAATATTTTCTTCGTGCTTTTGATAAATTTCGTTAGACAACTCTCAAAGTAATTAAACGGAATGTTCGTAAATAGAACTTTTTTTATTAATTCTAAGTTCAACAAAATTTATTTCTTATATAATTGCATACCACTGGAAAAAACAAAAACGAATCTATTCTAAAACAAAGAGTTAACGCCTATGTTTGTTTATAGGATTCACCACTTCTTCCAAGGAAAAGGAAAAGCGATTTCAATTATAAAATGCTAATGTTTTAAAAGTCTCCATACATATTTTTTATATACTTCTTAGGTTATTCGTTGTTCTATTTAATTAAATATGTGCTCTATTATAAAACATTTTAAGATTCGAGAAGTGCTACACAAAGGCTTTTCATAGAATTATAATAGAAAAACAATTTGGAAAAAATTAACTGAATCTCCTAATTATCCAGTCCATGTGAAAGTAAGTAAAACAGGGTCATATTTTACGCAATAATCATTCGAATTTTGTCGATAGGTTCCATTTTATGAATTTTATTCAAATAAAAATATCTCCAAATTATTCAAACGCAGCTTTTGTACATAAAATGTAACGTGAAAAGCCGCTCACATCTACATATAATTACCCGGTAATTTTCACATCTGGTGTCTATTATTATAGCTGAATAAAAAATAATCTGTTGAGGGCGCGATGTTTAATTCCATGCAATCCATCCAGTTTACCTATCACTTGATGGCGATAAGAATAAATCAGGCTCCAAGCCCATTTGTCATTCGGTGCTAAATACCTTCTGATGTTGACATCGCCTATTCACTTATGGTTTATCTGAAACTACACCCTCCCCTTTCCCCAAGTTTTTTTTTTTTCGTGAATGTTACGTATTTTGCGGTTTTCTATATGGGTAAACGATACCTGCATTTTTTTTCTTTTCCTGAAACATTTACATTGACTATAAAGTATCAATTATAGTTTAGTTATTACGTTCCCTGTGCATACATTATTAAAATTAATTTAAAAAGTTGAATTATAACGTTTTGATTTATTATGAAATTGAAATTTCTTTGTATTTCATTATCGTACCTAACAATGTACTTATGCTACCTAAGAAGCATCTTACTCTATAAACACGGTGAAACGAAATATATGCATCTGACATTTTTATAGAAACTTCTTCCTATAATAAAATAATAAAAACTTCTTTTGTAAAACACTATTTTACTTTATATACTGAAAACAAAACATTTTTAGTAAGCACATTTTAAAAATTTCAATGATCAAGTGTACGTTCAAATAAAATATAATTTATGCATGTAAATAAATTGTAATTATATTTATTTCAAACGAAATAATAATCGCAAATGTATTCTGAAATTGAGTAAATGTATTTAAATCACCTTCACATCTCCTTTTTATGTATCAGTAGTTAATCACTTATTTTATGTAAAAGTAATGGATGCTAAAATACATTTAGAGAAGCAAATTCGTATTTAAAAGGCTTAGATAAATAAGAAATGTACGTAAAACCTGTAAAATTTCACCTTAGTACAGAATTTCGCTTTTAAATAATAAATTAAAAATTTCCTTAGCAAACTTTCAGAAGAAGATAAATTATTCTATAGCAAACATTTGTTCATTCAAAAAGAGAAATAGTAATTTTGAAATCTTAGTATGCATTTCAAAAGTAAACATTCTTTACATATTACCAACTTCTACATATATCTTCTAAAACATTAAATGAAGTTATTCTCATTGGAGATACTATGTAACACTATCTGTATTTTAAAAATGGTGATAACAGATTTATTCCGTTATTGGTACAGGAAGGATAGCTCAATTAAAAGAAAATAATTAAAAACATATTTATAATTGATTATTTCCATATATCATTATAAGTGTCAAAATGTTGAAGTTGAATTTCGAGGAATTAAAAATATATTCGGAATTCAATTATTAAATTACTCTCGAAGAGAGCAAATCGTGACTTTTACCACGGCAAATACTTGCTCTAACAAGAATATCAGAAAGAGTTATCGGGTAGCTCAAATATTCCATCCGTAAAAACAAGTCAAAATCGATTTCGAAGTCCAAAACCTTCTGAGACATTCGAATACAAAATCGATCCCTCGATTTCAAAATCGATTCAGAGCTGCTTCACCGACTTCCCAATAGCAGTTCAGTCGAGAAAGATTGTAACCCTCACAAATGCTGACCAAGGTCGGCGTTGCTTGAATTTTGATGTTACGACGTGAACTCAGTGTCAACCGACTGGACAACTGCGGTCTTTCCAGTCGATAAAAGAATTCATCTCGCAACACATTTTTCAACAAGTCCGATGTTGCAGTTTGGGTGTTTAAGTTATTCCTGTGCTTGAAAGGCAAACTAATCTTTTCCAACCTTGTATTATCAGCGGATGTCGATGAACAAATAGTGGTTTTAACTGATTTTATTTTAACTGTACATGCTGAGAAAATGTAGAATTTCTCTTACAGTGGTGGCAAAATTATGGACAGTTTTGGAAATGTTTAGGTTTTTAACTTTTTAGGATTATAGGAAGTTCAACGTTTTACAAAATTCAAACTCATATATCATTTTAAAGAGAATTTAATACTGATTTCAATACGCAAAACTAAATTTAAATATATGCAGTAGAATAAACGTTATACTTACTTAAATCTGAAAAACAAATTCAGTGATAAGGTGGATTGTAATTTCTATATTTACAGGTCAATCACTGTTATTTTTCTGAACTTAAAACTTTCGTTAGCTCAATGAAACATCGATGTGAAGCTGTAATAAAAATTTAAGGCTGCCGTACAAACTGCTGATAACTCACTGCAATCTTCAATATCTAATGCATCTTGATAATTATATCAGTTTAGCTTCTTTTTTATTGCAAATATTTTAATTTTGCTTTTTGTTTTGAAATCAGTATTAAAAATTATCTTTAAATTGATGCAAAAGAATTTGCATTTCGTGAAACACAACATTTTTTTTTTATGCACATACGAACTTAGAAAACAAAAATATGTTTCCAAAAGTGTCCACAATTTTGGCCACTACAGTACATACTCCGTGCTTCTGGATGCTCCGTAGCAAAGGAAAAATTTGAGATGTTTTCGTGTTTTGTACTTTTCCTTCGTCATCGTCTGTTGGTTAATTGGAATTCATATATTAAATAGAATTAAAGTGTTTGAAACTTTCATGGATTAACCACAAATCATCTTTCCTTGACTGCTGTGTTGATTTTCGCATTTGAAATCTAAACAATCCAGCCCGCTTGATAGAATATTGGTTTAAACAATATCTCACTAAATGTAATAACTTTTCGATGAACCAAACAGTAGCAAATTGACAATTTGGCCCGTTATAATGGAATATTCCGTTTATTAGAATATTTTTTTGCGGCACATAGGCTAAGCCGGCTTGATTGTATTTCAACTTTAATCCATTCTTTCTGCGCTTTAAAACCATTAGTCCATATGATGTAAATAGATCAGGTAATTTCAAATAGTCTTACTGTCTACTTAATTGAAATTTCTTCTGATAGATTTATGTTACCGTTTCAAAATTGACTTTAGCAAGATTTCTTATTCGGGGAAAATATATATATATATATATATATATATATATACTAACATTGTTTCGTACAGCATACTTTCTCGTCAAATCAAATGATTCATCACGTGCATTCCTCGGTACTTATGATGTCGTTTAAATATCCGTACTCAGTTAGACAAAAATATAGATTCTTTGCGGCACCACATTTTTCAGAAACATCAAAATGTCCAGTAGAATTATCTACTCATTTTAAAATATCCGCGCTGCCGTAATTTCTCCATAAGCGATTTTTACTTACTTTATACGCAATTTTTTTTTTCCTGCTCCTTCATAACGCGTTTGACAAATCGATTCATTATCAATGCTTTAAATCGACATCCTTGGTGGGGCGCTCTAAAATAGAGCCCCTTATGCGTAATAACCGCAAATTACCGACGCCGACGCCCTTCGGGGACATATTCTTAAGTGACCTTCGAAAAGGAGAAGGTTCCACGACCTTCAGTGAAACAAAATGTATGCCGACTGGTCACATTGTAGAACTCTTGCTATATTTATTTATAGTGTTTTAATAAAGGTAAATGACATAAGTATAAATATCAAATAAAATACTAATGTAATTTAACTATAAAAATGACTAGTTGCTAAAATTATGTACATTTTTCATTGATATAAATAAAAGTTTGTGTGACTATTAAGTATATATAATACAAGAACTGGTCATAAAGTAAATAAGAATTGATTACCAAATAGTTATTTAAAAATATACTTTTTTATTTTTTATGAAGCATTAGAGAATTGTAAAATGCATAAAAATAATCTTTATAATTTTCAATACCTACATAGAAATGATATAAAAATTTCAAAACGTTTTTTTAAAATAAATAACTTACTCAATTAATGTCAGACAATTGTCATAAAATCTAGCGATCTATTTTTCAAACGGCGTATTGCAAAATAATTTATTTAAAAAAATACACAAAAACTTTATTGATTTAAGATATTACCTTACAAAACCTACAAATCCAATAGCTATACTTTTGTAAAGAAACAAGCTAGCAATAAAAGTTTATACGGAAGGAAAAATTTCATAGATACAAGTAATTCACCAGCTGAGTGAAACGTTAGTATATGTAATATAATTGAAAGAATACTAATGGTAACTAACAATTAAATGTATGCGGTATAGTACAGCACACACAAAAAACTGAAAAGAGATATTATTATCGCGTAATATTCCATTCCAGTGTTTATATGTGTTAAAACCAAGTCAAGCGAAGAGAATCAATATGAAAGTTTTAAAAACATCTGAAATCTATGAAACTACTGACTGATCAAATAAGCAGTGAAATACTTTTTTAAAAACTAATATACTAAGATACTGATTAAGAAGAACATCTAATTTTTAAACAAAAATCACAAAATTCTTAATTCAGTTTTGAAATTATTATTTTTAATCTCATTCTTGCTGTAAAGTATACTCTGGAATGTTATTTCTCAGTAACTGTTCTTTTAAATATTTTGGTTTACCTCTTCATAAAGTTAACGCAATTTCAGAAATCTATTTTTAAGCCATAAATCCATTTTTGTGAACAAATCTTTTGATTATTCAGTTATGTTCATCATGCATTAAAAAATACTCTATAATTTTTATTCACGAGAAGGGAAAAGAAGAATTTCTTAATGATTAAATTTTGAAATGGAATGTTTCCATGCAGATAATTTCATTTTTTTACCTTAATTGTAATTACGTTTTAAAATTCATGTGCAGTAATGGTATAAAATGGGAATTAAAATACTCGTGATGTGATAGATTAAATTTTGGGAAATCTAATTAGCCTGAAAAAGCTTCTTGTCTTGATAAATCTTTTAAATCAAAGAGTAATATTAATTTATTAAGAATTTTTTATTATGTTATATATGCCTGCATATAAAGTGGGCAGTTTAATCATTTTGACAAATCGTGCATTTCATGTTTAACATTTCAGGAAATCAGTAAAATTACTATTTTAACAAAATATAATATTAAGTAAATGATTTTGATTAGTAGCCGAAAAGAATATTATTACTACTAATGACTACTTTATCATTTTAGGGAAAAGTGACCTAAAATGATACATTTAAGGGGAGACTTCTCTGTAAATAAATAAATGTTTAAATATAGCTTTGAGCCTTTTCTAGTTTGTTTTACACTATATTTTGCATTAAAAACATATTTTAATAATATATTAAACCCACATCGACTAATGAAAAAAATAGAATTTCGAAAAAAAGTGTCCAAAGAATCATTTTACCCTCATAAAGAAGGGCAGAATGATCCCTCATTTGAAAATAATTGTTAACAGTTTTATATCAGCAAACTAAAATATGTAAAAGTTATTATGACTATGCATAGTATAATAAAGTAAGTTTTACAATAAAATAGCACATATAATTTATCTTATGAAAATTTTAAAATAAAAATGTGTCGCAAGAAAGAGAAAAAAAAGTGCCTTTTCTCCAAAGGAGGGATTGCGTTTTCTTGGCAATTGTTGGATATCACGTTGAGAAATATTTAGCAGAGTCACGCTTTTTGAGAGCTGTTGAAGGGCTTCCATGATGGTCAGGGCCCGGTACTGGAGTTTTCGTCCGTCGATAGATCATTTTACCCGGAAAATGGCTGCCCGATTTAGGTCTAATTACTGGCTGACGCCAAGAAACATAACAACCTAGCAAGTATAATTCCCATCTAAACCAGACCACACTTCTGTAGATGAAAGGTGTACAAATAGGAAAGTGAGTGTTTGCCTTATAACAGATGTTATGAAACCCAATTTTTCGAAAAATTCTATTTAGACTCATACAGTGATCGCTTGAATACCGCCATTACTTCTAATTTACTTGGAAAAACTATTTATGTGTTACCCGGTAGATGGTGCTAGTACTTTTATGGAAGGAAAATATACGTGGATCGTTTGGCCTGCTGGGGTTATTTTAGGCCACCTTCCCTCATTTGTTTATTTTGCCTCTAGATAAAAGTGTGGATCTCTTCACTATATTTACTTCATTGTCCAGTTGTTTTGAAAATCAGATATAATAGTTGTATAGTGACAGACGTTTCCACTGAGTATCTCTAGCATTATGTTCAAATTTTATGAAAAATATAACTATAATATTTTAAACATGCGAAAATATTTCAATAAACTAAAATATTTTTAGAATACTAATATATTTGATTTCAAAAAGTTGTTAGTCGTGAAAAAAAATGTAACATAGAAATAAGGAGAAATAAATTCTAAAAAAAAAGAGTATTACTTAAAATAATTTCACGAATACCATCGCATTCAGGAAATTACTGTTTACAAATATAACATATAATTGTACAGTGAATACAATAATAAATGAAAAACTATATAGAAATACAGATTTTTTTTTTTTTTGTAGAAATTATATACTAATATAGTATAAGTTAAGGGAAGATGTTGACACCTGCAAACGCCTAGAAAATTATTAGAATGTATAGGCATAAAATAATCCTCTTTGTTTTGTTTTTTTTTAATTTAAAATATGTAGCTAGCTGCAGTTCACATAATTTTAACAAAGATTTTATTTAATTTTGTACTTTTTCAGTATAGAATCCTCCCATATAACATATTATATATTTTACCAACTTACATTAACACCAGGAAAATTTCATAAAAACTGTCGGTTAGATTGTAGCATTTTTTATAATTTATATTATACAAATGATAAAGTTCTCATATTTTAAAAACGACAACTGTAACGGAAAACAACAGCATTTGAATTCTTTAAATTTAAGCGAAGAAAGCTGCTTTCAGTTCAGGAAAAACAAAAGTGTATTACTTTACCTGTATGTAAATTGGTATTTTATACATCTGCATACGCTTACTTATAGTAAGTAATGAGTATGGGCATTTAGATTGTAAGAGGATTGTTGGGTGGGGTAAGTGGGCAGCGGAGTTAATGGGACATCCACCCTTAAAGTTCACCAATTCTTCAATTGTAGATGATCTACTACATTCATTTTATAAATCTATTCGACAGGATTCAATGTATTTTGATTTTTTTATATGTACGACTACTTGTACAACTATGAATAGTTTATTATTTTTTACCACTATGTAATTCTTTTGACTAACTACCCACTGGATGGAGGAATAGGTAGTCTCACTTTTCGCATGTTTATAATTAACTGTACACGTTACGATGCTATTTAAATAAAATTTGTATCTTATAAATTGGACGTATGTTGTCTTATATTCACGTTCACATGACAAAACATGAATCATTTATTTTCTATCTAATATAATTGTTATTCCTTGAAACTCATGATGAGACAAACTATTCCATAGCAGGAAGGTTGTCACAGGTTTTGAGGTTAGTTGTCTCGTAAATCTATTGCACAATATAAGCAAAAAGTTATCTGCAAATGAACCTGTATTGATCTCTACACCTCGCTGTTACTGCGGCAAGAGCTGGCTTTGGAAGATTTAACAATATACCGTTTATGTAGTGGACGTAAATAGCGTTGTTCTTGGGGTATGTAAAAGGGATCCATTCGTGGGAGGTAAACGGCTAATGAACTTCCTTTCAATCTCATCAGTAAGAAGCAGTATTTTCTGTATTCTTCCTACAATGTATTTTGCAGAACTTTGGCCTAAAATTTTTAACCCGGATATATAATCGATCTCAAGATCATTGATGTTAGGATCTTTTGTGCTCACCAAATATGTGTTATTGGGATATAGGTTTCTGTGTCCAACATATTAGTTGTCAGATGATTCATTTGCTAAAGATTGATTCATTTGTTAGTTTTGTCATTACGTTAAATAAATAACTAAATTTTTCATAAAATATCACGATTTTTTTAGCAAATACGAAACTCTCGTTGATATCGCTATTTAATTGTTGGAGAATCGTTATTGAAAATTAATAACTGGCCCACAGTTTTATGGATCTCGCTTACATTTTCACTTATCTGTTGAACATGCAAGTGGGTTCTGTCTGTTTCCCTTCCTTTTTAATTTTTTAGCGTTTTCTTCTCTTTTTTTCTTTCTAATTCATCCTCTTTCTTCATTTTTCTCTTTTCTTGTACTGTGACTTCCTTTTCTTTTGGTTCATTTTCTGTCCTTTTGAATTTCTACGTGTAACGGATCGAGTGGAGTCGAGAAAAGTGGTATAAAAGGCTGAAAAGTTAGTAGAAAGGGAAGATATTGTTTTCGCTAATGCCCTCACAACGATCCTTCTAATAAAGTTAATCTTGTTAAACATGACATTAGCTTGATCCAAATGTTCAAGTGCTAAGTCAATTTTTAAGTTAGATTCATTTAATTGCATAGTTACTGAATATTAATCAGTTTCGTGTAAATAGCGTTTGGAGAAAAAAAATCAAATCCTTCTTTCATTTTTACGGGATTCATAATTTTTTTAAATAAATTACTTTCCCAAGATTTAAATTAAAATTTGAAAAACGGGAGAAATAAAGCGAACTTAAAAAAAGAAAATACGTAAGTAGGAAAATATATAGAATTTGAAACTTATTCTACTTATATAAGTATAGACTGCAAATTGTCTCTGAATTAACAAATAATAACGGAAATATGGTATGCAATGATGCTAAATTTTCTCCTTTTATATCTATTGGATTTGCATTTTTCTTTTCTTCAAATGAAGTTACATGTACTAATATTTTTAGAATGAGGGAGGGGTGTAAATAAAAAGGAAAAGTGTTGGACAAAAATCTAAATTTGTACCAAAGTTTATAAAAGAATGCTTTCTTTATTAAATAATGTACCAATGCATCAAATGCTGACCTAACAAAACCGTAATGTGTATAGTCATTAATATATGAAGGTCTTTTTACCAAAAAGCTCAATAAATCAAAAGTACATCGAAGATGTTTTTAACAAAAATTCGTTTTTATACTTATTGTTACTTTTTATATTTATTAAATTATTTTTACTTCAATAGTATAAATACCCATGCAACAAAACAGCCATTCAAACTGGTGTATTTACAAATCAAAATCGTTTACTTTTTTCATTTCAAAACCACTTTCTTTATTCCTTCGCAAAACTCTAAAACTATATATTTTTTGTAATAAATCCTTACTTTTTTACTTAAACAAAATTAGTTCGATCTGTGTTTTCTCATGCAAACTATGTTTAAAGTGAAAATGATGATTAAAGATTATTCAGTTATTTTTACGAGTGACATTTATGTCTATTGTTTAGATTCGGGCATTCGGACTTCATGCATTTGAAAATCGTCAAGTATAGACACCGTGATGCCCTTTTCCAGTTTTTTGTTAATATCTTCCAAAATAACGCAATTTTGACATTAAATCAGCTGACTGACATCTCTCTCTCTCATTTCTTATCTTTCTCTATCCATGATGTGATTTTTTTAAGTATTGCATTTCTATTTAGAAAAAAAAAATTCAAAATGTTTCCTAAATAATTTTCAATAATTTTCTTTTAAAAAATTATTTATCTTTAGGTAGTCTTTAAAAATAATGTAAATATATTCTAAACACTAAACTCTAAAATATAAATAAAATTAAAATTAAAATTATTATAATTTAAAAAGTCGTAAAAGCATATGAATATGAATTACATAACAAATTATGAGTAGTTTTAATAATTAATGATATGCCTACTGTAGTTAAGAGCATGATTTACTTTTTTCATGGCTCTAATGTATACTTTTGTTTAAAAGATTAAAGAAATAAAATGTTTTGAACGCTACAAAATATGGAAAGTTTAGTCAGTTTATCATTAAAGTTAAAATTCTATTTCAATTGAATCATAATTTTTATGACTGATTTATACTTGAGCTGTAATGCAAATAAAACAAGTAAATTTTTAATCGACTATACAATCCCACTTCAAATATTAAATCTCGTTATGAAAAATCGTTATACAACTAATTTTATAATTACTTATTGTCGGGAAATACAGCATTTGACTCATTTATATGGGTGACTGAATAGAGCCCAATTACCTGGAATAAAATTCACATGATAATAAAGCTTGAACTAGTTATTCTACTTAAAAATGTATTAAGATTATCTAAAATATTCAATATTTGTTAGCTGTATTTCGTCATAACAATTACAAAAAGATAATTTAATGTTTAAGTTATTCATAATAAATATTTATAATAATTTTATGCTGTGACACAATGTCACTATAAAGGTTATGAAAACTGTGCAATTTTATAAATCACTATTTTTAAAAAATCTAAAATTTTTAGAACAGTTCATGTAAAATTAATAATCTATTTAGTAGCTAAAACGTTTATAAAATCTATCATAGCATATACTTTTGGAAAAAACGAAAGTTTTATTTTCCGTAATCGCAAATTCCTTGTTATATTGAGAAAAATAACTCTTGAATAAAACACTGTTCTTTTACATGAGCGTAAAATCTAAATTTTAAAAGCACTTTTTAACACATACGGATATTTGATCTTTTAGCTGATTATTTTTAATTTTTTAATAATAAATTTTCAAGCTACTCTTATTGATTAAATACTTCGTAAGGTGGTAATTAATAATATTTTTATTTTAAATAGCACTTTTATCATAAAACAATCTTTTTACTTTATGGAACGCAAACAGAAGTGAGGAAATTAAAATTTTAAGTAGTTTTAGTAAAATGAAATATTAAAGACAGTGAAAAAAATTATTATATCTTTAGAACAATTCAGAAATTTGCATATCATGCAGCTAATTTATATTTATGTGTGTTATTTTCAAAGTCATTTATTGTTTTAAGAGTTGAAAAGGCAGTTTAATTAAAATTAACATATAACTGATTTAAGATAAAATATCTAAATTTGGAATGTTATTTTTATAATTATTTTATATAGAGTGGACACGACATTCAAAAATGAGTTTATAGAACCTCGTGAGATACATAGATTTTACCTTTCTCTTTATTATGATAATTAATTTAGACAAAAGTAAAATACTGTATAGAAATGTGATCATAATTATAAACTTCTGTTGCCAAAATAATTCCAAAGGAACATTAAACTTCAACTGGTAAAATTTGACCTATAACAAGCTCACAGCCCACGTAATTAAAAACATAAACAAATTTCACAATTCCAGATTTAATTCTTAATTATTTTACCATCATAAAGCTATGGGAACCACTTTTTATTGTTAATATGAATATTTTGTTCTGGGAAGACTTTCAAAAGATAGCACAGGTGTCCCGTCAAAAAATGGTAATACTTTTTAATTCCTTTTCCACTGGATAGTAGTGGGCAAAATGAATTGAAAAATTGTTCAAAATAAGAAATAAAAAGGACTATTTTGAAAAAAAAACTTCCTCTTATTAATTTCGAAAAAAAGTGACCCTTTTTTAATTTGTACGTATGACCCCGTACGAAAAATTCCATTTAGTTAAACTTGCCCCAATCACTAATGAGGTGATCTACAAAATATGAGCATTTTATTGTCATCCATTGAAAATTAGTTCAATTCAGCATACATTCATATTCATATCTCTGACATTTTTAGGCTATAATTCTGAAAGCCTGCACATCACTTCATTAAAAATGGGGTGATTTTAGAAATTGGAAAGTTTTTGTTCGGGTATGTGATGAAGGTCAAATAGTTTGTATTAATTGTCACTCATTTTCAATTTCTTAAATTTAACATATTTAAAATTATTTTCTCATTTTTAACTACAAAATTTTGTATGATTGCAATATTGGTGGAAACTGTATTGGTGGAAACTGCTGTTGCAACCGATTGCAACAGCAATATTGCCCCAATATTGCTGTTTCAATCAACTGCTTATCTATCCTAACTGTATGCTTAAATTATTCTTTCATGCGTTTCTTCATGTCAATAATAAATCGAAGTCAGCTGCATTTCTTTCGTTTTTCTAGCTGCTAAGAAACATATGTTTCTCATGCAATTGCATTTACACTAAATTAATATGTATCTATGCTTAACGTCTTTCTATATGCATACAACACTTTAGTTCTTACATTACCTAATATGGACTTACATCAATTAAAATTCTGCTGAACTAATATTTTATCACACGGGCTTACTATAATTGGCTGGTTTTATCTTCAATAGCTGGTTGCCCTACTTATTGTTATGTCTGGCTTTCTCTCTATTGACTAGGAATATACTGTTATTTTTCGACGTCTGTAAGAGAGAATGTATTATTGGCTCTCGCTTGGAAGTTCCTTTAATATGATAAATTTTAATTTTCACCAATCTCCAGTCTCTGTTCGATTGAATTTGACCAGAGCCATTGCTGAGACATTTTTTTTAGGGTAAGGGGAGATGATAACGATAAAATGCGAAGTCAAATATCAGTTTTTACCAACTTACTTTTTTTTTTATGAACTGAATTACTAGCTTTTTACTTTTACCAACTGGATTTGCGTAATTTTGAAAGTTTATCAGAAACATAAGTAATTATTGTTTCCGTTACATTTTTTTCACCAATTTTGCCAAGTTTAGAATTTTGCAAGTGTTGGGGGGGGGACTCCCCCTACCCTCCTCTCTTTAGAAAGGGCCCTGAATTTGAATTGAGATTAAGCGGACTTTTTCTGACCATCCTAGCTAAGCGCCTTCCAGCCACCCCCACCATCCTGTAATCTTTTCTAAGATATTAATAAAAGTTTCGTCTTCTATAATAGTCTCTCTTCGTGATAGTTTTCGCAAAGTGACATGACATGGTTATTGCACTTCACCTCAACGCAAGCACTAGATGAAACGGCTTCTTCAAAAGTAAACTGCAAGTATTTTAAAATCACCTCGAACAGCAATCCCCATCATAGGGTATCGTATACAAATTTTGAAAATGCACTTTTTGAAAATTAACAAGAGGGATTTTTTCTTAACCCTTTATTCTTAACCCTTTATTCTTTCCCTAGTCTTTTGGGCAGTAGTAGGCCCCTTAGTCTTTCTTCCTCCCTTAACTTGAACATTTTTTTCTTTTTTTTTTTACATTAGCCACTTACTTCTAAAGGATGAATAATTAAAGCGCGTTAAAATGTTTGGGAACATCCTCTATATTCACAAATAAAAACTCTAACAGCCATTTTAAAATTATATTTTGTCACTGACTGAACATTAGAAAATTACGAAGAGAGATATTTCAACAGTTATGGCATTTCTTAAAACTATCCTGTCTATAACATTTAAATATACTTAGTCTTTCTTCAAAATAGTCATAGAACACGCAATCCATAATTTTAGATACTTCTAAGCTATTTGAATAAAGTTTACATTTCGTGACTCTAGTTATAAGCAGTATTGATTACAAAGTTTGAAACATAGTTTCACAGTGTGTTATTTTGTGCTTAAGTACATTTAATCATAGTTTTGAGCCCTTTGTTGAATTTTTGAAAGCACCAGACATTTAATTGAAATATCATGTTCTTTTTAAAATTGTTTCAAAAACTATGTCAAAATTACGACTCTTTTTCTTTTCTCAATTGCGTTTTCATGTTTAAATAATACAATCCTTAAGATAATATCGTTTTTCAGGCCTAAGTGAGGCAATGCGTGCGCTAAAAGACTTGTATCTCATTGAAAAATCCTTGTTCTACATTTTAATTTGACGCTTTTATAAATAACAGGCGCACCTTTTCAAGGTTTGTGTGTCTTATTTCATTAAGAATGATGCAGGTACCATTCTAAAAGTTCTTCATAAGGTCTTCAGAAAGTCACACTCTCTGGTATCATGAAATTAGTGAACACCAAACTAAAGCGTTAATAGAAAAATTGCCTTTTTGTCTATCGAATAATTTTACTTTTATGAACTTCATCTAGTAAGACTTTTCCTGCAAATCATTGATTTAAAATATTTAAAATACTTTAACTAATTAATTAAACGTTATCAAACTCGTGTTTTTATGTAATCTGTTAGTTGTAAAATTATGAAAAGATTTCAAAACCCGCATTACATAAATTTCTTTTGAGATTGGCAAAAGACGTAATGTGAAATGCAGAAAAGAAAAGAAATGGCAATTAGCATTGTAAAATCAATAACTTGTAATAACTCAAATGATTGAAATTCACATACATGGTCCTAAATTTATAAATTTTCTTAAATTTCTACATTAGCATTTAATATTTAAGGACTAACTAAGCATTAATAACATAATAACTTTCTAAACCTGATTTTATTTACTTAAAATGAATGTTCTTAGCGAATATTATTAAATTATATGCAAATATATACATACATACATACACATAACTAAAAAATAAAGAGTAAAAAATTTAAATAAATAGCTTCGGTCCACAAGCGCTCTTAAATACCGCTCAGTAATGAAACATTTAAAAATTGAAAAAAAAATATTTGTAACTCATGAAAATAACTCCCCAAGTACATGTTGAATGCTAAAAACAAAATAAATAAATAAATATATAAATTCCCGAACTTCATCAGAGCCTCGATATTGGCACAATATATATATATTTCTAGCTATATGTAAGATTTACAAAGTAATATTTATTGATTTAAATAAATTGCTTACCATTTCATGGTTTGAAATAAAAGCAATAAATTTTACTCTGAAATTCGACATATAAATCTCCAGGCACCAAGCCAGAAATCTAGATTTACAGAGCCAGTGTTCCTCTGAACAGTTGCCTGGCAGTTTGCATAGATATTTCTTCTTTTCATCTTCTATTGGACGTGGACTTATGGAGTTGATTTAATGTGTTATAAATATTTGTTCATATATATATATGTGTGTGTGTGTGTGTGTGTGTGTGTGTGTAGTTGTGTATGTGTGTGTGTGTATACTCAGCAAGTAGATACACGATATATATATATATATATATATATTTATACATATATATGCTAAGTATGTATATATGCATCCATTCTTTCTTAGCAAGTATAAGTAGCAAAGTAGCATTATGTGTTTAAATGATTTTTAGCGTAATATGTATGATTTTAGATGTTATTCACATCATTTATATTTTCCTATATAAAAGTCACATTTTTACATCCACCTAATAGAACACTATTGTATTTACGGAAAACACTTTTCTCAGATCTATAATTGCATCTCAATTCGACTTGTCCGGAGGCCGTTATTAGGTAATTCAAAAAAGGTCACACTTCATTTATTAGTCAACAATGAAAATGTCTCCTTAATAAGTTTAGTCATTACAAAACGTAAATGCGTTCTCTGATAAAGCAGTTTAGATGGAAAATGCATGAATTTAAAGAAAAATTGTGATTACCTGTAACATATAAACAAACTTTGTGAATTATTTGTAGAATAAATATTACTCCAATTACTGTTTTAAAAATTAGGAAATTAATTGAAACATTATTGTTTGAGTGGGAAATAACTATCTACTTTTTTCTGAGAGTCAGAAAATCGCAATTCGTCTAGTAAATTTGTATGAAACGTAGTTTTGAGATTTTATCACAGGTTTACATCCTTAAAATTTGAAATATTTAACATATTTTAAATTTTAAGTACTAGTTTCAAAATAATTTTTTAAACAGTAATACATTAAAACCAGAATCTGAGCCTTTTTTTAAGAAAGGGTGTTTAAATTACTTCAATAGGAAATTATAAAACATAAAAATTTATTTCTCTTAGTAAACTTCCGTCTAGAAAGAAATCAGTAAGTAAAAAAAATTAAAACCCGCAAACATGCTTATTAGTGTATTAAAATGTTACTATTTTGAAATATTGCTATATTTAAACGTTAACCTCTTTTCACTATGCCACTAAGTAAATGTTGCATATATATCACTTAAGGTTATATATTTAGACAGTGAAAAGAAAGTACAATCTAGCCCGCTTAATGAAACATTGGTTAAAAGAATATTCCACTTATAGTAATAACTTTTAGATGTGCTAAACAGAAATAAATCGTCAGTTCGATCCCAGATAAAGGAACATCCCGCCCCGCTATTCCATTAAGCAGACTCGATTGTATTCTACAACAATTAATAAATGCATTTTAAAAACAAACAAAAATCATTGTCATCATGTACACAGCAGCCGTTTCCAATAACAGATTGCAAATGATTTGTTCACAACATATACATCCCCTCATAAAACTCTCATCTCTACACCCTCTAATAGAACACGTTGGTAAATATCAGAAACACCTTTCACGGCACAATTTCATTGCACTTAGAATTATCCGGAGAGGCCGTTTTCAGGCCTTCCAAAAAAAAATCAAACAAAAATAGAAATCCCGCTACATCATTCAACACTGAAACTATAAGCCACAATAGAAAGATATGCTTTGTTGTTTTCGATACTCACAGTATGTCTCCTTTGCAAGTTTAGCGACAACCTCTCCTTTCAGCTTACTATTTCCTTTACCCATGTTTTGTGAATGGAGAGACACGAGCACACGTTTATCGGCGAGCGCCTGCCACGGTTCACATTCCTCTGACGCCCCTGACGCCACTGGCTCGCGCCCCTGCTTAAAGCGACACCTGCAGGGGCGCGACGGGGGATCAATAAATACGGGGAGCGGTTAGTTTGGGTTTTAGGTAGCATGCCTGGGTTTTTCCTCCGATGAAGTTGGAAGAGGCTATCGCAGCATTAGTGGATGGGGAGGCCCTTAGTAATTTAGATTGAAAGACCCTTTCTTCTGTTAGACACTTGAGAACAACTGTCATTGGCTGAATTACAGGAAATAATTTTGGAAATTCTCTGAAGATTTCAGCATTTATTTTTATCCACTAACCCTTTGTGAAGCAACCCTTTCCCAATGCTAAAAAAAGGGCAGCCGTTGCCATCGCTCGACTTAACTACCAGCAAAATGGCGGACGATCGAAACGTTCATCGCGTGCCACAGATCTAGAGACCTTTTTTTGACGCAGCTGGCTGTACCGCACAGCCAGCTGCGTCAAAAAAGGTCTGTAGATCTGTGTCACGCGATGAATGTTTCGGTCGTCCGCCATCTTGCTGGTAGTTAAGTTGAGGGATGGCAATGGCTGTCCTTTTTTCAGCATTGGGCTATCTAATCAGCTGTTCTCGCATTCTTCCATTTTTCAGCAGATGTCAGTAAAAAAATATCAGTGTCAGTCAATGTCAGTTAAAAATATTCGTGACCATTTTTTTACGGGAAATGACGTGCTAAAAAGTAAAGGATTCTCGTGGAGCTATGTCACCCGCATCTACTTTTATAGAAATCAAATCTATTCTTAGTGACTGCCAACAGTCAAAACGTCAGAGTTTGGTGTTCCCAGAGCGGGAACACTGCGCGTTAATGGGTTAAGATAATTCCTTTATAAGAAATATCTTTTCACAGGCAAGAAATCTAGGTTTAAAAACCGTGATTTATTCTAAAATTTATAATGTGCAATGTGTTTTTTATATTATCAAATCAATGGAATTATTATGAAAAACATAATAACGTAAGAAGGTAATACTCAAGAATGGGAATATTAAGATAATTCTACAAATTAGGCCTCCACGAAAACACGCAAAACCAAAGGAAGTGCAGTTTTTTATATAGTAGTAAATTAAATTAAAAATCAATTTATTCATTCAAGGTGCTAAACAATGTATTATTTTTACTTATTTTTTTCTATTTGGAAATGTATTCTCTAATTGTAAATTTCTTTATTATTGATTTCCTTTTTTTTCATTTCGCCTTATTAAACAAATTTAAAAAACAAACTAACATGAAAACATCCTTTCATTTAATGCCGTTTTCATTCACCCAAAGGAAATCATTTTTTTCTTTGTTTGTGTAACAAGTATTTCAGATTTGCGTGCTTTTCCGGAAAGCTGCTAATAAATTCACGTCAGATGCGAAATCATTTCAATCTATAGGACGACCATAGTAAAAAACTATCCCTATATATTTACCTCTAGCGCCCATTTTTTAAGCTGATCAAGAAAAGATTTCAAATATAGTTATTTGGAGGTATCAGCTTGGAATTCTGAGAGCGGTTAGAAAGTGGCACTTGCGGTTACGGTTAAAAATGCAAAATATGTTCGAATTGAAACGTCCATTCTTTCCTGTCTCAAAATGCTCAGAGCATGCGAAAACCCTAAAGTGCGTTGGAACGGTACGTGTATCACAGGAAACTGATGTGTTGTGCAAGCATAAAATGCAACTCAACTTTCAGTGCCTAAGCCATTGCGTTAGCAGATGTAAGTTCCTAACTGAAGAACCACTATTCTCAATTTACTATTATTTATTTATTTTACAATGAATATCTACTGAACGCTGTTCTGTGATTGATGTCTTGCCTCTGCCACATACAAATATCTTCCATGTGCACCGATCTTGTTTTAATTGCCCATTCACAAAGGTGTTTTCTGTGTGTGCATTACACGTTCGTTTTTTGTGATACACGTACCGCTCCAACGCTCATTGGGTTTCTCAGAGAATTTCGAGCCCATACCTCTGAATAACTATATCCATGATCTCAACTTGACCTTATGACTGAAAAGGCTACTATAGACCCTTACAACGGGATAGTTTTCTTATGACCACCCTGTATTTGGGCACTGAAAAAGATTTTAAAAAACAAAACTGAAAACTTTTGAAAACTTTTGAAAATTTCACCCCTGAAACCGTCGAGGTTGTGTGATTAGTTTTGAACCAATGAAATAAAATTATTAAATATAAAAAGAGAAAGTTTGTCAAAAATATATATATAGTTAGCAGTTACTTTTTTTTACTTAGAGATTAATAATAATAATATTAATAATAATATAAAATAAACTATACTTCCAACATTTTAATTTCTACTGCATTCATTTTTTATATAAAAAACTCCATTTACTTCACCTAAATAAAATTTGGATTCATGTGCTTTGCTATTACGTTGCGTTAAATCTTTTAAAACTCTAACTCACCTGAAGTATACAAAACCTGAGAATTTTCTGAAGTTAAATATAAGTAATATAATTATTTGGTTCAGTTATTATGTTTTTGATTTGGGCAGAGTTGGGAAATTTGTACAACCATTGTTCTTAAAAAGAAATTCCAGTTAAACGTCGATATTTAACAGCTCAGCAGAATTATTATGGTATTTATTTTTTTTAAAGAGAAAGACGTATATTGCTTTAATACACCATTTTTTTTAAATTTTGAGCATAATTCTTTTTAATACAAATATTGTCCATTATAAATAAGGCTGAATAAAAATAAAGCTTGCCATGTAGTTTATAGCCTTCCTTTTCTGCTTGCGTAAATATTTATCAAATATATTTTACTTTCAATTTCAGAGTCCTTTTAATATGTCCAAAACCCCGCTTAAGACTTACATATTTGGAATATTCATCATATTATTATATTATTTATATTAGTAATAGAGTGCACATGTACTAGAATACATGTTCCAGTAAATTGAAGTATTGATATAATACGAGAAAACGCACGTTGGAACAACGGTAAACAATACATAGAAGGAATGAGTTTTTTCTATGAAATATCAGAGAAGATATTTTGAGTACAGTCTTTTTTATGTATCTTTCAGTAAATGCATAGAGCTTTATTCGGTTTGTATTTAGTACTTACTGTCTGAACGGAATATGATTTAGCTTGGACTGTAAAGTGTCATAGATAAAATGAAAGAAAACTTAAAAAACAAGTAATATTTAAAAAAATTACATCAATTCCTACTTAGGTCAACAAAGAAAAATTGTATTTTAGTTACCTTTTATTTAAAAAAACTGTATTAATGTCAAGTATCACCCACTACAAGTTTTAAAAAAATGTATTTGAACTTGAGTGGATGAATAAAAAGTATTTTATTAACGACTGATCAATTTGAACAAGATATGTATATATAGGAGAGTGTGAACTAATAGTAGGAATTAAAAAAAAGAAAGAAAGAAAGGAAAAAAAAAGAAAAAAACAACGGTTACATTATTATTGGATCTAAAGGGCTCCATGTCCAAACGATATCTCTCCGGGTGATAACCCAGGTGCTAGGTCTCTCATCTGGAGTTGGTTCAAAATTACTATACTATACATACGGGGCAACGCTGGCTTGACTACTGGGCGCCCTCACACCTAAACAACATCTGCGGCTCTCACAGCGGTCAAGCCTGCAGTAGGCCCCTGACCCCGATATTAGAAAGAAAAAAAAATCTTAATACACGAAAGAATAGCTTAATACAATTTATATGAGAAAAATTCATAAAAATTACTAATCATTTTTTTTACAAAATGATTAGACATTGTACAGTTATGAAAAATGGCAAATTTATTAAAATTCTTTATAATAAACACTAATATAACGTACATTTATTGAGCAATTTTAGTTCAATACTTTATTTTTTGCACGCTCATAATTTTTTAATCCGAAAGCTCATTTATTATCTTTTAAAAAGCGAAAACGTCATTCAGGCATTTTACATGAAAAATGAAAAGAATTCACAAGAGAAAAGAATTCACAAGAAAAAACGTTGTTCATTTTAAGTCTGTAGCAGACAACAATTTAATCAAATCCTTACAGTTTCGCAAAATGATAATAGTTGATAATTTTGCACGTGACGGATTTCTCTGTGAAAAATCCTAGGACGGATATTTCTCAAAGCAACATTGTGAAACCTATCGTAGGGAAAATTAATTACTTTCTGACTTTTCCAAAGTAGTTATTTCTGCAATGTCATCCGCAGCTTTTATTGCGAAAAATTCTTTTGATGTTTCTGAATTTTCAAAGGCTGTGCACCCCGGAGAAAAATTCATTTTCAATCCAATGCGTTATTTTAAAAAAGAAAGTTTTAGTATTCATTTCAGCATAATCATAATGGATTTAGTAAAATAATTAACCTTGTTGTTGATATTTTACTGTGTATACTGATGAATGATTTTTAAAAGGGTTTAGATGATGCATTTTTCTTTCAAAGTTTCATTGTTCTTATTAGAACTTAAAATCTTAAATGCGTGTGAACATGCATACGTACGTATATGTAAAATACAAAAATTATCACACATTCACTAGTGAAAACTTCGTCACAAAATATTTAGCCATGTTTCATTGCAAGTAAAATTGTCTAAAACTTTCCTAAAAAAGTACACAACTCTTCTTAATAAAGAGACTTCAAGTATACTGAAGTGTGTCTTTTTAAGCACATATAATTGCACAAAAACTATTTCATTTTTCCTAAAAATTTGACATCAGTATAACAGCAAGAGACCTTTTCTAAGGATTTTAAAAATTATATTAAATAATTATACGCAATTTTAAATTTTAAATATGAATCTCCAAACTCTGAAACTTAAAGATGAAAACATAGTAAATTATAAATAACAATCTTAAAATTATGAACTATATTTCAATCACGAATCGGCACGATGAGTCCCATTTCTTCTGCACATTCAAGGAATTATAATTTGTGCATCATTGACACTATCAGCAGCATTCATGTTGCCACGCTTGTTAAAAAAGAATGTTTAAAATAAAACATTAAAATTATTTTGGTCACAGACACCCATTAAAATTTACAAAACCTATATAGAAAACATGAATGTAATGCAATTTGTAATTCATTTTCTATATTATTTCTTACATGATAATTACAACGGATACTACTATATTATAATTTTTAGCTATGATTAATTAGATATACATGTAATCTTACTTTTGTACTACTGAAATTAAGTCTGTTACAAAATTATTAATGATGTATCTTGATATTCACCACAGAAAAATAAATTGCGACACAAATACTCCAAAGAATATCAGTTTTAATTCAATTTATCATGATAATTTTTATACCGTTATGTAATACTTACAAAAAGGCTGTTATATAATAGTTACCGGTATAAAAAGGTGTATTTTACAATTATTTGTCCCCCATTAAAATATGAAGGAATACTATGCAAATTTTTTGGTACATAGTTTAAAAATGATAACCGCCCGGTTTGTGTAGTGGTTAGAGAGCCATTCTACCACACCACGGGCCTGTGTTAGATTCCCGTCACAGGCTTGGATGTTATTTCGTACGTCCCTTCATAGGAGGCAACGCTGTTCCACCTGCTAGGTGCCTCCATAATAAAGAGAACAACAATTCCGGCCTTGGTAGTGGCCAATGCCTATACGGCAAGTGCCCTCCATTAGAACAAAAAAAATTAATTAATTAAAGCTCATATTATTCAACTTCAGGAAACTATGCATAAATATTGTCATCATTAAAAACTCGTAAATATTTATATTTATTTTAAATATTTTTTAATTCTTGCTTAATTATTTTAAATATTTTTTAATTTTTTAATTACTTCTTAATTGTTTTTGAAAAGCTGTACATTACTTTTTTTAATGTACGTGCTATTTTCAAAGAAGTAATGTAATAGAGAGTAGTAAATTATTTAAATGAGGATGAAATTCAGAAGTATAACTATACGAAAACGAATCATCACGATATAAACTTTTAGCGGAACAGAAATTATATGTTAGCACGAGATTGCATTAATAAGTTATTTTTTATCAACCCAAAACGTAGTGTTCCATGTACGATGAAAAACTTTTTGGAACATTTGGAACTTCACGCAAAGTATTCCAAAATTCTCTCTGCAATAGATTATTCTGAAATATACTAAGTTCCTCTTTGTTATTTATGAAATGCAATACTTCAATGTATTTAGTAAATTTATGCACCTGTGCTATCTGACAAACGAATGAAAAAGTATGCTTAATTTTATAGCCGCGCATTTTGTAAAACTAAAATGTACATAGGGTGACCTTTTCTTTCAAAATTTCTTTTGTTTCTTTTTATTCATTGTTAATAAATTCTTTCCGTTAAAACAAATTCGAGTGATTTCTTTTTAGGTTTCATTCCTAAAACAGAGGACTCCTATATAGGTACGATAATGTGAAACAGTTCTTTCGTTTATATATTTAAATCAAAGAGATATGAACACCAGGAAGTGGCATTAGCTGTCTTCAGCATTGGACGAAATGAAGTAACTGAGTTGGTCTAAGTATGGCTGAGCATTTACTTTTGATTGGAGCGGATCCAAAAGGACAGGGTCCGAAGGAATCGATCCTTCAGAGAACCGGATCCATAAGGACCGGATCCTCAAAAGGACCGACTTTACTCACCACTAGATTATACTTCCATTCACTTGGTACGAGGTAGTAAAAGTTGTTAAAATTAAAACAATTTCAAGAAATATTAAAATTGTTGGTACAACTGAAGGGAGAAATTGGAACTATCACCATGGAATAACAATGTTTTGGTCAAGACAATATGGCGGCTCAGTTACAGTTTCGGCTTCACTATCAGATAAGTAATGCCATCTCCTGGTATTCGTATCTCTATGGTTTAAATACTTGCTAGCTTATTTGACGCATATGCACAGAGACTCCAGCCTCTACGTAATACAGGTTGTTCCAAAAATAATAATTTTTTAATGAAAACACTAATGTAATGATTTCTTTCACAGGTGTTTTAAAGAGATGCTCTCCTTAGAATAAAGAATAGCCATTGTTTATTGGAAACTGGGTCATAAGATATATGAAGAGGTGTGTCAGCTGTACCATCGAAAATACTGAAAACAGCCAACAAGAAGGGGCTACAAGTGAACAAATTCAAACGAACCGGTAGCGTCAGATGTTGATGGTCGTCCAGGAAGATTTTCATCCGCCACGCTACCGGTTTGTTTGAGTGGCCTGGGAGCTTACTCACCACAGAGAACAAACAACTGGAAGCGCGCCGAGTAGACGATTGCCCCCTAGCGGTGGTTGACTGAAACTCAAATCAGAGAGTGACAACATAATACTAATATAAATAATATGAAAAAAATTGTGAAGTGAGCATGTCTCGATTAAAGTCTGTAATTGCCACAAGAGGTAGCGCGACCAAATACTAAGACTACTTTGATAATTTTTCGTCAAATAAAAAAAAAATTTCCTTAACACAAAATATAGGATATATCTACACAACATGTTGTTTTTGTGATATAAATAGAATACACTCATAAACAAAAAAATATAAAACCTTCAATCAGGCTTTTATTAAAAAAATTGACTAAAACCTGAAAACATAAAAATGTGATTACTCTCTCTAATAACTTGGTCATCTACAGTATTTTCAGCGAATTGACAGCAGCGGCCTTGTTGGTCTAAGTTTAAATTATATCAGAACACCGAAAGTCAAGCAGCGATGTTCCTATCTCAAGTCATGGTCAGCACTTGAGAAAGTAACAACCTCTCTACACTGTTGATAGAAGTAGTTCAACATTTCACCATGCAATAGAGCTAAATTAGCTGCTCCCTTTCAATGAAGAAACGCTGAACCATGATTTGATCACTTTAGGCACCAAATAATGGTTCATCGTTTCTCCATTGAAAGGCTGCAGCCAATTTTTCTCTATTGTATGGTGAAATGCTGAACTACTTCTATTAACAGTGTAGCTTGGACTTCTACAGGACAGTGTGCGCTAACGAAAGCTAATGGGCGTTAAATCTGCCGTGGCTACGATGTACGCCTTGTTGAAACGATGTTTTCGAATGTTGACAGTCAAGGTGAAAGTTCCTCACTGTCAGGTTCAGTTTCTCACTGTTCGAACCGATTCCAGATTGGAATCGGTTCAAAATCTGGAGACCCCGTTTTTTACTGCTTAACGTTCTCCGCTTACAAGATGCTCACTTAATAAAATGGCCAAAACCTGAGGCCTTTGTAGAGGCGAATGCCTACGCGGCCAGTGCTTTCCCTAAGCACAACAAACTACTATCAACAAACTAAAAACTCATTGATAGAAACATAAATTGTGATAAAGAAATAATTGTAACAAAGTTCACATTTTGCATGAACGTAATGAAACAGTTCAAAAGTTGAAGATAGAGATCGTTTATAAGTGAAAAAAGAAACATTGACTAGAAAGTACTTTCTTTATTTTTATACGGAGTATTTGATGTGACTGCCATCAGCTTCTTGACAGAAATGAAGTGACTCCAAAGCACGCCCAATGGCTAAGTACAGTATTTTAGATGGATCTGTGAAAAAAAACCAAACAACATTCATGTAACACGATTTCAGCTATGTAATACCCGTGCATTAGAGGTTACAATGAGGTAATTACCATCTTTCATCTGATATTCATTAAAAAAAGTGTTTGAGATTTATCATAGCAAACAGGGCCATTGCTAAAGGGGTGTTGGAATCCCAAAGTCTGTTAAACTTGGCAAAATTAGATACCTAGTTGGCAAACTTGGCAAAAAAAATTTAACAAAAAATATAATTTACTCTTTATTTCTGGTCCACTTGGCAAAATTGCACAAACCCAGTTGGAAAGAGTAAGAAGTTGGTAATATAGTTAAAAAAATAAAAAAAGTTTGTAAAAACAGATATTTGACTTGCCAGTTTATCGAAATCCCCCCCCCCTATAAAAGTCTTAGCAATGGCCCTAATGGCTCATGAAAGTTAGCAACATCCTCTATAAGTGACTTTTTAAATTAATTCTTTTTCTTGGCTTTAAAAATATAGAAAAATTCCTGAGAATATATTCATATTAACTGCACCTTTCTATCCTTATACAGTTATTTGAATCATTTTATTATATTTGCTAGAATTGTTATGCGCATTTGTTATTGTAGAAGGCATCCTTAATAGTTAGGAATAAAGCCGCGCAGAAAAGCTGAAACAAAGAAAATTACATGAAGAAAAGAAATATTTTTGCAAAAATTTCATATTGTAGAACAGAATTAATAAAGACACAAACGTTCTTGCGTTTATAAAAACAGGTCCTTTTACTGAATACAGCAGATGGAGATTCTAATTTCTTATATTTCCTGCAATGTTCTATAAATGCTTTGGAACTTGCATTTGAATGTTTATGAACATTGCAGTAAATAATGCTTGCAAATTAAATATTTTCGTTGATCAGTATATTATTATTTTCATACATTTTTTTTCGTCTTGGTTTACCTACTACCTGCGTAACAGTAAAAATAAAATAGACTTTTATTTAATTTAATATTTACTTTTTCATATTTTGAGTTCTATTTTATGTATTGCAAATATCCCTTATTAAATTATACTTAAGTATTAAAGTTTTATTTCTTTATTTTACCCAGAGAAATAAATACACGAATGCCGAAAATGAATAATATTTTAAACTTTAGAAGGGGAATTACTTTCTATTTACTTGTAGTATACTAATAGTATTATTTTTTATCATAAAATGCGGAAAATAAAATCGTTTCCAGTAAAATACAATTTTAAATTGAATATATAACGATAGGCTGATAAATTTGTTCTTTTTAAAAGAAGAACTTAGAAAAAGTTTTAAAATTGTTATGCCATAGATTCTGAAACTTTTATTTCAGGTATTTTATCTTTTTATTTGAAAAAAAGTGCTTTAATCGAAAGTTTAAATCAGATATGCTTGAACCGGATATTAAATATTTAAGAGTATTTTAAAGGCAGACGGAAGAAGTTTATAATAAAACTGCCGAGTTAAATGTACATTAATATGCTTTCAGTTTTATTTACTTTTTTAAACATTACGCCATACATAGTTTAATCATTAAAGAAATCGAATAAAATGTGATTCATTATATATATTTATTCGAAGTATTTTAAAACACTCGTAAAACGCATAATGAACTACATTTAGAAATGTGTTCATGAACACTGAAAAATATAGAAAGTAAAATTGATATGTTTATAATTATGTTTTAAATTATAAAATAGCATTCCGTAGTATTTTACGAAAACATTAAGCAGTGCAATTATTGCTATTTTTTTAATATACAGTGTGTTCCAAAAATTCCCGTTTTTATTTAAATATTAAATTTTATCGTCTGCCTATCATTGCATCAATTCTTCAGTTCTTATAATTTGGTTCTTTCGCTCTCAATTTTGCATGAATAAAGTTCTATGTCATTTTTTTCATCATCGTAAAATGAACCCATTGCTCAATCAGAGAACTGAGCTCCACCTGATATCTTTTGAACGCAAATCGTATGAAAGATGAAACGATGAAACGATGTCTAAATAATCTCGCAAATGATATTCCTATGTCGTCCGTGCGGTAACTTTTAGAACACTATGTATACCAGAGGTTCCCAAACTGGGTGCCATGAGCGTATGCCAGGGGTGCCGTGGAGATAGCGAAGTGTTTTGGTGGAGTATAATCAAATAATTTACTCTGAACCGGTATCCCACCAAAACGTTAGCCAAGCCGATGACCAAGTGGGCTCAAAAATATTTCAGTCAAGTTTAAGAAAGTTGTGTCCAGTAGCATCTCTTTTACAGGACTCTCTGAAATGGGAGATGGGAGTGTCAAAATTCTATATCCCTTTCCCAAGAGTGTACTTCTTGAGTGTTCAGACCTATAAACAAAGTAAAAAAAGGAATGTAAAATTCACCCAAACTGCTTCATTCTAGCCTTCATATCCCAATTGCTTTAAAGGAAACTTGCCGCGAAAGTTTTTAGCCTCGCAAGGGTGCCGCGGCCAAAAGAGTTTGGGAACCCCTGATGTATACAATATAAGGTAACTCGGGGTAAGAAGCAAATTTGATTTTACTGCATTTATGTGTCAACCAATAGCAAAACTGATCGTCTTGTGTGAGGAGTCTAATCTTAGTGTATGCGTGGATTGACCATTTTATTTTGATTTATCGACTTTAATCGCCGTTACTTCTGGATCGCATGAACATTTAACATGGTGAGTAAAGCATTTATAATATTCCGTAGTTCATATACAAAGTACTTTATTTAAAACAAACACACACTAATATTATAATTTAAATGTGATATTTGTAATGTATGGGGGCTACGCATTTTCTTACACATGCAGGACAAGCAGATGCAACCATAACCTTGCAGCAATAGGATAACAAGCGAGTGAGGCATCAAGTGAGATGGGATTCAATGCATCAAATACAAGAAATTCTTACACAATGATTCCAGTGATGATCATTTGCACTGAATGAGATGGTGTGCATTCTAGTATCCAAATCTGTACCCCTACTACCTTTAGAAAATTAATTTTCAGAAAAAAACATTAAATCAGTTAACATAGTTATTGCTATTTCACGAGTAATGTTCCAGTAGTTGTATTATTTTTCTTATTTAGTGAGGGCTGCATTCTATCCCATAATTGGTGGCATATTCCATTTCTATTCGGCAGAACAATCCACAATTACATAATTTATTTAGCATTAAATTTCTCAGTGATATCCTACATACTGAAAAGAAATTAATATGTATAACCAATTAATGGAGAGCATGGTGTAATTTTTATCTCATCATTTCAATTTAGTCTGTTCTAAGAAAAACATCCTGATTTCACTGTCGTTTAACTAAGTTTCATTTGGAACTTTAAAAATTCTGAGGCAATATAATGGTAAATGTATTACTTCGCTTTACAAAAAAAAAAAAATTTCAATGCTATTCTATGTTTGAGAATTTCTTGCTTTTTTTCCCTCTTTTTTCGTGAGGGTTTCGTAATTTACACAGATTTATTGTTCGAAAACAGACTCTGAAAATTTTCGAATCTTTGACATAATTAATTCATTGAAATTAGTCTTTAGAGCTATAGAAGCGGTTTTTATATTAGTAAATAATTTTAGCCTTAATGGACCGTTAGGAGGAATTACCAGACATAACTAATTAATTTAAAAAACAAAAAGAATTCCGCAAAATTTCACCATGCTTTAAAATTTTCCTGTTTAAAGACGCTGTGGCTTTGTTCTAAACAAGTTTTATAAACACGAAAAATAATAGCTTAGAGAAAGAATTGCTTCACAGACGACATTTGAAATATGCCTATCAAACAATTCTACTACATCTGTTGAAGACATGTTAAGTTTGGAACACATTGCCCAACAAACTTAATTAATTCATCAGTTTGAAAATAAAGACTTTACCACCAGTGGAATGAAGAAAGTCCCTGTGACATGTCTAATCTGTGTCATTCACACTACTGATAAAATTAATATGAATATTTCTTCTTATAAACTTTTTAGATAGGCTGGTTTTATCGTTTTTACGCGATTCTTTTAGTGTACGCAAAAGAAATTTATTTACTATTTACGACATAACCGAAATTTCAGTGATGCTTATGTTTTAATAGAAATATACTTAATTTTAGTGATTTGCTGCTACAAGGACGAATATTGTTTTCTTTTTAAATAAATAAGTATGACGAAAAAATTTTGTTTAGATGAAAAAAGATGGAGTTTTGTAAATATCATTATCTAAATATTGGATTCGTGGTCACAGTACTAATACCCTTAAAATATTACGATACGTTTGACCATCTCATCATTTATTTCTTATGATTTCAGTCGCTCGATAAGATTCAAGTATTAATCAAACTTACTCAGATAAAATTATTCAACACGTAAATTTCATTAATATTATAACATACATTTTTCTTTCTTTCACATTCGATAGAGTGGAAATGTTCAAATATTTATAACTTTGTTCGAACTTTCGTACAGTCAGTATTTCTTATCTGAAATAACGTTTTCGCACACTTACATTAGTTTTATTTCTTTCGATAATTTATCGGTTCTAAAAAGTTTGACTTATTATTCCATTTTATGAAACACTTTTAAAGTTACAGCTTTGAAAGTAAAATATTTGGATCACTTCTTTCGATTCTAGAGGAAAACATTCTTTTATTTAAACGTACTTGTTTTATTTATTTTCGAAGTTCGTTACTTTTGCATACATGTATTTTATTAACATAACAATATTTTTTGTACTAAAAAAGTGCAATTTAGATTTAGTTCAAATATTACTTACGTCTATTTTAATATATTTGTTTATATGAGATTTCTGTCTTTGTTTTATGAAGTCATATTTATACAAATAGTTACTAACAAAGTCACCAATTAATACATTTTATGAAAAACAAAATTTATATTTTACTCTGTTTTATTCGCATCTTCCACTGCATGACTCATCAAATTGTAGTCCGTTTATGCATTTTTTTCTCTTTCTTATGGTATATTGAATTATACCGACAGTATAATCCATCATATAACACTGAACCTCAAACTTTCTTTTCTTTGTGGAGAATAAAGTAAAATTTGAGCTTAATAAACGTCCCCACACTGCATAAAAGTCTGTCAAATTTACAAAGAACCAAATACTGTCTGCCAGTATGCACGTTTATTTCCGTTTTTTTTTATACAAGTCTTCCGCAAAATTTACGGATTCTCAGTCTATTTTACAGAAATTTTCCGTATACGAAAAAAAATATACGGAAGACTTCTGTAAAATATACGGAAACAAACTTGTTTCCTGGCTGACAGTTTTTTATGTCAGTTTCACAATTTTTTTTTGCTGTGCACCAGCACACGATTCACTTTGGTCACCGTGCCATATCTTACACCCAATAATCGTGAACCTTCAGTAGCACATGAAACCAGATTCTGTTTTAAATGTCCAAGTAAATATAAAGACCATTAGACACCATTAAAGGTACTGATCAGGAACATATTACAAGTTAGATATTTCATTTTCTAGAAAGAAATTTCCTTACTTAGGGCACAGAATCCATATTGTAGTTGAGGGATTTTGTTACTAATGCCTTAATACGGACAGTTTATCCAAAATGTGGTCAAAAAATCAATTTTCTTATTTTTAAATATTACATGAAAGTCTGTTAAACTCGGAATAATTTGACATCTTATTTTTAGTCATGCACCAATAATATCACGAAATATTGTACAATTTGTTCATACATTCAGTGCAATTTCATTGGCAAACACTTAAGTGACTCCCCCCTCCCCCCCCATGTTCCTATTTTCTTCACTTTCATGTTTTAAAAATGCTAAGGCTTTTTTGTATTTGAGATAAATATTGAAAAATTTTTGTTTGTATTATTTAGGGTATAGCTCATGAATCTGTGCGTGGAATTAACCTTCAGTTTATTTTATTTTATTTCAGAAATCATATCAATATATTGGTTTACTCTATATATATGTATAGAAAAATTATATTAAACGTTATATTAGATGTATCTAAAATCCATGCACAGTCTTGTGTAGTATATACTTGAAAATCTTTTTTAATAGGACAATTTATTTTTAAAAATTCAGTGGAGTTAAAAAATAAGTTTTTAATTTGTTTTTAAAATTTTACTTAAATGTGCTGCTTAATAAGATTTTATATCAAAATGTAGTTTTATAGTTGAACATTGAAAAGCATTCAGTTCATCATTTGTACCATATTTTTTAAAATGAAAAAAAAAATTCCAAAATGGTAAACTGTCCCCTTAAAAGGAAACTTTAATTACTGCTTATAGCAAATGAAAACTAGAAAATATAAAAATAAACTCTTAAATTGCTTTGTTCGGGAAATACAACTTTTACATTCTCTGACAAAGTGAGGAACATATTGTGATAGATGGCTTCGAAAAATAAATAACTCAAAGGTTGTTTTAAGGGAATTTGTCACAAACTGGTAAGAAACTTTCTCGGGGCGTCAATAAAAATAACTCATGTAAACTCAGAATACCTTAATTTTTCATCAAAGTAAAGTGTGCTCTTGATCTCACTCGAGTAGTTTTCCAAACGACAAATGACAGCAATATTCTTTATTGAATTTCAGTGGTTTGTTGAGAAGAAGAAATGGTGAACTATTTTTAGTATCTTGAAAGATATATTTGAGAACTGTATTTTTGTACGTGGAATTACCTTTTTACTAAGTTGCTGTCAAATGTTTATACTTATTTTTCATGAAAGATGATTATCGTGTGTACACACAATTTTAACACTTTCCGTTGAAGTTGGTGAATATTATTAAGAAGTAGGTTAGATTAATTATAATCATCCTTCAAATTTCAATAAATTGTAGTTCTTCGAGAAAGGCATTAAGTAACTCAATATGAGTTTATATGGAGAGTAAAGTGATTTCCGTTCAATGCAATAACGCAGAAACCTATATCCAGATGAAAAGTTTAAAAGAAACTGAAAGAAGAAAGAATCTTTTAGTTGACTCGTTTAACGGACATCGATCTAATCATACTGGCTATTCAGTTAAACTTGCTTTTTCAATTATGACTGTTTCTTTTTTTACCTATTGCGTCAAAAAAGTACATTAAGAAAATGTCTTCAAAGTTGAACTCGTTAATAGATCTATTGTAACAAACAGGTCAACAAAAGTTTTACTTCATCTTTCAAAACTTCTGTGAATGGTCCAATTCCACTTATAATTCAACTTTTCACCATCATCTAAGTAAGAGAATGGAACAGCCAACTACTGAAAAGAGTGTACAGATGGCAAAGCTGAAAGTATGTCATCTCTTTCAGGAATGGAATATTTCTGCCTAGTGGCTAGCGTAGTTCACAGATTGGCACGGATGCATTCCTGCTGTTGCCCCATACATATTTAGCAGTTCCCTAAAAATGTAAGTGAGGTAGTTTTCTGTTCTCGGAAGGTAGCTTCAGAAGGCACTGTCATTTTTAAAACATTTGTAATTTTAGGGATTAATATTTTACCGATATATTCTTAAATGTTTTCAAATTTAAGGTTCAACAAAGTTTTTGCTTAAACTTAAACATCAATAATTTTTATCTCAAAGAAAATCCTTTTGAAACTTTTCTAGTACCATAGTATTAGTGCCTATAGTACTATACTCTAGTGTCACATTTCTAGTGCCTATAGTCCCTGTGCCAATTTTTCAAGTAACATATTTGGTGAAATTGTGCACCGAATTTATAAGAGTGTAACACGATTGCATCAATCTGCTTCAACTTTCAACTAGTTATTCTTTCAAATTTGCATGGATCTCAGATATATTCGGATTTTCCAATGTAAAAAGAATACAATAATAAATGCTCATACTTATGTTTAACTAGGCGTTGACTGCAAAATTTTTAAACGTGCTTAAGAGGTGAAATATCCCTAGAATAAGGAAGGCATGGATTCCCTTAAGGAAGGATGCCCTTGCATGTTGTGCATTAAACAAGGCTACAAAAATTATCATGGCATAGGATTAGTAAGCACTAGTGCTGGTCGTATTGAAACGGTGCAGGTGAAGTAGAAACAAAATCAAATTTATTTCATATTTTAGTGCTTTGACGAAATTTGGAAACTATCCAATTTAAAAAGAAATGGGTGTCTCCATTTTATATCTATTGTTTAATCATATATGAAATAATGTTTTATTTAGGAAATAAAACATTATTCATACAATAAATATTAACGCTTTTGGAAAAACCTGAATCCGATTTTTCTCTAACATTCATTTTCTGGAAAAGTGGAATCAAAATAATTCTGGAAAACTTCCAAGAAAGTACCAGCATTATGCAGGTGTTAAAAGCTTATCTTTTTCCGACATTTGTTAACGAAACTGAATCCTTAATCGCATAATACAGTTTCTTATAGGCAGTTAATTAAGTTCCGAAAAAATTAAGGGCAACCATGTCAAAAATACATGGCAGTAATATCTCAGGGATGAATACATTTAGGGGTAAAATATTAGCTGCATGCTCCAAAGAAAATGATAAAGATAGAGTAAGCGGGTGATAAACGTAAGCTAAATAGCTTGGCTTGAAACAAAGGACGATAAAACTGCAAATACATTGTGTTAAGCAGAGTTATCCCCATAAAATATACTTTTTTAAGAAAGGAGAGGTTATGGATGGATGAATGTATTAAAAAATAGTATTTATTGCTCATTAGGCTAAAATGTGTTTTATAATTGAATAAAATCATTGATTATGAGTCTTGTATGCAATTAAATCCATGTTACTCTATACTTTACAGGCATTCAATTTCAGAAGATTAAAGGATTTTAAATTAACATCTGTGTTGAAAAAATGTGCTAGTACTATTTCTCAAATCTAATGGTGTTAAAATTATTTTAGCAACGATATTTTAAATAATTGGATTTTCTGGGGATACTGAAAGTTAATTAAACAGCATTCAATGAATATCATGCAGAGCTAGTCAAAAATATTACAAGAAGGTAAGAAAAGTAGGCATACTGATTGAGAATTACACAGCAACCAATACCAGAAACTTCAGGGAAAAGTCATAGACAAGGTAGAAAATATAAATTACACGAAACAGTAATTTTTTGAAACACATTCTAACATTCTGAATAAAAAACAATTCCAGATCAGGAGCTTACAGCTGGTGGCCCTTGCTGCCCTTTTCTGACACCCGCAAAGACTTAGGTGAAGATTTAGCAGCATCGAATTGTACGTTCTTATTTAAGGAAAAAAATATTTCGTGAAACCCTATATCACTTTCAGATAATATTCATTCGTGAATGGATTTAATTTTCTTCGATTTTCATGAAATTCAGAGCGTCTAATTTTGTAACGAAATAGAAAAAAAAATCCTTATTTAGCAGTAGCTGATATTCTCCCATGAAAATCAATTTGATACGATCTGTGAAATTCAGATTTTTTATAACAGTGTTTATGTTAATCTTATAAATAAAAATGAAATTCTGTTTGTTTGTTTGTTTGTGGATTTGATTCGTATACAAATCCACAAAAATGGACCTATCGGCCTGAAATTTAGCACAGATATGTAAAATAATATAGAATAAATCGTGGTCCACTTTAAAACTTTGAAAGTCCACCCGTTCTCGGAATTTAAGAGATTTTTTATGCTCTCCACGCAAAAAGCTTTCCGTAATTGTAACCCCTGTAGTGAAAAAAGTGTGAAATAAGGATCGTGGTTGCAATGTGTGGCGATTTTGCCGAATAAAATGTTTTAAATTCTCAAAGTAAAAATAAAAGAATAATAATGTTTTTTTTTTTTTTTTTTTTAGTTTATATTCGTAAGGTTATTTTTTTTTAAATTATAATATCGTGTGCATGGAAAATGGGAGCAGGAATGAAATGTTTTATACGCAAATCAATAAGAATTGAAGATTTCCGAGGCTAATAGGTAATTTTTTTTTAGTTTGGCGAAAAAATAAAATGGCTCAAATGCCGATTTTGAGAAAGTGAGTTCTAGCGGTATGCACAGATTTCGGCTTGGCGCAATTTATTGAAAGCTTAAGGAAATAGATTTTTGAAAACAAGTGCAAAGGTTTTATTAGAATACAGCGTTAAATTTTAATGATCCGTGAAGAAATAATGCAGTTGTTAAGGGATTTCAAGCGATCTATCTCCAGAAATCTCGCCAAATGAGTACATTGATTTAAGTTGGGGTAATTCCGCCAAATTTCAGAAAATTGAAATCTTCTCATTTAGTACATCGGAGTAACGATGAATAAAACACGTTATAGTTGATAATTTTAAAAAATTTGGCTGTATTAAGGGATTCCACTTTTCAAATAAAGGCTTGCTTTACTTTTTCGCGGTCGAACCATTTCCCATATTGATTGCTGCTAAGTCAATGCTTCGAATGATTTCCTGAAAAAACGCTTGCAAAATGGCATATGTTGGCACTTTGGCGAGGCTTAGATTTGAAACTGGATTTTATTTGAGACTGGGATATATAACGACACTGGTTATAGATAAAAATGAATGTTGGTATGTGTGTATGAGGTTGAAAAACTCAAGCACCGTTGAGCACCGTTGCACCATGAAATTTGGTTCACCTAAGTCTTTTATCATGGAGAAGCTTTTTATGCTATCCGTTTTCCTCTAACTTGCCACCAGGTGGCGCAGCACAACGTCGAATTCTATTCCGTTTAGCCGTTTACTATGCGAATATCGTCCAACCGATTTCGATGAAATTTGGTACACGCGGATATTAGAACATGGAGAATATTTTTCAGTATCCATTTTGCTGTAACTTGCCGCTAAATGGCGCTGCAACGCATCAACTTCTATACCGTTCGACCATTCGGCATAAAATTTCTTATACTTACACATTTCAGCACAAAGAATATATTCTAACTGTGTTCCTTTTGATGTTACTCACCACTAGATGACACTGCAATGCATTATTATTTTAACTCGCCACTAGATGACGCTGCAGCAGGCCAAATTCTTGACCATTTAAACGGTCGCTATGAAAATCAGTATACATAGCTATTTGAACAATGAGAATATTTTGGCGTTATCCATTTTGCTATAACTCGCCACTCGACGGCACTGTAGCAAATCATTACTTTAATTAACCACTAGATGGCGCTGCAGTGTATCACTTCTTGACTGTGCAACTGATCGCTATGAAAATAGGAATACATAGATATTTGAACACGGGGAAGAGTTTCACGTTAGATGTCGCGTCAACACATGAACTTCAGGGCTGTCCAGCCGATCGTCCTGAAATTTCGTATTCATCGATATCTGAATGCGAAGAATATTTTCGCCGTATCCGTTTTTCTAAAACTCGCCACTAGATTGCGCTACGCCGCATGGCCTTCTGCGCCGTTCAAACGATTGCCTTGAAATTCGGTATGCATGGTTATTGAACACAATATAATGCGATATCCATTTTGCTATATCTCTTTATTACAATGAATAGTAATCACCACAAATCTTAATATCAAAAAGTCCATTCATTCCCGTGCGAAGAACGGGTACTTGAAATTCGGTATGCATGGTTATTGAACACAATATAATGCGATATCCATTTTGCTATATCTCTTTATTACAATGAATAGTAATCACCACAAATCTTAATATCAAAAAGTCCATTCATTCCCGTGCGAAGAACGGGTACTTTAGCTAGTATATACATAAGCGTGTGTGTGAGTGCATATTTTGAAAATGTATATTAATATATTGTTTTAACGTATAAGATTTATTTTGTAAACATAAATATTCCTTTAAAAATAAGTGCAAACAGTTGTAAATAATATAACAAAGTTTATCACGGTTCACGAACAGTTACGACTATTGTTTTTATGACCAGCTGTTCAAAAATTGCTTTCAACCCATTTATTTTCCCTATTTTTATGAGCTTTCATTGCAGCTCGTTAAAGAGGGAGAAAACGAATTCCTAACTCGTAAAAAATGTAGATACACAATATTATGATTTTAGGGCCTTAAGTGCCTCTAAACTTATGTTTAAGCCACTGAACTAGTTTATTCTAATCACATTGATTCTACAAATAACTGATACGGTGGGACGCTTTTTGAAATACTATTTCGCTTTATTGTATATATTGCATATATATTTGTTGTGTAACAGTTAAATATTCACAAATTATGCAAGCGTGAACAACACAACTTGAGTGCGTGTGACAAAGATTCTAAAAGTTTTTTTGTTGCATGATGCAGACAGTTTAAAATGACAAATATATATTAGTTTGTGCACGGATATACTTGCAGTTGCGTGCAAACTTCAGTTGCATTGCATACAGACCGCTCACAACGTTCTATTGGGGAAAAAAATTAAAAATTAACGGTACTCACTAAAAAAGAAATGGACTAAACTGAAAAGTGATTTGAATAACTGTTCAGCAAAGCATATATTGCTTCTAATTCGTACATCACATCTTCGAAAAATGGACTTCATTTTACACAGGCAACTGTTTTTGAGTGAGTGTTTTACAGAAAAAATTAGGGAAATGTCTGTTTACTCGCAGGAGTTGAACGTCACAAGCGTCGTTCTTTTGGCGCAAAAATCTCTTACTTGGCGCTGAAACGAAAACTTACAATTTTAATTCATATGTTATGAGTACTGTGTACTATTCTTTAGGCTTTTTTTCTTAATTCTGTGAATAAACTCTTGTGATATCACTGAACTCTGAATTGCTGTGAAGGAAATTGACCGAACTCAAGTACCTTTTCAAAACGGTTCGGAAAATATTGTGCATGTCAAACAATAGTATTGCACACAGATTTTTTTCCAACTACTGTTGAGCGAAACAGTTCTGTAAAAGTAAAGTGATTTCCGTTCAATGCAATAACGCAGAAACCTGTATCAACCTGTAGAAATATACTTTTTCTCTACTTTTACAAAATAAACTGCTGGCCATCGTAAATGCAACACCCTGAAGGAAGCATGCAAATAATATGAAATTTACAACATGCATTAGCTGAGGTGAGATATGCAAATGATTAGAATTTCAGCGCAGACGCACATCAAGCGCGCCTGTGGCGCCACCTCAAAGCGCTATTTAAGGCTTGGAGATTTCGACGGTTTCAAGTACAGCAATTGTGTTTTTCTTGCTTTTTTTTCAAAAAAACGATAAATTATGCCTCGTAGGAAACAACGATCATCTTTTGATCAAGTATCCGAGTTTGACAGAGGAAGGATAGTGGCATACCGAGATTGTGGGTTATCTTTCAGGGAAATCGGTCGTCGTATTGGACGAAACCAAACAACTGTGATGCGGATATGTGATCGTTGGGTGCAGGAGGGTACGACGGACAGACGTGATCGACCGCATCGACCTCAGTGCACCACGTCACGTGATGACAGGCAGATTGTACGCATGGCAGTGACGGACCGCACACACGTCACATCACGAACCATATCACAGCAGATTCAGTCTGTAACGCATCATCCAGTGTCTGCGCGTACCATTCGACGTCGTTTACAGCAGAATGGTCTGTCCGCAAGACGTCCGTTGCTTTGTCTACCTCTGACGCGGAACCACAGACGTCTCCGCCGCCAATGGTGCGATGAAAGAAGGATGTGGACGACAGAATGGAATGAAATTCTCTTTACTGACGAGTCACGCTTCTGTATGCAACACCACGACGGTCGGATTCGAGTCTGGAGACACCGTGGAGAGAGGATGCTGAACAGCTGCATTATGCACCGTCACACTGGTCCTGCACCGGGTATTATGGTATGGGGCGGTATCGGATATCTCTCTCGCACTCCTCTAGTACGCATTGCCGGTACTTTAACCAGCCAGCGCTACATCTCCGAGGTGTTGGAGCCAGTTGTCCTTTCTTACCTTCAGGGCTTGCCAACAGCCATATTTCAGCAGGATAATGCACGGCCACACGTGGCACGCATTGTCCAAGGGTTCTTCGTCAATCACCAGATTGAATTGCTTCCCTGGCCGGCGCGCTCTCCGGATCTTTCGCCGATAGAAAACATGTGGTCCATGGTTGCTCAACGACTGACCCAGAGTTCGTCCCCAGCTGTCACACCAGATCAACTTTGGCAACGTGTGGAAGCTGCTTGGTCTGCTGTACCCCAAGAACACATTCAAAGTCTCTTTGAATCAATGCCGAGGCGTGTGGCAGCTGTGATCTCCAACAACGGCGGCTACTCTGGGTACTGATTTTGGCAGGAACCACGCTTCATAGAATGCTGTAAATTTAATCATTTGTTACTTGGTCAACATGTTATCTACACAATAAATTTTGTTGTGATATCTCTTGTTTTTCTTGGTGTTGCAATTTGGGTGGCCAGCAGTGTACTTTCAAACTAGCGAATTCGTCGTACAAAATATTTATGTTTATGTAAAATTCAGCAGTTTTACTCTGAAGATGTAAAATTATCCCAGGGTCACATTCCATCAACAAGGATACGTTTAATATGTCTTTTCTAGATAAATTCTGCATAAAGTAGCACGCAGTATTCGGGAAAAATGTCAAGAGCATGCGAATTTGCATTGCATTCAAATAGGTTTACATGTAAGCCCTCGAAAAATAGTTTGGCCACTCCCAAAAACTCCTGTCTTCAATTTCGCAAGGAAACGAGTTTTGTCCTGCTTAGCACGCAGTAAAAATACCATTAATAAGATCATTGAAAAATAGACGTTCTCAATTTATGCAAAATTTTTCTGCTTCACCCCTGAAACTTAAAAAAAAAAATCTTTCATTCATATATAGGATGTCCGAAATTAAATGACCCTGTTTTAAAGTTATTTACAGACGAAACTATTTTTGAGAAATTTATGAAATTTCCGGACATCATGAAAGTAGGGGAATTTGTTTGAGCAAATAAAAAAAATAGTTCAAATTTTCGCAAACAGGGCGATTTCCATAGCCTCCGTGCTTCCCAGACCTGAATACATTGGACGTTTGGCTTTGGGGACGTTTAAAACATTTGGTAAGTCGTGATAATCCAAGATTTTGGCGTGATCTTTTTAAGACAGCATTTCACATGTTCGTAACATTTCTCCGAACACTATGCGGTCAGTTGTTGAACATGCTTTCTTACGATTCCAGATGGCAGCTGACAGTGATGGCCGTCATGCTGAACATGTTTTGTTGCAATAATATTTTAACTATCATAAATGTATGCTAAATGTGTAATATATTAAAAACGTCTTCTGGTGGCGAAAATTTGAACTAATATTTTTATTCGCTCAAAAAAAAATCCCATACCTTCATTATGGCCTACACTAAATTTCATAACTTTATCAATTATAGTTTTGTCCGTTGGCAATTTTAAAATAGGGTCCTTTAATTTCGGACAACCTGTATATCAGAGTTATTTAGAAATATTATTTTGCTTTGAGAGCTCATATAAATTTATTTTATCCTAATTTGCTTTAGCTCTATTTCTGATTTAATATATATTTTTTAATTCTTTATCTGAAACTAGTTACTTCTTTTTCTTCTTTTGGTGAGATATTTCTTATTCGTAACAGAAATGTTTCATATATGCTTTTTATATTTTTATATACATTTGTATCATACCATTATACGGACATAAATTCACAATTAGTGCAGGAAATAGTAAATATATAAAATTTATCTTGAATGCAAATGTACTATCTAAAATTTTCAAAAAGGATTAAGGGATTTTCTTACACAGAAAAAATTTTGGTTTTGAATTTCTACAAAAATAGTCTGTCGACTAATGCTATTAAGTGGTCTATTAGTACTGATACATTTTACCTTATTTTAAAGATAGTGAAAAAATTTATATCGCACGGATGTAATTTTGCATAACTAATAAAATATAAAATTTTAAGTATCATTTCATAGTTAACATTACATGAAAAATGCAGGTCATAATTTCCAAATGTCTAGTTCTAAATTTTTATGTATTTTGTCAAATTGTTAAAAGACCACGGTCATGATTTTAAAGTCCATGTTATACTAAGCGATCTTCCTTTTTTTAGTTTTAACGAGAAACTAAATACCTATTCGGTGAAATTCATTTTTGCCAGGATTTAATGTCAATAGATTGTACTTAATTTATTCTTCTTCTAAAGCAACGTAAGAGTAGCAATTATAAAAACGCAAGTACTTAAATGCATTATTATAAACGTACAAAAGGATAAAAAAATATAAATTATTTATTTGTACATATATTTTATTTCTAAATTTATTTGCTTTAAAATATTTAAACAGCTTTATCAAAACATCGTCATTCGATTCTGTGCGATAATAATTGCCCCGCATAATGCTTAAATATTCATACGGATACAAATTAAAGATAATAGGATTAATCCAAAGTACGAAGAGGTTTTATTTTTCTTCCATATTATTCTAAATGAGGATTCAAAATTAATTCACCTTTTCAGCAGACTAAATTTTATTTTGCATTTTATTAGCATTAAATTGCAAGGAAGAGACGCTAAAATCAGAGAAAGGCAGAATATACATTAAAAATAAAAGATTATTGAACTTGTCTTTAAATAAATATGTGTGTATATAAATATGTATATATTAAAAATAATAGAGTAATATATTCATGAATATACTATTCTATTATTTTTTTACATAGTTGCAGAATGCCGTGGTCACACTTATGAGAAATTCAAGGCACAGTCGTGGGCTGACATTACTTAAAAACAATATGTCACCTGACCTATCCGCCTATCATTGGAGGCGATACGTCACGCTACGTGTTGCGCAACTTAGTTCATTGGTTCAAACTGTCTGAAGTGCTGTCTGAAGTTTGCACCGAAGTTGAGGCATGGGCGGGGTATTTTAAAATCCGCGCGGTTTCTTAGCTCATTTTTTCTCTTTTTACGGTTGCTACGGCAATCGTTTGCCGGGAAAACGAGATACACAAGAAAAGAACACATTTAAGAATTTACCTAAAGAAATGGCAAAATAGTCGAGAGTTTAAAATGCCTATAAATGAAAAGCTTTAGATTCTATCACTTAGAATTTATTGATTGTAATTTCATTACATATATACCGGGTGATTCAAAATAAATGTTAAGGCGATTACTTTTTAAACCGTAAGTGATCGAAACATACTTCTAATTAGAAAAGTTCCTCAAATTAAGAGTAGCTTTCAGATGTGGCATTGTTTTACTGGGGGTTGTATATATATTAAAATACGAAGTTTAATTTTTATATGGTCCCTCCTTTCCTGCCCTTTATATTTAAAAGAATGTTGCTCTTTGCCTAAAAAAATTAATAAAACAAATTACGTGTCTCTACGTGGAATAGTTTTCGAGATACTATATCAATTTGAAAATTTTGGTATTTGTCGCCAAGCAATAAGGAGATGTCTCCAAAGTGAGAAAAATGCAACTACTTTTCAATAAGGTCAACTTTCTCTCGGTTCGACTGCTGTGGGACCGTGTACGCTAATGGGAGCAGGTGCACGTAAAATCCATCGTGGCCCCAATGTCCTCCAAGCAGAGCCTGATTATGACCAACAGGGGCCCCGGACATTGATGAATTTGGAGGCCCCATCTATGAAAGTTGTTTTATTTGTCATAAAATTTTGATTTTAAAAAATATTTCAGAATAAACTTTGAAATTGGGGGCCCTTTCCAGCCGGGGGCCCTGGACAAAGTAACGATTTGCCCATGCGATAATAAGGCTCTGCCTCCAGGCTGTTAAACGATACCTCTGGGGTGCCGATTTCAGGGGGTTGGTCCCTCCTCTGGAATTTGTTCAAAATTAGGGAACCCCTAGCTGAGTCGGACTTCCTCCCACTGGGTCTCATTAAATGGAAGCCGCCCCTTCCGCCCATCTCCTGCCTATGTGGGGGATCTGGCACCACACCGCGGTTGCCAGAGGGCATTAGCAACAACAACAACTTTTCAACAGTCGTTAATTCATGTTAATAGTCACGCGATAGACATAGTTGGCTGCTCAAATCCTAATTTCGCTAGAATTTTCCGGTAACGTATGTTTGGCTGCTTCTATCGAAAGTTACCCACACCATAGTAACTTACACCATCATTTTGTCATTCTCGTTTACACTTAAAAATTCCTTCTCTGGAAGAGGGACGTATTTAGCGGATGACCCCTGAAAAGACTAAATTATCGCTAATTTCATAAAGCAGTAACAATCATTTTAGGTAAAACTCCACCTGTTAATTTCACACATTTAACGCGTTTAATTGCTTTTCCCAACAATGGTAACTTTATTTTTTTTTATCATCTCATGGTTGATCCCCTAATGTAAGGATTTTTTTCACCTGGAAACGGACATCAACGCTGTAGATAAAATGGGTTAAGCAGGCCTCTCAATTGGTCCTATTTTTTAAAATTCCTACCTCCATAAATAACAGAGTAAAATGTTCTGCTTCTTCAACAGTTGTTAAATGTTCTTTTAGTGGTTTCGACTAGCAAACCATTAAAATTCTAGGCTATATAAATAAAACTTTGATGAAGATAGGGATTTAAAAAAAATAGGACCGATTGAGAGGCCTGGTTAAGTCATCATTTTCAAAATTAATTTTCTCGCTAACTTTTTCACATAGAGATGCGGGATTTGTTTTATTAATTTTCTTAGGCAAAGAGCAATATTCTTCTAAATATAAAGGGTAATAAAGGAGGGACCGTATAAAAGTTTAATTTCGTATTTTAATATTTATACAACCCAAGTAAAAAAATACCATACGTGAAAGCTTCTCTTAATTTAAAGAAGTTTACTATAGTTGGAAGTATGTTTCAATCACTTACGGTTTAAAAAATAATCGCCTTAACATCTATTTTTAATCACCCAGTATATGTATATATACAGGTTGTGTCTTAACACCCTCCCGGGTTTGGAAGGCTTATAAAAAATATATTACCAATACAACAACAAAATTGGCTTTACTGGAGAAATTAACGTTACAAGTTTTATTTCGCAAATGTTCAATACGTTAGCCATTTACGATGCGACATATATCAAGTCTACAGTCAAATTCCTCATACACTCCGTTTAACATGTATCGAACAATGGTAGGGAATGTGGTTATCATCTTTTTCCATAAATCTAGTAAATCACGTATCATAGAGGGCACGAACACATGATCTTTTATGTAACCCTATAAAATGAAATATCTCATGGAGTTAGGTCCGGGGAGTGAGGTGGAACTCGTCTAATCCAATGATGAGGAGGCTATTTGTGAAATAAAACTTGTAATGTTTCATTCTCCAGTAAAGTCAACTTTCTTGCTGTAACGGTAATGCATATTTTTCATAAGCCTTTCAAACCCTTTTCATAAGCCTTTCAATATATATATATATGTAACATTAGGCGTTACGGGATAGTTGTGTCGTGGAACCGGTGGTAAGGCGAGGGAGAGGCATGGCTGTTGAGGTCTCCTGGATGGCTCGGGACTCTGAGCCGCTATTGCGGGAATCGGGCCGGATGGGTTGAGGCTGTAGAAGGCCGATCGTCGTTGGCCGGGAGCGATCGTGAAAATCCTTGGGCCATAGCGGCCGTCGATGGAAGAGAATGAGACGGACTCCAACTGCGGTTACGTAATTTTATTGGACGATTGAGTACATCTTTCTTAGGCAGGTGCGTCACCGGAAAGATCTGCTCCTGATCTGTCGCAGGTCCTTATAAAATCTTTAGACGTCATGTAACATGAACTCAAACGCGTTGCAACCATTGGCCAAAAGCTAAAACTGGGCAGCTGTTTTCCTAGGGTTTATTATGACTTTTAAGACGCCTATGTGGCTGGCTGCCGGGACCGTCTACAAAGTTACAAAGGAATTGCAAGTGACCGTGTAGTAATTGCAGTTTTTGAACGCGGACTTCTTTGTTCCAAATGAATTAAACTGCGTGGTTCCAGAAATATGGGGTTTTCATAGGCTTTTGACTTGTAATGTTACAGAATATATATATATATATATATATATATATATATATATATATATATATATATTGCGTCTAGTATGACACGCATAGCCTCTTACAACATTTTTAATGCCGCATTTCATTAGTGTTTAACAAAAGTTTATTTTTACCAAGAAAGCTATTATACTTACCATTATTATTGTAATTATTATTATTATTATTATTATTATTATTATCAGGAAATGCAAATTATTTAAACTTATAAAGAAGTTTGGTTTCTCCTTGTCATACTTCATGTGGACAAGGATTGTTTTGTGGATTGTTTTGTTAGGCAAATGCAAAAATATAATTTTCAACATACATATTCTACAACACTAGATATTCTGACAGTGTATTTAGTAAATACTATCATATTTGTATTTTCCTACATTTATTTTTGGCAAATTAAAAAAAATGTATTTACTTAGAAACAAATGCGTTGCCGCATATTCTCCTTTAAATAATAATAATAATAATATAACATCACATTTTTAAATTAATGCAAGGCACAGTGAAATTTATGTAATCTGATCTTCTAAGCTTAAAGGTACAATGTCAGTTTCTTTAACGAGCTGAATTATGATTATTAAAGAATAAAATTTTTCAAACGAACAACTTTTTCTGCTAATTTTTTCATCCATATCTTATTTTTAAAGCAGACAAACTACATTCCAAGCCTTACGTTGAAGTTATAATATACATAATGTACATTCTGAGTTTTTTAAAATAAATCTGCAGCAATTTTATATATTTAGCTATTCATGTGGGATTATAAGCTAATCCATTACTTCAGTGGTATTTACTTTCCTTAAAATAACTTAACGCTGCATATAAAATATGCTTAATTTCACATTTTTTCTAAACGTATAATATTCGTAGTTAGTAATAAGTTTAAAGATTATTTGGGCAAACGACTGAAATAATGAACATAGCATTTCATATATAAAAAATTCCCATTAATGTAAGTCACATTATATGTGCTATATGTAGTATTATTTATTACGTTAGTCGTTAGGAAATTAACTTTCCCATGGCTAATAAAAAAGAAAAATACATTATTACCAGCGAAAATTGTGGCAAAAGATACTGCAATATTTCATCTATTTCTCAATATAAGAATAACTTAAAGGGTTGTCATATCTTGTCATACTTTGGTATAAGTTTTTGTTGTCCAGTGTCATACAAGTCTCTACCTGAGAAAGGAGAAAACGAAATTTATTTGCAGTATTCATCAACGAAACAGTGACGCTCGGACAAGAATAGAGTGGATCCACCCTAAGGTACTAGTCTTGCTTCCAGTGACTTGCACCTGAAGAAATTCATATCCATGCATCGCTTTTCCGCTGATGAAGACTGTAAGCAACTGTGACATTCTGACTCCTTTCTTATGCGGCATATTTCTATGTCACTGGGCTACAAAAACGTATCCCACGGTATGACAAATATTACACTTCAGGTTATTTTTATGCTGAGAAGTAGCTGAAAGCATTACCTTTTGGAATAATTTCTTATGGTAATAATGTTTCGTTATTTTTTATTGACCGTGGTCAACTTACTTTCCGGACAACCCACGTATATAGCAGTCGTGTTAGTAGGCTTTTAAAAACGTTTCATGTGGCTAAAAGAAATTTACTTTTTCCAACATTTTATCACTTAGTTTTTCAATATTATCCTTTAAAGACTGCGTGTTCAAATTTTTATATAAGATCAAAATGGACAAGGCATTTAAAATAAAACCTCCTTTTATTTTACAGATTACACGAAGTGTAAAAAGCATGTAACAATTTTCAAAATCATACAGCATATACGTAGATCTATTGATGGTTCAGGATTAATTTATATTCAATGTAATTTTTATTTTCTAGCAGCATTTAAACGTGATATTCAGTTTTCTCATACAAGCAAAACAAACAAAAATCCAAAACACTAAATCAGCGTAAATCAGTGTTATAAAACATTGTATTCCTTAGGAGGTTAGTTTTACGGCCACATTAAGAGCAAAGTAAAATTAAATTTAACCCTAGAGTGGAAGCTAGTAAAATAGAACGGTAAACATTATCGACAAGCTTTTTACGAGATTTACGCAGACTAAATGGCTTTAAGCAGACAAAGAAAAAAGAAATCCGTTCCACTTCTTCTTTTTTTTTAATGTTTGGAATATAACGAGAACCGATGCGAATTGGAAATGTAAGGTAGATTTTAAGGACAGTTCTCTGTGATTAAATGATACCAATCTTTAAAAACTTATAGTATTTTGATTTAACTGACATTGCTTAGGTAAAAGTTTGATATATTAATGTAATACAAGAAAATAATTATACGTGCATACAATCAAAATGAAGGAGATTCTTATTTTTAAGAATTTATTAGTACTGTAAAAGTCATGAATAAAGAGAGGAGTCCTTGAAATATTCAAGGATTTATTCGTTCTATGACGTCATAACTGCACTTTATCAAAGATCTATAGTTTGTTGTCGAATACTTTACGGTACCGCCCACATCAAAGGTTATCGGAGAGATTCTGGTATTGAGAGATAAGAAAAAGGGATCATCACACATGTATATTTATAAGTAGGGGAGACCGGGGTTAGTTGTGCCAGGGGCAAGTTATGACATCGTGCTTCTAGACTGAGCCGATAGGTTGCAGCACCTGTCGCGTCACATGAGGGAACAGGTTGAATGTCTCAGTGTGCTGTGAATGTTTGCAAGTTTAGCGTTGTTTTGTTTTCGAGATTAAAATACTTCTCGTGTTTTGTATTACAAAAGTAAACTTTGTGACCTACGTTGGAATCATCCTTGCTACTAGGTGATACTGAGCTATGTAAACTGCTCTAACATTTTTTGATTCGTTGTGTTTTTAGCTGTTATTCTATGTATTTCACTTGTTGTTCATACCAACATTTCGGAAACTAAAAGTTTAAAATGGCGTAAGGCAGGGCTAGTTGTGACGAAGCCTTGCGGGCACATTGTGACATTGCCACTGCTTACCCCTTCATAATTTTTAATTAAGGTTTGTATGTTTCAGGAAAAATGGTACGAAATTACTAAAGGCGTACTGAAAGAGTTAAAGCAACTTTAGAACATTATAAAAGGGCTGCAATAGAAATAAATTCCGCAAGGAGCAGTTTAAGAAAAGCACAAAAACTATTCAATGTAAATCGGATGTCCCTTTGTAGATATATTAATAAAAATAAGAGTACTAATACGGAAGGAAATATATTGAGCACTGTGTCGATCTACGACATACCCTGTATTGTCAAAATAGCCCTTTATAGTGCTGCCACTACAAAAATATTCAAGCAGCATTTCGTTCACGTGGAATTTGGGAATTGAATAGGAAAATTTTTACAGATGAAGACTTCCTATGCTCCTCAGAAATAAATGCAATGCATCAACTGTAAGTTTTGTAGAAATAAGACCGCTCCCTATAGTAGCTCGAAAGGGCAAGAGCTCCGCTCGTAAATGTTTGAAATTTACCATCCTAACAAGCACACCTATAAAAGAGAAAATTCGAGCAGAATAAAAAACAAGAGAATGCAGGGAACAAATAGAAGAAGAGAAAGCAAAAAAGAAATTACATGGAAAGGCCAAGAAGGCCATAAAAGAATTACACGGAGAATATTGAAAAAAAGGAAGCAGCAAGAAACAGATAGCTCTGAAAATGACAAAAATTTCGTATGCTTAGTTTGCTTGGAGCAATACAAAAATTCTAGACCAGGAGAAAACTGGGTGCAATGCATGGCAGGCAAAAGATTGCCGCATGTCAAATGTACCAAAAATGATCCTTTTTACGTTTGTATTAACTGCAAATCAGACGCTGAAATAAGCAATGAAAGCGGGGGATTAAAAATATAAATAGGTCTACACGTTGTAGAAGGGCAAGTCAAAGATCAATATGATCAAAGATTAGTGTTGGCTACTTTTTATTTCTTTCTTATTAACCAAGAGTTTTTCTTTTATTTTTAGTGTTGAATGTCTCTAAAATTAACTTTATAAAGGACTAAGCGTTTACAAGTGTTAGTAATTTGACTATTTTATTCTCATTTGATTTACAGTGTTATTAAAAACATAAGTGTTTTTATCGTGTTAAGAACGTTAGAAATGAATAAATTTCTCATTACTGATTTAAAAATTTCCATTTAACTGCATTTATTACAGAATTTGTATATGTTACAATGGATATGTGTGTGTCACAATGTGCCCCAAGCATGTCACTACTAGCCCCGCTACGGGGCAAGTTGTGACAAATTTCGAGGTTACGCAGAATTCATTTTATGTTATGAAAAACGTTAATAATGTTAATGATAGTTTTATAAGTATGTTATACAAGGTTTACTCTAACGTTTGATACACTGAATGGTTTATTTCAGTTCAAATCCTGTCGATAATATCAAAAATATCGAAAATGTCACTACAAGCCCGGTCTCCCCTACTAATTGTTCGTAATTATTCGGACAACGCTACAGTACTATGCACCGACCCCACAAAGCATATAGTTAAAAAAATATATATAACTATAATAACATTAGTCTAACACAATACACCGAATTTTGAAAATTCATTAAACCGAAAAGTGAATAAGCGAATTATCACATTGTACTCGCCTTGAATAAGAAACGTTTCACTCTGAAGATGAATGGACACTTTATACCATCCTAAACGATCCGTATTGATTCATTTTGCATTTATGAGTGTGCCGCCCAGGTGGCGTAGTGGCTTAAAAACCATTCTATCACGCCTTGGGTCCGGGCTCGAATCCCGCCTTGCGCAAGGATGTTAACTTGTTCGCCTCTTTATAGGGGCCCCCATAATAAAATGGCCGCAATACCTTCCGGCAGTTGTAGTGGACAGTGCCGGATCGGCAAGTACTCGCCCGTTGAAAAAAAAAATTGTGAGTATTATTTACATTTGCAAAAATCATAATTTAACACCAGTATTTTGAGTGACATTATATTATTTAACTAGCTGAAGTACCCGTCCTTGACGGGTTAGTGAATGCAAATTTCCAAAAAGCAAGAACTTTCGTCAGCATTGTAGGAGTACACAGAATGGATGGAGTATGTTGCCAAAGTAAAGAAAGCGAAGTTATAATTTTTATGTATTGTTAAAATATTACAGGTTAGAGAGTAACAAAGTAGTATCATTTCATTCGCTTTGGTCGTAATTATGTGATGCGCGAACGAATATTTACGAATATAGAAATAATCGCAAAATCTCAAAATCTAATCAACATCTTTAAAAATTGGAAGCCTAGAATTTAAGTTGAGTGACAACCTATCATATCACCCAATTTCGTTTCATTCCCTGCAGTCTTTATTTCGTGATGCTGGAACAAAATTTCAGCATTTTAAAACGATTTTCGCAAAATCTCCAAATGTAATCAAAATATTTTAAAAATTCAACGCCTATAAATTAAGATTGGCAACTACCTATCATATCACTAAATTTCGTATCATTCGTATTAGTTGTTATTACGTGATGTTTAAAGAAATATAAACGTATTTTGAGAGAATTTTCACAAAATCTCAAAATCTAATGAAAATGTTTAAAAAATTGGATACCTATAGTTTATGTTGAGAAACCATCTATCATGTGACCAAATTTCATATCATTCGCTTTAGTCGTTATTACGTAATGCGGGAACAAAGATTCACTCAGTTTTAAACGATTTTCGCAAAATCTCGAAATCGGATCGATTTTTTAAAATTAGATGCTTATAGTTTAAGGTGAGTGACCACCTATCATTTCACCAAATATCATTTTTTCACCTTTGCAGTTATTACGTGATGTGCGAACACAAATTTACACAGTTTGAAAGGATTTTCGCAAAATCTGAAAATCTAATGAAAATTTTTAAAAATTCGACGCCTATGTTTTAAGTTGAGTGACCAACTATCATGACACCCAATTTCGTATCATTCGCTTCAGTCGGTTTTACGTGATGCTTGAACACAAATTTACGCAGTTTGAAACGATTTTCGCAAAATCTCAAAATCCATTCAAGATTTTTTTTAAATTCGTCGCCTATGTTTTAAGTTGAGTGGCCACCTATCATGACACCCAATTTCGTATCATTCGCTTCAGCCGTTTTTACGTGATGTTTAAACAGAAAAAGCGTCACGGACAGAATGACAGAATGACAGAACGACAGACAGACAAACTTTTTTTTGAGGGTCGAATCGGATTCCCGGGTGCTTGAAACGGATAGAAATCGCAAAATTTTTGAATTCCAAGAAATGTACAGACAAAAGTCTAATTTTATTTATATAGATAATGTATTATATTATTAGGTACTAGCTGAAGTACCCGTCCTCGACGGGTTAGTGAATGCAAATTTCCAAAAAGCAAGAACTTTCGTCAGCATTGTAGGAGTACACAGAATTAATGTAGTATGTTGACAAAGTAAAGAAAGCGAAGTTATAATTTTTATGTATTGTTAAAATATTACAGGTTAGAGAGTAACTAAGTAATACCATTTGATTCGCTTTAGTCGTAATTATGGGATGCGCGAATGAATATTTACACATACTGAAATAATTTTCGCAAAATCTCAAAATTTAATCAACATTTTGAAAAATTGGAAGCCTAGAATTTAAGTTGAGTGACAACCTATCATGTCACCCAAATTCGTTTCATTCCCTGCAGTCTTTATTTCGTGATGCTGGAACAATTTTCAGCATTTTAAAACGATTTTCGCAAAATCTCAAAATCCAGTCAAGATTTTTTAAAAATTGGACGCCTATGTTTTAAGTTGAGTGACCACCTATCATGACACCGAATTTCATATCATTCGCTTCTGTGGTTTTTGCGTGATTCTTGAACACAAATTTACGCAGTTTGAAACGATTTTCGCAAAATCTGAAAATCTAATCAAGATTTTTTAAAAATTCGACGCCTATGTTTTAAGTTGAGTGACCACCAATCATGACACCAAATTTCATATCATTCGCTTCAGTCGTTTTTACGTGATGCTTAAACAAAAAAAGCGTCACGGACAGAATGACAGAAAGACAGACAGACAAACTTTTTTTTGAGGGTCGCATCGGATTCCCGGGTGCTTGAAACAAATAGAAATCGCAAAATTTTTGAATTCCAAGAAATGTACAGACAAAAGTCTAATTTTATTTATATAGATTATCAGATAATATATTATAATGTAACGTTCGATAATATATTATTCCATAGTATATTATAGATCAAACAATTTGACTGTAATTATTCTGCATTTTAATCTCACTTAAGCCTAGAACTCGTAATAAATTCCCACAAAAGCTGACATTTCACGTCACTCTTCTATTATCCTCGAAAAAGTAATCAAGAATGTCCCTTGCTAAATATCCATCTCCTATTGGAAATCGGTTTATTGATAACTTACTAAGTCGACACGTAATCCTCTCATTGGACTCTGTAATAATGTTGTTATACTCCATTAATTTGGATAAAAGATTTATTTTGGCTGCATTATGATTTACACAGTGGGTCCGAAATCTACTCAAAACGAATGGGTAAGCTGGGTATTAGCGAGGAAATATTCTCATTTAAGATCTTTGAATGCAGGTTTGTTTAAAATTAACAGATTAAGTTTTGTTTTGGTACATAACCTAATAAACTGCTGTGTATTTAGAAGTTTATTTTTACAACTCAAATGTGGCTGAAATTTATAAATATTAATTATAATTCTTCATATTTGTTCTACTCCACGTTTAACCAGAGTCCACCATGTATACGTAAGAAACGGGCACTCTAACTCAAGTGCTCAGAACGATTAATTTATCAGAAAATAGCAAAATCGAGTAATCAGCACCGCCAAGTATTCCAGCTCAAAAACTATTTAAATTAGAAAACGTGGTAGTCCTGTGATTAAGGTGTCGGATTGGTAACCAGAAGGTTTGCAAGCTCGATTCCAGCAAACCATTGAAGACCTCTGTGCAACTGCACCTTAAATCCGTTGTTCCGAGCAATCCATTATTCCGTTAGAAGGTTCTCAGACGTGTTAAGAATAAAAAGCTCCCCTCCCCCCTTTTTTTTTCACATGAGGATCCTAATTGAGAAAATCGCAAGGAGGAACAAATACAGCTTATCTCTATATGCACATTCGGCAACATGTGATGTATTCATCTAACAGGAGAATGTCAGAAACTCTGCAAACAATCGTTCTATACAAACGGAAAGAAAGTTGTTTATTCAGGAAAAAGTCTGTACCAGATTTTGAGGTAGACTTGCTTTTCTGCTGACCCATCTCAGTTGCTGCAGGACCACCATGGCCAAATGAATAAGACTCTGAACATGGTAGACGACTGAAGTATGATGGTTCCACGTTCGGGCCTTTCGCGCAGCTGTCGATCTAACAATCTTGAGTTTTTGGCGGTTTTCTCCAAATGCTATGTGAATACGAGCTAGAGCCCCTTAAAAATGTCCTCCAACCACCTACGCACCCCCTTGTAGGTAGGTGCCCCTGCAGTAGGCTTGTTATAAAACAAAACACATACTTGTTACTACCAAGCTTCCTTATTCTAATGCGTTGAGAAATTTATAATTATCACATCAATCTAAAACAGTTGCAGGAGGCTGATGTATCCGTTACTAGAGACATAAAAAATAGACTTTGCAATAAATGCTGGATATTAAATCAGTGCAATTTGCATTATAAAAATTTTAAGGCCGCACTTTTAAGCATGCAATATACTGAGTAATGTAGTAACTACAGCACAATATGAAGGTAGATGCAATACAAATTATTTCTGTGTTTTAGGCACTGAACGTTCAATGAAACCTGCAATATCCTACATAATTCAAACGTGAATTTACATTGCTGTTAACGTTCACATTAAGAATTATGTGCAATTTTACAATTTAAATTTGCCAATAAATTCGTTGTAGAAATTAAGATGTAAAACTTCTGAATTTTTAAAGAAAATCAAGTGTTTTTTATTTATATATTTTTTAATAAACTGTTAGGGGATTCAATATTTGCTGCATAGTGCAAAAATTTTGAAAGATTTAGAACTCAATTTTCGGTACCATACGAAAGTGGGTTTTCAACTACCTCCCACCTAGAATATATTATTCTCCGATCATTTATTAAAATTCGTGAATTAGTTATTAACGTCTTCTATGCAGGGGAAGGTGGCCTAAAATGATCCTAGAGGCCCAAATGATCCACCTATGTTTTCTTCCACACAGTCAGGGCTATATTCTAGGTAACACAAGAACTAGTTGTGCCAAGTCAAGAAGATGCCATTTCGATTGTTAAGCGATCGTGTATTATGTATCTGTGTAGAATTTTCCAAAAAACTGGATTTTATGACATTTCTTATAGGGTTAGCATTAACTTTCCTATTTATTCAGAAATACAGTATTTAATGCACAGAAATATGACTTGGTTTACTCACTAGAATATGAGTTCAGATTAGGGATGGACTGCGAGACAGAAATTTGCGAGACGAGACGGAGATTTGCAGTTTGTTGAGAGACGAGACAAGCACATTTTACATTGTGATATAGGGAATTTTGCGAGACGAGACAAAGTTTTTCAGCGATTTTGCGAGACGAGACAGCCGATTTTTCATCTCGCGTCCATCCCTAGTTCAGATGTGAGTTACACTTGTTTAGTTTGTTATGTTTCTCAGCGTATTCCAGTAACATGACCTAAAGTGGGCAGTCATACTGCCAGGTCAAATGATCCATCGACAGAAGAAAAAAACAATACTGGGCCGTAGTCTTCATGACAGTCCTCCATGGGTTCTCAAAATGTGTGACTCCCAATTACATAATTTAATTTATTTCTGCATTTATTGTAAGCCAGAATTTTGAATTATAACTTTGAAATGTTCCATATCATTGTTTGTGACATATTTTTTTATTTTAAAATTTTCATAAAATAAATCATGCATGCTATATGATTGTAAAATTTATTTTATTTCATTATATATATTCTTAATTACTTTTACCTCTTTTATTTTGCAGATAAAATATATTTATTTTTGAATGAAGGATCATTTTGTCCTTGGGTGAGTGTAAAATGATCCTTTGGACTCTTTTTCAAAATTCTATATTTTTCTGTTACTCAATTTGGGTTTAAAATAATTTTAAAATATATTTAAGATGAAAATATAGCGTAAAATATTGTGGCAAAGATCCAAAGTTTTATTCACCATGTTTGGTATTTTATGCAAATTTTCCTGTTAAGAGTATCAGTTTGGGCCACTTCCCCACTTCCCACTACAATTTTGAAATGTAAAATTAATCAACGCCACCGACTGAGTTACGCGCAAATATTAATGAAGTGCATTGAAGAAATTTGTTACTATTATTAAAGTAAACAATTACTAAATAACTTTGTTAAATCGAATGAGCACCTTTACTGAACAGAAACGGAATAGTTAAACTGAAATATTTAAAAAAAAGGATAATGCCTGCACTTTTTAATGAAATTAAGTACAATATCTTATAAATAAAAATGAAATTCTGTTTGTTTGTTTGTTTGTTTGTTTGTTAGTTTGTTTGTTTGTTTGTTTTTTGATTTGATTCGTATACAAATCCACAAAAATGGACCTATCGGCATGAAATTTAGCACAGATATGTAAAAAAATATAGAATAAATCATAGTCCACTTTAAAACTTTGAAAGTCCACCCGTTCCCGGAATTTAAGAGATTTTTTATGCTCTTCACGCAAAAATCTTTCCGTAATTGTAACCCCTGTAGTGAAAAAAGTGTGAAATAAGCATCGTGGTTGCCATGTGTGGCGATTTTGCCGAATAAAATGTCGTTCGTATACAAATCCACAAAAATGAACCTATCGGCCTGAAATTTAGCACAGATATGTAAAATAATATAGAATAAATCGTAGTCCACTTTAAAACTTTGAAAGTCCACCCGTTCCCGGAATTTAAGAGATTTTTTATGCTCTTCACGCAAAAAGCTTTCCGTAATTGTAACCTCTGTAGTGAAAAAAGTGTGAAATAAGGATCGTGGTTGCCATGTGTGGCGATTTTGCCGAATAAAATGTTTTAAATTCTCAAAGTAAAAATAAAAGAATAATAATGATATTGTTAGTTTATATTCGTAAGGTTATTTTTTTAAAATTATAATATCGTGTGCATGGGAAATCAGAGCAGGAATGTATTGCTTTACACGCAAAACAATAAGAATTGAAGATTTCCGAGGCTAATGTGTAAATTTTTTTAGTTTGGCGAAAAAATAAAATGGCTGAAATATGGATTTTGAGTAAGTGAGTTCTAGCGTTTTGCACAGTTTTCGGCTTGGCGCAATTTATTGAGAGTTTAAGGAAATAGATTTCTGAAAACAAGTGCAAAGGTTTTATTAGAATACAGCGTTAAATTTTAATGATCCGCGAAGAAATAATGCAGTTATTAAGGGATTTCAAGCGATCTAACTTCAGAATTCTCGCCAATTGATTACATTGATTTAAGTTGGGGGAATTCCGCCAAATTTCAGAAAATTGAAATCTTCTCATTTAGTACATCGGAGTAACGATGAATAAAACACATTATAGTTGATAATTAAAAAAAAAATCGGATGTATTAAGGAATTCCAATTTTCAAATAAATGCGTGCTACTCTTTGGAGGTCGAACCATTTCCCATATTGATTGCTGCTAAGTCAATGCTTCGAATGATTCCCTGAAAAAACTCTTGAAAAATGGCGTATGTTGGCACTTTGGCGAGGCTTAGATTTGAAACTGGATTTTATTTGAGACTGGTATATATATAATAACACTGGTTATAGATAAAAATGAATGTTGGTATGTGTTTATGAGGTTGAAAATCTCCAGCACCGTTGAGCACCGTTGCACGATGAAATTTGGTTCACCTAAGTCTTTTATGATGGAGAAGGTTTTTATGCTATCCGTTTTCCTTAACTTGCCACTTGGTGCCGCAGCACAACGTTGAATTCTATTCCGTTTAGCCGTTTGCTATGCGAATATCGTCCAACCGATTTCGATGAAATTTGGTACACGCGAATATTAGAACACGGAGAATATTTTTCACTATCCATTTTGCTGTAACTTGCCGCTAAATGGCGCTGCAAAGCATCAACTTCTATACCGTTCGATCGATCGGCATAAAATTTTTTATACTTACACATTTGAGCACGAAGAATATATTCTAACTGCGATGATGTTACTCACCACTAGATGACACTGCAATGCATTATTATTTTAACTCGCCACTAGATGACGCTGCAGCAGGCCAAATTCTTGACCATTCAAACGGTCGCTATGAAAATCAGTATACATAGCTATTTGAACAATGAGAATATTTTGGCGTTATCCATTTTGCTATAACTCGCCACTTGACGGCGCTGTAGCAAATCATTACTTTATTGAACCACTAGATGGCCCTGCAGTGTATCACTTCTTGACTGTGCAAATAATCGCTATGAAAATAGGTATACATAGATATTTGAACACGGGGAAGAGTTTGGCGCTATCCATTTTCCTATAACTTGCCACTAGATGTCGCGTCAACACATGAACTTCGGTACTGTCCAGCCGATAGTCATGAAAATTCGTATACATCGATATCTGAATGCGAAAAATATTTTCGCCGTATCCGTTTTGCTAAAACTCGCCACTAGATTGCGCTACGCCGCATGGCCTTCTGCACCGTACAAACGATTGCCTTGCAACTCGGTATGCATAATTATTGGACACAATATAACGCGATATCCATTTTGCTATATATGTTTATTACAATGAATAGTAATCACCACAAATCGTAATATCAAAAAGTCCATTCATTCCCGTGCGAAGAACGGGTACTTCAGCCAGTTTCATATATTAATTAATGTAAGAATGAAAACACTTTTTAATTTCATAGTCCAAATTACATTATGAAATTCTATAGATGTTAATGTAATTTTATAGACTTAAAAAAATTTAAACATGATACATTAGAACCTTTTTTTTTGTCATGTTTCAACGCAAGTCAGTAGAAATTGCTTCAAATACATACATACATATATATATATATATATACTTTTATTTATTAATTATGGCTTAGGCACACGTGCGGAGACATTGCCCTATTTATGGATGAACTCTTTTATTTTTGCTTCCAAAATTTTTACTGCATTCAATTTATTCATAAATAATCATTCATGTTTTTTATTAAAGTAAAGAAATAAGGGACATTTAGGTTTTATCATAAACTGGCAAGCTAAAAAAAAATCACGAGCAATCTTACAATAAACTCGTACAAAAACTTACGATGATGAAGATGATTAATTATTTTAATAGAGTGTCTTAGAATCCTTTAAATGAGTTCTTAAAACAATTTCTTCTAAACAATTCTTAAAGTGATTAATCATCTCAAGTTTGACAAATATTTTATAAGAACAAATTCTTGCATGTCAGACAACAAAAAGTTGTTATTAATCATACAACAGAACGATGGTTTTACTTAAAATGCTAAATGAGTATTTAATGATATGCTGCGCTTAGCTGTTTCGGTTTCGTGATACTTGGTCACTCCTTAAAGTGAGGATTTCAAGCACTTAATTTTACGCCATTAGCATGAAAGAAAATACCCAAGTGGGTATTCTAAGTATTTTTACGAATGGAGAAAGAAAGTGCATTAAAGCCATGAAGATGTTTTAGTCATGTGGTGAATAATTTCATGATATGATTTTTGTTCAAAGGAAATGCACAATTGTAGAAATTATTAAGAATTGCATTTGACCCTTTGAGGCGCAACCCTTTCCCAATGTTGAAAAAAGGGCAGCCGTTGCCATCGCTCGACTTAACTACCAGCAAGATGACGGACGATCGAAACGTTCATCGCGTGCCACAGATCTAGAGATCCTTTTTTGACGCAGCTGGCTGTGCGGCATTTAATTCTGGAATTAAATTTTCTTCTTTAATGAATTCAAAGTGCATTGAATTATCTTTATTCCCAATTTTATCCAATTTTTTAATGATAGAATGCAATTCAGTTTTCTAATTTAATTCCAAAAAGTTAGACAATTGAAGTTGTAATAAGCATAACATATTTAACAAGCTTTATAAATTTTAAATATGAAAAAAAAGCGTATATATAATGTTAAACATTATAAAAAATGAATTATTTGCACATACAAAATTCTATACAGTATTTAAGACAGTGACCTATGATATGCTTACCTAATTTGAAATCAGTTTAATGCACCACATGCAAGCTAACGCACCTTCAATAATTAGTATTTATAGGAAGCAATGTACAAATATTCTTTTTTACAGTGCTGCACATAAATATTAAGCATTGCAGCATAAATATTAAGCAGTAAGTTTGCCGTGCTGCACATAAATATTAAGCATTGTTACACACCAAAATTTATTCAGATTCTGGGGTGGTGACCTATAAAATACATACCTAATTTAAACTTATTGAAATGCACAATTGAGACACTAGCACTTTTTAAATGATTTGTTTCTATAGGCCGGGATGTATAAGAGTTGGTTTTTTTTCGCAGCCCAGTGAACATACTATCTGTTCTACACAGACCAAACATCTTTGCAGGTCATGTGACCGTAACGTAAAATATGCAAATTGAATATGCTCATTCTAATGGGCCGACTGAACACTAGCGCACTTTCAAGAATTTCCATCCTTAGGCAGTTAAGTAAAAGTTTTCTTTTCGATAAAAACTCATGTCCTCTTCACACTGAAGTCAATACCGATCATGCGACTGGGTCTATAATATACATACCAAATTTGAGCTCAATCGAATGCACTGTTTATTAGCTATCGTACTCATTCACACACGCACACATACACGCTCATATACATACACTACACACATACATCACCGTAAAAGTAGTATGAAGAATTCATAAGACCTCAAAACACATGAATACATCAAAATCTCAAGATGTGATATTTTTTACGATACGACACTTCCATACATGGTAAATGTTCGGAATGTAAAAAACAAATTATTTAAATATTCTACAATGAATATTAAAGTTCAAAAAAAGTTACAATAAAACAATTTTTATTATCAAAATGAATCCAGAATCATTGTCCACTAAATTGCTACGTGTTTCATTGTCTTGTGATATTCCATGAAACAATTCTGGAACGTCTGAGTTCAAAAACTACTATTAATCATAAGACAAAAGGAGACAACTGCATTAAAAATGTTAAATGAGCTCTTAATGATGCGTTGTGCTGAGTTGTCTTTGTTTCATGACACTGCAAGACTCTGCATGAAATTAAATAATGTGTATTAAATGTTTAATTTTGAGCTTTGAGTCTGGGGAGGGGGGGGGATCACCGGGTTTGTTCAGTATTTTCAGTCTTAACTGAAATTAACTGAAACAGAGTTTTACATTTTTAGCAAAGTAAAACATTACTCTGTGTGGCTTTTTTTATGTTTCTACAGATGAAACTATAATTTCAGTGTTTTACATTTTAATTGTTGCTCCGTTAAATGCACGAATGCCTTTATGGATGCTTGTTTTTGATAATTATTGGGTTTGTTGCAAAATTTAAGTAAGCAGACCAATATTAACAGAATTCTTAAAATTTTACTTCATTTATTCATATTATAATAACAAAACTAACTTGTTCCCAGAGAATTGGTCTTAAGTTGTATATTTTGATTATGCTTTAAAAAGAAATATTATGCACGCAAAAAATGTGTTCCAAAAATACTGTGCTTTACTAATGAAGCATAAAATATTTTTCCTATGCAAAAAGTTTTCTGATAATTCATCAAACACTTAAATTGAATACCTTTTTCCAATTAAAATTCGAACTCATCTTTTTTTTAACGCAGCGCAGGCATTTTTAACAATATCTGCGTGCTACAATTTTTTTTTAAATATTCAAGTTTGTTGAAAATTTTCACAGATAAGTTAATTCGCTGTTTCTCAAATTATGAGTCATCTAAAATGAAACAGTGCTTTTCAGGTATCCTCAACTGACATTATCTACAGAGCTGAAATATAAGAAAACGCACTAAACTTTTTGCTTGTTAAAACTTAAGCCTTTATTTATTGAAACAATGAGTTTAACATTTAGTTACTTTAAACTGCATAATGCTACTTTTTTTTTAAATTCCACATCAAATAAATCCATTAAATACGTTTCCCAGAGCTACTTCCAATCACCTAGACATTTTGTCTTCAGCTTATCCTAGACAATTAAGACAATGCCGATCATCTCCAAAGGGTTAAATGCTGGGGTTGGGTTTTTCTGTAAGCAATTATTCAAAGAAAATACTTTTTACAAAGTGGTTAGCTATATTTCGCACATGTTGCCAACTATTGATATCTTTCTATCACCGTTTTGGAGATTTTAGCCACACCCAGACAGTTCGGAAAATCGGATTAAGACAGCAATCCAGCTTAGCGTATTATGTCAATGCTACCGACATAAGTCAAAATCAATTTTGAAAGAAACACTCAGCAAAGAAATACGGTGGTATTCAGTGATAGGTTCAAAGATCGAACGACGAATTCTGCTGATAATGGTTTGACACTCAGAGTACTGCGTTATCAGGGATTTATGCAGTTGTTATTTTGATTCATTTCAAATTGTTGATAATTTTTAAGGACGTAGGAAATACATTTTACTGGTATCTCTAAATTAGATTTCACAAAAATCACAGCGACATAAATGCAGATTTATGTACTATGGTGTAAGGGAAGGTGGCCCAAAATAATCTTAGCGGGCAAAACGATCCGTATTTGTTATCTTAGGTACATGTTGCGCTATCTATCGGGTAACACATAAACTATTTACGCCAAGTGAAGAAGAAGCAATGGTAGAATTCAAGCAGTCACACTATAACACGACCAAATAGAATTCTTTGAAAAATTGGATTTTATGATATATGTTTTAAGGTAAGCACCACATTTCCTGTTTATTTTCATACACAATCCTTAATATACAGAAGTATGACTTGTTTTACTGAATGGGATATGTTTATAGATGGCAATTACACTTGCTAAGTTTGTTATGTTTCCCGGCGTCATCCAGTAACATGGCCTATATAAATTATGAATACTATTTGATTGTAAAACATATTTCATTTCACTATGTATAATCATAATAACTTTTACATATTTTATTTTTCCGATAAAAAATAATTTACAACTATTTACAGTTGAAGCATCATTTTGCCCTTTGGTTGAGGGTAAATTTATATTTAAACGCACTTACAAAATATCTTTTTCATTCCTAATGTGCTTTTAAAATATTATTAAAATAAGTTTATGATGCAAAATATAGTCTAAATATGATAGAAAAGGGCAAAGTTTTTTTTTTTTTTTTTTTTTTTTTTTTTTTTTTTTTTTTACATTTATGTTATTTTATACAAGTTTTTCCCTTAAGGGGATTATTTTGCACCACCTTCCCCTATACTGTTTGTTCAGTGTTAAAAAAAATCCATATGCAAAACGGGAATAAAATTTCTTAAAAAGAGATTTAAACTCAATAAAGAGGGTAAATTGCTACTTTAAGTGACAAGGTATCATTACTTAACGAAATTAAGACATAAAATAAAAAATATATCTTCCAATATTAATGATGAAATAATGAATCTTGACAGTTTCTAATGTCTTTGGTGCCGCAAAAGTCTTGCATATGTGTCAGAATTAATTTAAACCCATTAAAAATTATTTATTCCGAATTAATTTTTCTTCTGTGAAAAACAAAAACTGGACGTCTAAATGAAGAGTTTGAAATTAATAATTCACTGAACGACAAGGTAAGATGACGTAAGTTGTCATGGAGACCACAAGTGAAGAAAGATACCCCGATCAATGGATACACATGAAAGCATTGCACAAGAAGGAGTTTTGGATGCAGACTAAGCATGTTTTTCTTTTGATTTCATAGTGTAAACAACATAGGCAAATAGGAAGTTAGTTTTTAAAGAAGATGTAATTTTGCTCTTGAGAGTGCAATATTCACATTTTAGAATGCATACGCTAGAATGATTAAACTTTATTTTCATATAATATTCTCTATAATCTTACAGACTGAGTTGAATCCTGATTTTGTATGAGATTTCTTAGGCAGTGTTTTAAAAAGTTTCACTACTGCCGTGTGTAGAAATTAACGTGTTTGTTTCTAATTGAAAAGTAATGAAAATCTTTATTTTGTTTATGCAGTAACTACTTTAATACTTTTATATAATTGTGTTTATTATTCAGTTGTACATTTTAATTATTTGTATAAATATTAATTAAAATAAATTAATTGTGTATTACTTAAAATGGACATTTCTTTATAAATAAATTATTCTTCTAGATATTTTAATTATTAGGTGTAGTGGCTAATGAACGATTCTCTCATATACTGGATCCAGGTTCGATACCCTGCTTCAACTTGGGTGTTAACTTGTCCATACTTTCATATGGCGTGTGTAGACCGCCGGTTGGTTGCTTCCATAATAAATTCAGGGCCAATAATTCAGGCAGTAGTCGCGACGCGGCGATTCCTGATCGGCAATCGCCTACACTTGAGAAAAAATTTAATGTAGCAAAAAAAAAAAAAATTAACAGATTAAATACTATTTCATATATTATTCAATGTAAACATTCTATGTATGCATTTTATAGAAATAAATCCAACAATTTCTAAAAATAGTTTAATTTTAACTTAATAAACATTTTAATATTCTCTTAAGTTACATTTTTCAAGAATATCTAACTCTATAATTTCCCTGGAAGCGATCGTTTAACGTTTTGAATTTTTTTCAAATGTTACATTTATTCGCATACTATAAGACCTGTTTCAATTCAAGGTAGTTTCACAAAGAAACAGACTCAATCATTACACGGATACTGAAGACCTGCCCATTTTCAGATTAAGATAAGCAATACCATGTTGAGAAAGATGAAACAAAATCATCTCTAAGCAAAATAATTTGTAGGATTTCTTAATAATTTCTGGGGTTCTTTTGTGTGTGTATGTGTGCATGTGTATACTACATATGGGAAGACTGTTTTTAGAATACCTGTAAATCTCTCTTATAACCTGCATTATTACCAATTTCAGACATTTTGTATACAAAGCACAAAAGTAAAAAATAATTTTAAAAAGTAGAAATTTCTATTGCATTTCTTTTTTTTCAGCAGCATTTTATGCATATTATTACGGACTGAAATTTTTACTACACAAAAACTTTCATAATAAACTGGAACTTTAAGATAACAAAATGCATTGTGATGTAAAATAAACCACCTATTTACTTTGAATAATGTTCACCCTCCTTCGAAAGAAATACATAATTCTTTAGCGACTTAGCATATTCATGTACTAAGAATATATGAAATACGAAAAATTCAGCGCTAAGTTTTTAACAAAACCAAAAGTTTTTACAATTTATTCAGCTGAGACTTTTCGAAATTGGAAAAATAGTTCTGGAAATCTTGAGCAAAATGTAACCATTCGTGAATTACAAAGTGAGTTGTGAGTGATTTATGATCTTTCGTTCATTTTTTTTTCTAGATGAGAGATAAATTTTAATAAGTAAAGATTGTGCTCTTTAAATTTGAGAGTGAGCTTTTCTTTTTTGTGAAGATTTGAAAATCTTCTATTTTATAAGTGTATTCTCGATATCAAAAGAACTAGAAATCTCATAAAATTCGAGCAGTATATCTCATACTCAAGAGTTTTTTTTTATGTTTTTGATTGTAAAATCTGTGTATGTCAGATTATCTACTTGAGAGATCTAGGCCAAAGGATCGGGTGCTGTTGTTGGGGGGGGGGCTTTCTAAGGGGTCCTAACCCATAGTTATACGAAGTTTCACAGAAAACCACGGAAAACGTCGAACAGCTATATCGACTGACGTGACCTGGTTTGAACCAAGCACTTTCCTCTTCTAGTTGAGAGTGCTGTGCACTCGGCCAGTGTTCGGACAGAAGCATATCGAATAACAGTATAAAAACATGTTTATATATTCAGAACTAGAGCCTCTCTGAGAATAAAAGCAGAAATACTCGCGTAGGGTATGACACATCCAGCGAGACGAAATTCGTAATCTTACGTGAAGAATTCGGCCACAAGTTTCTCAATAGAAGGTTATGATCTTAAAGTCAGCTGCTCAAGGCCTCATCGATTTTTAATAAAATGCTAAGAAATCACATCGAAAATACAAGGATAGCTCATAACAATAAGGAAATTACTCACGCAGGGTATGACACACCCGACGTGGCGTTATCCGAAAACCTATATGAAGATTTTGAAAAGAAATTTTTCCTATTAAAGGATATGATATTAGAGTCAGCTGCACCAGGTCTCATCCATTTTCAAAAAAATTTGTTAGGTATATATACAACGAAAACAAAAGTGTAGCGGGTATATTATGTCCTGCCCGAGTGCTGCCGGGTTAAGACAATAAACTTAACGGAGAATCGGGAACAGGGGCTTGTGGGACATTTTAAACGCATTTCAAAGTGCAGTGTAGACGCGAGGTTACACCTAATGCTGTGCATATCAAAGTAGGAAAGCATGCCGCTTGAATAGAGTAATTACTGCTGTTTAGAAACGAATTAAACGTTCTTAACACACAACAACCTATTTTATTAATTAATACAGTAAAAACCTTTAATTAAAACATAACTAAACCATAACTGAAGAAGAGGGTACCTGTTTACAGTCTCAGGCTGGCTAAATATAGTTGAACTGTTTGCCTGCTCCGAGTTCATCCCAATATCGGGCTTTTGTAGCTACAGCTCATTTAAATATCTGGTGATGGTTTGTATTTTTCTTTGTCGATTCAGTCCAAACTTAGTAATTGCGACTTATGGCAATTTCTAAATGTGATTTAAAATGATTTGTGACATCTCTGCCAGAGGTGTCATACTCACACCGCAGGCCAAGAGGTGTGGTAATACAGAGGTTAAGACATCGGACTAGCAAACCAATTATTACAGGCCAACAACCGCTGAAGACCACAGTTCACAAGCGGTACGCACACATGCTGAAAATGTGATTCCAAAATATTTCTCAGATTTTAGATGTTTCTAAGAGGTGACCTAATTCAGCAAAGGTTAACTTCAATTAACAAGCTATTCACTCTTAAACCCAAGGAGCGAAAAAAAACGATACAATGCGGAGCGATCTGTTTCCATGGAAACCGACCGGTATTTCCGTGAAAGGGCTCTTTTCGTAGTCCTTTTTCTGAGAATCCTCTCCTCGCTTCCTATCTTTTCCGAGAATTTCCCCTCCTCGTTTATTGTTGTATTCCGCTCCGCTCTTGTGATCGAAAAACGCTCCTTAAGGACAAGCTCACTTTTGAAAACTGTCTCACTTTTCGCTCCGACTGATAGAATTTCGCCCGTTTGGTTTAAGCGTGTTCATAATATTTCTGAGCAAAAATTAACTATTGGAAACAGTATCGAGTATAAACTTTACTTTGATCTGTTATGAAAAGAAGTACACCCTCCAAAAAAAGTATTCGAGCAAGAGAGAGAAATTTCCTATTTTAGATTTGCGAATTATAATCGAGTTTTTGAAAAACGCACAACTTTCTAGAAATATGGAAAGTCATATTTATACATAGCCTATTTCATATTCTATGATAAATAATTTTTAATATATGAAACCAACGTAGGAAATTTCTCTTTTGCTCGAATACTTTTTTTGGAGGGTGTACGTAAAATCCAAATGAAATTATTATTATTAATAGTATCGGTAGGAGTATTCGACAGGAGAAAGGATCAGCTGGTATATTTTCCAAAAAAATTATATTTGTATGAGTTTATCAACATAACACGCTTTTCCAAAACATTCATCTTACTATTGTAATAGCTAAACATGAAACAAACTTGTGTGCCGCGGTCTCTCAAAATAGAATGCTTAGGCAAATGCGTGCGTGCTCACACAATGATTTCTAACTCTAAGAATATCTACAATCATACGTTACGCATGCATTGCAACTTGTTTTCTTTCTAAATTTCATTTTCGTATTCTTTCTCTCTCATCTTTAATAATATATTTTAACACACAAGAATAGCTATAGTTAATCTATTATTATGTTTCGATTGTACACTGTCACACTGTTCCTTATTGAAGCACTTAACTGTGTACACTTTTCTTCGAGGTTATATGCATTGCCATGTTTAATTTAACAAAATATATCACTATTCAAGTATACTAGTATCTGCAACTTTCATTTGTTGTGATCCGGCCAATGACCGAATAGTCTGGTCGATGTTGGCAACCTCCCAAAGTAGATATATACAAATAACAATTCTTATTTCCCCTTTTTCCTATTAACTACGAATAACTCATTTTAAAAACAAAACTATGCAAGTTGCATGTTTCATAATTTTCTTCTCTTTTAGTTGTCTGTTCTGCATTTCCAAAAGCAAATAACTATTAAATTTAAAGTAAAATTACAATCATATCGATTTCATTGTACATAATAAACATGCTACATGCATTGAATATTTATTCGGTTTGATTACTTTTTTAGTTAGCAATCAAACAACTAAAATTAGTTTTGGTTAGCTTTGATGGTATTATTTGGGAAACTCAACAAAAATGTATGTATGATACTCAACACGAAATCTCGCAAGTTACATTTGCGTATTTTAATGGATGATAAGATTCAAAGTGACTTCTAATAGTTAAAAAAAAATAGTTTGTGAAAATAAAATCCCTTTTCCATAAAAGGAACAAGGGTTTAAACGACATTTTCAAAATTTTCTTTGTTGTGTCAATGTTGAGATATGCTTGTGAAACGTTTTCTGGTATATGATTAACATTTCAAGTAAATTTTGTTCTTCAGACTATTCTACTATATGTCTTCTTGTTGAGTTTACTGTCTGGTAGATTTTAAAAGTAATTCAAAATACTCTAAATTCTTCCATAAATTTTCTTTTTACAAATTTTGCATTTTTTAGATTATATAAAGGAGGAGTGTCCACGAGAGTTCAATACTTGACATTTTCAGCAAGATTTTTTCATAAATGCATCTTCTTCGTATAAAATGAACAAAAGCCCTGTTAAGGATTAAGTTTGTTTCACCACCATGATAAATTAAAGGTCATTTAAAAGTCTTGAGATAACGATACCAGTACAATTAAATATTATTACACATTTTGATGGAAATTACATTTTACCATGAACAAACAGTTATTTTAATTAAAACTCTCAGATTTCAATTGTATTAACAAAATGAAATGTATTAAAAATAGGTGGTAAATTCTATTTTTTTTTTTTCGTTTTCTTGCAGTTAGACAAAAAAAAAGTAATTTCCAACCTTATACTATACGAAATGGTGGAACATTTGAATAATTTAAAAAGTAATCGAATAATCCCAAACTTGAAAAATATTACTCGATATTCTCGATAGGTAAAACTCGATAATGATTTTTCTTACTCCCCGTTCTAAATGGTCTTTACCTATGATTTACACTCATCCTTGTCAATTTGATTATTTTTATGCTGAAGAATTTTGTGTGAAAGTTTTGAAATGTACATCTTTGCTTTTTTATAAAATTAAAAATACAAGTTTTGTGAAAATATTCTCATTTTTTAATCTATGAAAAATATTATTTCTTTGTAAGCTGTTCTAAATGTATGCTGTTGCTTCTTTTCGCATTTATCATTAAATGATTAAATTATTATTTATAATTCATTAAATTATTTGCATATATTTAAATCACTAGTAAGTAGCAATTCTAAAACATAAGAGATTTTTTGATAGAAATTTTATATAATATTCCTAGTTCAGCCATAAAAAGTAATCTAGAAAATTTTGAAATTGTGCAACATGTTAGGTCGATCAACACAGTCATCGCCACTAACGTAACTGACTGTGTGGCAAGTCACAAAATTTTATGCATATTTAAAATGAATTGCAAAAGGTTAAAATACAAACAGAAAGAAAAATATATGTTCAGTTATGGTCAAAACCGCGATGATATCAGGTTTCTGTAAATTTACCTGGGGAATTAGCAAAGATTGTTGCCCTGATTAAAATCTTAGCAGCGTAATTCACACGGGTAAAGCAGTTTGGTAGTCATTGGATATCAATAACCTTGCAACAGCTACCTACTAAATTATACTCTGAAACTATAAATCAGCAAGCATTTCATTTCATATTGCATCAATTTCTCTCCCTTTCTATTCCTGTTCAAAGAATAATTTGCAGCCATAATTATTTAATACAGATCCTCGCTGCGTTCAAATTTCACAAATTAATTATTTTGTTTTCTGACGATGTCAAAATTTTCTACTAATTATGGAAACATATTTAATTACAAGTAAGACAAAAATTCTGTTTCATCTGATTGGTTAATTTAATGCGTACTCCTTTCGTACCTTGAAAAACTATAATTGCAAATTAAATCACAGTGTAAGGCATTTAATTAAGTTTACGAAAGAGAAATATCAGGAAGTTAGTATAAACAAATGTCCTTCATTTATATGCAAATGCATCATTTCCAACTATGTCTTTTGAAAATATTTTGATCTCTATTTGAATTAAGGTTAAATTTACTTTATTCCCGTTGAACAAAACTTAATTTAATAATAAATTCTGCATGTTTCCCTTGACAACTGAAAATGTAAAATTTCCTTTATTTGATTATTTTATTAGCCACGAAATGATTCGAATCATAATGCGTCCGTGGTTTATTTTATAATTTGTACAAACGTATGTATTTTTTTTTCTTTTTTAACGAACTGATTCAGGAAGCTAATTATTCAAAATTTCTTCAATATCTACATTTTACGCGATTTATAATACAAAATTTGAATTATTCAGCATTTATTACTTTTGATTAAAATGAAATAGAATCTCCCAACTAAATAATAAATCATTAAATTAAGTTATATGTTTATAAAATGTTCATATCAGTTCAGGAACTTTTTAGTTTAATAATATTTTCGTATTCAACAAATCATTTTTTAAATTTATTATTTAAAAAATGGAAAGGAAAGAAAAAAAGCACTTCAAGGAGAAATACTTTATGTAATATTGATATTGCTTTACATTTCATGAACTTTAGAAAATGATATTAAAATCTCTAGATTAGTTCAGCTCCCAGGATTTTCCACATGCTTAAAAATGTCAATAAAATAATTGCATGGGTTGAAAAAGCTGAATTTTTAGCCATAGTTTAAATTGGTAGGGAGCAGAATGGAGAGATTAATTTCGCACAGTGCCCTATAACAAATAAATGTTGTCAACCAAAAATCGGTTTTGAAGTAAATTTTTAATACTAAAGTTAAAACACTTAAAAGTTTAATTTAAATGTGAAATCGATTATATAGAATCGATTGAACAATAAATGAAAATTTAATGAAAAATCCTTTCTTTATCAAAAATTGCTTAAAATTATGTTAAATACGAAATGGTAAGTACGGAATTTCATATGCAACAGCATCAATTTCCAGTACTGTTTTACTGTAAGTCTATTGCCTTTTAAGGCCAATCTGCAAGATGTACAGCGTATTTCTTAGATGGAGGACTTTTTAAGTGTTTCTGTCGTGGAGTCAAGTTACATCTGAAGAAAACCACCCAAAACTCCAGACCATTATATCTAGAACGGCGCGGTAGGCCCGTATCCTGGCCCTTCACACATCGGCCACCTGCCATATTCAGTTCCTCATCCACTCGGCCGTGGCCTTAGCCACCCGGCAGGTACTGTTTTACAGGACACAGCGATTTCATACGTAAGGGGGATTTCCCATGTATCAGGTCGCCCTAAATTTGTAGAAATTATAAAAATAATCTCATTGAACTCGATCAATTTACCAGTGTTTCTGTCTTAACAGTGTCTCTGTACGAGAAAAGCCAACATACAAGTGCAAATTGTAAAAAGTGCAAGATAACACTTAACCCTTTGAGGCGCAACTCTTTCCCAATGCTATAAAAAGGGCAACGGTTGCCATCGCTCGACTTAACTACCAGCAAGATGGAGGACGATCAAAACGTTCATTGCGTGCCACAGATCTAGAGACCCTTTTTTGACGCAGCTGGCTGTGCGGCACAGCTGCGTCATGAAATGACGTGCTAAAAAGTAAAGGATTCTCGTGGATCTATGTCACCCGCAACTATTTTTATAGAAATCAAATCTATTCTTCGTGACTGGCAACAGTTAAAGCGTCAGAGTTTGGTGTTCCCAGAACGGGAACACTGCGCGTTAAAGGATTAAAACACAACGAAGTTAACATCATGTTCTTGAAAAAGAATAGCTATATCTCTAATGTTGCAACAGAATAAACTGAAGTGGTATTAATTATTTTTGAATGAAGTTGTATGCAATTTGGTGGGTTGAAAATAATTAGATGTGAATTATATAACAAATATTGTCAATGAGCATAAAAAAGAAATTGGAGATGAATCTATCTCGATTGCCCATATAATAATGTATTTATTTGCATCATATCAGTTTCATATAAGTTATCTGTGTTAAATTTATAGCATTCTTTTTTATAGTACGCGGATATGATATTGCTATCTTTAGCGAAAATAAATGCAAACTGCCTCAACACGCTGAACGAAGATCAAGGCTGACTTTTCTCTTGTTGAATCAAATACAGTCTGGTTGAAAAAAATACTGAAGCCTGAGAATGAGATTTTGGGTTGCACATAATGAAAATATTATAGAACAATAAACATAAATTATGCTAACCTCATCCGTTTTATAACACTTTTTAGCAAATTTTCCCCTTCCTAAATTTGCAATGGATCGTCGTCAAGCTTGACAGCATAGCGTTTCAAAAAAATCTGCATACATTTACTAATGTAATTTCCTGAGAGCCTGTAAAAGAACAGTAAATGTTATTTCGAACCTTTAAATAGAGTTCCAGCTTTTATAATTGCTTATATACTTATTATATGGCGATGCAATGGGTAAAAGTCACTAAATTTGAATGGACGTAATAGAGCAAGAGCCAGCGACCGCCAGACCTTCGTCATAGTATAAAATCTGAAACTTTCTCTGCGCATACCCCCCAACAGAGGTAGGAACAATCGGCCACTATAAAGTTTGGATGACCGTGGCTTTGGCAGGTAACAGGTGGCAAAGGTGTATAAAATTCCAGAAAATTTCGTCATTTCATAAAGCTTAATTTTTTTATATGTTCCTCTTCGCACTACTAGAAATCACTTTATCCCTTACCAGACACTTTTCCATCGTGGCAAACCCCCGCCAGACAATCTCAAAGTCTTGAAAAACATAATTCTATTACGAGTGCGCTGCAAGAAAGTTCGCGCGTAAGAAAGTTCAGAAGTAGCAGTATAAAATGTGCTTGCACTTTCTGACAGCTTGACGTACTTCGTCGCGGGAGTTTACGAACACAACAGTTTTCCATGACTTTGAGATTGTCTGGCGGAGGTTTGCGACGATGGAAAAGTGTCTGGCATGGGATAAAGTGATTTCTAGTACTGCGAAGAAGAACATATAAAAAAATTAAGCTTTATGAAGCTTATTCAGCTTTTATACTATGACGAAGGTCTGGCGGTCGCTGGCTCTTAGACTATAACACAGTAGAATTCTTTTGAGTGCTCCTGTAGTAAAATTATAAATGGTACAGGGACTATCTTTTATGTGGAGCTGTATTTTGTAAAACTTAATATTAAATATCAATATATTTAAAGAATTGAATGAATATATTTAAAAGCCGATGAATGAATATATTTAAAAGCGTATTTTAATTCTTTTCGGTGCTTCTGTAAAAGAGCTATAAATACTTTATTCACAATCTTCAACAGGGTTCATGTTGCGGTACATAGGAATAACATATTTAAATTTCTTAGAAACTGATCAATGTTTATGGCAGTTAGAACAAAGACGGACAGACAAAACTGAAATTTTCAACTTTTCGGAAAGTGCTGAAAATTAAAATTGCAATAATGACCTGGCTAAGAGATGGATAGAACTGCTTGCAACATTTTCATAAGTGTATTGCAACAAGAAAGATAAATCATGCCAAACGCATTGATTATAAAACTCTTTTCTACAACGCTCTTCCTTGCGCTAAATTTGGCGGCCTATCGTCGTCGCATTTGGCGAGATTTTAGAAATAAACTCAAACCAGCACTAATCATTAACAATGTAATTTAGCAAGATCCTGTTAAAGAGCTGTGTATGTTATAAAAAATACAGTCAGATTTGTAATCTGTTTAATTCATAGAAAGTGAAATCTATGTATGAATCTAAAGATGCTGGTACGTCAGAAAATTTTCTTAGCTATATGAATAGAAGAGTATAAATTGTACATATAAGCTGTCAGCTCCGCTGAAATACATTTCGTGGTAATTCTATATGCGACAGAGTGTAGAAAAAGCATGATAAAACTTATTAAGAAGACAGTAGCAATGACATCAACTTTTTTGTAAAACTTTATTGTACAGGACAATTATTTTACATTTCCAGAGGTTTTTTTTATCATGTAACAACTGATAAATCTATCGATTAAGCAATTTATACAAATGTACAATTCTCTTTTCAGCCATTGTGATTTTTTTCGAGCTAAAAAGCCGAACGTGTATTTCCTTTAAAAGACATTTCACCATTCAAAAGAATTTTAATTCAAATCACTCCAAAGGCTTTATGCTCCAGAAATTCATTTTTCTGAAATAAAATATAATAACGCGTATAATGAACTGTAATTTCTAAACCATTTTATTATATTTATATAAAAGAAGGAAAATATTTTTCTCTGCTTTCAATCTTCAAAACTAAAAAAAAACATTGGAATGTGTTATTTTTGTGTGGATAAGTCATGTTTCAAAATTTAAAAAAATACAAAGAAAGCGGCTTAGATTTTACTTTACTATGTAAATGGAAACTGTCAAGAATTTTTAAGAATTTTATTTTCCCTCTTTCAGTGAAAAAAAGTAATATTATGATTTCATAATTCTTTTTTCCAAAAAATTTAAACTAGATTTTTCTACTCTCCAAAATATGTTGCATCAAAAGAGAATTAAAATATTTAATAAACATGCACTTTCTAAAATTATCTGACATGCAGACATATTGTTTTGACATGACAATTTTTATTCATATACTGAGAATCTATCTTTACAAACTGAAATTGCCAATTCGAACCTTAACAGCGCTGTGTAACTGTATGTTTTTAATCGTAATGAACTGTTATCCTGACTCCTGGAAGCAGAATTTTCTGTGTAAGTCTGAAGTGTCAGATCACAAACCAAAATTTTATATAAAATGATACCTTAAACTAAATTTTTCTAGCTTATGCAGAAATGAATGAAATAACCAGCAGCTCTCAATGCTGGGATTCACGATTTCTGATCTAGGCTCATCATTTCTCTGTTATTTAAACAACAATTATTTCACTATCATCAAAAAAGTGTGAGAGCTGACATCTTCGAACTCACTGTCAACATGCAACATTACTTTTGCATAACTAACATATAAAACAAGACTACATAACTAGCAACATGAAGTATAACTCAATGGTAAGTTCTAAGTTCAGATCCAAGCAACTGTCATGCTATTTTTCTAGTCCCTTTAACATTTAAAAATGAAATCGTATTCTTTGAAACATTCTTATAGTAAAATACTCAAATTCTGAGACCAGAATGCGTCTAAAACTGAACATAAACAATTACTACCCAAAATATCACGCCTTAAAGAATTGGTTCAAAAATTCCAATTTTTCCTTTGCAGGTTCAATCATTTCCATCACATACTCTAAATGTTGTGTGCCGGTATCAAAAATTATGATGTTTTATTATAATAATTTTTTATTTATTCATTTCTTATACGTTATACAATGTATGGACCTACATTCGGGGTGCATTTTTTAAAGTAAGTAAAATTTTAATAAGCAACCCATGATTTTAATTAAATTTGGGTATAAAATCAAAAATTTAAATGTAGTTTTAATGAAATTTTATGTAAACTTTCAAATATTGGCAAATTAAGGAGCATTTTGGTAAAAAAATTGCAGTTACGCCACACCTACTATAGCCAATTTAAAAAAAATATTTTTTTTCATAAGAATTATATAGTATCTAACAGATTTATCTCTATTATGAGCCAACAGATATGCAAAAATTCTAATAGTTATGAAAATAATTCAATTATTTTATGAAAATTCAGAATTTTATTTTAAAAAAATTCTTGAAGAAAAAATTGTCATAAAATCAATAAATAAAGACAGAAATATTAAATCCTGCTTCATGACACAGCTAGTAATGATCAAAATATCCTGGAAATTTTTCGCGTCAATATCTTAAACAAGTCATGAGGTATTTATCCAAAAAAACATTTTTTTTTTTCGAAAAACACACTTCTTCAGAAAATGCGTTTCAAAATTTTAATACTTTACAAAATACTATCCTCCCGGTTGAAATTTTCTTTTTATCGTTTTATAAAGATTCTAGTTCTTGCATAAACAATAGTAAAGGTTTTGCATTCCTAATCTTCTAGCCTATAAAATAAGCACGTTTTAAGAAAAAATCAAAAATTTTCGTGGAACAAGGAATATTTGGGTAGCTTCATTCCTTAAAATATCAATACCGATTCCTGCATCGTGTTTTGTTTTCACATAGAGTTGCAAAATATGAAACATTCCTCAATAATAAAAACCTGAGTGGATTTATCCTAGTTTGCACCCTTGAAGACGATAAAATTTTGAAGATATACATGATCTACTTTTATTCACTGAAAGCCTTTTTACTAGTCAAAATAAATCAACTGCTCCCTGTAATCCTGAGGATTAAATTTGTATCATAATTACATTTATGTACTACATGTAAATATATTTATGAGGCATTCATGAAAATATTTGTTAAAAAAGGAGGGTTAAACGTTTTTTTTTTTTTTTTTGTTAAAGTCTTATCTATATCCCTCAATAACAAATGCACTATTCATTGGTTTTATTTGTAAGTATGGGCTGCTGCCAGTCAGTTTTGGAAGAATACAATAGGGAAATATGGAACGATTGATGCTATGGATGTTAAGACTGTACCATGCATGATGATAGAATGATTTAAACGGAAGTTCCTCAAGAGATCGTTGAAAAATATGTAAAAAAATCTGAAACGCATTCCCATTTTAAGTACGTATTAAAATTCTATATTTTAAAAGCGAATTATAATCCATGCGTCGTCCCTATTTTTCTTTCCTATTCCCTTAAGTTGGAAAGTGTATCTTTATTAATGAGTGTGAGTAATTTTCTTCCTTGTTCCATGAAACACTTCTTCGGAGTCGAACCCCTAATAAAACTGTTTTAGAATCTTCGCCAAGCATATTTTAACTACACCTGACCTCTGTATAAATATTGCTTGGAAAATGTATCATAACTAATGTACCATTTATTTTTTTCCTTCAGAACGTGACATCTACTACTTTTTTGGCAATAGTGCATTTATGTTTTCCTTCAAAACGAGACATCTACTTTTTTTAAGGTAATGGTGTAGGGAGACTGAATTTCAGGTCTGGGTATCTTTTAGTTGTCAAGAAAACGCGCAAAAAAGCTTGTGTTAATGTTAATTTCAAAATTAAATGAAAAAAAATCCTTTCCTAAAAGCACACATATGCTATAAAAAATAGTGCAAGACGTAAGTTTCGGGTGGTACAAGGGGTAGGCCCTTCTTCGACTTCAAAAACACCATCCGACACAAGACAGGAAGGTCGGTAAGTGAGAAATGTAAACAAAAAGACACACAGAAAAAAGGAAATTGTCATTCTGAAGGAAAAAAAATTCTTAGAAAACCAGAGTGAAAAGGAAAAATAAAGTGGAGATCGGGGCGAGGGGGAGGAATAAGCCAAAGAGGAGCATGACTTTAAAAAATAAATAAAAATTAAATAACCTGAAATAGTTGTCAGAAAAAAGGTACATTAAAAGAACAAACATAAAAACAATACATCTCCCATCGTTTTCTTTGCATCTCGAGAAGGGAGGGAGGGAGGTTAGGTTTTTTTTTTTTACAGACAGTGCCGATGGACGGTTTTAGATTTTTTAACGGCTTTTTCTGAAATCGTTACCGTGCGTTGCTCTCTTTCTAAAAACGGGACATTGCAGGGAACATTTTCTAAAAACGGTACAATATGGTGTCCCAAAGCTGTGCTTGCGGACAACTGGACAAGCTACCGCAAAACGGGACGTATGGTCACCTTAATCATAACCCATGATAGTAATGTATTTGCCTTCCCTGTTCCATAAAAAAAACTTCTTCAGAATTGGATAAAATTCAGCACATAGGGAAAAAAAAACTTCTTTAAAAGATTATAAATACGCGGCAGAACAATTTTTTTAAAAATATTTAGTAATTCACAACAGTAAACAAACGATGTTAAATTAAGGCATTCAACGTACCCCCCGCGATACTCTGAAAATGGCTTCCGATGCCGCTGGCAGGCTTTGGCAATGCAAGTGTTTGGATATTTTATAGAGGGCTGAATGCTAGAGATGAGTTCGGGCTCATTTTTTGAAGCCCGGGCCCGAGGACTTTTAATCCGAGCCCGCCCGAGCCCGAGCAATATTATTTAAGCCGGAGCCCGAGCCCGAAATTTCAGCTAACGATAAATAAAATTCAGTTACTTCGTTGATACATTATGATAAATTTTGCCGTTTGTGCAAATTAAAGACAAATACAGTTGCAAACTCTTAATGCACTTTCTAATTCTTCATATCCATGTTTATCAAATAATAACAATAATGCTTCAATTTTTATTAAAATTCTGTTGAGTTCTCACATCAGTGTTAAACATTCCTTCGTACTTAGATATATTAGATACAGAAAAATACAAGTTATAAATCTCGTATAGTGACATTAAAAATGTTATATTTAAAACACGTCCAGAAAAGAGATTTTCATAATAAATTTAAGAAATTTGCATATTTGCATAAAGTGCCATAAGAATATATTATTGCATAAGAATTTAGTTGATAGGAACACAATTACTTTTAAAAAATATTTTATGATACGATGTGAATATGTACATTTAACTAAGATAGGCCTGTAAATAATGAGGCCAAAATTTTGAACTAACAGCATTTTAACGTACATGCGCAAATGAAATAGCACAACACACCATTTAGTAAATTATGTGAAAAAGCTAGCTTTTTACCCACCCACTATTTTGTTGCAAGTCCTAGCATCACATCGGTACGTTTATTTTTCCTATGAATCGCTTTTTAAAATCCGTTTCAATGAGTATGCTCAATAAAGGAGACATTTTTCACGATCCCGAGCCCGAACGCAATCGGGAATTAGACCTCCCGAGCCGGGTTCGGTCCCGGGCTTGGGCTCGGGCTTTCGGGCTCGGGCTGAGCCCGTCTCATCCCTACTGAATGAGAGGGAGTTGAGACCGTAAATCGGCTATAGCCCCAGTTTTGCGTGGGTCGTCATAAAGAGAATTTATGATTTTGTAACATTCAAATGTTATTTCTGATTTTATTAGTCTGAAATCATTTCAAATGTTCTAGTTTCGTAGCTATAGTTTATCCAAGTTCAGATATATTTGTTAACACTCTGTAGTTTTATGATGATTTGTGTACGTGCGCGTGTGTGTTTTACACGATCACGTATACTAAAACAAAAGCATTCCAAACACTTAATTTAGAGGTTTTTTAAATAAAACTCTTTTTCAAAAGTATATCTAATTACAATTTTCTAAGACACATAACAAATATTTCAAGGAAATAAAAAAACCAGAAACTTTGAGAAAAGTATGCAGAAATAAATGACTAAAACAAAACATCTAAGTCAGTGTTCTAAAATAATACATAAAAGAATCACTCTGCGGGAAGCCTCATTAAAAATATGATAGTTTTACGTGTATTTCGTTCTAAAAATTCACGCATAAAATATCAAAAGAATATGTTTCATACTGACGCTAATACCAGTGCTTTAAAGCAACCTGAATATTTTAATTAATTTTGCAGTTAAAATTTTACAATCTTCTTTCACAATCAACGCTCGCCCAAGAATTTTCATCATAAAATGACGACGTTTATCTTATGTTTAAAATTCTAGTGCTGCTTTTTTTTTGACATAAAATTTGCATTTTTTGTTGGGTAAAAATTAAGTTAATTTTATGGGAAGCATTTCTTATAGTAACATACTTCCTGTACGTTTTCCTTGCTAAGAAAATTCTTATTTGTAGCGTTGAAAGTTTTTCCATCATAAAAAGTATGTCAGTACACTTTAAAAATTTATGTGAATGTTCCAATGCATTCGCCTCAAGTTTTTTGCACTTTTTATTTTTCAAATTTGAATTTTGAAAATAGTTTGGAATTGATTTTCATTAAAATATAATTGCTTGTGTCATATATATTTATATGTATATACAGGTAAAATTGTTAGGCTGTGGAAAAAGAAGAGTCTAGCAGATCTTGTTGTCATTCCAAACAATTTTTCTTTCATTATTGCATTATTGGCAGATACGGGGGTGTCGGGGAGCGAGATCTGATTTTTACCAAAATGTACGTAATTGTTAATACAGTTGGTATGACAATAATGAAAAAAGCACTCTCACTCTGTTCGAACTGATTTCTATATTCTTCATCACATGACACACTGGGTATATCTTTGTACCGCGACAGCAAACGCGGTAAAAGGAACGTGATCATCAGTTTTAACGACGATATCAGGCGTTGATTGGTCATGACTTCGTGACACTTTCACCGAAGATGGGGCTTGGGTGGAGTCTAACTAGTACTTCGGTCATCACAGCAACACTTTTCGGAAAAATCTCATTGGAGAAAAATCCACCGTTCCAACGAAAGCATCATGAAATCATTTTATTAAAAAGAATGCATTTTGAGATGGTTTTGAAATATACACGCTATTTCTGAAAATGGCTATTAAAATAAAACATTAGATTGAAGTATTATAACTCAATTATAACTTAATGCATGGAATACTTCACACACACTTACAAATGCATTGATCTATTTGAGCAATTAACCTCAGAAGCGTGCGTATATTATAAACAATCATGTTACTAGAGTTATGATCATGATACTATTTTCATGAGTAAAAAAGCAGAGATAAACATGGTAAGAAGAACAGATTGATGATTTATTTCATAGTAAAATTGAATATTCACGGGAAATTACCCTGAAGACACATTTACTGAAGACACATTTCTCTTTGATCTTACGCTTTACAGACGAAATATTTGTTCTTGCTTCTAGTTCCATAACTTTTGGCCTATTACCTTCATCACTCTTACGACAATGAAAAAAGAATCATGAGTGCCGCTTAAATAAAATATTAATTGAAACCTCAATTATGAATGAGTAGCGGCATAGAATTTCTCCTGTGGAAATCCATTTTCCATAAGATGGGTAAACAATTCAGTTCTAGAGAGATTTCTCTATTGAATACTTGTAGGATTTATGAATTGTGGACATGTATTTATTTTTACAAAATAGCAAAATCTGTGAGGAAATTTAAAAAAATTGATGCTTTTCGATGCCATCTGTAGCTTTGTCTATCATCTTTGTTGCTGACAGACAGAGCTGCTCCGACTGATTGCTCACGGCTATTGCTTAAAAATGTTTACTTCTTTTTTAAGGCCTAGAAAAAACTATTGATTGAAATTAAACTGTTTTGTTACTATAATATATAATACATTTTTCCTTAATGCCTTTTTAACCTCTCTGAATCCCTCTGAATTTTAATGGTAGCCTTTTTTAACTCCCTCGACCGAATTCGGAGTAACAAAAAATAATTAAGAAGTTAAGAAAAAAAAATCATAACCGGGTATTTTTTCTATTTTTTAATGTAAACTAATATAACGTATACAATCTTAACCATTTTAGTAATGATGAGAGTTTTATACAATTTTTAAAGATCTTCATACGTTAGGCTAGGTTTACTTATTTCTTTAGGCCTATGAAAAATATCCTTTTATTTATTTATTTTTTACTATATTACATAATTCATTTTTATGCCATGGTTACAGTTTTCTTAAACACCCTTCTTAATAAAGGAGGTAAGCACACAGATTTTTTACTGAAAATGTGACAGTACTACAATTCTGAAATTCTCATGCATCATTCAGGCCTCATTCTCGCATGTTTTGAAGATATATAACTTGTGTTACCATGCAGTTACAAACCTATGAGTATTTATGGAGTTTAGCACATATTTATGTGTAAAGTTTGGTTATTACGTCATCTGAATTCACCAATATATAATATAACATTAACATTGTTGAAATGTTAGTCTGATTTCAGGTTATAGATTGATAAACAAGCTGTTCAGGTGGCGTGGTGCTAATGAACTATTCTATCAGACATGTGTCCCAGTTCGATTCCCAGCTTGGACTTCGGTATTCAATCATCTGTCCTTTCATAGTAGGTAACATCGAGTTCAAAATTAAGACCAAAAAATTGCGCATTCGACTATACGCTACTCTCGAACTATGCTCTAAAAGCCATCTAGAAACTTTAACTGATGCGCTTTTGTGAAGTAATTGCGCAAAGAGACGATCCAGCTATCAAAAATTTGCGTACTTGATCTAAGGTTAGTACAACAGATATTTTATTTCTGAGTTTACGCGTTCAATTGAGTCATGAGTTTCATTTTTGTAATTTTTCACCTTGAAAAAAAGAAAGGGTGAAAACTTTTTTTTTTCTCCCAAAGAAAAGGCAAAAAAAAAAAAAAAACATCGTTTCCCCCAGCACTTTATTTATTTATTTTCAAATAAAGAATTCTTTTAACCAAAACAAATTAAACTTCCTATTACATTTGTTGATTTTTAAAACTTGTTACAATTGTCTCAATTTCAATTAATGTTCGTAACTACATAGAATATGTAGTTTCGAATGTGTAATGTAACTACGTTATGACCAATAGAGCCTTCTTTTTTTATAACCGTGTGTAAAAAGCAAAGATCCCTTTATGTGCTTAACTATTGCTAAAAATACTTTGTAGCAATATCAAACAATTGAGGGTCTGTTTTATTTTCGATGGAACCATCAATTTCACTATCAAATTTCAAAGTCACTTTTTTATCAAACCTTATGGCAATATATTTCTTTTTTTAAATATAGTTCTACAGCACTTCTAGCCATTTTTATTTTAGATAAAAAAAAATACTCAAAATTCTAAATGCTATTCCAGAAGCTACAAGGAAAGCCGAAAACTTTTACTCTTCCAACGAAAGAAAGTACATAAAAACGTGAAATGGACAGCACTGGGAAAAACTCATATCATTTTTACGTTTTGTTATTCCATCAATGATGGTTCTGGACACTACAAATGTGCATAATACAATGTCCAGGTATATGAAAAAATACCCTTCCTGAATGTTCATGATCCTGTTGTCATGGTAACGGAGCCCAACACCAGACAGGCACGCGATACTGGATGATTTCTACCACATTTTTTCATCCGACAAGGAAGAAGTTTTTACTTTTCTGGAGACAAACAGTATCTTCGGATGAGATACCAATAGATAGTGTGAATTTTGAGAGAGGAAAAAGACTGGGAAGAATTTTAGTAATACTAATGCTTTACATGCTTATCTCTTTCTCTCTCTATGTGTATACTCTTTTGCTTGTTCATATATTTATTTATTTGATTTCACATTGTATTCTTCATAGTAAAGCAAGCATCCTGTAATACCATTAACTTCATAGCTGAATTCTTCAAACTGTAATATATTTCTACGAAGGAATCTGATGTATTCCCGATTTTTCTGAATTTATGCTTATGTTAATTGATACAATAAGTTTTTAAAAACTTTCTTAGTAAATAATAATACATAAAATCATTTAGCACATGGAAAAACTATGTTGTGTCTGGGTGTTGCATAAACTGACGAAAGAGCAAATGATACAGCGTGTGATTTTGTGCCATGAGATGCTAAATATATTTGATAACTAAAAAATCTAGATATGAGAATAGTAATGTGACAGATATAATGTGAGACTTGAGTACACTAATTAGATGTGCCGGCTAAGTACCAAATCAGAGTATGGGTCCTTGATGATAAGAACAAGCCTGTGCTTGTCAGAAATTCTCGATTGTAAAGGGGCAAAAATCCAGCTTTATTTTTCAAATGAAGCGGTATTGTAAATGTAGTTTCAGAACACGGAGCAATACCTGCTTAAATGCGTCAAATATTTTAAAAATAAATACCTCCTGGTTTTTTTAGTATGAAACGCTCCAGATCACCGTGCAGAATCCTACACTGAGTTTTTGGCAACTACATGGCTTAAACTTCACGAGCAGCTTCCGTACAGTCCAGACCATGCTCTCTTTGACTTTTGTACTTTACTGCATGTGAATATGAAGTTGAAAACGAATCTGTATTTCCGCAACGGTTGTGTCATACTGCATGAAGAAACTGGACAGAGCTTCAGAGGATGGCGATTTGTATTGCCTGAAGCAAAAGTTACTTTGGAAAAAGTAAATAAATAAATAAACATTGCAGAGCTTTCTTAATACCTTTTGTATGGTAGAATAAACGGTTTAAATTTTTTACAAAGGTATGGAAGGTTAAAATACTGCCATAATACAGTGATCGCCGCTTATTTCGGTCGGTGGTTTTCCGGTGAGCCGCTTATTCCGGTGAAAACTGGTAGGAGCAGAACAAAATAGCCAATCTGCACTGCTTTTCCTCCGCTTACCTCGGTAGTGACAGCCTCTTAATCCAGTCAATTAATCTTCGAAAATCAGGAAAAATTTCGACAAAATTAGTTTCTAGGGCGAAGAAACCAGTCAAAGATGACTCATATTTATATGAAAGTGTTACAGTAATTTAATCAAAACAATTGTTAATGCACTTAACAGAATTTGTATAAAAATAAAGATCAATCGCTAAGGATCAATCTTTAATCAAAATAAGAATCAATCAAATAAGAATCAAACCCAGAACCAAGAAGACGACGATGTGAACCCGAACCGGTTACGTGTCACAAGAGTAGATTTGCTGAACGCCATAGGCACTTTAAGTAAAGTATTTGGGTGCAATGTAAATGGGATCACCTCTTTTCAACATAAAGCAAAATTCAGTTTGCGATACATAGAACTATGCCCCTAAAACAGCCTTTAATTTCGGATTCCCCCTCCCAGAACTTGTACTTTTTTCCTTTTAAATAAATTTAGTTATGTATTTTTTCATTTGTTCTTTCTTTATTCTTAAATAAATACGTGCATACGTTAAACTATAGAAAAACACAGTTCATATTTTTTGAGAATTTTTTCTTAAATTTTCTCAATTTTTTTTCCTCTCCGTTTATTTCGGATTTCGGTTATTCCGGTCAATCTCAATCCCTTCCGATGTGATCGCAATAAGCGGCGACCACTCTAGTTCGGTACCTTATATCGCACAATCTAAAATGTATTCTTCTGAAAAATTATACGGCTCACGATGATATAATTCCAACATCAACGTGCATTCATAGTGAAAATATCAAGACAAAAGTACCAGCTTAAATATTTTCTCAACTGTTGTATTAAGATTCCATCAACCTGCATTAATCAAGGTGATTTATGTTAATCAGAACAAAATATTCCTTTTTCAAAAGAAAATTTCTGAACTTCCCATAACTTTCAGAAATTTATGTTGGTAAAAGTACACTTATAAATAGACTCTGAACAATTCTGGGCAAGTCAAAAAATATTTTGTACTTTTTAACCGAAGAATAACCGACCGTACGAGGAGTACCCATTCATAAATAAAATAGGTCAAATGATTTTTCAAGTATCACATCTGCTTATGATTTAAATTCTCATAATAAACATTATATATATATAGTTCAAAAAATAAATCATTGTAGTTTGTATGGCTAGTAAAATTCTGCTGCAACTCAGAAAACACATTTGGAATTTAGGTTACGTAAATGCAGGAAACGCTCTCGGCATTTTCTTTTTTGAATATATGCCATCAAATGATTTATTCTGATGGACTAATGGTTACTGCATGCATGACGTTTACTTGCATAAGAAATGTATGCCTAACATATGCCAAAAAGGAATACAGTTTTACTTTTGGCCTCTAGACTTGTTCCAATATTTTTCTTTATAAAGGTATTTTGCGTGTATTTTAAGTTGCATACAAAATGCGCAGTTATTATGCAGTCTTCGAATTATGTAGTATGGGAAAAATTATATATATATATAGTATAATATATATATATATATATATATATATATATATATATATATATAATATACTGCATGCATAATTTCAACCGCTACTACAAAAACGGCTTGCATTTCATGAAAATGCATCTTTAGTCCTTATTGCAGGTCTGACATTCCATATTTAGTATGGCTTGTTTTTACATAAAGTTTCCAAAGTTCAAATATACTAAACTTAACAATTTTTTCCCACTGTTTTGTACACCGGATACATTGAATTCTCAAAACAAAGATCTACCTAAAAAGGGGTCATAATAATATTTTGTATCGACAAAACACACGCAGAAGACCCATTCCATATAAAACAATATTTATTAAATTTTGAATTCATTTTTAAGATACTGTTATAATTTATCCGTTTTCTTAGTAAATTCCTTTTCAGTGAACATTTAAAATGTTTAATTAATTATTGTATGATTGACATGCTGCATAATCTAGACTAAATTATGATTAAAGGAGGTAAGTGCATACATGTTTAAATTTCTGATTTGAAGTAAGTTATTTCTTTGCAAGGTGTCCCATAAAATCTTTTGAAAGGGAAATTGTATATACAGTATTGAATCACAGATTAGGTCTATCAGTACTATTTACTCCTATTTATATACAAATATATTAAACTCCAGATAATACGTTTATTTCGAAACAAATTTAAGTATTTTTACGTTTTCTTTTTCCAATATTTTAAAATACACAAATTTAATATTTATTTTTATTATGTCTCTTAAGTTTAAAAAGATGCTTTAGAATTATTTTACTGGTAGAATATTTAAGGAATTCATTGTATGTTTTCAAATATACAAATTATTAATTCATATATTTTCGATTCCAGGATTTACTAAATGTTTAATTTCTGCAATTTTCAAATCACATTTTTCATTATTTAAAAACCAGTTCTGCAGGTAAATTAATCTTTAGAAACAGGGAGATTCGCTAGGCAGTAGTTGTTAAGAAATCTTAATAAAAAATATATACTTTTCGACTTTTTTTAAATCGATCTGATATCCCTCTGGGCATTACTTGGTTGTTATTTCATAAACCGGTACTTCCTTGAAATGTCGGTTATATTTATCGAAATTAATATTACAAGTCATTATTCTTGCTAAAGAGCTTTGTTAAAGGCTTGTAATATTTATTTTTTTTCAATTATAAATGTGCAATAACTGTTATGTTGCATGAAATGTACTGCTTCATAATCATGTTATCAGAAGAGTAAAAGAAAAAAAAATATTACTGTCACTTTCTTCAGACTTCATATTTTTTTAGATATTACTATATTTCAATAAATCGTACAACTCTGTAAATCAGACTAGAGATAAAGTTCCAGTCGAGAATTCAAATTTCTGGAAATGATTAGAACAAATGTAAATCCAGTAATTTGCATAAAGTACAGAAATATTGTATGGTTAACTGTGATATTTTTTCCTGTTATAAACCGTTTCTAATCGTTTCTGCTTCGCATTTTTAAAAGAAAAAGAAAGATCAACCTTTCAGCTAAAATCAGCATTTGGTTTAGGTCCTCTTTAAACCAGCGATTTCGAAAGTTTTTATGTCGTCAGCAGCACCTGATACGCGCTCATTTAAACATGTAGCCATACTGTGATTAGGATTCTTGTTTTAGAGAGCGATGCAATTCTCAAAATACTTTTAATTAATTGGGATTTCAGATAGTTATTCTAAAAATTAACCATTTTTAAATTACCAAATTTCCTACTAAAGCTCTTTACTTCCGTTTAAAAAAAGTGTGGTTTTGCAATGTTGTTATAATAATTTATTCTTTCAAGGCTAAGGTTCGTCTCAATATATTCTAATAGTAGCTCTCAGCGAAATCTCTAACATTTTAACTCTGAAAAAAAGGTAGCCTACAACATTTATAGAAGTAGTTCAACGTTTCACCATAAAATGGAGCTAAATTAGCTGCATACTTTCTATGGAGAAACGTTTCACCATGATTTGGCTTCATTGATCAGTTTAAGCACCAGATCGTGGATCAACGCTTTTCCATTGAAAGGATGCAGCTCATTCAGCATCATTTTATGGTGAAATGCTAACTACTTCTGCTAACAGTTAAAGTGTACTAATCCTATGTCTTTCCCCAAATGGCAATTTTGACTTCAAAAAGTATTTCCGCTGTGCTTTAGCCCACTTGGATGAACTAAATCGCACTTACTTTATTTCAACACATTGGATTTAGTTCACTTCCAGCTAAATACTTACTGTCTTACTCTTACTGTCTACCGGAGCCACCGTGGTATGATAGTTTTTTTTTCAAAATAAATAGATTTAATAATCCTTTGTGTATTTTCTGAGTGTAATGTTCGAGAGTAAATGTTATGCGGAATTATACATGAAATTCCAAAACAATCATACGTGGGTTTTTTTCCCGTTTTTTTTTTTTTAACTTTTTCTCGACTAACTTCAGAATCGAAGGAAAAAGTCACTTATCGTAGTACAAAAACCGAAAATTACTCCATAATGTAAAAATTTTTTCTATGTAAAAATTTGTACCTCTTGTATTTTTGTCCAGTTTTAAATTTGCCTCTATGACAAATTTAAAACTGGCTTTACAAGAATTTGTTTGCAAAATTAATCTTCATACGTATGTTAAGAAAAGAGCATGTCTTTTGTATTTGATGTAAATAAAATCAGATGCAATTTGTAAAGTTTATTTTATTTCTAAGTCAATGTAAAATTACAACTATCAATTCTTAAAGCGTTACTCACATTTCACAAACATGAAACCAGTTGAATTTATAAGATGTTTTATTTCTGTATCACACACATAACTACACCAGTCTAATTCAAAATATAGATTTAAGAATTTTTTTTTTTCTCTAGATCTGTTTCTGCCAGATAAAAGAAAATATAGAGACACGATATTTTTTAGAAGGCACAGACATCTTAATAACGTCTTATATTAAGAACCGAAAATATCTATTAAAGCAGTCCCTCTATGATAAATGCGAATGAAATATTTTATGTGTGTTCCCGTGGAGAAATAGTTCTTTTATGGCATAGAAACATCCAATGGAATATAATCCTGTTAACATAAAGGAAATAGTTACTTTCCGGTTTCAGAAAAAAAAGGCTTTTAGGGTTCTGCAATACGTTATAATTAATAAATTAATAAAAACTATTTCATGACATAAATGTATTTCTAATTTTAACTGATGTCCATCATAGTAGGAAATGCTGCATTTTAGTCACAGCACAGTATTAAAATTTCAATTTCGGAATGAAATGTGCTTAATTTAGTCTTCAGATTAATTTAGTTCTATTCTAGTGATCTCAAAACTATCCTGTTCTCTATAAATATTCTCAATTCCTTACAAAAAGACACTCAAGTAACGTTTTAGTGTTCTACTGGGGATTGCAAAATTATAATTGACAGTCATATATTTTTGCAATTAGTTCGGGTATGCTTGACTACAGTTTAAGGAGGTACTTTGCTGCAGGTATGAACTTACAATATTACTTATTATGTCTGAAATTCAACCATGAAGTCGAATAAATTTTAGGTCTGTTTTTATGTTTTAAAATACCTTTGTTATGATAGTGCCTCAGAGTGTTGTTAAAGACGGCGTGGAATGGCAACCTGGTGTACGTGACAAGAGCTATTTAATGTAGGGGATACCGGGACACATTTTCCAACATTTTCTATTTTTTTGTATTCTTCACTTTTGTATATTTTGAGATAAACAGGGTATGATTGGTTTTTATATACCTTTATCTACAAATCAATACAATGATTTTTCAAAAAGTAACTATAATTTTTGACAGCAAGTGATTAAGTCTGTTCATCTTAAGTTATAATATGTTCCCCGTGTGCAAGTCAAGTTTTCTATCCTTCTAAACATGTGCACGGCAAATTTTATAACTATATTTTGAATGGTAATATACAAGTAATTACCTCGCTTGTTACTATTTTATATTGTAAACTTGTACCTAGTTTTTATTGTAAGCTAGGAGGATATAATAATTGTAGGTGAGTTAATGATAGAGTAATAGATGAAGTACCTGGGTGTGGAAAACAAATGCCACTTAATGACACATTATTTTCGAAAGATCCACCGAAAGAAAGATTTTTCTTTTTAAACTAGACAAGTCATGGTCTGAACCGCAATGAACGCAAACAAAATATATTACATTTCATTTGGTTTGCATGTCCCCATTTCTTGCATTTCGTGCACCTCACTCACCTTTCTTTTGTCTTAGACAACGTAAGATGCCACACTTTTTTAAGTTTTGATGTTTTAAATGCCTTTTACATGTGAAGATGAAAGTCCAAACAGTTTCCTAGCGCTATAATTGTCATTAGTTTCTAATCTCATTCTTTGTGTTATTTTTATTTTTTTCTTAGATAAATTTTTCAGCTGATTTTTAATGGGAGTATCATTTAGTATCAGTTAGTATAACTGACATTTTTCTTTTTCTCCCCTCGTTATATTTTCTTCATAGGATGTAAATAAGCCCTTTTTAAAACCAGACTCTGTTGGAGTACGTGCCCCGCATGCTGTTAGAAAACTTGCCCAGACGTCATATTGTAACTTTGACACTACATGGACGAGTAGTAGTGTAATCTACTTGCCAAAAAAGAAAAAAAAACAAGAAAAAAAAAAAAACAAGCATAATTACGTTAGGAAATAAACACTTTTAAGACGCATAGTATCAAAAGAGTAAAATTTATAACAAGTACGTTTATTTTAAGTTTGAATAAATATCTGAAAGTTCACTCATTATGAAAATGCGCAGAAAATAGGTTCTTCCGACAATTTCACAGCATCTTTTGAACCGAAACTTTCGTATATGATTTGTGGTTTGTCTCTACTTCAGCTAACGATCCTTTACGTCATCTAGTGGCTCATTTCAAAACTAAAGCGAATTGGACAACGTACCGCTTTGGAAAATGTGCCCCGGTCTACTTTACTAACATATTCTGAACTAATATTCATTGAATCTTTCTGGGTTAAACATATTTCCTCGATTTATAAAAATACAGAACTGTGAAATATGTCCAGGGTAATCGAATCCAAAAGAAATGTCACTGTGTACTGACTGACATTACTTCACCCTCTATTTTTTTTATGTGCGTTGTTTGTTTGTTTGTGTTTAACTGACAATAATGAATGAATGTAAAATAAATAAAAATAAAGCAATTTATACTATTCAAACAACGTTTGTCTAAATCTTTCCTCAAATAAAATTCAGAAATCTTCTCCTCAAATAAAATTCATATTCACTTTTTTGTGAATGATCTTGATATAATCTGCCAACCCTCGTTAAATTGCATCTTAAAAAGTACTTTTGCTTTTGAAAACTGTAAACAGCCCTTTCACCTTTCTGCAAGACTGCACACATTTTTAAATGACTACAATGTTGGGTAAGTTTATTTTTTATTTAGTGAAATGATATAATTTTTTTGAGAGCCGTAAAATCTACTCATGCGCTTTCATTACTGCGACATGATTTTATTTGCAAATAAAAGGTATGCATCTACAATATATTATTACACTATGTTACTTTCTTATTTTAACATTTTAAAAACATTATGCATGGTATTTTACTAAAAAATAAGCAAGCATTCATCGTGTACTTAAAATATATACTTTCTATTATAAAACTTTCACGCATAGAAGGTTTAATTTTATAATATGCAAAACCATTTCTTTCATTTGATATATAATGAACTCTACCTTTATGTCAAAAATTTCATTTTTCTACTCTTAACATAAGGAAAATGCAAGTTGTAGACTAAATAACATAATTACATGTAGAAAACCTGCGGCTTGAACATTAACCTTTTAACATTTAGAAACGTTCTTAAATAATCATACAAGCGAGTTAATTGTGTATTCTTCCTTGTACTAGCCGTTACGTTTGTTATTCAGATCTCCTACATATGCCACTCCTCAATACACGTATTATAGGTGGAGTATGCACTTTTAAATCATTAGGTCATTTACCTCTGCGAAATGAATCGAAGTTCTAAAATTAAGCTTATGAAATAAAGTAGACGGTAATTTTATTTTCGCGGAAATGTTTTAAAGAAAGTTTATTATACTGTAACTCTTTGTTAAGAAATATCATAAAGATTTTACTATTTTTGTTTATTATTATCATTTAACATTCCTTAAAGTTTGCATATTCTTTATTAAAATTCTCAATTTAAATTAAGTTACAAGCTTATCATAAATTAAACAAACATATATTTCGAATGTGAGCTTTTATGATGGACAAGCTTCTAGTTATAATGAGTTGAAAAACAACATCACATTGCAGCTTTAACTTTCATAATGATAGGTAAAAAGATAGTTGGGTTTGGCTTATCTTTAGAAAATTAGCTGGAAATTGTTTGTTCATTCCAGGGAAAAATTGTGCTCATTATACTGCTCTAAATGAAACGTTATTTGCTCAATATGTCTTTCAAGTGATACACTTTATGCAAAGTGAACAAAAAATGTTTAAATAAATAGGGAAAATGATTGAAAGAAAAAGAGCTCGAAATGTTTATATGATTACAAAAATAATATCTCCGATTATTTTGTCCTTACCCTGAAAATGTTCTCCCAACTGAAAACATTTTTTTCTATTCTTTAATGAATTTTTTAAAGTTTTTGCGGGATTTTTTTCAAACTTACAGTTCCAAAATATATAAGTAAATAAAGCAATTTTGCTCTCGAAATTAACGACGGATGATGTTGTGAAATTCCTGAAATTAAGAACCGAAATGTCTTTTTAGTTAAAGTCTTAATTTTTCCCTAAATTCTTTATTTTTTGTCTTAATACTTATTACATAATGCAACTAAAAATCTGTCGATAAGACTTACTAGGTGTACCTACGATAATTTCATTCCATTCTTTCTTTTAAACAAATGAAAGATAGATTAGTTTCACACTTTCCACCAAATCCATTTTCCAATTGTAATTTAAGAAAAATAATGAGATGTTTGACAGATTTATAACTTAATTTATTGAAAGTATGCTTTGGAGTCTTGTAAAATCTAATTGTACGTTGTAGTCGTGACATCTGGCGAGAATCCAAATTTTGGATTCTCAAATTAATAACCATGCCATTCTGCAATGAAATGCACTGAAATGTATTAATTTGAAAGATCAGGTACGGAAGAAATTCTTTAAGTCGGAATTGTGTATTCGAAGTATTACTTTTTGAATATTTTATGGTTGATATTAATACCAGTGGTTCAACTTAAAATTATGAGTACATTTATACGTTGATTTATATTCAAAATAGAAGTATATGTGGGAGCCAATTAGGGCTTACTTGAAGCGCTTTTACATAAATCAATTTCATTACTAACACTGCCACATACTAATTTATCTGATGTATATTTCATCGTAAATACTGATTAGGATCTGTCTATGAAATACAGTTTTATTTTACTTTATTTTACAACTGGGCTTACAACAACGCTGAATGTTGAGCGCAGTGAACAGCATTGAATCTAGTATTAATAATTTGCCAATTAAAAAAATGTTGATTCTGCCACCAACCTTTGTCTCAAAGTTGTTGTTTAATCAACTAAGGACTTCAGTGTTTCCCTATATTTATTGAAAACCAGATGAATATAATAAATTGAATAATTTTCATATTATTTCTATAGATAAAGTTTCTTTGGGTACTCTGCTCTTCTTTACGAATACGCTCGTAGTTTATTTTTTAAATGTATAATATAACAGGCCTATTTATGCTTAATCCTTGTTTAACGTTTAAATTTTTGTAAAAAATACAGGTCATTATAAAAGTCTTTTTTTTCATATCTGCTACAAAAACTAATTTCTTAAATAAAATTATATAAGAACTAAAGAAAATTGATTAAAGAAAATAGAAAACTAAAGATTTAGCAAGTAATCTTTCGTAATACATCAAGCTGCTTTTCAGAGCAACGAAAGAGTATATAAGAAACTAGAAAATAATTTCTACAGGGTATGATTGTTTTATTTTCTAAGGTTAAAAAAGAGAGGCATGGGAGAATAAGTTATAGCAAAAAAGTGTATTGTTGATTAGTTTATTGTTGTTTTGAACTCAAATTCGCTTCCTGAAAATTTTACTTTTATTTATTAAATCAATAGTCAGCGTCATTCCCGTACTTAAACGCTTGATTTTTTTGCAAAAAAATATTTATGACGTATTGTAGCATAACAAAAATGGATGACAATATATATATATATATATATTCACTATACTGCTTAAAATATGTAACAGCAGCACGTGAATTTGCACACAAAATATTTCAAAGTTGTTTTTTTTTTTAATGCAATGTATATATGAAAAGAGGAAATGTTTTTACAATGCCAAACATAATGTGTTTATTTTACAATCACGAAGACAATGTTCTTAGTTAAAATGTTCCTACCAAAAAATAATTAGATCTCAACTGTTTTGCAGGAAATCTATTAGTAACTTTTCTATCACTTTCTTCTTACTTATTCGTGTTTCAAAATCACTTTCAGAATATTCTTCTTCTTCAGATACAATAATAAAATACCTACGGGAATGTTAAAAGTTGTAAACATGTGTAAAAATGGAGAAATATATATTTTTTTGGATTACAAAATGGAAAAGGGTGATCCTAATGACGCAACATGTGTGCCATAACCTTTAGCCTAAAAAAAAATGTTTTTTTTTTTCAAAAAATCACTAACTTTCAAAAACTTTAGAGAGACGCTAATTTTTTAATTTAAATTTATTTTAGTTCTACTTAAAAAAACAACTTTTCATAAAAACCTTGATCTAATTTATCCCTAAAAACTGTGCTTGTCGATTCTGTTTCTATCCATAAAAATGTCTGTTGCTAAAGGAAAAAAAATAAAATATTTTTTCAAACACAAATGTTTCTTTACAGATGTTCAAGAATTTTCTACTTCCAGATTTTTCTAAATATGCGCATCTTGAGTCTACAAATAGAAATATCAAAAGAAGTAAATGTACTTTTAAAAATTGTTCAGCTCAATTTACAATGCAAATTATTTAGGTGCAAAATGTCTTAAAGAATAGCATTGCTTTTCGTTGCGCTCAATGTGCTCCTTCCTTGTTAAACATCCTTCTGCGGAGGCAGTTTCCTTACAAGATAAATGTTATTTCTTTTTCACTTCAAGTTCTTTAACAGGCACTAAAGCTTCTTTGGAATAAAAGTCGATTTAATTGCAAATTCGAATGTTTCTCAGGAAACATGGGAAATATCATATATCTTTCTAATATTTTAAAATTTAGAGAGCAGTTGAAAACAATATTAAGTATTTCTTTAAAAAGAGAGGATTATCACAAACGAGATTTTTTTATACTTCCCTCTGAATTTGCCTGGAATTTATACGTTTAAATTTGCTCTTATTTTAGATGCAATGTATAAGTACCACTTTAAACTAAGTAATTTGGCAACGAATGCTGATACCCTATTATCGTCAGAAAATATGTTTATTGCATTTAATAATCTTTTTTTTTTTTCAGTGCGAAGATTTTTAATGCAGTGAAATGTAAAAAGGCTGTGTTTTTGGAAATAGATGTCCATGACTGTTGTCTTAAACACAAATTTAGCTGCTTGTGAATTAGTTTACATTATGATTAGCCCTAAACCTCTAGAAAATCATTTCTTAATTCTTAGTCTCAAAGTAATAGTTCTATAACCAATAACCAGAGTCACTATCTGCGGTACAGTCTGCACTTAATGACGTAGTTAATTAAATAGTGCTATTTTTTTCAAAAAATAACCAGTAGATAGTATTTTTAATTATTCATTCAATAAGAAAGCAAACTGACCTTTTGTAACCATTCGTTAAATCCAACCCAAACTGGATTTGTGACACACCTGAACGTTAGCATTCAGAGGTATATTTTAGATATTGTGTTAGCCGACCGAGTAGTGTGGTGGGTAAAGCTCCGTACTCCGGCTTCGGGTTCAACTCCCTCCGTCCCTTCATAGGGGGTAACGCTGACCGCCCACTGGGTGCCCCCATAATAAAAGGGTCACACCTCTGGGCCGTTGTAAGGGACAATGTCTAATCGGAAAGTTCCCGCCTGTTATTAAAAAAAAGATATTTGTTAAAATGAAGTGTTCCGGAAAATATGTGTTAAGGTGTGGGTTTTAAAAACCTTCGACCTTAACTGCCATGATCGATAGGGTGTAAAATGTGAGAGGTAGAAGTACTTCTGAACAAAATTCAGATCAGAAAAAAATAGTACATTGCAGTTTGCCGCCTAGGCATTAAAACCTGAACTGTGAGAGACGAAAATAACTTATTTTAATTACACTCACCTGGTAAGGAATTAACACTCAGAACTTATATGTGATAAAAGCTGAAAAGTAAAATTTACCTAAAATTCACTAACGCAAGTCAAGCAATTCAAATTTTTGAGCTTTGTTTTTTATTGATCATTATGAATGACAAAAACATTAAATAATTTCTTGGCTAAATAGTTGTAACATTCAAATATGAGATCCCTACATGCTAAACAATTCAAAATTTCAATTCAGTTCTGATACCTGACACTAACATAGGAATTGAAAAAAAAATGAAGCTGAAAGCCAGTGCACCTTCAAGCAAAAGTCATAATACTCAAACACTCATTTGTGCACTGTGATAATTGAAAATCATTAAAATTGTCCCAAACTGAATTACGTTAAAAGTCTGGTTAAGTTGAGTTTTAGAAATTAAATAATTAGTGGATTACAATGAGATTCAATTATCACACACCGAGATAACATGCCAATTAAGATTTTCATTTCAATTTGTCCTAAGAACAGATTAGTAAAAATTTAAACTTTACTTGACTAAAGAATAAAAAATCAATGGGCATATTATCAATTTAAAACATCAAATCGATATCATTTCAGAATTTTAAAATTAAACCAAGATAGGCATATTATCAATTTAAAATATCAAATCGAATATCATTTCAGAATTTCAAAATTAAACCAAGATACTTTAACCAGAAAATTCTGAGTATACAATGTGACAAATCTTACATTTTACAAGTATGGGATACGAAATCACTCCCAAAAATATACCAGTTATGAATTTAACACAATATTTACCCAGTTCTGGAATAGCAGATTTTTTACGAAGAAATTTTACAAATCATTGTGTCTTTGCAGCTTTCACATTATCTAGGAGCCGAATCAATTCTTGATTCTCATTAACAGTTCTTATGAGAAGTTTGTAAAAAGTCCTTTGAGCTGTACACTCCATGCGCAAAAGTTTCTAAACTGCCTTGTAAAAAGCACCTTTAATGCTACACACTTAACACACAATTTTAAATACATTCACCGTGGGCGATACTACACATCATCTGTGTTAATTTTTGGGATTTGCAGAAATCTTCACCATAATTTGACGTGCATGTCGTTGATTTGTATGTAGACACGTGACGTTCACTTTCTTTTAAGATCAGCTGGAAAAAAATACAATTTCTCTTTGAACAAACACTTCTGTAATATTGAATTTGAATAAAATTCAGGTGTGAAAATTATTTCTTGAGTTTTCCATTTAGAACTTGACAGCGAATTAGCCTGGGCTGGGGCTCCCCACGCTGCAAAATGGCTCGAAGCCTAACACTGGAATCTAAGGGGAGCCCCTCCGAAACACACACCTCTCACATAACGATTTTTTTCTTAAGTCATTTCTTAGCGTCTCTCAACGTACTTATTTTAAAAACTGTTGCCAGACTACGCGTGAGGAAATTTTCCTCTTTCTTTCGGAGTCATTCCTTTCGACTCTGCTGATCGGAGATACGGAAAACCAGTTTCTCCTATGACGTAGTGTTTCACAGACTGGGGATGTTCGCAAGGTGCGATTGATGACGTTTAAATTTTTCTCTTGCCGTGAGTGGCAAAGAGTTGTGTTGTTTACAAACACATGTGTTGTTGATATCTGCTAATAGTGTTACATTTTTATGTAACATCCTTCCCCTCCAACGAGAGAAAAGGCGTGCCTGGGATAAATTTACACAATATGCAATATACACTATATATGAATTTGTTGTATGAAAATAAATGCAAGGTAGAAAAAGAAATTTTATATATACATATACAAATGCATTGAATTGAAACCTAATGTTAGCAAATAACATACCCCTCAAAAAAAAAATATGTACAATTGACTCAAGTATTCACATCAAATTCTTTCACATACACAGCAATAAGTGACTCTTGTGGCAATTCTTCCCTTGCCAAATCAGTATTTTCATGTATCAATTAGAGAAAAAAATAGCTTGATTTGGTTATGAGAAATGAAAAAGTACCAAGATGTCAAATTTTTCCTGACAGCCTATGAACATACAGAACAACTTGATTTAATTCTTCTTATTATTATTTGTTTTCTTTTTTTTAAAGAGCATGGCCATGAAATGTAAGAAAAAATTTAATTTTATGTCTTCACCAGACCGCTCTGAAGAATCCCAGCTATAGGACCAGCCTTACATAACTAGGATTGCAGTGAATTGAAGTGATCAATTTCAGATCATTGACACCCCAGAGAGCCCTGGTAAACCATAAATAAAGGGGGAAAAAATTCCTTTTACAATTTTTTTTTTTTTTTTTTTTTTTTTTTTTTTGTGTTCTGATATTCAGAAAAGAGCTGTCGACTAAAATGAAGTTGTTTCATTTTGGAAGTTAGGGTTGAGAGGTTTTTGCACAAATATTTTACTGACATGGACTTTCCTTTCTCTTGGTGTTCCATTTTCAACTTTTTGAATTATTAAATTATCATTTCTTAGAATCTTTTTGACTTCCCAGGGTCCATTGTATTTCTTTTGAAGAGCACCTGGTGCTATAAATTCCTCTAAAAATACTTTGTCACCCAATTTGACATCTGGCTTTTTCCTTCCTCTTACATATTTACTATGAACTTTGAAATAATTTTCTTCATTAATTTTGACATTTTGCTGTATTTCTTTAGCTATTAGTTTTACAGTTTCTACATATTTATTAAATTCAAAGGTATATTTTGGTTCATTAAAAGCATCTATAGGCAGGTTGAGTTTGCGTCCAAAGAATATTTCAGCTGGAGAGTATTGTGTAACAGCATGTGTGGTGTTGTTGTAGTGAAGTTTAAAGAATAATAGACTGGTTGTCCAGTCACAAATTCTTTCTGAAATGGCTGCAACACTCATTTTTAAAGATTTATGTGCGCGTTCAATTAATCCATTGCTACGTGGGTGATATATCGAAGACTTTCTATGTTCAATTTTTGCTTCTTTCATAAAATTTTCAAATTCGTTTGAGCAAAAGTTTGTGCCATTGTCTGTAAGTAATATCTTCGGGATACCAAACCTTGAGAAATATTCCTGTAGATGTTTAATTATTATATTAGAAGTGAAATTTGAAATGGGAATTAATTCAAGAAAACGAGAATAATGGTCAGAAATGCTTAATATATAAAATTTTCCATCAATTGATCTTGGTAATTTTCCTACAATATCTATTGCTATCATTTCTCCTGGAGCTAGATGAGTCTTAGAAACAAACTCTGAAATGGTGTTCTTCGGCTTTGGTTTATTTTCAAGACATTTTGCACAGTTTTCACAATAATTTTTTGTGTCAGCAAACATGCCCTTCCAAAAAAAATTTTGGCTCAGCAGTTCATAAGTCCTTGCAGTGCCAAAGTGAGGAGCATGAGCTGATTCTAAGCAGGTCTTGATTAAAACTCTTGGAATTACAATTTTATTTTTTATTGACTTATCTTTTTTATGTTTATTTTTTGGTTTTAACTTAATCATTAGTAGTTGCGAATGAGAATCTATGAAATATTGCTGTTTAATTTTTTTATTATTTTCTTTAATGTCCTGAATTATTTTAGCAATTTTCTCATCTTTAAGTTGTTCTTTTAGAATGGTTTCCTTTGATAGATCAGTTTTGTTTTCAAAAATGTTTACATTATTTACGTTTAGATTTTCACTTAAAACTCTTGAAAGAAAGTCAGCTGGATTCTTAAATCCAGGTATATGTTGAATGTTGTAGTCAAATTGTTGTAAGTATAATAGCCATCTGGCCACCACTTCAGGTTGTTTCTCTAAATTGAGGTGAAAAGTTAAAGGTTTGGCATCCGTCAGTATTGTAAATTTTCTCCCAAATAATTGTTCATGAAAATGCTTGCAAGATAAATAAATTGCAAAGAGCTCTCGCCTTAAAGAAGGATACCTTGACTCTGACTCTGAAAGTTGTTTGGAAAAAAATTCAACAGGAAAAAAATGTCCATCATCTTTTTGCATAAGAATTCCACAAGCGGCAATTTTTGAGGCGTCGCACACTAAATAACATTCCCTATTTTCATCAAAATTTTTTATAGTGGGTTTACTTAAAATGATTTTTTGTATTTTATCAAAGGCCTCCTGACACTGTTCAGTCCAGACAAACGGAACGTTCTTTCTAGTTAAGTTCACGAGAGGTTCGACTATCTCTGCATAATTGAAAATTAAATGTCGAAAATAGTTCAGCATTCCTAGAAAGGTCTGTGTCTGCTTCAAATTTTTGGGAATTGGAAATTTATTGACTTTATTGATATTATCCTCAGAGGGTGAAAAGCCATCTTTATTTACTGAAAAGCCTAAGTAGTTGATTTTTGTTTTACACAATTGAATTTTATGAGGATCCAAAGTTAAGTTAAATTTTGCCAATCTGTCGAAAACTTTCTGAAGAATTATTTTTAAATGTGGAATAGTGTCAGCTGCTATTATGATGTCGTCGAGAAAAAATTGTACGTTAGGGCCTTTTAAATCATTTATACATTTTGATATTAAAGTATGAAAATAGGAAGTGCTATTTTTGCTGCCAAAAAATAATCTGGTTGGCTGAAAATTTCCTAGTTCACAACAAAATGCTAATTTTTCCCTGTCAGATTCTCTAAGTTGAATTTGGAAAAATGCAGACTTTAAATCTAAAACACAATAAAAATTTTTGCCTGAAATGTTATGTAATATGTCAGAAATTTTTGGAAGGCAAATTTTGAATGATTCAGTTATACAGTTCAGTAATCTGTAATCTACCACCATGCGAAATTTTAATTTTTCTTGCTTATTGTTTGGATTAGCTTTCTTCTTAACAAATAAAATTGGAAAATTGTATGAACTACTAGAATTTTCAATGATTCCTGCATCTAATAAATCTGCAATTTCTTTTTGTGCAAAATCTTTGGCTATTTTCGGGATAGGATATGGTTTGGTGGAGATAGGAAAGTTGTGAAGTAATTTAAATTCAGGAACTACAGCATCTGTTGAGCCTAAAGTTTTGTATGATTTGGAAAAGATTCTAAAATTTTTCATTAACATTTGAAGTATATCTTTTTTATCTGTCTCATTGAGGTGACTTAAGTCAAAATCCTCTTCTGTTAGTTCCTCCTGTCTTAATTTTAAAACTTCAGTTAAATTTAAGTTGTTTATTTGAAAGTGTTGATCCTCTGAATGCTGTATAACTGAATCCTCCTTAAAAATGTGCAAAGTCCCCATTTTAGAGTTCTTTCGAATAATAATTTTGGTATCTAAGGGATTTTCGACTATGGAGTAGATAGAGTTGTCATGCGTCAGTGTGTGCAAAGAATCTTGCATTATATATTGTAATTTAGAAGAGATAGGGTTAAAAATAATTTGTGTTTCTTGCTGAAGTGACTGAGGAATGCTTAATTTAATTATATTTGTAGAATTAGGTAAAAGTGTTACATTATTTACAGATCTAGCAAAAAGTTTTTGTGAGTTCTTTAATTTTAAGTTGTTATTAAGATTAATAGAAGGGGTAGAATGTTTAAATTGAAATTCTTGATTGTTCATAATTAATTTCTCATTTGCAGTGTCCATAATAATTTTGTTTCTCTGTAAGAAGTCATAGCCAAGAATTATTTTGTAATTAGAGTTCCAGTTGTGCTGAGTCACAAAAAACTGGTTTTGAAACCAAGTGGTGTTAATTTTAAATTTAATGTTTACTGCGGAAAGATATGGTATGGTAGAAGAGCTTAAAGTGTGAATTTTGACTGATCTGGATATGTATTCTATTTTGGTGGTTTCTTTAATTAATTCCAAAGCACTAGGCTGAATGAGGCTGAGATTTGCACCTGTGTCTAGTAAACTATCAATATTGTTGCTACCAAATTTTAATTGTATGATAGGAAGATGGTTATTTTTATATTTGCACGACATGACAACTAAATCTGTATCCCTTATTGAATTTTTTTGAATTTTTCTGTTTTTTTTTTGTTTGTTTTTTTTTGGAGTTACTATTTTTTTTGTCAAATTTTTCTTTTTCTTTTTAGCATTTTTGGAAACAGAGACTTTGCTTGTAATCTTATCATGTTTATCAAAATTGTCTGACTGGGTTCTTGCTTCTGATGATGTTGAAAAATTGCAAGAACCCCATTCTAGTTTAAATTACTTCTTCGATATGGGTGTTGTCTGTTTTGTCTTCCCCTAAAGTTTGATCTAGCATTAAAATTCCCCCCAGAAGTTCTGCCTGGTCTGTGTGACTGAAAACTGTTTACGTGATTAAAAAAATTGCCTCTGTGGCTCCTAAATTGTCCTCTTTGTGGACCAAAATTCCCCCTGCGTGAATTTTGAAAATTGAAATTGCCCCTCTGAAACCTTGGATAAAATCTACATCTGATGGTTAAATGTGATTTTCCACAAATTAAGCAAAATATTTGATTGTTACCATTGTTGGCTGTTTCTTGATTGTCTGTATGTGCCGTGATGTTATTTATCGTTGTATCTGATGTCAATTTTTCCATCTTCTCCTTCAATTGTAGCATCTGCTGATTGCTCTCAATCTGACTTTGTAAGAGTGCTTGCATTTCCGTGGAAAAAGTATTATTGGCCTGGTAAGCAGGATCATTTAAGGCATTCTCAATATTTTTTGCTGTTTCAACAGCATCTTCAAATGATTTTGGATTCAATTTCTTGACCTCTATTTTAATATCTGGTCGCAGGGCATCATAAAATTTTTGTAGTTTAATTTTTTTTGCTAAATTTATTAGATCATTTGTGGAGGCATCACTTATTTCAAGATAGGCGTTAGCTTTCTCCTCAATTTTTTCCGCCAAATCACCAACAGTCTGGCCTGGCAGCTGAGTGATATTGGCAAAATTGGTTAGTTTTGTTTGAAAGGAATCACTTTTCGAAAATTTCTTGATTAGGGCATTTTTTAATTGCTGTGCATTGGTGGCCTTGCTGGCAATAGGATCATTAGCTATAAAGCTAAGCGCTTTCTCCTTGCAGTTAAGTTTAATGACTAAGAAAGTTTTGTTTTCAGGCCATTTTTCTAATGTGGCAACGTCTTCGATTTGCTTAATGAAAAAATTTATGTTCTCTTCTTTCTTACCGGAAAAGTAAGGCAAGTTACTCGCCAAACTGGTGTTAATTATGTTTTTGGCCATTGTACTTGATTGAAAGTAATAAAATGCAATGTTGAAAATTATTAAATGTAAAATATTTAAATGCCTAGCATGTGTCTAAATGCATCTGTTTAAATATAAATATGATATGAAAATAATAAATTATATATATATACACTGGTAATAACAATAAAAATATATAAATATTCACTATAAAATATACATTCTCCACCTAATTTCAAAATTTCAATATTTTTGATTTTCCTGATTTTATGTAATTTCCAGGTGAGTGTACTAAGACTTATTTGTATTCATTCTATTTATATATATATATACATATACTTTTTTTTTTTTTTTTTTTTTTTTTTTTGAATATTAATCCTAGAATAACCCGGTAGTTTAAAACACTCTCACGGCACCATTTTATATGGCGCCTAGGTATTAAAACCTGAACTGTGAGAGACGAAAATAACTTATTTTAATTACACTCACCTGGTAAGGAATTAACACTCAGAACCTATATGTGATAAAAGCTGAAAAGTAAAATTTACCTAAAATTCACTAACGCAAGTCAAGCAATTCAAATTTTTGAGCTTTGTTTTTTATTGATCATTATGAATGACAAAAACATTAATTCATTTCTTGACTAAACATGTGTAACATTCAAATATGAGATCCCTACATGCTAAACAATTCAAAATTTCAATTCAATTCTGATACCTGACACTAACATAGAAAATGAAAATAATGAAGCTGAAAGTCAGTGCACCTTCAAGCAAAAGTCATAATACTCAAACACTCATTTGTGCACTGTGATAATTGAAAATCATTAAAATTGTCCCAAACTGAAATATGTTAAAAGTCTGGTTAAGTTGAGTTTTAGAAATTAAATAATTAGTGGACTACAATGAGATTCAATTATCACACACTGAGATAACATGCCAATTAAGATTTTCATTTCAATTTGTCCAAAGAACAGATTAGTAAAAAATTAAACTTTACTTGACTAAAGAATAAAAAATCAATGGGCATATTATCAATTTAAAACATCAAATCGATATCATTTCAGAATTTTAATATTAAACCAAGATGCTTTAACCAGAAAATTCTGAGTATGCAATGTGACAAATCTTACATTTACAAGTATGGGATACGAAATCACTCCCAAAAATATACCAGTCATGAATTACACATAATATTTACCCAGTTCTGGAATAGCAGATTTTTTATGAAGAAATCTTAGAAATCACTGTGTTTTTGCAGCTTTCACATTATCTAGGAGACGAATCAATTCTTGATTCTCATTAACAGTTCTTATGAGAAGTTTGTAAAAAGTCCTTTGAGCTGTACACTCCATGCGCAACAGTTTCTAAACTGCCTTGTAAAAAGCACCTTTAATGCTACACACTTAACACACAATTTTAAATACATTCACCGTGGGCGATACTACACATCATCTATGTTAATTTTTGGGATTTGCAGAAATCTTCACCATATTTGACGTGCATGTCGTTGATTTGTATGTAGACACGTGACGTTCACTTTCTTTTAAGATCAGCTGGAAAAAAACACAATTTCTCTTTGAACAAACACTTCTGTAATATTGAATTTGAATAAAATTCAGGTGTGAAAATTATTTCTTGAGTTTTCCATTTAGAACTTGACAGCGAATTAGCCTGGGCTGGGGCTCCCCACGCTGCAAAATGGCTCGAAGCCTAACACTGGAATCAAATGGGGAGCCCCTCCGAAACACACACACCTCACATAACGATTTTTTTCTTAAGTGATTCTTAGCGTCTCTCAACGTACTTATTTTAAAAACTGTTGCCAGACTACGCGTGAGGAAATTTTCCTCTTTCTTTCGGAGTCATTCCTTTCGACTCTGCTGATCGGAGATACGGAAAACCAGTTTCTCCTATGACGTAGTGTTTCACAGACTGGGGATGTTCGCAAGGTGCGATTGATGACGTTTAAATTTTTCTCTTGCCGTGAGTGGCAAAGAGTTGTGTTGTTTACAAACACATGTGTTGTTGATATCTGCTAATAGTGTTACATTTTTATGTAACAATATGATTTAGCGATAAGAATTAAACTGGGGCACTATGTGTTGTTTTAGTTCGGTATTTTTATCATGTATAAGAATAATTAATTTTAATACGGTCTCAGGTAGCCTAACATTCAAACTAGTGTACTACTTATGTAAATGTTTACGAATTTATTTTCACTCTATGTAGTAAACATTTTGTTTCATTAGAATAAATGCAAGCACGCGGCAAAGCTCTCAAATAAGAAAATACCTCTTGCTAACATTGTTTTATTAATAAATGCATTTTAGAACCTGAACAGTAATTTTCAATAGTACGTATATCATCTTCCTTAACAAAAATTCTGTTTTCCTTAAAATGTATATGAAATATTCTCATCTTTAAAATTTAGCACATTGCATGAAACGCAAAGCCGAAACCTTTAGAACTTTCAAACCGAGAAAATTTTAAAAATATTCAGAAACTGATATTTTAAACATCTCATTATGTTCAGCGGTCGTGATTTTAAATTTCGTTTCTGGTTAAATCTTTCGTCCAGACAAGCGCCATAAAGTAGAATGTTAGGATGTAACGCAGTCGTAAATTTTACCCAAACGAACATTAAGGGATGAAACAATGCCCGTAAGCTATTGTTAAAGAAAGCAGTCTTACGGCGGAATGTAAAGACTATACATGTTGCATAACAGGTTGCGAAATACTGCAACATGTTTTACACTACACATATTTATATGATTATGTAAATAGAAGTGTAGTGTAAAACATTATTAGGAAGCAATAAAAAATTGTTTATTTTTACTATGTTCAATACAAACTAATGTTTGTAAAAATGCAACAGCATTAAAGAATGACACTATTCAGATGAAATTTTCAGGAGATGCAAATTATACAGTGTAAAGCAAGTGATTAAAATTATTACGCATACCACTACGCATGCGTGGGCTGAGCAGCGTCTCCTGGACTGCTGTTGAAACCTTATAAATCGAGAGCTTTAACGGCATGTTTAAAATAGTCTATGTTTATCTGTTCATGGTGAGACGTAACTATACCTCATCGAAGACAGATGGCAAAATTTGAACAACTTTCGAAGTTTAAACGAGGTAGAATCATCGGCCTTCGTGGAGGAGGATTTTCCAATTGCGCAATAGCAGCTCATGTGCAGCTTAACAGCAACACAGTGATGCGAGTTTGGAAGCAGTGGAAAGAATCCGGCAGTTGGCGCTGAAAAATGATGTCAATGCGCGATGATAGGCACTTGGTCGCACGGCTCTGGTGAAACCTACAGGTTCATCCAGACAGTTAGCAGCCAATTGATCCACTGCTACTAGTATATTCACTGTCTGCTTCGTCAATTCCTCGGCGTCTGCTGCTCCGCGGACTGCATGTATGAACTCCTTTATACATGATCCTCCTTACACAAAACCATGAACACTTGCGGCGGGCTTATGAACATAAATATTGGCTTGCAGACTGGCAACAGGTTTTTTGATGAATCGCGCTTTAATTTAGGGCACCATTATGGCGCATTCATGTTAGACGCTATGCCGGTGAACCCTACCTTCTGGAGTGCATTATCGAACGCCATAGTGGACGAACACCAGGAGTTATGGTCTGTGGTTCGATTGCGTAACATGGACAATCTCAGCGGCTACGAATTATGGGGATCTCAACAGCGACAGGGACATCAGAGAAGTGCTGAAGCCCGAAGACGTTTCTTTCCTTCAAGGAATTCATGGAGCTACCTTTCAGCAGGATAACGCCCGCCCACATGTAGCAAGGAATGCGCAAGACTTTTTTTCACCAGCAAACATACAGCTTCTTTCGTGGTCTGTTTATTCTCGGGATATTTCACCTATTGAACATGTGTGGAATTTCATTGGTCGGCGCCTCTCTCGTGATCCTCGTTCCACAGCTTCAACAGATGAACTTTGAGTACGGCTACAAAAAATACGGAATGCTCTTCCCTAAGCATACATTCAAAATCGGTTTGACTATATGCCACATCATATAGCAGCACATATTACAGAGCATGATGGCCATACCATATATTGCTTTTGGACACTGGATATTGTATTTTTGCTTTGAAAGCTTAATCCGTTGTTTGTACTAATAGGAGTTATTTTTGCGTTAAGTTTCATTTGATTCAGAGAATTCCTTCATGGGGTTGCAATTTTTAGTAACAGGAATTTATGTATAATTTTACTTTACAAACATTTTTATACCTTTCAGTTGTTTATAATATTTAAAAGAAATTTATTAAACTATTATAGAATGTTACTTGTTTTTAAAAGAATACAAAAAACAATCTTGAGTTAAATTTTATGTATTAACTGTTTTGCATGATTATTTATATCTTTGGAAATGTTATTTACTGCATTTGTCGAACTTTTATATGGAGTCAAAAGTAAGAAACAAGGTACCTTCGATTCAGTTTAACATATAATGTTATATATATAAGCGTATTTGATACGGAATTCATTTGCTTATCGAATAAAAATACAACTTAAAAAATATATCATGCTAGTATGATTTTTAAGAGCATAAAATAGAATTTGAATATCAATATGCGTATGAACCAACAACGATTACATCAAATGATACTACTTTTATTGTTCTATTAATTTTTAAGCACTATAAACTATTATAAAACGTTCCTTTATTCTATAAATTTATATTAAAATGCACATTTTCTTTTCCACTCTCTATTTAAAACAATAAAGATTTATGAAGTACTCTTGTCCTACTGAAAAAAACATAACCAATTTCATGAAATTACAGAAATAATATTTTGTTTTTGAAGTCCATTTTGTTGTTCGTTATCACTTAGTGCAACTAAAAGTCGGTGGATATCACTCACTTAGTACACCTGAGACAATTTCAATCCATTCTTTCTTTTAAACGAGTTAAGTGTAGATTAATTTTCCACTTTTCACCAAATGCACTATGCAAGTGTAATTTAAGAAAAATAATGAGATGTTTGAGAGATTTATAATTTAATTTATTGAAAGCGTCCTTCGGAGTCTTGTAAAATCTAATTGTACGTTGTAGTCGTGACATTTGGCGAGCATCCAAATTGTGTCTTCTGAAATTAATGACCATGCCATTCTGCCATGAAAATGCTCTGAAATGTATTAATTTGAAAGATCAGACACGGATAAGGTATTTTAATTGTAAAAATCATTCGCAACATTTCGTTTTGGAGATTTTAAGTTTGACGTTAACATTTTTGAATCAAAATAAAATGTTACTATGTTTTAAATATTTATTTTCGAATTAAAAGTGAAAGTATTCCACGGAGTTTTGATGACATTAAAACCTTCGGTATAAAATTTTACAATAATAATACTTACAAGAAGACACTATAATATCTGCTTTACATTTCATGATGAATTTCTCCCTAGATCAGTCTATTAAATTTGTAAGTTTTATTTTATTTTATTTTACAGATGAAGACTGACAACTGTGATGAATCGAACCGCATTGAATCTGCAGTTGGCAATTAGGTCATTCTGAAGCTTTTGACTCCACTGGTAGCTTTGATCTGTAGAAATTACTTACATTTATTGAAAACAAAATGAATATAATAAATTAAAAGATAAATTTTCAGAATTTTTCTATACATAATAGATTTTTAGTTTCTCTGTTCGGCTTTAATAAATGAATACACGAGTTTCAGATAAGAAAATGTAAAACCTACAATGCTTTATACTTAGGATGTGAGCTGGGCAAAGATACGATTTTTTTTTTTAATTTAGAAATCTAAATTGGCCGCACTGATTATTTCACAAGTTCCCTAGATGGCACTGGTTTTGCAAACAAAAAATCACGGATGTGCTGTATATTACTTTTATGCGTACTTTGTAGTTTTTAAAAAAAATTTTAGCTTATTTTTTGCTTGAAATTTTACAGATTTATGTTCTAAGGTTTTTTTGTATGGGATGCTAACCTAATAATGATCTCATTAATTTATGTTTCAAGTGATACGACTTTTGACCAAAACTGCAGGAGAGCAATTTTCATATCTTCATCAAATGGGGCAAGAAAACGCATGTACGATGGGGTAAAGATCGAAATGCTAATCTTTGCCCCTAATGCTTTGGGGTTTATAATTATGTATTGTTGCCTAGTAATGGTTTTGTTTGTTTATTATTCGCATGTGCGAAAATAAAACAAATATCCTGAGCCTTTCAATAACCATCATACTGTGCTAACTTTTGGGCCTTCTAATAATGATGCCCATCAGGACCGGAAAATCTATTGGTCTACATGCAAGGTCAAGTAAAATTTTCAGCCAGGAATTTATTTTATTATTTTTTAACTCTGATGCGGTTTGTGATTGCAATATTTACGTTCACAACAGTTCGTTTTAGCATAAGTTTTTCTACAGCCCTGAGATAACTACTAACTCAGAGAACCCTGAGAACTAGAGATTTGAGTTCCTTTTGGTTCTGTAAAAACCTATAGTTTTCCTCACCCTATTTTGTAAGTTTCCCTAGTTAAATTTAAAGAAAGTGATTTTTTTTTCTTTTTGTCTATATGCTTTTGTTATCTAAGTTTATATATAATCGATATAAATGTGTTTATTCGATGTCAAATGTGGTAACTCCTTTACACAGCTAATATTTTTTAAACAAAGGTTTTTTCTTGCATTTTTGAAAGATTTTTTACTTCGAAGAATTCATGAGGTAGTTTTTTCTTAGTTCTTGTAATCGCCGCTTCCCTCCTAAAGCGAGATAACGGCGGCCATGTTAGTTCACCGGAAAACCCTGTTTTTGACAGTCGAACCAAAATCTAGGTTCAATTGGTACTTGACTTTTACAATGCAATTTCGGATGAACAATTAAAACAGTTCAGCGTCTATGATATTGCTTGCAACTCGCTGATTTCGCCGGTTATTTCGTGAAATGTTGAACTTAAATTTATAACAGTGAAATAAAATACCCTTTTTTAAAATTATTTTCAAATCACCCTTAGACTAACTTAAAAGTTTTCTACATGTACAAAAAGAATGTAACAACAGATGAATACCTACGTGATTGCCATATTCCTCAATCACGCATAAATATGAAGTAATTATTATTATTTTTTGTATGTGCTGCATGATTGAAAATTCCACATACTGTGGCACGATAAGCATGTCATAAGCATAATATGATAAGTAATAGTATTTTTTAAGTTCGACTTATCAATCAGCACTATTTTTGAGTTTTAGAGAAATAGGACCAGAACCCTAAAAAGTCAAAGCAGATATTAATCATGAAAATGCATATATATGCATTTTACTTCTAAATCTTAAGAGCAGTACTAATTTTCTTAAATTAGTCGCATTTAAATACAAAATATTCTGTAAAATCTTTAGTTTAATTCATCCTTTAAAAAGGTTGACTGCTTGAACGATTGCATCGGTTTGAAAAAAAAAAACTACAGAAAAACAAATAAATTACATCTTTAAGCTTAAATTTTTCCTGGCAGATGCTTAAGAATTTTCTGCTCTCAGATTTTTGCAAATAAGCGCATCTTGAGTCAACAAATAGAAATATCAAATAAAGGAAATGTACTTTTTAAAAAGCTGTGAGCTCAATTTACAATGCAAATTATTTAGGTGCAAAATGTCTTTAAGAGAATAATATTGCTTTTCCTTGCGCACAATGTGTTTCTGATTTGTTAAACATTCTTCTGCAGAGGCATTTCCCTTTCAAAGTGAATGTTATTTATTTTTATTTCAAAGATTTTTAGACAAATACTAATGCTATTTTAGAATAAAATTTAATTGCAAAAGCATACTTTCTAAACGAATATGAAAGTATCATATATCTTCCTATTTTTTTTAGATTTATCTATTTGCTGGAACGATATTAATTATTGCTTTAAAGAAACACCTGCACTAAAAACCTAAAAACCCTTAGTAACGTTACAATTTTTTTATTGCGTATGTATTTAGGTTGCATATTTATTTGGATACGGGAGAAGGCAGGCTGAGGCATAGACATAGAAGAAACAGCAAAAAAACAATCTCAGGGGTATTTGACACCTGTATTTTCACACGTGAAGGACCTGTTCTGGATGTGTTCACACTAAATACCAATCGCGTTGAAGTTTGTACAGTGTATTTCGAACATAAAATTAGATCTTGAAATGGTTATGAGTCTTTGATAAACGTTTTAGAAATAGACAGTCTTACAAGAACGGGAGAGGAACTAATATGTAATCCGATGAGATTTGGATAGTTAAATTATTCGTTGCCCGATATTGTTGCCTGATAGATTTGGGAGAAAATGTTTTTTAACTGTATATTTATAATATTAAACCTCAATATTCCTAAATCTAAAACATATACATATACATCCATAACGCATGCAAAACTATGAGAAGGTACATAAAATAATTCATTTTATTCGAATATCAATATTTTGCCTAGCTGAAATGTCTGAAGCTATTAATACGAAATTCGACAGGTATGTGAGATCTCCAGCGGGGCCGCGGTTGCCCCGTTTTGAAAGGCTACCACGGCCCCACAACCCGTAGCCGAAAAATTGTGGGTTCGATCCTGAGATCAACCAAAGACCGCCGTGCTTGCTAATGGCGACTGGGGCACGTTAAATACGTCGTGGCTCAACACACTGTAAGTTCCCTTACAAAACGATACCTCTGAGGGCAGCAAAACTAAGCCTTGGTGGTTTTCTGCTTGGTATTTGTTTCAAAATTAAGAAGTCCCGCTAGTAATCGGTAATGCTGACTTCTGTCGGCTCCCAAACTAGGTAGAAATGAAATCTTCGGGAGTTTGTGAGAGGAATTAACACCCTTGGCAGAAACAGTCACTATCGAACTATCTAGATTTTGGGCTGGTAAAAAATGCTGTAAAAGCAGAAGTGCCTAAACTACCATAATCCATGAAAACAAGACAGACAGTCTAAGATTTTTAGTGTAGTTTCTCGATAAAAAAGGAATTACTGAAATTTCTATGGAGCCCAGAACGTTTGTTTCACATATCCCTCTATGTTTCAAAATAGAAAAGAAATGACAATAAAAAAAATTCTTTAAAATATAATATTCATGAATACCTAAAAATCCTCATTTCAACACACTTTAAAATATTTCCTCTAAGGAGGATATAAATAAAAAAATTTTACGAAATCCTTGCTTTAAATGTAATAAATAGGAATTGATTGTTTAAGCTTAACGTTGTCGTCAGAACTTCTTTAAAGCTTATTTTTTTTAATTTAATATAAAAACATTACTCTCCAGTATGAATACACACACTTTTTTAACGCTTATCTGTGAAATTCCCTTTTCTTTGGATAAAAAATTTTAATGTAGTGAAATGCAACTAAAAATTCTGCCTTTCAAAAGGGCATTCCTAATCATTTTAATGCTAACTAAAAATAACAATTTCTACATTTTAATGTTTTTCTTTTGCTGTAAATAATGAAATAAATTTACACTCAAAAGTTAGGGATGGTTTTCGTCTACATTCAGATCAATCGAATACAATTCATGACTCATAATTTTAAATTATATTTCCATTGAAGTGATTTTAATGCACTGAAATGTAAGTAATTCCTATTTAAATGAATGATATAAACTGCTATTCTGAGTGCACTAATTAAAAAAGTGTTACGGCGAATTGGTAACAATTATATGCCTATTTAATTGAATAATATAAACTGCTATTCCGAGTATACTAATAAAAAGATGTTTTTAAGTTAAAGAAGGATTATATTGATTCTTTTAATTGCCAAATTCTCATTGAATTTATATGTTTATAAATGTCTGATTTTAGCTCCAAATGAATGCATTCATTTTTATTATCAGTACTGGGAATTGAAATGTTAATTCCCCTTTTATTGCCTGAAAATGTTTAAAAACGATATTTTTTAGCTTTTAATACTTTTTCTCTGTGTGAATATATTAAGGGGCTATTTTGGGACAATTCATGAACAAGGCTGTTGTCATAAGCATGAATATTTCTGCTTGCAAAATATTTCACGTTATGATTAAGTCTACTCTAATTATTTAAGTCTTTGTTAATAACAACATACAAAAATATTAGTTTTATCACCAATAATCAGATGAAGTATTTTTTTCTAATGAAGTGTGAACGTGTACTAAAATATAAAAGTTTTCTTTCGGCATTTTCAGTTTGCCTGTAAAACTACTTTCTTTACATCAAGTGGTATTATGCAGTGAAATGCGAAAAAATGTTTTTATTTCAAATATCAATTGCCTTTTGAATATTAAAGACTTAAAGGTGGGGACTTTCTGAAAGTGGCTTAAAAATATCATTAAGTATGGAGATGAAGTATTTTTATCTCAAATGAAAGCTTAATAAATGATTGCTAGAGAGTGTTGTACAATACCCGTCCAGTTCTGCTTACGCTGTGAGTTATAACTACTACGATCTGAAAACAATTGTATGAATAATTTTTAGTATATCAAACCTTACAAAGCGGATTCAAAAACTTTTACATCTACAGACCGTCGAAAACAGAATATATTGCGGACCTGCGCCCTCTAAAAAATGCATTTTATTCAACCCTTTTTGCACCAAGTTGACTTTAGCATTAATAAAATTATTGAATTTTTAATTTTCATTTGCCATTACCAAACCACAATTTTCACGCATAGTGTAAATAATGTGTTAGGCAACAAATGCTAAAATAAAGTAATAGCATACGCAAATGCGTCATGAATTTGGGTCATGAGAATTTCATGACGGACGCATCTATGTCATGGTGTTCGAGGGTTAGCAAAAGTTATATAGTTACAAAATTTGATTAGTGGGACAAGTATTGATACTTATTTATTAATTGCCTTTTACGGATCACCAGCGAAGTTTATCTGGCTCGTAATTGAAAATAACTGCATTATATCATGCCATCAATTATCGAGTTCGCACTCTAATCCTGCTATATACTGTAATAAAAATCCGCGATACTGTTATAAAAATGTGCGATAAAATATTCCAAAAAGCCCGAAATACGAATATGGCACTGTATTCTACGAATCGGAGTACTAATACCTCACAATACAGAATTTAGTTCATAGGCCAAGGCAAATCCTTAACTAACATAGCAATAACAAAAGAGCAAAGTCAACGTATAGCTTCACAGTCTATCACAAAATAACTCACTATGAGAGCGATTTCTTTATTTATAGATTTGAAATAGCGGATATGACGTTGCACAGGGAATAACATCATTTTTCTAAGATTTTCAAGAAACTTCTCTCTTATTTGTTATAGAGCCAAAATTCCACCAGTTTCGAGAACTTTCTTTTTGTCGAAGTCGCTAAATTTGTCGCCAAGTCCATACAATGGTCCCCAAGTTTGTCGACAAAGTAAATGTTTTACATACACATTTCAGCTGCAACAATGTCTATACAACGCACTCTCCCACGAATAGACATTGCCGATGGAAAACCACATCAAAATTTTGTAACAATACCAATTATGCGACAAAACGTACAGCCCCATAGTTCAGAACGAGCATTAAGAAAAGGTACATAGTTGTTTTTGATCAGCTTGTATTATAAAAAGAATTATCGGTATAACTCTTTTTACAGCGCTCAGAAATCTGCTTATGTGCCTAGTTCTAGACCTTATTAACCAGCTTGCGTAAGTCAGACAGCGCACCTATGACAAACTGCGTTGATATTCGAAATACGTAAATTGCGTTGCGTCACACATTGAACTGCATGTGATTAAAACTTTCATCTGATTGTTTAATCTCCATTCTTTGCAGATAGATTAAAAAAAAAAAGAACAATGACATGGATATCTTATAAATAAAAATGAAATTCTGTTTGTTTGTTTGTTTGTTTGTTTATTTGTTTGTTTGTTTGTTTGTGGATTTGATCCGTATACAAATCCACAAAAATGGACCTATCGGCCTGACATTTAGTACAGATATGTAAAATAATATAGAATAACTCATAGTCCACTTTAAAACTTTGAAAGTCCACCCGTTCCCGGAATTTAAGAGATTTTTTATGCTATTCACGCAAAAATCTTTCCGTAATTGTAACCCCTGTAGTGAAAAAAGTGTGAAATAAGGATCGTGGTTGCCATGTGTGGCGATTTTGCCGAATAAAATGTTTTAAATTCTCAAAGTAAAAATAAAAGAATAATAATGATTTTTTTTTGTTAGTTTACATTCCTAAGGTTATTTTTTTTTATTATAATATCGTGTGCATGGGAAATCAGAGCAGGAATGTAATGCTTTACACGCAAAACAATAAGAATTGAAGATTTCCGAGGCTAATAGGTAAATTATTTTAGTTTGGCGAAAAAATAAAATGGCTCAAATGCCGATTTCGTGAAAGTGAGTTCTAGCGGTTTGCACAGATTTCGGCTTGGCGCAATTTATTGAGAGTTTAAGGAAATAGATTTTTGAAAACAAGTGCAAAGGTTTTATTAGAATACAGCGTTAAATTTTAATGATCCGTGAAGAAATAATGTAGTTATTAAGGGATTTCAATTGATCTATCTCCAGAATTCTCGCCAAATGAGTACATTGATTTAAGTTGGGGGAATTCCGCCAAATTTCAGAAAATTGAAATCTTCTCATTTAGTACATCGGAGTAATGATGAATAAAACACGTTATAGTTGATAATTTTAAAAAATTCGGCTGTAATAAGGGATTCAACTTTTCAAATAAAGGCTTGCTTTGCTTTTTCGCGGTCGAACCATTTCCCATATATTATTGCTGCTAAGTCAATGCTTCGAATGATTTCCTGAAAAAACGCTTGCAAAATGGCGTATGTTGGCACTTTGGCTAGGCTTAGATTTGAAACTGGATTTTATTTGAGACTGGGATATATAATGACACTGGTTATAGATAAAAATGAATGTTGGTATGAGTGTATGAGGTTGAAAAACTCCAGCACCGTTGAGCACCGTTGCACCATGAAATTTGGTTCACCTAAGTCTTTTATCATGGAGAAGCTTTTTATGCTATCCGTTTTCCTCTAACTTGCCACCAGGTGGCGCAGCAGAACGTCGAATTCTATTCCGTTTAGCCGTTTACTATGCGAATATCGTCCAACCGATTTCGATGAAATTTGGTACAAGCGGATATTAGAACACGGAGAATATTTTTCAGTATCCATTTTGCTGTAACTGGCCGCTAAATGGCGCTGCAACGCATCAACTTCTATACCGTTCGACTGAACGGCATAAAATTTCTTATACTTACACATTTCAGCACGAAGAATATATTCTAACTGTGTTCCTCTTGATGTTACTCACCACTAGATGGCACTGCAATGCATTATTATTTTAACTCGCCACTAGATGACGCTGCAGCAGGCCAAATTCTTGACCATTCAAACGGTCGCTATGAAAAGCGGTATACATAGCTATTGAACAATTAGAATATTTTGGCGTTATCCATTTTGCTATAACTCGCCACTTGACGGCACTGTAGCAAATCATTACTTTAATTAACCACTAGATCGCGCTGCAGTGTATCACTTCTTGACTGTGCAACTGATCGCTATGAAAATAGGTATACAGAAATATTTGAACACGGGGAAGAGTTTCGCGTTAGATGTCGCGTCAACACATGAACTTCAGGGCTGTCCAGCCGATCATGAAATTTCGTATTCATCGATATCTGAATGCGAAGAATATTTTCGCCGTATCCGTTTTGCTAAAACTCGCCACTAGATTGCGCTACGCCGCATGGCCTTCTGCACCGTACAAACGATTGCCTTGAAATTCGGTATGCATGGTTATTGAATACAATATAATGCGATATCCATTTTGCTATATCTCTTTATTACAATAAACAGTAATCACCACAAATCGTAATATCAAAAAGTCCATTCATTCCCGTGCGAAGAACGGGTACTTCAGCTAGTATATATATATAATATTTAGAAAAATGATATTGAAAAAACCCCCCAAGCCAGTCATTGTTAATACATCAAAACACTGTAAAATGCATTGTCCTCATCAGAGGGGGAAATGCACAAATATACACCATAGGTTTCAGACTCACAGCCTGAGATTTTGCCAAGGTAATGTATTGTTACGAATTTTCGGGGCAACCCGCTGCTCTGGGGCTTAAAATGGTTTAAAATTCGTATTCTACGCTTCAAATAGATAAATTTTTGCTTTTTGTTGCATCAAAATCGGCCAATTAGAACCGGAGATACGGAGGTTTCGCTTTCCCATATGTTTTTCTATGGGCTTCTAGAAATCTCGAGAAATATTAGTCCTAGAGCTTAGATCTCTTCACTGTTGAGGACTTATTTTTGGCGCCAAATTTGGCGATATTTCGCCAAAAGTCGCCAAGCTTGGCGAGTTTTTGGTCATTTGGCGCGATTTTAACAATGGGGCCTGGAAGTTGTTTTTCCTGCATTAAAAACGCATAATAACCTAACATTTCTCTTCTATGACGTAATCAATATTCACGCTTTATGTAGAACCCTCGAGAAATTGACTTTTCTGGAAACCTCTTGTACCTCCTGCGCCGGCTATTTATAGAAGAGCGCGTCGCCCCGAGAGTCAGTGCGAGCTGAACGCTCGATGTGTGAATAGCTCTCGGTACGTTTGTTTTGTGTGAATTGATAGTGCTATAGAAGCTGTGTTTTAGCTTGTTTTGTGAAGCTGTTTTTAAAGTGCTGTGTGTAAATTCTTCATTGCTGTATCTTAAGGGATAGTGTACTATATCCCTTGAATATTTCCACGGAATTTTTGCTTGTAAAAGTGACTTATTTTGTGTGAGAAATACAGCATTTGTGAGAGCTTCTGATCCAAGCGGACTGTTAAAAGCACGCTATTGCTAGATTGTGCTTGTGAATTGTGTACAGCTGATTGTACTACGAAGATCTAGAAGAAATAAAGTTTGTGTTCCATCCTGACAAGTGACTTTTTACTTGAACTTTTTACACCAACAGGACTTTAGAACGACGAACCCAAGGAGTAGCAGAGCAATTCCGCAACATTTGGTGTCAGAATCGGGTTCTAAAGAAGGACTTTAATTTTCCAGTTTATGGTTTTGACTAGACAAAAAATGGAAGAACAACTTCAAAAGCTCATGAATATGATGCAGGAAATGAAAGCCGGACAAGACGAGATAAAAAAAGAAATGAAAGCCGGACAAGACGAGATGAAAGCCGCACAAGACGAGATGAAAGCCGGACAAGAACAGATGAAGGCGGATTTAGAGAAGAAAATTGAAGCCGGACAGACCGATTAGAAAGAAAATGTAGCCGACAAGTCGAGACGAAACCGGATTGGACGAATTAAAGGCTGCACACAATGAAGTGAAAACCGAATTGGAGGAGTTAAGAGCCGCACACGACGAGATGAAATCAGGACTCGAGCGAAAAATAGAAGCCGGGCTAGAAGAAATGAAATCCGGACTGGAAAAAGTAGAGACAAATCATGAGAATATGGAGAAGAGAATGTCGATACTAGAAGAAAGTCAAGAAGAAACATGAAAGAATTACGTGAAGAATTTAATAATAAAATTGAGGACAAATTGGATTGGAAAGAAAATATAGTTTCGAAGATACGGAAGAATGTGAAGCTAAAATGGAAGAAAAATTGGACTCTCTCGTCAAGCTGGGAAAGGTACCGGAAAACATCAGACTGTCGTCACGCCGCCCAGCAGTGAAACTTACCACTTATGACGGAAAGACTCCCTGGGAGGCTTACAAGACCCAATTTTCAATCGTCGCCAGAGCCAATGGTTGGAGCGAGTCCGAGAAAGCGAATCAACTGGCCGCTTCCCTTAGCGGAGATGCAATTAACGTATTGCAAACTATTGGAGCGACGAAGATAGGAGATTTTGACGCCCTCGCCAGTGCCTTGGAGATGAAATTCGGAGAGAAGTGCCAGAAAGAATATAGTAGAATCCAACTTAAGTCAAGGATGCAGAGATCTGGCGAGACCCTTCAAGAGCTGGCTTCGGACATAGATAGGCTGTGTCATCTAGCCTACATGGACCACCTTGATAATGTCCGAGAGGAAATGGCGGTGCGTCATTTTATTGAAGCCATCCGTGATCCAGAAATCCAAAAGGCACTCATGCTGGAAGATTATCAGGATTTGAAGTCTGCTTTGGTGTTCGCAATGAAGCTAGAGGCAGCACAGCGGGCCGTGAGAAAAGATCGGCATGCTGTTAGAGAGGTCACGGTCCAAGAGGGAGCTGACAAAGACACAGAGAGCGTCGAGAACAGGTTGAAGAGAATTGAGGATCTCATAGAACGAAAATTAAGATCCGATAGAACGAGAGATGGCCCAAAGAAAGTAAAATGTTGGAGGTGCAACAGCGAGGGGCATTTACGAAAATACTGTGACGCACAAAAGAACTCTCGTCGTAAAGATCGCAGTTATCAATGCACCAGAGAAGCCCATGAAGGAAGACAGAAAAGAGACGACTTTCAGGAACAGAGGCTGAGGGATATTCAAAAGCCTCGTTTGAAAGTCTTACAGATTTCATCAGTGAATGGCGGCAGTAATGGACTCTTCGTACTGGGATACGTTAATGGTTCCCCATGCCACATGGTGATTGATACTGGAGCGAACGTAACCATCTTAAGGACGGATCTGGCCAAGAAATTAAACTTGAAGATTTTCTGGACTCCGCCCTCGCTGACCCTCCAGACTGTGACAGGTGACAAGATCGAAGTGGGCGGAAAAGCGCAAGTAGAAATCACGTTTGGAAATGCCAGATACGACCATGTGGTATATGTCGCCAATATTACAGACTCTTTTATTCTCGGACTGGACTTTTTAAAATCACACAAATTTAATTTGGACTTTAAGAATAATGAGCTTCGTTCAGACTCAGAAGAAATAGCTGCCTTCGATATTAAAAATGAAACTATTTTACCTGTTCAGCAAATAATAGCTCAGACTGATATCACTCTACCTCCCAGAACTGATTCAATAATTTCTGGAACAGTAAAAGAAAGCAATAAATTCCGTTTTGGATTAATCGAACACCCAAACAATAGTGATTCCGTCAGAGGAGTACTTGTGGGAGCAACACTTGTGGACTTGTCGAGAGCAGAAATTCCAGTTAGAGTAGTAAATGTGACGGACAAGTCGAAGGTGATAAAGAAAAATGAAGTGTTGGCGACATGCACTCCTGTTACCTGCATTAATAAGAACATCAGCCAAACGACAGCTAAATCTTCCGAGTGCCTGACGAAGGAATTAATACAAGACGTGGAGTTAACGGCAGAACAGAGAAGCGCTGCGGAGAAAGTAATAGCTGAATTTGAAGACCTCTTCTCCCGTACTTCGGGTGACTTTGGCCGTACGAGCTTAACTCAACATAGGATAGATACAGGCAGCCATTCTCCCATCAAGCAACATCCTAGGCGGCTGCCGTTTGCTAAGCAAGAAGAGGTGAGCAGACTTTTAGAGGAGATGCAGCGTGATGACGTCATCGAGCCATCGACTAGTCCGTGGGCCTCGCCGATTGTTTTGGTCCGAAAGAAAGATGGTTCCACCCGGTTCTGCGTTGACTATAGACGTCTGAATGACATTACCAAGAAAGACAGCTACCCTCTTCCCAGGATAGACGACACATTGGACACTTTATCGGGAAATGAATGGTTCTCCACTCTGGATCTCAAGAGTGGCTACTGGCAAGTAGAAATCCATCCCGATGACCGTGAAAAGACTGCGTTCACCACGGGCCAAGGATTATGGCAGTTCAAAGTTATGCCTTTTGGACTCTGCAACGCACCGGCTACATTCGAGCGTCTAATGGAGACAGTGTTGAGAGGACTTTCCTACGAAGCATGTCTCGTTTATTTGGACGATATCATCATCGTCGGAAGGACTTTCGAAGAGCATCTCGAGAACATTCGAAAGGTACTGCAGAAATTAAAAGAGGCAAACTTGAAACTGAGTCCATCGAAGTGCAATTTGTTTCGTCGGGAAGTACGTTACCTCGGGCACATAATATCCGCCCACGGAGTCCGAACCGATCCCGAAAAGACGTCCGCAGTCCAGAACTGGAGTCGTCCCGAGAATATCCACGACTTAAGAAGTTTTCTCGGTCTGTGTACTTACTATCGAAAATTCGTGAAGGGCTTTTCTCAAATTGCAAGACCTCTTCACAAATTGACCGAGACTGGACAGAAATTTCTATGGACTGAGGAATGTGAGGACGCATTCAACGAACTGAAGACGGCTTTAACATCTTCGCCGATCCTGTCGTATCCTCACCCTGACAAGCCATTTATCCTGGACACAGACGCAAGTAAGGAGAGTGTCGGAGCAGTTTTGTCCCAGGAGATAGATGGCCAAGAACACGTCATTGCTTACTGGAGCAAATGCCTTTCAAAGGCAGAACGTAACTATTGTGTTACGAGAAAGGAACTCCTTGCTATCATTAAGGCCGTGGAGCACTTCCATCATTACCTGTACGGCCGAAAGTTCCTGCTCCGAACGGACCATGCCTCTTTAACCTGGCTTCTAAATTTCAAGAATCCAGAGGGCCAAATAGCCAGGTGGATACAGCGATTACAAGAATATGACATCGAGATACGTCATCGGAAAGGGTCATCTCATGGAAATGCAGATGCTTTGTCGAGAAGGCCCTGCATAGACAGTTGTCGCTATTGCTCCAGGGCAGAGAAAAATTACCATCTGAAACATCCCGTTGTCCGCCAAGTTACATCATCGGCATCATCTCAAGATCCCTGGAGTGACGAAAATGTTCGGGCGGACCAATTAGCAGACAGCGACATCAAACCTATTGTAGAATTTATGGAAAAATCCAGCGCTAAGCCCAGTTGGCAGGAAATATCATCTTACAGTCCGGCAACAAAACAGTACTGGGCTTTATGGGATTCGCTTCGCCTGAGAAATGGAGTCCTGTATCGTAAATGGGAGTCGGACGACGGCAAGATGCTCCGATGGCAGTTAGTACTCCCTCGCTCGAGGATTCCGAAGGTTCTAGAAGAACTTCATAATGGCTTAACTGGGGGCCATTTTGGCGTAATGAAGACCCTGCAGAAAGTTCGCGAGCGCTTCTACTGGGTTAGGGCTCGAGGCGACGTCGAAAAGTGGTGTCAAGCTTGTGACGCCTGTGCCGCCCGTAAAGGCCCGAAGAAACGAAGCCGTGGAAGACTACATCGTTATAATGTAGGAGCGCCTTTTGAGAGGATTGCCCTCGACATCCTGGGACCTCTTCCGCGAACTTCGGATGGCAACAAATACATCCTAGTTGTCATTGACTACTTCTCTAAATGGCCCGAAGCGTTTCCTATTCCCGATCAAGAAGCTACGACCGTAGCAGAGGTACTGGTGCAAGAATGGATTTCCAGATATGGAACCCCTCTGCAACTTCATTCCGACCAAGGAACGAACTTTACCTCTGCAGTCTTTAAAGGACTATGCCAACTTCTCGGAATGGACAAAACCCAGACTACGCCTTTACACCCACAATCCGACGGCATGGTGGAGAGGTTCAATCGTACAATTTTGAACAACCTCTCGCTCCTGGTATCTAGGAATCAAGAGGACTGGGACAAGAAACTCCCCCTGTTCCTGCTGGCCTATAGGAGTGCCGTCCATGAGACTACCGGCTTCACACCTTCCCAGATGCTGTTCGGCAGAGATCTTCGTCTTCCCGCCGATCTAGTGTTCGGCCGCCCTCCAGATGCGCCTTCATCGCCAGAGGAGTACGTGGAAAACCTTCGGGCACGGTTTGAAGATGTACATCATTTTGCTCGGGAGCGGATCAACTTGAACACGGAAAAGATGAAGACTCGCTACGACACGAAGGCTACGGGACACGAGTTCAACGCAGGTGACAAAGTTTGGCTATGGAATCCTACTCGACGGAAAGGCCTGTCTCCCAAGCTGCAATCGCCGTGGGACGGTCCTTACACAGTCCTAAACCGGCTGAATGACGTCATCGTACGGATTCGTAAGTCACCAAACTCGAAGCCAAGAGTTGTACATTACGATCGGCTTGCCATCTACCGCGGTTGTAATTAGCTCAGACCATGGTCACTATGGCGTAATTCCTCTTTTCTTTCAACTCTCATTTCTTTCCTGTCTTTCCCTTCTCTTCCTCTTTCTTCAACTCTCTTTCTCTCACCACTTACGCCATGTTTAGTGTACATATTTGTAATATATTGGATTTTATTAATGTGTATTTGTTATTACATTGATTACTTATTACAGTGTAATTGTTTATTATGATGATTATTATTATTAATGTGTATTTGCTTATTGTGCTATTGATTACTTGCTTGAATTATGTTGTTAAGATCTTGTTAAGTGTTATACAGTGTAGGTACCTGTGTGACCTCCTAACTAGGGATTGTACTGCCCGGGACGTGCAGTCCTTGGGAAGGGGGCAATGTTACGAATTTTCGGGGCAACCCGCTGCTCTGGGGCTTAAAATGGTTTAAAATTCGTATTCTACGCTTCAAATAGATAAATTTTGCTTTTTGTTGCATCAAAATCGGCCAATTAGAACCGGAGATACGGAGGTTTCGCTTTCCCATATGTTTTTCTATGGGCTTCTAGAAATCTCGAGAAATATTAGTCCTAGAGCTTAGATCTCTTCACTTTTGAGGACTTATTTTTGGCGCCAAATTTGGCGATATTTCGCCAAAAGTCGCCAAGCTTGGCGACTTTTTGGTCATTTGGCGCGATTTTCCCAATGGGGCCTGGAAGTTGTTTTTCCTGCATTAAAAACGCATAATAACCTAACATTTCTCTTCTATGACGTAATCAATATTCACGCTTTATGTAGAACCCTCGAGAAATTGACTTTTCTGGAAACCTCTTGTACCTCCTGCGCCGGCTATTTATAGAAGAGCGCGTCGCCCCGAGAGTCAGTGCGAGCTGAACGCTCGATGTGTGAATAGCTCTCGGTACGTTTGTTTTGTGTGAATTGATAGTGCTATAGAAGCTGTGTTTTAGCTTGTTTTGTGAAGCTGTTTTTAAAGTGCTGTGTGTAAATTCTTCATTGCTGTATCTTAAGGGATAGTGTACTATATCCCTTGAATATTTCCACGGAATTTTTGCTTGTAAAAGTGACTTATTTTGTGTGAGAAATACAGCATTTGTGAGAGCTTCTGATCCAAGCGGATTGTTAAAAGCACGTTATTGCTAGATTGTGCTTGTGAATTGTGTACAGCTGATTGTACTACGAAGATCTAGAAGAAATAAAGTTTGTGTTCCATCCTGACAAGTGACTTTTTACTTGAACTTTTTACACCAACAGGACTTTAGAACGACGAACCCAAGGAGTAGCAGAGCAATTCCGCAACAGTATTATATTCAAGGCTGTATTTTGCAAAGATTGATTTAAAGTGTTAAAACAGTTTAAAGATATTTATAAAAATGTACTATATTAATTCAAAATATAAACTGTAACAGGCAAATCTCAGAGGTGTGACTCCCCCTTACCTATGGGAAAGAAAAGAATTTTTTTTACTTACAAATCAAAAATTCGAAGAACAATCAATGCAAATGTGCCACAAAACCAAAGAAACACGTTAAACTGTAGTTCCAAAATCCTGTAATTCATTGTCCATTGCCTGTCCAATCCGCGTGTAGAAGATCTGTTGCCATTCATCAACTAAAAGCACGTCCCTGAGGTTCTAGTCTGTATTAAGAGCACTCTGTGGGGTTTGGTGCAAGTGTGTCATTTGTCAAGAGATTTCTACAACGCATAAACTAGTGAAAATGTGAAGGAAGGATTAATACCAGGGATTCAGGCTATTATCAAAACTTTTTAAATATCTATTGATGAAATCAAGTGGAAAATTATTTGTATAAAATAATTTGGCTGCTAATAAGTATATATTATAATTTAAAAGATGTTTATTACTGCATAAGCGAAAGTATCTGATAATTTGGTTGATCAAAATGTTAGCAAAGACTTTTTTGTGAATATTTGATGACCAATGAGGTAAAGATATAACCTCAAAATTGAAATTTTTTCTTTTATCAAAAATGTTTATGTGTAAAGTATTGTTAAATAAAGTTATATCTAGATCTAAAAAGGTAACAGATTCTTTTATTCTTCTAAGTCAGTCTCAACTTCTTTTTTGTCCTCAACAAAACTTGAATTATACTAATTTTAATATTAGCCATTCCTTAAGGAAAAGCCTATTATTTAAAATAAGATTCTGCTTTTTAGCTTTTTATGCTTTTGCTTCAACAAAATTTAATGTTTGGCTTAAATTGTGTTTTCACGATTTTTCTTTAACACAAAATATAATAAATACAAAAGGATGATTGTGATATCGTGAAGCTTTAATAAAATCATCTAAGGTGTTTATTAACGTAATAAACTTCCAATTATGACCGTAGCGAAATTATTTGTATTTACTCTTTAGTTATTTTAAATTAAGAAATGTCATAATTTTGCTGATGTGTGAAAAAGCTAACTTCTCAGAATTTTCATATAAGATCATTAATTGTATGAAAATGTTTCATTCCCTCAAAAATGTTTCAAAATACAGTTTATAGAATTAAAATGTCATTTTTAAATTTTAATTTTGATGTTCTGCAAAAGCACTACAATGTATGGGAATTTTTATGCATGTTTTAAAAATATATAGGGGATAGTGACCCAAAATGATCCTAGCGGGCAAAACAATCCACATATGTTTTCTAAAATATAGGTAGCGCTATCTACTAGTTAACACATAAATTAGTTCTTACAAGTCAAGAAAGCAATGGCTTCATTTAAACGATCGGTGTATTACATGTCCGAGTAGAATTCTTCAAAAAATTGAATTTTATCAAATCTCTATAAAGTACGCACTAAATTTCCCATTCATTCAGAAATTCAGTCTGTGTTTAATGTAAATAAGTATGACTTGGTTTCCTGAATAGAGTATCTTTTTAAATGTGATTTAAACTTGTTTAGTCTGCTGTGTTTTTCGGCATGTTCCAGTATAGCCTTAAGAAACTCCAGTACCGTGCCCTAGTCATCATGGCAGCCCTTCAGACGATCTCAAGATGTGTAACTCCCCAATATACCACTTAATTTATTTCTGCGTTTACTGTAGGCCTTAAATTTTGAATTATAATTTTGAAATATTCCATTTTATTGTTTGTAACACTTTTATATTTTAAAATTTCCATAAAATAAATTATGCATACTAAATGATTCTAAAACTTATTTGTTTCATTATGTATAGCCATATAACTTTTGCATCTTTTATATTGCGGATAAAAAACAATTGACAATTATTTTCAAATGAAATATCATTTTGCCCTTGGCTTCGGGTAAAATGATCCTTCGGATTCTGTTTCAAAAAACTATTATTTTCGTTACTCAATATAGGTTTAAAATATTATTAAAATATATTTATGATGCAAAGATGCAAAACAGAGTTTAAAATACTGTGGCAAAGGGGCACAGTTTTATTTAACAACTAGCTGAAGTACCAGTCCTCGACGGGTTAGTGAATGCAAATTTCCACAATGCAAGAACTTTCGTCAGCATTGTAGGAATACACAGAATGAATGTAGTATGTTGCCAAAGTAAAGAAAGCGAAGTTATAATTTTTATGTATTGTTAAAAATTACAGGTTAGAGAGTAACTAAGTAATACCATTTGATTCGCTTTAGTCGTAATTATGGGATGCGCGAATGAATATTTACACATACTGAAATAATTTTCGCAAAATCTCAAAATTTAATCAACATTTTGAAAAATTGGAAGCCTAGAATTTAAGTTGAGTGACAACCTATCATGTCACCCAAATTCGTTTCATTCCCTGCAGTCTTTATTTCGTGATGCTGGAACAATTTTCAGCATTTTAAAACGATTTTCGCAAAATCTCAAAATGTAATCAAAATATTTTTAAAATTCAACGCCTATAAATTAAGATTAGCAACTACCTATCATATCACTAAATTTCGTATCATTCGTATTAGTCGTTATTACGTGAAGTTTGAAGAAATCATCATTGAACGTATTTTGAGAGAATTTTCACAAAATCTCAAAATCTAATAAAAATGTTTAAAAAATTGGACTCCTATAGTTTATGTTGAGCAACCATCTATCATGTGACCAAATTTCATATCATTCGCTTTAGTCATTATTACTTAATGCGGGAACAAAGATTCACTCAGTTTTAAACGATTTTCGCAAAATCTCGAAATCTGATCAATTTTTTTTTAATTAGATGCTTATAGTTTAAGGTGAGTGACCACCTATCATTTCACCAAATATCATTTTTCACCTTTGCAGTTATTACGTGATGTGCGAACACAAATTTACGCAGTTTGAAATGATTTTCGCAAAATCTCAAAATCTAGTCAAGATTTTTTTTTAATTCGACGACTATGTTTTACGTTGAGTGAGCACCTATCATGACACCCAATTTCATATCATTCGCTTCAGTCGTTTTTACGTGATGCTTGAACACAAATTTACGCAGTTTGAAAGGATTTTCGCAAAATCTCAAAATCCAATCAAGATTTTTTAAAAATTCGACGCCTATGTTTTAAGTTGAGTGACCACCTATCATGACACCCAATTTCATATCATTCGCTTCAGTCGTTTTTACGTGATGCTTGAACACAAATTTACGCAGTTTGAAAGGATTTTCGCAAAATCTCAAAATCCAATCAAGATTTTTTAAAAATTTCGACGCCTATGTTTTAAGTTGAGTGACCACCTATCATGACACCCAATTTCATATCATTCGCTTCAGTCGTTTTTACGTGATGCTTGAACACAAATTTACGCAGTTTGAAACGATTTTCGCAAAATCTGCAAATCCAATCAAGATTTTTTAAAAATTGGACGCCTATGTTTTAAGTTGAGTGACCACCTATCATGACACCCAATTTCATATCATTCGCTTCAGTCGTTTTTACGTGATGCTTGAACACAAATTTATGCAGTTTGAAAGGATTTTCTCAAAATCCAATCAAGATTTTTTAAAAATTGGACGCCTATGTTTTAAGTTGAGTGACCACCTATCATGACACCCAATTTCATATCATTCGCTTCAGTCGTTTTTGCGTGATGCTTGAACACAAATTTACGCAGTTTGAAACGATTTTCGCAAAATCTGAAAATCTAATCAAGATTTTTTAAAAATTGGACGCCTATGTTTTAAGTTGAGTGACCACCTATCATGACACCCAATTTCATATCATTCGCTTCAGTCGTTTTTACGTGATGCTTGAACACAAATTTACGCAGTTTGAAAGGATTTTCTCAAAATCCAATCAAGATTTTTTAAAAATTGGACGCCTATGTTTTAAGTTGAGTGACCACCTATCATGACACCTAATTTCATATCATTCGCTTAAGTCGTTTTTGCGTGATGCTTGAACACAAATTTACGCAGTTTGAAACGATTTTCGCAAAATCTGAAAATCTAATCAAGATTTTTTAAAAATTCGACGCCTATGTTTTAAGTTGAGTGACCACCTATGATGACACCAAATTTCATATCATTCGCTTCAGTCGTTTTTACGTGATGCTTAAATAAAAAAGCGTCACGGACAGAATGACAGAACTTTTTTTTGACGGTCGCATCGGATTCCCGGGTGCTTGAAACGGATAGAAATCGCAAAATTTTTGAATTCCAAGAAATGTACAGACAAAAGTCTAATTTTATTTATATAGATATACATATACATACAAATATGACTGGATCTCGCAAATACTTATTCCACGATTCTGTAGTTGCGAAACAAAATATTTAGAAATAAATAAAAGTAAGTGCATAGAAAATTCCCTCACCTAAATGATAGTTGATTTTAAAAGAATAGTAATAACTATTGAAAATTTTTAACTGCAAATGATAATGTTACCGTCTAGACAAAAGCTCAATCGCATTAAATTACAGACCCTCATTGAAGTTTAATGATTGAGAAATTGTTGCCAAGCTTAGGTAACGGTTATTTTGTAACTCATTCTTCCAAGGACAAAACATTTTGTAAAATATTTCTTCTCAATACTTCCTTCGTGCTTAAGAAATATCAAAACGAATTCAACGAATTTCAAAGTATCGTGTAATTTAATTCATGTTATTTAGAAAAAAAATTAACATTTATTATATATGATTTACTATATCGATTACTATAGTTTTTACTGAAATATAAATTGTACTCTCGTGTCACTTCGAATGTAAGTCTGACTAGTAAAAAGAACATGCTTTGTATTCGCAAAACTGGCTGTCATTTCTAATATTAAGGTTAAGGTGGTTGAAAATGACCCCCTTAAGCATATTTTAATAATATTTTGAATCCATTTTAAGTTATGAAAAAAATAGAATTTTTAAAAGTGTGTCAAAAGGATCATTTTTTACCCGCGCCCAAGGGCAAAACGGTCCTTCATTCAAAATTAATTGAAAATGGAATTTTATTGGCAAAATAAAAGACATGAAAATAATTATGAAGTACATAATAAAATAAAATAAGTTTTACAATCATACAGTATGCATAATTTATTTTATGAAAATTTTAAAATAAAAGTTTCACAAACTTAAAATGGAATATTTTAAAATTATAATTAAAAAATTATGGCCTACAATAAACGCAGAAATAAATTAATTAATGTAATGGGAAGTCTCCCATTTTTAGAACGTCTGAAGGGCAACCATGATGACTAGGACTGAGTAGTGAAGTTTCTTCGATCGATAGATCATTTTATCCGGCAATAGAGCTTCCCACTTTAAGTCATATGACTGGAACACGCCGTGAAGCATAACAAACTAAACAAGTGCAATTCGCATCTAAAAACATTATTCAGTAAACCAAGTCATATTTCTGCACACTAGACTGTATTTCTAAACAAATAGGAAAGTTAGCGCTCACCTTATAAGAGATATGATGAAACCCAGTTTTTAAAAAAAATTCTACTTAGACACGTAATACACCGATCGCTTAAATATCGCCACTGCTTTTTCTTGACTTGTCACAGAGAATATATGTGTTACCTAGAAGATAGCTCTGCCTGCGTGGAAGAAAGTATAGGTGGATCGTTTTTCTCACTAGGATAATTTTTTGCCGCCTTCCCCTACCCTTTAATGTAGCACCTAAACTTTGCATGCTGTAGATAAAAACCATACAGTATTTTACTAATCCCTGTATCATGCTGCTTTCATTTACATTCCCTAAGACGTTTCATGATGAAACGGTGAAATTTTGTACATAACCTAATCAATGTATGTGTCACAGTTTTTAAAAAAATGTCACGTTTGAAAATTATCGAGAAGGATTTTTCGTAACGTAACCTTTTTCCTACCTCATTTTGAATATTTTTTCAATTCATATTGCGCATTTTTCTTTGATAGATATAGAATGAAAACATAATGTCATCTTTTTAGGACATCCTGCGTAATATATTAGCTTCCACGATCAATTTACGAATTCCACCTGGAAAATTGAAAATTCTATCAGTCACACGACAACTCCAATATGAATTTCTCATAAGCTCGGAGTCCAAGCGAAAAGGCCACTATTGAAATATTATTTTAATTGAATTCACCGTGTAATAAATCATTTCCGACATTAAATTTACTGAAACGACGACTTTTTAGGCCTTTTTAATCGCTCAGCAAGGAAATGGCAGTGTGCGTGTGGGGGGGGGGAGGGGAAGGGAAGAATTTTCCCTAAGTGAAGATAAATGAGCTGCGAGAGCGGAATCGATTTCCTGTTTAGCAAACAGACGCCCAAAGTCACAGAACGTGTGTCGTCTGCAGGAATGTTTGCAGTTTGTGAAACGACGAAGATAATGAAAGTATTTGCCGTAAGAATAAAGGCTTTTGTGTAAATAGATGTTTAATGAAAGCAGTACCCAAAACATCCCGGCACGTGGGATAAATGATGGAAGTTTTGAGGTATTGAACGTGAAGTTTTGAATATGGTTCAATTAGAAATTATCTCACCGGTGGAGGAATAATTGTTATGGATAAATTCAACACTGTTCGCATATGACAGATGATTTCTGAATTGGCTGACCTGTTTGATTAATGACTCCTTTTCCTATACCTATGAAAGAAATGCAAATTGAAATTGTGAACATGAAAAACTGATATACCGTGTATCAGAATATTTTCGAAATAACACTGTGATGTCTCAACATGGATGTCTAGTATTCACATTGTGACTTTATGACTTCGTGTGACAGTATGTGTCAGTCACAGTTATTTTGTGAAGACATACATATTGCAACCAGGGACATTTTTATAACATCACATGGTGATCATCTTGTATTCCATAGTGACCTACATGGACGTTTCTGAAACGTCACATTGAGACGATGATTTCTGGATTGGTTGACCTTTTTAATTAAAAATTCGTTTTTCCATATCTAGGAAAGAAATCAAATTGTGAAACTCATAAGTTTGATATCTCATACGTGTGTACTGCTTATCAGAATATTTTCCCTGCAGCACTGTGACGTCGCCACATATATGCATACGTATCGCTCACAGAGAATTTGTGAAGACAGACAAATTGCCACCTGGGACAGTTTTTGTAACGTCACATGATGACCTCCTTTAATGTCAAAGTGACCTCATGGACGTCTCTGCAACGTCACATTGAGATTACTAAGCAAGTACACTGTGACGTCACTCTTCGACGTGAGATGCTTGACAAAACTACAACGTCACCACACCGTAACTGCCAGCATGATTGCTGTATGCAATGTTTCGGCTGAATACTTAAAATATCCTAAAAGTTGCGGAGATTATCGTTATTTAGGATGTATGTTCATTTCAAGCTCTTAATTTACTCTCTATCCGTTACAAGCACCAGGGAACCCAGTTCGACCGCCGAAAAAAATTGCTCCTTCTGTCATTCTACCATTCTGTTTGCTAAGTTTTCTTTTCTTTTCCGGTCATTCGTAAAAATGACTCCAGAAAATGAAGGGAAATTTGGTGACATCATAGGTGGTCGCAAAACTATAGGCGTAGAATTACAAAAATAATAATTTATTAGATTTTGAGATTTTGCGGAAATTCTTTCAAACTGCGTAAATTTTTGAGCGCGCATCACGTAATAACGACAAAAGGGGAAAGAAATTCGGCGTCATGACTGGTGGTCACTTAACTTATGCTCTAAACATTCAATTAAAAAAAATGATTAGATTTTGAGATATTGAGAAATTTATTTCAAATTCCAAAAAGGTTTGTTCACGCATCACGTAAAAGTGACTGAATAGGTAAAATGATAGGTGGTCAGTCAACTTAAACTATAGAGTTGATATTCTTTTTAAATTTGAGATTTTGCGAAAATCGTTTTAAACTAAATAAATCTTTGTTCGCGCATTGCGTGATAATGACTGAAGAGAATGAAATGAAATATTATATCATGACAGATGGCCAACTCAGTTTAAACTATAGGCGTCGAATTAAAAAAAAATATATTAGATAGAGAAATTGGGAAAGTTGTTTAAAAATGTGTAAACATTTTTTGCGCATAAATTATTAACGCCTAAAGCAAAACAAATGAAATTTGGCGACACGACAGGCAGTCGCTCAACTGAAATTATAGGTGCGGAATTTTAAAAAAAAAATGAATGGATTTTAATCTTTAAGAAAAATTTTCAAAATGTGAAAATATTTCTCCATTACATATAAACTGCTGAAACGAATTAAATAAAATTTGTATCGTCATAGATTGTCCCTTAAACTCTTGGCGTCGAAGTACTTCAAATTGTGTTATAGATTTTGAGATTTTGTGAAAATCGAGTACATGTTTGTTCCATTCCTGAAATGTGGAATTATGCTATATTCCAAGTGAATTTAAAGTGCAGATGCCAAAATTATTATTAATATTACATAGATTTCTAAACTGTGTAAGAATAGTATAAATGTTCGTTCTCGCATTCCTCAAAAATTTCTTACGAGAATAGAATGAAATTTAGTAACATGATCAGCAACGACTAAAACAATAAATGTCAACATTTTTTGAAAAAAAAAATTGAATAAATTAAAATAAATCAATGTTTATTTGCTTTTTTAGATTTTGTGAAAGCTGTGAAAATTTTTCTTCAGGTATAATTTTCAAATATCTATAATGAATCAAACAGAATTTTATTACAGGTTAGGAAGGAACTCTTGACCTGAGAAGCTCATTCAACCAAAGTAAAACTTTCATTTTTAAAATAACAAATTTCCTCTTCATCCATTTCACTCAGCACTTTCTTATTCTGTAGCTTGTAACTCTTTTAACAGTACACATAAATTATAAATTTGCTTTTTATACTACAACCAATGTGCTAATGTGCTAATTCCATTCTTTGTACCCCTATAATCTGACGAAAATTCAGGCTTTTTCCTAACATTACTTAGCTTTTATACTTCAAGCATTGATGTCAATGGGCATGAAAATATGTATTTCATGCCCATTTTAATTAATAGCTTTAATTACTTTATCTTCCAGTTTCCACTTCCATGGGACATGCGCTTTATGATTTCTGTGTCAAGCTTTATTGAGAGTGTCTCACGCCATCCAATTTCAAAAACCTGTTTAAAAAATCGGCACTGTTTTTTTTTTAAGTTTACTGCAAACAATTTTCATTTAATTTGTTACAAGGATCGTAAAGTAAACATTAGTGATATATGTAATAGTTACCAGTTATTGCTTCTTGAGAACAAAGACTGAAATTAATTCTCAGAAAGTACTGTATAAGGATTAATTTTAAAAATGGCAAGTACCGGGTATTTCATTTTTCATGAAATGCAGTCATTACATTTTTAAAATCAGTGCTGACGCACCAACAGAATAGCTTTTTTTTTTTTTTTTGTTTGTCGCAAACAGCTGTCAACTATCTTAACAAATGAATTAAATTTGCAACGTAGTATTTGCATATACCTTTCTCACTGGATGTTTCTCATTAGCGCATAGATAAGCTTTGAAGATTTGTTGCACTAGGTTGAACAGAAGTTTAATGATGCATTAAATTTAACATTATTTCCATTTTCAGGAAATAACATTGTTCTAACCATCATTATAACAAATGTTGTATTGCTTTTGAAAGAGAACTTTGAAAACTGCCTTTACACTTGGAATATCTTATCTTTTGGTAAATTGGTCCCTGACTAAAATACACTTATACAGCAAAGGACACTTCTGGGAATGCATTTGTACGGGGGCCGTATGCAAATTTAAAGTGTGTAACGTTGAAAATTAACGAAAGGAATTTTTTAATAATGGAATCTTATTTACGACCTTATTTTGAACATATTTTCAGTTTCACCGACCACTTATCTCTATTAGAGGGCAGTGTAATTTATCTTCTTTAAGAATTAAGGCCCGTTTCATTTTCAGGAAATAACATTGTTCTGACCATCATTATAACAAATGCTGTATTGCTTTTGAAAGAGAACTTTGAAAACTGCCTTTACACTTGGAATATCTTATCTTTTGGTAAATTGGTCCCTGACTAAAATACACTTATACAGCAAAGGACACTTCTGGGAATGCATTTGTACGGGGGCCGTATGCAAATTTAAAGAGTGTAACGTTGAAAATTAACGAAAGGAATTTTTTAATAATGGAATCTTATTTACGACCTTATTTTGAACCTATTTTAGTTTCACCGACCACTTATCTCTATTAGAGGGCAGTGTAACTTATCTTCTTTAAGAATTAAGGCCCGTTACCACCATTTTTGGGATATCCTGTATATAGTTAATATGCAAAACACGGGGGGAATTACTGCAAAAATGACATATCCGTACAGGGAAACTCTAAAATAATAAAAAGAAAACCATAACAGCATACACAAAGATCCAAACAGGTTGAAAATCGAATAACAATGAACCATGAATGAAACAGAAATGAAAGGAAGGAAATTATAATCTCTCAGACACTCATCATGGGCTGAAGATTATAATTAAAATAAAAAAAGTAATAAGATTTCAGCTATGTCGCACATCAAAGGAGGAATTCTCTTCACATATTTAGGCTCTATCCTACAAGAGAAAAGCATAGGAATGCAAGCATGAAATAGCAAGAATAGGTTTACATATGTAGCAGATTACGAAGAAAACACTGCAAAAATGACACACCCCAACAGGAAAACTGAAGAACAATTCAGACTATATTAGCATTTACAGAGTGTCAGTCAGATTGGGAATCGATGTACCATGATCCACCAATGAAACAAAAATGAATGGAATTATCTTACTGTGGAAAAACATGTCAATAAGAGCATGAGTTAGTAAGCTTTATTGCACAAATTTCGTCAAAATCTAGAAGTGAAATACTGGAGTTGCCAGAATATGAAAGGGAAATAGTAAAATTAACATTATGAAAATGTTGCCAGAAACAGTAAAGGAATATTATTTGACTTTATTAAGAGTCAGAAATATGAAATAAATTAATGTTAATAAAATGAATAATACTTAATTAGTTGGTAATAGCCAATTAAATTTAAATTAAATTAAAAGCGAGAGTATATATTTAAAACTACTATGAATATGTGTTTGAGCTAAATATTTACAAATAGTTAATTATGGATGCATGGTTTGATTTTATATGCCGTGTTTGCCTTGTGGATAGATAGATAGATAAATAGATAGATAGATAGATAGATAGATATACAGGGTGTATTAAAATTCCTTCCCGGGTTTGGAAGGCTTATAAAAATACATATTACCAATAAAGTAACAAAGTTGACTTTATGGAGAAAGAAATGTTACAAGTTTTATTTCACAAAATTCCAATATGTGGACCTTTCATGACAGCAGAGGATTAATGGAATTTTGTCTGGGGTGGGAGTACGTGGAGGGCAGCTAGTTTGTCGAATCATCAGCATCACGAACAAGGACGGATTATAGGGGGTAGGGGCGGCTGCCCCAATCGAGAAAAAGAAATTCATGTAAGAGATCCTATTTTACTTCCATAAAATGGATGTATATGTAAATCTTCTAACTAACAGCCCCACCGATAAACTATCTGCCCTCCCCCCACAGTCACTCTGGACAAAATTGCATTATACCATCGCTGTCACGAAAGGTTCCTATTTTGGACTTTTGCGAAATAAAACTTGTAACAGTTCGTTCTCCACTCAGTCATCTTTGTTGCTGTTTTGGTAATACAGTAACACATATTTTTTATTAGCATTTCAAACCCAGTAGGAAATTGTTATCCATCCTGTATATATATACAATACACACATACCTAGTAGTTAAATTTTTGTTTCCAATTACATTAAATCCGATTTTATCAATCACAGTACACTTATATATTTATATTTTATTTACTCGTGGCTCTGCCAGCGTGATATTCAATTTAATGTTAAGCCACAAAATTTAACTCTTTAAATGCCGCACTATGATCAAGGAATAAAATATATAATTAATTCATCAAAATTACAATAGAATACACCCATAATGACTATAAAACAAAAAAAAAATGCCATTAAAAATTTTCTTCACTGGTTTCTTGGATGTTCCATTTTTGGAACATTGGCATGTAACGCTATCTTTCCTTTTCTGTATTTGCTTCATGTAAACAACAAAACGCTGTATGATAACTCTAAAATTTTATGCAGTAATAAAGTTTTACTTGATAATTAGGTGCGAAGTGACTAAAATTTAAGCAAAACTCAGTAAAAAAAAATTGCAATTTTAAAATTAGCATAATATTTTACAAGAAATGGAATTCATAAATGTATAAAAGAACGATAAAAGAAATTTTACGCTTGCATACTCTTGACTAATAATACAGATAATATAAATAAATGCATTTTTAAAAATGTCAGCTACCTGATCAAGAAATAATAAAATATTTTATTCTTTAGAGGGTGCTCAGAATTTCAACCAGCAGTACAAAAATTTTAAAACCCACTAAAACACTAATTTCTTTTTATAATTTTTTAGCATTTTTTTCGCAATGTCTATGATATTGTGAGAAGTGTGCATTGAGAAATTTCTTGCATTAAAAACTCATGTTTACAGTTTTTTTTTTTGGCATACTGAAAAATGCCCTTATCATGTAAGAATGTCATGTGCGTCCGAATTTTTTGCAGATTTCCATTGATGAGCACAGGGTAATGTTGATCTTAGGCTTCGTCTGAAACAAATTTAAATTAATTTCTCTTCTAAAATTCTATCGCCCACACGTCTCCAGATGTAATCAGCTCAAAACTATTATAATTTATTTCTTCATCAGTAATGCACCCGTTTTCATGAAGAGGCAATTGAACAAATTTCTATGATTGGCTTATTTCAATCATCCGACATGGAACTTTTCAAAAAATCAACATTGTCTATAGTTAGAAATTTCTTTGACTGCACCATGTGCATTCAAAGTGCTTTGACTGCACCATGTGCATTCCAATTGCAGAGTATAGAAAGAAAATAAAGCACGTGACTTGATGTCACTTCCTCCCGTGAGTTCCCTCTCAATAAAAAGGACTTAAAATAAACAAAAAACACTTATGAAGCACACATTCATTACTAACAGAAGAAACAAGTAGCTATCTGAGCTCAAATCTGAGGAATGCAGCACTAACTATCCACCTCCTTCTGGCAAAGGGGTAAAATATATGAGAACTCCCCCCTTACACCCTTCCCCCTCTAGTCCTTCACCCTTCAAAAATAAATAAATGATCAGTTATGCCTTTGACAGACTTATGTTCAGCAGATATAAGCACTGAATGTATCAAAATCTAATAAAGGAACACCAGCAACACATACATTTGAACTTTTGGGAATTTTATATATTTTTTTTTTCTTGTGTACTGTAAAACTTTTAAAAAAAGCAAGTTTTAGAAATTTTTCTGGGCTGAAATTTTTACATTTGGAAAATACTTAATATATCAAAAATTCAATCACACTTTCAATAATAAGCAGTATTTTTCTTCAAACTGATAATTATGACCGTTTATTTAAAAAAAAATATTAAACTGGGTGTTCCAAAAAAGGAACATTGGCATGTAAAAAGTTAAAACTTAGAATTTATGGAAATAACGGGTGCTGTGTTTTATTATCTTTTTTTATTATTTTCTTCCTGATTTAAAATGTAGCCAATGTTTTAACTCAGGGTAGAAGCTATCTCCATTTCAAATTTCATCCAAATCCGTCTAGTCGTTTCAGCGTGAATGAGTAACAAGATACAAAAAAAATTTCTCATTTATAGTATTAGAAGGATTTAAATATTGCGTCCTTTCTGCTTAGTTTCATAAACATTTTCTTTATAGACTATCCAAAAATTTATTCTGAATGCACCATCCTTATATATAAATTGTATAATTTTCGCCAAATGTTGAAATATTAGTTGCACTTCATTTTTCCCTGTTTCCATAGAATTAAATCATTCTAATAAAATATGTAAACTGCAAAAATCATTTATATAATACTTCTGGCTGTTGCACTAAATGAATCTAAGTGGTTTCACATGTTGAACTAAGAATATTTTAAAACGGCAATCGCAAAATTCTCAATAAACACGAATAAATCACGAAGGAAAATGTAGGTTTATCTCAAAAGTACCTTTAGTATGCAAAGGGAAAGGAAAATCTCTTCAAGAAACTCCAAATAATAGCTGAAATCTGATGAAGCATTCTACCAGGAGAACGTCAAGAATCATAAATAGTTATACATAAAGCCTTACTATCACATTCGAGCTAATGGTCCGCATACTCCATCTTTATTCCTTATTGGAAAGCTAGAAATTGTCTGAGGAAACTGGTTTATGAGGACCTTTTTTTGATGAGCATTGCGAAAATAGATCTTTTTTTTTAAATGTGCGATCATTTTTTATGAGTGAACATAAAATGAGGCTTGAAAAACCTGTAAAGGAAATCCGCGTGTATATTAATGTCCACAGTTTGAGTTCATATCCATTTCGCTTTCAACATTATTATCCTAAATGGATAGCTGTTTTATATTTATGCATCAATGACAGAGAATTTTTTAAATCATGTAAAAGTTCAGTTTTGCAAAAATGTCTTGAGAAACTCTATGACAAGTCGAAATTTTTAACATGGTATTATATTTAATCATTTTGCACCCGTTTCAAAAAAATCACATTAATATATCGCATTGGAAATTTTTAACGCATATGAACCCACATCAACAGCTCTTTCTTTTATTACAGTTTGTTTCAAGTGAACAAACAAGTTATGTTTGAAATGGTTATGGAATGTAAGGTAATAACATGCTTTTTTTAAAGTTATGAAAAACCAAAAAGGTATTGATTTACTTTTGTATAACAGATATCTATTTCGTTTAAATCCTTTCAGAGCAGGTGTCCATTATTGGAGAGAGAAATTTTGAGAGGATATTGCAAAGTGAATAATATTTTTTAAAGTTGAAAACGTTTGTGTGCATTTACAAAATTTTAATAATCAGGAATCTATTTTTTTACTTTATTACACGTTTAATTTTAATTAATATTAAACTGTACATATATATATCAATGCTAGAGAAAATATTTAATCATCCTCTGAATGGGTTTAAAAACCACTTTGTTTTGTGCGAAGTTTGTGCAAAGTGCGTATGTACCTTTAATTATATAGCATTTTAATCAAACAATTAAAATAACTTTTATATACTTGTTATTTCATTAAAATATCCATTACATAAATGACATTCAAAAACCAAATCCTAAAGAAATTTATAAGCGAAATTTTAATTTGAACGGCGTAAAACAAATCAATTGAACCATAAAATTAACTTGAAGAATGGGGAATTTTTTTATCACAGAAAGAGATTGAGATGAACGAAATTTTTCTAACTAAACAGCAAATTCGCTGCTTTAACGAAATTGATTTCTCGTTCGCTATTTTGGTGCCCGGCACTTAATGTCACGAAAGATTTTGTTGTTTAAAACGTGAAGTTAATGAAATCGTTTGTCACGTGAAATGAAAGAAAAGTTTAATACAATTGTCTGTTTGGTAAAGCAGCAATAATTTCTAAAAGACAGTGTAATTTTTTTCTCACATCTTCTTTCAGCAAAAATTGCACTGAACTTTAATTTAATTTATTTTGAATAAATATTTGTATTCATATATTTTAAATAATAGAATGACTTCGTTAAAAGCGTAGAATATATGCAATTTTTCATTTTGGTGTGATTATTTTTGTCTGCACCAACACCTAATTTTTCTTTTTGTTAATTAAAGAAAAAATCGGTGGGATTTTTAATCAAATAATTTAGTTAAATCAGCCAATATTTTTAATCTAGCACCGAAACTTTTTTCGATAAATTAAAGTTTATTGCTGCAATAAAATTATTCAATTTAAATAACGCCAACATACATCATTAGTATTATCATTTATTATTTAGAAAAATATTCTTTCTGAAACAAAACAATTATTTAAGTTTTTACTCACATTTTTACTAATTTAAGAATTGTATTTTCTTTTCCAAACAGTATTTCTTTCATAGCTTCAAAGTACATGCATTTCAATTATAGGAGTGCTCAAAATATTACTTTAATTGTACTATAAAATATTATTAAAGGGAATGTTATTAAACAAAATTATTCACAATTGTTCCTAAATGGTATAGATTTGTAACTGTTTAGGGAAAGAAAAATAACTAAATATATTTCCAAACAATGCAATAAATTTTATATGGAGGATGTATATGCAAGTCTCACACTATTCACTTTATAAATTCTTAGGAAAGTGCGCAAATTCTATTATTATTAACAACCATGATATACTGGCAAAATTGTTTGTTTGTAATATGTTTGTTGCCGTAATGACTGCTTGCACATAGTCCCAACCCTGTAATAATTCTGGTAATGCTAGAATTTAGATTTCAATAAATATTAAAAAATTGAGTTTCGCAGCAAACTTTTAGGAAAATTTTAGTTATAAACAAAGTAGTCACGAATTTAAAACACAAAGAACCAAGAAAAAGAAGATATGAGTATTTGAACAATAGTTTTCCTCATGTTATTTTGGAGGATAATAAATCTCAAAAATCGACATAAGAAAACATTTATTGAAAAGGTATTCTTATTAAACATCAACAGTTGTAAACAAAACAGCCCCATGATCCTGAGAAAGTCTCTCTCATTGGTTGAATTTAAAGAGTGTAAGTTTTGGTGTAAAATAGTTTTTGGATAATAGGAGTTTTCCATCAAAAAGAGATTTTCAGCCCTAAAATGTTTCTTGGGCACAAATCACTCTTACAGTCCAATTCATCTTAAAAAGACTAATAGGTAATATGAACAACTCAGTACCTTAAAACGTGAAATACTAATGTTAAATGGTTAAAAAAATATTTAAAAAAACACATAAATGTAAAACTAAAGAGCACATACCCTTTCGAGTGGACCTTTTGTCTTACTTTAAGTGATCCGTACAGATTAATTTTAGACTTATGCATATGAGTTGCAAAGATTTTTTTAAATTATGTTTTGTACTTCTTAAAGCCATGTGGCTTTTGCATCTACATCCTTCATATGTAAACTGCAGCACCAGATAAAAGTTCTCATCGTAAGGCATCAGTTAGAGGAGTCGAAACATTTAAAAAAACTATTTAAAATAACTTGCATGTATTTGGCTTAAAACATGTTTATTTTTACTTGCTACATAACATAACAAACTCCACAACTGATTATTAACCGCCTCCCTTTTTTTAAACCGCCCCCTTTTGCCAATAAAAAAGTGTCACAAGAAACATAAAATTAAAATTTTCACAATAATAATAAATCTCCAGCATGCTATGTTTCATACATCACAGAATGCTGCGTGTTGACGTCATCATGCATGAAAAAAAACAGAGTATTAGAATGCATTTGTACATAGTGTTAGAATCTATATATATAATATAAAAATTTACTTTTCTGCAGTCGCCTAGTCTCGAAACTCTGTTCTTATAAGAACACGAAAAATTAAGCAGCACCGTGGCCAGTGCTTGGGAGGGTGAAAACTTTTCTCGTCTGGTCTGCAGTGAAAGCGTGCACGCTAAAGGGAGCTGACGAACGTAAAATCGTAGGTCTCTCATCAGGAACTGGTTCAAAATTAGGAGACCACTCATAGTGGGTAACATTGGTCTGCCTAATAGGTCCCCCATAACGAAATGGCCAGCATTTGTGGCCCTCCTAACGGTCAATCCTTCAGTAGGTCGCTGACCCGGCCCTTGGAAACTAAAAAAAAATAGTTCACTTGGAGGAGGGGGGGGGGAATTAAAAAAGGGAAAAAGCAGAAATACGATACTACTGTATTCTTTATTTTTCAATAACTGATTGATTTGAAGAAATGCCACTTTTGGATCTTCTATAAAACATTAGTAGTCTTGTTTTTCCGAAGAAATGGTAAATTGAAACCCGAAAAACAATTAATTCTCTATCCCTCTAATCAATTCACCTTCTGGCATAGTAGTACTTAAGAACATAAGTTTTCACTCGTATCGATTTAACATCCTTCTCGTTTCTATGCTCTCCGGCACAATTGAATCTAAACGAAAGACCCCCCCCCCTCCCCGAAAAAGGGACATTTTGAGAATTTCGCAAAGTGAAAACAAACGATCTGCGGACGTGAATCGATTTGCTGGTTTATATAACCCGCGTCTGAAAACAGACGCCGTGTTTGTGAAAGGAATGTCTCCGGACAGAGTTAGTGCGGAACGCTTTCTGATGTCTGGTGTACATGTTTCCAATACTGAAGATATTCCGCTGCCAATTAAATGAAAGAAGTAGCGTTGTTTCACTGTCTTCATTTGTTCTATATTAAATATTTGCGATACTTAGCGATCTGTGAACAAGCAGAAGTTAGTGTTGTCGAATATCATGGAGTATTTGTTTTTTCTTTTTTTTTACTTCCTTGTACGGGGTATAAGGAAGTACGGAGCATAAGGAAGTCGCGAAAAATCTCGCGTCTTAGTCTCTTTCCTCATGTTTTCTTTTGTCCTTCTACAAAAATGCGTTGTTTCTACACTCATACATCTAAGCACATTTGGTGATATGCAGCGTAAGTTGAAAAGTGCTTGTTGTATTATTAATGAACAAAAAAAAAAATATTATTGAATGAAGTAACTCTTTACAAAATTAAAAAACATTCAAAATACTTTGTATTTACAGATTTGGCAGCAGTGTTAACCCTTTAACGCGCAGTGTTCCCGCTCTGGTAACAGCAAACTGTGACGTTTTGACTGTTGCCGGTCACGAAGAATAGATTTCATTTCTATAAAAATAGTTGCGGGTGACATAGCTCCACGAGAATCCTTTACTTTTTAGCACGTCATTTCCCGTAAAAAAAATTGTCACGATTATTTTTAACAGCACTGACATCTGCTGAAAAATGGAAGAATGCAAGAACAGCTGGATTAGATTGCCCGATGCTGAAAAAAGGGCAGACGAGCAATAGCAACGGCTGCCCTTTTTTCAGCATTGGGAAAGGGTTGCGCCTGAAAGGGTTAAGAGCGTCTATTAGATCTCTCCAAAATTACCTTATAATTTCTCTTACCCATGTTTCAAATATATCAGCAAATAGTTTAACGGCTTTTAATTTCTAAAACCAGCAAACGATTACAATAGAGCGACCTCTGACAGACAATCGTCAAACTAATCACACGCGAAAGCCTGAATCTTCCAGTGAAACTCACTCTTTTTTCTCTTTTCTAAAAAGAAAAATACTCGTTAAAAATATGGTTGCTCGCTGAATCCGAATTTCTGCTACCTGGAATTTTTGACTTTTTTGACGCAGCTGGCTGTGCCGCACAGCTAGCTGCGTCAAAAAAATCGCTGCAGTCGCTGATACTTTAATGCATATCCTAACTTGTAACTGACGATACTCCCATTCATTCTATGAAAATGAAATAATGTAACGATCAACTAAGCTGGGCTAATAATATGTTTTTAGTAAATGATAAAACATTAGTTTTTAATGAAAACATTTGTTAATTTTAGAAGCATTACGGCTGTGTTTCAGATAATAATAAAGAAGATAGAAATGTGGCTCACAATGTATTAATTTATTAGAAAAGTGATAAAACTGGCATTGCTTTTGTGTTTTCTTTTTAGCTTGAATATAAGACAATACGTTTTATTGGAAAACATTCCATGATATATTTTATTGACTTTTTAAATGAACGTAAATATGGACCATTTAGCCTTTTTATTGATTTTTCCAGTTGTGATTAATATTATTACGTAAACATGATTCGTGAGGTGATATTATAATATTTATCATTATTAGAAAATATCTGAAAGGAAAACTCAATAAGCGAAAACCTGTACAAATGAATTGTTTGCAAAAGTATCCATTCATTGCGAAAAAATAAATAGTTTAATCAAGGTTTAATTAAATATTTTTACTTTTAATTGTTTTTGCAATTTTTAATGCCATATTTTATTTATCCAATATGCACTTTTGAAAAGAATAATAATCATAAATCTGCGAAGTAGTGTAATGTGATTTATTTCTACATTAATGGAAATTCCACTTAGTCATTGTCTAAAAATCAATATCAGCACAAAAGCAAACTGAACGATTTAAAGAATGGCAACTGTAGGAAGGTTCTAAAAACGTTTTCATGAATATATTCAAATCCACGTACGGTGTTTTCGATGGAAATTTTAAAACTTTTGAGTCATGATATTAATTTACTCGAATTGTTTCTTTCTTATTAATTACATATTTTCTTGTTCTTTTTGAGTTGTTATTTTCAATGTCCAGGATAGGGAAAGATATTCGTGAATTTAGTATAACAATATTTTTAAAATCAATATTACGTGCACGGTAGCAATCAATCATTTATTTTAAAATCAGATTTTCTTTGAATATATATTATAGCAAAACAGAATTTCATGCGAAAAGAGTACAATTAGCCTACTCATAAATTCCTTATGAAATTGTTGCCGTACATTTAGTATTCAAAAATAATCGTATTAAACGTACGAAACTTGTTATAATTAGTAACACATTTCAGAGCGGTGATATTTCAATAAAAGTAATATACCATGGTAAAAACCTAGTTTGCATGCTAAAGAAAGTAAATTGGAATTACTGGAGATAAATTGATACTTTCAGAAGTTATTCTCCTTCTTATGATACATTCTCGGCCTCCGAAATGTAGTTTAAAAACTAAATGTTTGAATGATAATTTTGACTTATATTTTTATGTTTACACTATGCGGAATGCTTAGATTCATACTCAAATGATTAGATGAACATTCAAAGCATAAGGAGAAAAATAGGCATTTAAAGCGGCTGTGTGATTTACGATTATTTATTTACTATTTTATGCACTGGAAGAAAAGCCGCTCTCTGAACTCTAATAATTTCCTTTTGAGCATCTGGTCGTGCCCTCTCTGGAGATAAGGGCAATAATCTTTTCAGGAAATTTTTATCAGATACTAGTTTGAATTTGCGTATCGAATAGCAGAAAACCCGGAAAACCCACATTATAAAGCTCTATTACGCTGGATGGATTGACATACTAGTCACCATACATGTATTTTTTAATGACACTATTACAATAATTTTTTCGTATAAGGCGTCTACGTTACCACTGACAAAGAAAAAGTTATGTACGCATTACTATTTATGAATAACATAAGATTCAATAACTTAAGATTTATCAAAATAAATTAAAAGCACCAAATTGTACAGATTCTTGTAAATGATGCACGATATTTTTATCAAACTTATTATTATTTACTACGGTTTTATATTAAATGCATACGTCTGCCCTTTCAGTTGGCACTGTCTGCTAAAATATACGGAACAGTGATTATTTCATGTAATGTATTTCACAAATTATGGCTAATTCTGCTCTTTCCCATTTAAGCTATTTTAGAGCATCATTTAAGTTCTGCAAATTTTCTCAAAACTGCTCAGCAAATGATGATAATGCATTAAATTTGTGAACGCTACGCTTATCAGTTCCTGCGTCGACTATGACCTATTCATTCCTGTGTCGACTGTGCTCCATTCATTCCTTTGACAATTTAGTGTGTTTAAATTAGATTTAAATGCATTTCTCCCTAGTCTAATATAGCCATATATAGTAATGGAGAAAGATTGGCGAATATGTAAAGCACTGAACGTCTCAAAATTTAATAAAATAATATTTTTTTTTTTGGTGACTGCACATGTTGAGTCAAAGGAATTCGGAGAATATATAAATTAAATTTGAAAAAATATAAAACTTTAAAATTGCACATCGTTATTATTCACACATATTTCACGAAGCTATTTAAGCATCATCTGTGCTTAAACAAATGGGCTCCCATTTTTGCTGAAGTTATTTCTAAGTAAAATTAAAACAAGAATTAGCCATGTTAAAAACTCTTCAAACCCTTATACAGAGTGTTCATAAATTCGACATACAAATTCAGAGAAGTGATTAGACATCGTCAAGATGAAACCTTACGAAAAGATTCATTTGCTCAATTATTACAGGAGTTGTTAGAATTGGCGCCTGCTGGCGTCATTGCACAGTCTACAGCCAAAGCATTCGTAGAAGGTTCACTTAAATACTTTCAAAACTGGCCGAAAATTACAGAAAAAACCGGACTGGAAATTATTTCAATTTTTTCTTAGTTTCTCAGAAAAACAGCATTTGCATCGAATGGATACCTTCCCAAGTTAGAGTCCTTGGCAAAGAGCAGGCGGACTTGCTAGCAAAAGAGGACAGTCCTCTTTCTTCTATCACCTCTTATGAATTTTTGCATCCAAAATATTTTCTATCCACAGAACTAAAGCAAATGCTACTTGAGGAGTCCCTCCCATACACGATCGGTACGTTGGAAATAGTCCAGGTCTGTCTGTGCAGATCAGGACGATCTAAAGACCAGACAGTCTGAAATTCACCGACAAAGTAAAAGATCTATTGAAATTGCTCTTGTTTCTGTTCTGTTTCTCCTGCTTATGCCATTAATTGCATTGGCACTTCTGCCAGGCTGCTGTAGAGTGGGGCAGTGTAGGGGATTTGTAGTGTTTCTAGAGCGCTATGATGTCATGGACATGGTCTAGGTGTTCATGGATCAGAGGAACATGAAGCAAACAACTAAACAACAGGTTTCCCAGACACGCTTGGAGATCAGAGGCGTAGCTAGAAGGGGAAGGGTGCTGCATCTGTCCTCGGGTGTAGCACCAAAAGGTCGCCTATTGCATATAGAACTTTCCTCGTGTGGTTTGTGACAAATAGTAGGGAACCCAAAATCTTCTGTTGTTTCCGGCAGCTAAAACTCTAAGACACGCCTCTGTTGAAGATGCTTTTGATGTCTGAGCAGCGACGACAGTCCGCGCTATGAGATCTAACGGTGTGGCTAGAAGCTTCGCGAATTGGCGTTACGTTATGATGTCGAAACCTGCACGTGACTTTCACTATTTTTACCCTCTCAACGTGATTTGTGAACGCATATTCTATATCAAGTTTTCAATCTCGTGGCGCCTTCTATCACCCCTCTGAGAAAATCGGTAGAATTTAAGAACATTCTGTATTTTGTTAATTATTCATATAAATTAAAATATAAAAACCTGGATATTTCGCGCAAGCATATTCTAAGTGTCCAGATTTCTTTTTCTTTCGGCGAGAATAAATATTACCATAGTATATTTGTCTCTAAGTAAAAATTTATTGCGTTGCATAATATCATTATAGAACTTTTTTTGATGACTTAACCTATTACTGCTATGAAATGAAAATGAATATAAAAATATTGATTTTGAAGAAAAATTATCTGTAATATTAAAATGCACCGTGTAATTAATTAACTGTTTGATACAATATAAAATAAAATTTATCCGTTTGAAAACTGTAAAATTGTGTAAATTTCCATTGTTAGTGATTAATTAATTTAAAGCAGAAAAAATTGTAAATGCATAATTGCAGTTATAAGAATTCACATATTAAAGAAAAAACGAAACATGAAATTTATTATGATGATGGCAAGTTAAATAATGCCGTTAAGACTTTTTTAGAAATATTCTTAATTAACTCTAACAGTGTGATAAAATTTTCATTGAATTAATAGGGAAAAATTATGTCACTATATTTTTACAAGATTTTTATAAAATAATTATTAACACTACATTACAAAATTTACCTTCCAATAAGCAATAATAAAATAATGCAATATATTAAAGAAAGTTTAATCAAAATGTATTCAACCGATAATCATCAAGACGTATATTTTTTTATTCTGACGTTTTTTCAAGCAATATTTTTCATCAGTATTTGATTTAAAACTTTCGATAAAATAAAGTTTTAAAATAAGCTCCGAAAAATTATAAAAGGAACTTCTTTTTATTTTCAGATAACTTACAATATTAATAAAATTAAGTAAAATATATTACTAATGTTTTTTTTCCTTTTTTCTCTGCTTTTATTGGCTTCAGTTTTGGAAAATGTTTTTTAATTCCGACTTTAAATTACATTTTATGAACGTTTATAGTTAAAAAATGTCTTATTAAGAATGCACTATTCTTGTAAAATATTTCAGTGAATAAAACGAACGATCAAAACTAAACACAAAAGTAATATGCTTATTGGCAAAATCATAAGTTAGTGTATTAATAATTACAACTTGCAAATAGTTGATATTTAATTTATTATTTCTCTATATATTTCAACTTAAATTTGTGTTAGTAGTATACGTCAATATTCGTTTCTAGCGTATTTTATTACAAAGATTTAAGACATTTTTTATTTATTTTTGCAACAGTTATACACTCTACCCCTGCAAATACACTAAAAATTTCGTTCATTTCCCTATAAATTGTACACAATATTTCAACAATCTATAATAATAAAAATGAATATTTGTAAATCTGTCTGTCTGTATGTGTGCGGTCTCCAGACAAACCTACTGCACGCAGAACTCTGAAAATTTGAATATATAAGCCCATGAGTCCGATAATGTGCACCTGAGAATCAGAATTTTAAAATTTTAATTACTTTTTTAATTATTAATTAAAAACCGTTTTCAGGATGCCATGCTTGGCGAGTTTAGCCAGCATGATACTGTGAAACAAAATTGCATGCATTGGAAAACATGAAATGGCACGGAAATTTACTCAGTTTTGCGCCAATCTATATCAATAAAAATAAATGTCTGAAAATCTGCATGCGTGCGATGTCCAGAAAAAACTGCTGGACGCAGAACTCTGAAAATTCGAACATATGAGCTCATACCTTCGGTAATGTACACCTGAGGCTCAGAATTTTGAAATTTTAATTACTTTTTAAATTATTAATTAAAAACCGATTTTAGATCGTCATGTTTGGCGAACTTTGGCCTCATGAAAAGATTTATGCTTGAAGTGAGTGGTAACCGCAAAAGTAAAAAACCGTTTTTTACGTTGCCATGCTTGGCGAGTTTTGCCCGAATGCTACTATAAAACAAATCGTTTGCATTTGAGAAGCATGAAATGGCACGAAAATTTCATCAGGTTTACGCCAAATCTATCTATCTCTATAATAATAAAAATGAATGTTTGTAAATCTGTCGGTGTGCGGTCTCCAGACAAATCTACTGCACACAGAACTCTGAAAATTTGAATATATGAGCCCATGAATGCCGATAATGTGCACCTGAGAATCATAATTTTAAAATTTTAATTACTTTTTTTAATTAATAATTAAAAACCGTTCTAAAACGGAAATTTTCTTACCCTGTGTTACGAATTTTGGAAGCAACCCGCTGTTCTGGGGTTTAAAACAGTTTAAAATTCGTATTCTACGCGTTAAATAGTTAAACTTTGCTTTTTGTTGCATCAATATGGAATGTTCTGGAAATCTCGGGTTCTATGGGTCGTAGGTCTTCGAAAACCTAATTTTTGGGGCCTTATTTTTGGCGCCAATTTTGGCGATATTTCGCCAAAACTCGCCAAGTTTGACGATTTTTCTGTTATTTGGCCTAATGGGACCTTTTCATGAAATTTTTTATGGTATTTAATACGTTTAATGACCTAACATTTCCTAATTTTTAGAAGTTTAAATCGAAAATTGTGGATTTTACAAGATAATTTGCTTAATTGGATGAAATATTTAATAACTCCAACAATTTTTATGCAAATTACACGATATTTCTGGGGGAAATATGTGACGGCCACGGCAGTGAGTTGTCCATTATCTGCACCATTATCTGCATATTCTGTTATACAATTGCGGCCTAGAGTACTAATCTGGAGTTGCAGTTTACATGTCAGATTTTGTAAATCGCATAATTTAAGGGGTTCACGGGTAACGCCGTGCGGGACTGCTAGTATACAATAAAACATCATCACCTCCTAAATTCAAGTCCCAGAACGCATGCAAAGGTTTTTATCTTTACCTAACTCCACATGATTTAATAAATCAATTCATGTTTCATTAAATCAAATTTGAAATTACTTCCAAAATCCCAAATTACAGCTATTGCTGTTAAGAAATGAAAGAATAGAAAAAGGAGCATTTGAAAAAAAAAAAATCTCTCTATTTCTCAAATGTCTAGATATGTTTGTAAGTCTTAGTGAAAGTTAGACCTTCCACATTGAGGGGAGTTGAAGCGTCAGGAAGATATTTTTTCTCAAGTGGTGAGGATGGAGTCCATTCACGTGTCTCTAAAAGAAATTTAGAAATGTAAAAAAAAGACTGGTACTGCGGAAAAGCTTAAATTGTAGGTTTAAATCCCTGGTAATCCCTCTTTCTTATAGCTTCTTTTTTTTAAATTCTCTCTCAAACAAGTAATATAAAAAAATTAAGTCAATTTTATTTTGGTTAATTTTAATTAATTAATTATTGTAGGGCCGTTTGTGAAGCAAGTAGCGATACCGTTAATATAGTTTGTTTGTTTAGTTTATTGTTTTCATTCATTTTTAATCCCACTTAACAGGGTCTAAAATTAATTAATTAATTAATTTTACTTAATTAATATTTTAAAAACCGTATTAACATCAAGTGTCATTCACTAGAAGTTAAAAAAATTAATCTGAACTTGAGTGGATGAATAAATGTATTTTATTAACGATTGAAAATTTGAATATGATATGTAAATATAGGGAGAGTGTGAACTAATAGTAGGAATCTATGAAAAATAAATAAATAAATAAAAAGAAACGTCAATAAATGGGTCGTATTCAAACATTTTTTGGGCCGTACATTATACTACCATGGTCTAAATAGCTTCCTTTTTTTAAACTAATAATTTTATCGAAGGGCTAGATTCGAGTGAAACGCGCACGATCGAGTTCGAATCGTACATTTTTATGTCCCCAGTTCGCAGTTCAGTGCCCAGAATGCTTCCAATGAACAAAAATATCGCGCTGCCACGTGATCAAAACACGATTTTTTTTTCAGTTGAATAAAACTTTGATATATTTTGAAGTTTCCCTGTACGACGCGGAAAACGTTCGAATTATGTTTCACTTGAATCTCGCCCTAAAAGACTATAGCAAATATTTTAAAAGTAAAGTGATATTTTTTTATTTTTATTTATTTATTTATTTACAACTTTTATAAGTGCATGCAATATTGTATTGTATATAATTATTTTAACGATTCATTATATCAACGCTGTAAATGTAATACTATATATTATATTATTAGCATTGCTGATAACAATTGCATTTACAGCATGTATGTTACTGAGTGCAATCTGTATGTCCACATTGCATATTATATATTAAATGTACATTTGCTAAAATAGCCGGATAATTATGCTATGAGTCAATAGCAGAACGCTGTAAGTATGACAACATAGCTTGAACTTATGTCAAAGCATTGCGACTAATATCAATAACCAAAATAAGTATTCTTTGTCAATGAAATTTTGTCTCAGATTCACATGAAATTTTAAACGTTTAGGAAGATCCGTGAGTATGAAAAGTAACTAAAAAGTATATTGCATCCCTTGAATAGAGAAAAAGTAACCTATTTCTAATTTTATGTAAATTTAAATAGTATCTAATTTAATTTGGATTCTGCAAGAAGCAGGTATTATATCTAGATGGTAACAGTGTGGCTTTTAGTTTGAAGATAATTATCAATATTTTTTCAATATTATAGCGCCTTCATTTTTAAAATTTTGTTTTTACAGCACAAAACTGTTAAGTACAGAAAGATTTAAGAAATGGTTTTGAATTCCGTTTCTTTCACTATCTATTGATACTATATTTTTAAGAAAAGAAAGATAATTTCTTAGGAAACTCCATCATAGTGAAATGCTTTTCTAAAAAAAAGGATGAATGGAAGGAAGGAACGAAAAACATCATTTTTAAATTATTCAGGAAAATCACCTACATTCAGAAAAATAAAGCTGAAATTCTTGCGCTGTAGAAATTCAAAAAAGTGCAAGGCTTTGTGTAGTGTACTTTAAAAAGACATGTCAGTACTCACTACGAAAGAAAACCGTCGAAATATAAAAGGATTTTTCCTTTACTTATATCGCATTCTTCTCTTTGCAGTTAAAATTTCATAGAAACAGAAGTTTCTAAAGAAAGTGATTTTTCACGTTTACTTTGTTGAAAAGAATGCTTAAATGAGAACATACTTATTTACTTTTATTTTTTAGATGTAGAAAATCATCCGCAAAAATATCAGTACCCACATAAATTAGAACTGAACAAATTCCTTGTACTAGCCTGTACATACGCATTCTATTTAAAATCGTTAGGAATGGTGGACGTAGATGGCGTTTTATTGCAAACCAGCTATACCTCTTTCATAAAATTAATCGTATAGCGTTGAAAACTGCTTTTAACTTGTTTTTTTTCCATTATAGTACTTATCGATTTCAAGTATCGAACGTTTTCTACAATACCGTTTACCGAAGAAAGTGTACGATTTAGATAGGTTTGCCACCCACTTTTCTATTCCGCATTCTATTGCTAACACTGACTGTTGTATATATATATATACATAGGGGAAGGTGGCCCAAAAGGATCCTTGCTGATAAAAGATCCACAGAAGTTTTCTTAGATACAGGTAGCGCTATCTACTGAATGACACATAAACTATTTGTGCCAAGGGAAGAAGAAGCAATGGCAGCATTCAAGCGGTCACACTATATCGCATCTAAATAGAATTCCTCGAAAACGTGGGTTTTACAATACCTGCTATAAGGTAATCACTACCTTCTCTATTTATTTATATATACAGTATTTCATGCACAGAAATGTGGCTTGGTTTACTGAATTTATGTTTTTAGATGGCAATTACATTTGCTAAATAAAGTTGTTATGTTCCCGTACAGTGGAAACTGTCTAAGGTGGCCACTCTCGCGAAGAACAAAACTGGTCACCTTATAAAGATGGCCACTTTGAAAAGGTGGTAAAGTATGGTAGCTGTAAAGTGAAACTGCACAAAAGGGATCAGTATAGACAGGCGGTCTCTTTACCAAGGTGGTCACTTTAGCAGGTATAGTTTCGGGGGAAAGGGATTACAGCAGCGTATTATAAAATAATAATTTTTTTTCATGAAATAATAACTAAGTGGCTGCATTAGTTCTTATTGCTTTTAAGATTTATACATCACGAGCTTCTTTGTTTTTGTTTTTTTTTTATATATATATAAACTGTTTGTCATTAAATTGTATTTTTCTTTAGAAATTTCCTAGACGGAAAGGCATGCACTCTCAAATGTCTCTTGAAGTTTGCCTGCATCATTAAGAATATGTATGTATGTATAGATAGAGAAATAGATAAATAAATAGATAGTTTTTTTCATTTTTTTACTACAATTCTTTCAGACTTGAGCAATTGTATTTTATTTGCAAAGTCAGTGAATTTTTTAGGAAATTATTTTTTTATCTCTTCTTAAGTACTGGTAGATGCACGTTTATCCATTTTTCCCCTTTGTCGAACGTCTTAGTTTTACAATTTCGGCATCATATTTTCCCAATAAAACATAATGGGAATTTGAAAGTGTGTATACTACTGTACGATGTTCATTAACTAAACATAAGAAATTTAACATAATTCGATGAATATAAACTACTTATCACATCCCTTTTTTATGCCTTAAGCAGTAAAATCTAATGTCCGTCATAAATAATTTTATTGCACAAGATATCCTTCAAAAATGGTAGTACAAACGAGAATGCATATCACAGGAAGATAAATGATGTTGCTTACTTTGGCTTTTTAATGGTACATAAATTTATTTAACCTTAAGTTATATAATGCAGTTTATTTATGTCTACCGTAAAACCTAAAGCAAAACCGTATTAAAATAGTTTATTTTAATGTAGCTGAATCTTTTAATATTTAGGCAGTAGTGTAAGTATCTTATATTTAGAAAAAAATAAACTTATTTTACACGTACTTTCTAGAATAAACTTTTAAATAAATATATTGAATTATAAACTAGGTTTATACCTCAACTTTAATGCTTGAAAAATCATGTAAATATTCTTACATTCAACAAACTAATTATTACTCATTTTATTTTTTAATAATACTTTGATGTATATGAGATATAAAGCAATTTAAAGTTTTATTATAAAACTTATTTAAATTATGCCCGCTCTAGTTAATTAAAAAATATCTACAGTGAATAAAAAATATAAATTAATTTTTTTGTCTTATTCAACAAGCAGATATTCTAGATAAATATTCTGCAAAATATATGTCGATAAATGTTAAACAGGAAAAAAATAATCTAGCAGAAATTCAGAATTTGCAAATTTTAGTAATGAATCTATACAATTAACTGAAAATTAATGCAATTATTTTGCAAAAAGCAAAATAAAACCTAAATAATAAAATACTTGTAATGATAATTTTCGGCTTTATACAGTCACTGCGAAGAGTTAAGCACGTCGAAGTAAATGTTAACTTTTTGATGCCAATCTGAATTCCAGATGCTAAAATTCACCTCATACGTAGACAGCATATAATTTTTTTAACCAGAAATCGCGATTCGGTGTCTACAATATTTTTTAATAAAATAAATCTTTTAAGAAGCCACCATTATAAAGAGCTCTAGGAGTAGCACGTTAGTGGTGATTTCTATGGTTTCCTGAAGACGAAGGTAAACATGGAGTTCATAATTCTGTCATTTCTAGTGTATTTGAACAATTCCAAGCAAATCAAACCACAGCCCAAAGACCTGTGGTTTAGTGATCTCCCAAGAGTTACAACACAATCGGAAATTTGATATAATGTTCTAACACAGCGGAATCGAAGAAGGAAGAACACCAATGTAGCAGCGAAGACTGCAGCGTTCATTGGTAAGATGAAATCTGCTGCTACTGTTAGTCAAAGTCTGCATATCAGTATATTGTACGCCCAGCTACCACGAATTTCTCTTGATCTAACCTAGACAGGCAAGATTAAAGTGGTGTCGACAACATACGAATTATGTTTCCAACTGAGCAAACACAATGTTCATGGATGATTCGAGATTTTCTCTAGAGCCAGCCATCTTGCGAGCAAGGGTCTTAGATAACAAGGCACAAGTAATTGTTCCCCAGAATATCATCGATCATCTCGCATTCTGAGTTGGAAGCATAATTGTTTAGGGTGGGATTTCTTTGAGATAGACACCTTTACGACAGACACGTGACTGTGTGGTGAGGTGTCGCAGGGAAATTCACTCTGTGTCCTTACTTCTTCGAAGAAGTCACATCCAGTGGTATGCAAACGTGATTGGTCATAGGTGCTCGGTATAAAGCAATGTTGGAGAATTAGGTAATTTCAGAATTGCAACAGCAAAATGTCATTAATGACATTGTATGGATGCAAGATGGTGCTCCTCCACACATTGCCAGAAGTGTTCGATAAGTGCTGCAACAGCACTTTGGTGATAGAGTCATTGTGCGTACATTTGCAGTTTCTTGGCCACCTTGTTCCCTCGATCTCACTCCGATGGATTTCTGGTTCTAGGGTTACTTGAAATCAAAGGTGTACACATCAAATCCCCGGAATTTGTCAGATTTGAAAGATGTCATACAATGGGAAGTTCTACAAATTCTCCTCTAATGATACTTCGTCATTGTTATCGACAATCTCCCATGCAATACGTTATCGTCTGCGAAGGTGGCCACGTTGAAAACTTGTAATTCGAATAAAAGCCATTTCCCTTCTCCTCTCTTTTGTTATCATTGGTTCTTTACGATGTTCTTCTTTCAATGTTTTACGCCGCAATGTACTTCATACGTGTCCCGTTCCAACGCCATTAAGGTTTTTCCATGCTCTGATCAATTGCGCACGAAAAAAGTGGTGTTGCCATTCGAAAATTTCGAAATGTTGTCACTGTAACCGTAACTGTGAGAGTTTGTTCTTTTAAATCATCACAAACTGGACCACATACATTCAAATAATTATATCTAAACTTTCATTTCGATTGGTTAACGGTTCGGCCACTAGCGACTCATATACAGGGGAAGTTTCTTTTAGACCACCCTGTATATATACATATGTACATGTGTGTGTGTATTTAGGACTTTTGTTTAAATTTCATTCTCATCAATATTACCCCTTTAACACAGATAGATGACAGCTTACATATTTATCGAAAATTTTACCATTCGAAATGAAAATGATTTATAATTTTCAATGTTAGTTCCATATACTTTTTCTTCTCCAAAGAAAAATTATAAATTTTAGAAAACCATACTAGGAAATACCACTCATATTCCAACAACTTTTTTTTAAGTTATTATTAACTGGCGATTGAAAACAAATGTTTTCGTCCCTGCATTGCTGTATATTAGGGTTATATCTTTAAAAAAAGAAAAAAAAACCTGCTCCACGGACTTTGAATACAAATTAAGATAAACTAACAGCTCTAGGACTTGAAACATTTCAAGATCCCTTTTCACAAGTTGCGCTAAACACTGTAGTAAACTAAAAACAAACGATCTCTGAATTAATTACTTTTATTATAGCCATTATCTAAATGGAACTTTGAATTTGAGTATGATGAACGCTTATACAAAATATTAACTTCAATTTAAGTTTCTACATAAACATGTGCAAAAATTAATAACATATTTTACAGTACTTCTGCACTGAAACCAATATCACACATTTAGTTGCATTTATAATAAATAATAAATGACATTTTCAACTGAAAGATTTAAACAGATAAGAATGTCTAACTAGTATTACAACGCACGCTTATTTACTAGAATAATAAACTACCCAAGTTAAACGATTTCAGATTAAAATGATTTATAAATAACACATGAATATTAATTCACAAAACATGCTTTATATCCTATAAATTTGTAGAATTTATAAATAAAAGTGTACACTTACCTTTACATTCAGAACTTAAAGTTCGAATTCTATGATTGAATTCGTTGATTTATTTCCATAAAAAAAGCGCAGTCTTCAAAAAATTATTACCTACATCTAAAACACCTTGTCATTAAATCATTATGACAAAACTATAACAAAATTGTTTTTTAATTATAAAATAAATTAACGTTTATAATCCCAAATCGCATACAATCGAACAGCGCAAAAGTAAATATTAGGCCTCAATGTTTCACTCATTTCTTCCGATGGCAACGAAGAAGCAGGCCCGGTTGCTAATAACGACGACCCCGATCTAACCTAGACAGGCAAGATTAAAGTGGTGTCGACAACATACGAATTATGTTTCCAATTGAGCAAACACAATGTTCATGGATGATTCGAGATTTTCTCTAGAGCCAGCCATCTTGGGAGCAAGGGTCTTAGATAACAAGGCACAAGTAATTGTTCCCCAGAATATCATCGATCATCTCGCATTCTGAGTTGGAAGCATGATTGTTTAGGGTGGGATTTCTTCGAGATAGACACCTTTAAGACAGACACGTGACTGTGTGGTGAGGTGTCGCAGGGAAATTCACTCTGGGTCCTTACTTCTTCGAAGAAGTCACATCCAGTGGTATGCAAACGTGATTCGTCATAGGTGCTCGGTATAAAGCAATGTTGGAGAATTAGGTAATTCCAGAATCGCAACAGCAAAATGTCATGAATGACATTGTATGGATGTAAGATGGTGCTCCTCCACTCATTGCCAGAAGTGTTCGATAAGTGCTGCAACAGCACTTAGGTGATAGAGTCATTGCGCGTACACTTGCAGTTTCTTGGCCACCTTGTTCCCCCGATCTCACTCCGATGGATTTCTGGTTCTGGGGTTACTTGAAATCAAAGGTGTACACATCAAATCCCCGGAATTTGTCAGACTTGAAAGATGTCATACAATGGAAAGTTCTACAAATTCCTCCTCTAATGATACCTTCGTCATTGTTATCGACAATCTCCCCATGCAATACGTTATCGTCTGCGAAGGTGGCCACGTTGAAAACTTGTAATTCGAATAAAAGTCTTTTCCCTTCTCCTCTCTTTTGTTATCATTGGTTCTTTACGATGTTCTTCTTTGCAAATGTTTTACGCCGCCAATTTACGTCATACGTGTCCCGTTCCAACGCCATTTACGGTTTTTCCATGCTCTGATCAATTTGCGCACGAAAAAAGTGGGTGTTGCCATTCGAAAATTTCGAAATGTTGTCACTGTAACCGTAACTGTGAGAGGTTTGTTGTTTTAAATCATCACAAACTGGACCACATACATTCAAATAACTATATCTAAACTTTCATTTCGATTGGTTTAACGGTTCGGCCACTAGCGACTCATATACAGGGGAAGTTTCTTTTAGACCACCCTGTATATATACATATGTACATGTGTGTGTGTATTTAGGACTTTTGTTTAAATTTCATTCTCATCAATATTACCCCCTTTAACACAGATAGATGACAGCTTACATACATTAGACATTCGAGGAATTAACTTTTCAAACGTTTCGTAAATTAAATTTCTACAAGCATTCTCATAGCCTTGCTACATTTCTTAGGATCATTCTACGTACATTTCTATCCAACTCATCCTAAGTTTTTCTGTAGGATTTAAGATACTTTGATTATTGAGGTTGCATCGTGATTTTAAAGACATTCTGCCGTTTTTTTACATTTTTAAATAATTGGCACAAATTTGCGAAGTTCTCTAAGGTCTTTGCCTCTATACCAGATGTCTTTTGCACGACATGATGTTCCAAAAATTTATGAAACACTATTTTATCCGTCGTGCACTTGGCTTCAACTAATTTACCAACTTATTCTTCTCCAAAACCACTCGAAATCTTCACACTACCTCCACCAGGTTTCACTGAATAAAATAATAATTATCATTTACCCGTTCACCAACCAATCATGGAACCTACTGACGTCTTCTGGTTCGGACTAATTCGAATTTTGATTCATCAGTTCAAAATTCTGAATTGTTCTGAATTGATACAATGGCCACAATTAATGATCTTTTGCCCAATGAAAAATTTTTGTTTACTTTTTCGCCGCAGCAGAGGTTTTTGGAGGACCATACACTTAAAACAACACTACGTAGTAGCCTCTTCACAATATCAAATTTATTCATTCTTTATCCTAATAGCAATTTTGCTCGGGTTACCATCGGCCACGTATCCGGCAGATGATGGCCCGAGCAAAATTGCTAGTAGGGTACGCACATTTGGTTTTCATAAATAATTCACATATTGACCGAGGACTATTGCACGCTACTGTATTTACTGAAAATCCATTATTTTTTTAGTCTTTGTTTGAAATTCTCTACTTTTTTGCATGTAGACATTTATTTTTTCTTGCTTAATTTTGTGTTAATCAACGGTGTACTTGTGGATTTTTCACACATTTTATCCCTTTCTTTTTTGGCTGTTGTGCAGTATGTACAGATCAGAAAAATATTAACAGCTATGCTCTTGGAAGCCAAACATTTTATTCAAATGAAATTTCAGAATTAAGCCTTTTGCAGTTGCAATTGCACTGAAAATTCAACTAAATAAATGGATGCCAGAAAGATTTTCTTTTACTCGAAACAAGATGTGATGTATAAATTTTTAAAAAAGGCTTTAAATTTACTTTCAAAACGGTATGTTTCTTGAAGAATGGTCGAAAATCGGAACTTCAAAGCTTTTTGCAATATCAGCACTTGAAGAGAAATCGATGAAATTTCTCAGCAGTTTAGTAATAATAATAAAAATAAAACCCTTCCGTGATGAAAACGATCTAATTCAATGCTCCTTTCAAATGCGCTATTTGAATCTATATTTTAATAAAACTTTCATTTAATTTTAAAGTTTTCTTATGGGCACATTTATTTCAGAAAAAAAAGTAACGAATAAATGAAAAATTTAAGGATAAAATGAAATAAAATTAGATAAGGAATTGATGAAAAAGGAAAAGAATTTGAATTTTTTCAGAATGTTTTTGATTCTTTAGCTTTCCTGATTAGGCATGATTAAAGAAAAAATATTTTTTACTAGCAGTTTGTTAGCTGAAGAATACATTTTAATCTTCGAAATAAAATGTTGGGTGTTATTTTTACGGGAACGTGGCAAATAAATTATGTGTATTTATATACAAGCCATTTATTTACATTCCAAGGCTATATATACGGAACGCAAACTGTTTGATCTATGGAGCGCATTCTAGACTACTGACATAAGTACCATACTTCCAATAAGGAAGATGTTTTCTAATTGGATTGATATCCAGCTTCTATATACGCCATAAACTTAATCAGAAACAGTATATTTGAAACAACCGAAAAAATAAAAATTGATGGTGATCCTGTACACAAAAATTTCCAATTAGAAAAGTGAAATACTACCTTTGAAAAATCATTTCCAAAATTTTATTTTATAAAACATAATGTTTAGTAAAATGTTAAAAATTGAAAAATGAATATTTTTGGCAAACTGCTGGTATTATCCCACTATTCGAGGTATTAGAATGTAATTATACCTATTCCAAGTAATACTTACTTCTATCTCAATATAAATAATCGAATAGAAGTAAGTAATTACGTGTATCGGAGGCAGTGGCGTAGCCAGAAATTTTTCGGGGGGGGGGAGGGGGACGACTACTCCACGTCACGTATATGTATGTATATGTGTGTGTGATAAGGGAGTAAAGAATATAAATTTTCTATGGCGAAAAATTCCTCATGGGGGTTGTGACCTCCCCCTGCCCCTCCCCTTTGGATACGCCACTGATCGGTGGTAATAAAGAAAGTGGCGTTTAAGTAGAGCTTAGAATAGCCAAGCTGTGGTTGCCTTTATGGCGAACCTTCCAGGAATGAGCTGTGAAATCTAAACGGTTATAAGTTCAAAGCATCTGCTCTCTCGCCCTGTGGATGATTTTAGTTCCACAAAGATTAGACGAATTTTAATGCCTTTCTTTGAAAGTTGATTTAGTAGGGATGTTTAGGGTTAGTGGTTTTAAGCCGAAACTGTAGCCGATCCGCCATATTGCTTAGACTACATTGCAATATGATTGTGTTATTCTCTAGTGGCAGTTCCAATTTTAAAGAAGTAATGTCGCCAAAGTTGGCCCCCAGAATTATTATGCATTTGTCATAACTGTAAAACTGTTAACTGCAGAATGCTGCTATTTTCTATTTAGCAGAACTATTATAACATATAATTGTGCATCTTTACTTTTTAACTCGTAAAATCGTTCATCTCCCACTGTTATTCAAAATGAAACCAACAAAAAATGATCCGCCATACTTAGACTAACACAGTTACTTCGTCGTCCAATGCTGAATATAGCTAAAGCCGTCTCCTTGTATTCATATCTCTATGTGCTTTTCCCTCGGAGGATCACGTGGACAGTGCGAATCAATAACATACTGGTAACTTTCGATCCAAACCGTAGCAGCAATGTAACTGATGTTTCTCAGAGGATTTTTTTAGCTGCTCTGTTACTAAAAAACTCGGGGCTTGTAGTGAGACCGCATGCGTATGTTCGCTTGAGATGGTATTGAAATAAATTTTTGAAAATAATTATTTTATAAAATAATTATAAAAAAATATATATAAGTAAATTTACATAGATTAACAACTCTTTGAGGCGCAACCCTTTACCAATGCTGAAAAAAGGGTTGCCATCGCTCGACTTAACTGTCAGCAAGATGGCGGACGATTGAAGCGTTCATCGCGTGCCACAGATCTAAGAGACCCTTCTTTGACGTAGCCGCAAAAATCTTTGATGAAAGGCTGAAATTTGGTACATCCCCTCATTAGTGTATGGGACACTTTTTACTAACTGGTAATATTTTTGTAAGGGGGTCGTATACAAATTTAAAAAGGGTAACTTTTTCAAAATTAATCAGAGCAATTTTATTTTATTTTCTTGACGAAGTCTTATTTCTGACCATATTTTGAAAATATTTCCATTTACACCGTCCACTTTTCTCTAATAGAGTAAGAATTAAAGCCAGTTACCATCTTTTGGAAGCACACTGAACACAAATATCACTCATGTCTTACTTCCTTTAATTTTGTACTAGGAAGTACAAAAAAAAAAGTCTCTTGAACATCACATGACGTTCTTTTACGCCTATTAATTTAATTACTTAAATGTTTGATGCACTTCATTCAAATTTACTTATTTTGAAATTAAGATACGATAATTCAATAATATTAAGGTTTGCCGATTTCTCTCCAAATAAAAGATGCATCTCAAAGCTGTGTCTCTTTTAGGAACATATTTTTGGCCCAAACTTTTGATGATATTTCTCTTAAACTCTCAATGCCTGGTGACAGTTGGAGAGATTATGGGCATGACCCAAACAATGTCCATAGATTTTCAATGCATTTAAGCTGAATATAGATCAAAATATATTGAAAGCCTCTTTTATATGTATTTCAATCAAACTTATAATAGTAATAAAATTTTGTGATTTCTCTCGAAATAAAAGAGCGTTCACCAAGCTGTATTCATATTTAAAAACTTATTTTGGCTTGAAATTTGGCGACATTTCACCAAAATTTGACAAGAATGGTGATTGTTTGACAAGATTTCGGACATAGCCTAAATAAGACCACGAGAAAAAAAAATTCTCATAAAAATTATAACGCTAAATTAACAAAATATTTCGTTGAATTAACAAAAATGTTGCTGATTCAACAAAAATAAGTAATAGAATCAACCAAATTTTTATTCACCATCAACAAAACACTTTTTTAAGTGTGTCTACAGACTTGGTTGATCGGAACGTACTGAAACTGTCCATAGACTTTAATGTATTAAAAGTATTTTCAGTGACTCTGCAAATAAACTACTTCATCTATTTCATTTAAACAGAAAGGTGCACATCTAGGTGTTACAACAGCTGTAAATATAAAGTTTCAACAACCTACACCTAATACTTTTCGAGTTATGTGAGTAACATACCCCTTTAAGACCTGACCTACACAATTATGAAGTAATCTACATCCACGCAAAACGTACTCGAAGTTAGACATATTTCTTAAGTCGATTGCGTACATTAAAATCTTATTCTTCATAAGAAGTGAATCAGGCATAAAATAATAATTTCTCATATTTTCTTTTGAGTTGTGTGTTATTCGAAGAACTTAACATCGTTTCATCAGTTATTTACAAAACCAAAATAAGAAATTTATCGTACACTCTAATACATTTTTGTGTGAGTGCAGCAAAAAAATTCCAGGTCTTAATGGGATACATACGTCCATACAGACGTTACAAAAAAACTAGTCAATATAAATGCAATTATTTAAATAGATCGGCATTCATACATACATACATTCACACATACATTCGTACGCTAAGACGTCATGAAAAGACGTCATGCAAAATGGTCCAAATCTCTATGTCTAAATTTTTAGCTATCACTATACTTTTTTTGTATAAGAAAGTAAAAATTAAATTCTGATAAGAAAATAATAATGCGTATATCTATTCAAAAAAGACAACTAACAACACATTTGCAATAATTTATGTCTTATGCAATCTCAAACTTTATTAATAGTACTGCCAGCACACCATACTCTGACATTAATAACCACTTTGTTACACTCATTCTATATTTTCATGCTAAGTGTTCCTTGTGGTGATTAAATTTAATAAGATTAATAATGAAAATTTATATATTTTTTTTTCCAATTAAACTGTTTGCATATTTCAGGCATTGAAATATATTATAAATTAAACGACTCTTTTTCTTCTTACATTTTCCTACGATACTTAATGCTTTTATATATATATTTGAAACTCGGATAGTTAATCAGGGAAATCGCTGAACTAATTTATTACTTTTAAGAGTATAAAAGCACACAAGATAGTAGTATGCCTTTAATTAACTTACGGCTCTTTTTCACAAGATTGAACCTAAAAAAGCAAAATTATTTTTAAATATTCATATCAACACGTGGAATTGAATCAATACTTAATTAATGAGATTAATTATTTTAAATCTGTAGAAAAAGAAAATTTCTTGGAATATCTCTGGATAAAAATAGCATTCCGTTTCAGTAAGTGGATATAAATGATTTCGACTTTCTTTCAATTTTTGTCCTAATTTTGTAGTTTTATACTAATTATATATTTTAGTTAATAATATATAATAATGAATTATTATAAAAATTACAACTTTAAAAAGGGAATCATTTTTTTATTTTAATTTTTTTTGTAAAATACGTGTCTGTTCAATATACTTAAACTACTCGTTTTTGTGTTTGAAGAGAAATATAGCGCCAATATAATTCTTAAGTAATCGCAATTGAAACAATTTTCAGAGTTGCCAACTGCTCCGGATTATCATTAACCACGTTTGTAAACATTGATTTTTTAAAATGTTTTTTTTGCATGTTAATCAGCCAACACGTTTAACTTCAAAATTTTGCTATAATTTGAGCCAAAAATTTCTGTTTTTAAAAATGTGGTTAATTACATATGGTAGCAGTTGGCAACTGTGCATTTTGTTTGTTTTGCCTATTAAAAACGTGGTGCATGACAAACCATGTACTTTAAGCGGAAACTAACACAAAATAAATTATACAGGGCGTATTTTAATACATGCCAGTATTTAATGTTTTGGAGGAAAAAAATCTCTTTCTCTTTTCATGCACAGTTTGACTGCATTAATTTATTATTACACCAGTGTGTCAACCATCAGCGTAAAATGCTACTTTTGCGTATTTATATCCTGGAAAAGGGGGGAAAAATCATGATTTACTCTACAAGCCTTCACGTGATACTGATAAATTCCTATGCAGGAAAGTGAAACCAATTTATCACACTACCAAAAGTACCTGAAAGTGAAATAAATGTCCTTTTTAACAACGGCAGAATTAGCAATAAATAGTGTTTAGAATAAAAATTATTAATTTGAAATGGAGCTAGTTACTGCAATACTTGAATAAAATACTCATATTTAGAAGTCGAATTTTTGATATTACTACTGCACATATAGTTTGATAGACAATTTAATGTTCTAGTCTGTTTTCAATCAAATATATGAAAATGTATATAAATCTGTGAAGGAATAAAACAATATCTAGGATACCTCTTTGTGTTTTATCTGCATGAGCTTCTATTTGTGCTTGAGAATTACAAGAAAAAAGGTTTTACTTTGTTGAAATAATGCTTAGAAAAAAACATTTTCCTCATTTTTCTAAGATGGAAGGCTTAAAACATATTATTTTAGACTCCGAAATAACCGAATCTCAAGAGAATGTAGATAAAATATTTTTTTAAGAAGTCTGTTAATCTTTATAAAATAAAAGTATCTACAAATGAAATATTTTGTGTAGCAAAACCGTTTTAAATCGCTTATAGAACGTTATGTTTTTAAGGATTTTCCGGGTTTATTTTAAATATTTCGTAAAAGAATATTCCACTTGGAATTGTTAGTTAATATTTTTGTGTTGTGCGTCAGTATCTGAATAATAATTTTTAAAACAAAATGTACATGTTCTCTTGAATATCCGGAAATCTAACAATGCGAAGCGAACAGTTTGGTGAATTGCATGGACTATTTAGAAACGCAGACTGTGGCTTCCATATTATAGTTTCCATTTTTAGTACGAACGGTTATTCATTAAAAGAGAGATAGAAGATAAAATTTTCCAAGAATTTACACACACTATCTATCAATTTATGTATTCAAATGCCATCTTCAGAAAATATTTTCTATGCATACACAATATGGCATTTCATAATGTCATGCGTTATTCCCAAAGGTTTTACAACCCGAGATCTATTATTCTTGACTATTTTAATTTTATTAAATGACACAATGCTAAAATTTCAGCAAGATTATTGAGGCAAGTCAGTAAGTATATTAAAATTCGATTATCTTAGGAAGTAATCAATTCTTCCCAAACATGACGCTAAGTTGAAAAGCTTATTACTTCTAATTTATTGGGTAACAATTGCATAAATTGTGTGCACAGTTGCATTTGTAAATAACGACTGATATCGATGTGTAAAGCTTTCAAATATCTGTTATCTGTATTTCAAAAAGCTAGTTACTGTAATGCTTGAATATAATACTCCCATATTTAGAAGTCGAATTTTTCATATTACTAATAGTTTGTTACAGAATTTAATTTTATAGTCTGTTTTAATAAAATATAAGAAAATAGATAAATTATGGGAGGAATAACACAATATCTAGGATTTCCCTTTGTGTTTCATCTATATGAACTTCTATTCTGTGCTTGAGTTTTACAAGAAATAAGACTTACTCTAGTGAAAGAATTCTTGGTAAAAAGGCATTTTCTTCATTCTTTTCAGGATGGAATGCTTAAAGTATATTATTTTAGACTCCGAAGCAACCAAATCTCAAGAGAATGCAGAAGAATGAAATATATTTTTTAAAAGGAATCTGTTAATCTTTATAAAATAAAAGTATGAACAAATGCAATATTTCTTGTAGAAAAACTATATTAAATCTTTTATAGAACGTTATGTTTTTAAGGATTTTGCTGTCGTTTTTCTTAAATATTTTGTTAAAGAATATTCTACTTGGAATTGTCAGTTAAATTATTTTATTGTCACTATCTAAATCATAATTTTAAAACCATTTTTTCACATACTTCGATAATTGGCGAAGCTTATTACTTCAAATTTCTAAGGTAACAATTGCATACACGTGTGCACGGTTCCATTTGTAAATAGTGACTGATATCGATGTATAAAAGCTTACTAGTGTCGGGTATCTGGGGGAAAGCTATTATATGGATTAGAGGCTTGTACCAGTAACGCCAGTGATCGATCCAAGATGCAGGCTTCTGATATGGAATTTTTAAGAATATATAACATTAAACATACAATAATAGAATATCGAAATAAATGGAAAGATCACGTAGGGCAAGGACCAACTACCATTAGAATACCAGGTGTAGAAATATGAAACCGGAACTTTTTGTAAAAATTATACGTCTGTTGTTTGAAAATTATAAAAAATGCTTTACTCAAAATAATCTCCATTCCTATTTATACTTTTCTCCCACCTCTAGCAGCTTATGAATCCCGTGCCAAAAAAAAAACAGTTCTTCTTTTGGAGCGAACCAGTCATCGAGCCATTTTCGCACATTTTAATACGGATTGGAACGTTTTTCAGCGAGCGCGTGATCTGTTCGCATCGGATGCAGCCAGGTAGGGAGAATAAGCCACATGCATTAGTATTTCCCAACTACACGCCTCGATCGTTTCCCTGACCGGTTTTGCTGCTTGTGAAGAGGCATTATCATGGAGTAAAATAACTTTGTGTTGTCATTTTCCATATTCCGGTCATTATTCTCGTACTGCTGGATTTAAATCGATCGTTTGCTGTTGGTAGCGATCAGTGTTAACGGTTCCTCCAGGTTTTGGCAGCTCATAATGGTTTCGGTGGTCTTCCACCCTCTTCGTTTCTCATGTCAAAATCACCACTTTTGAATTTTACAACCTCTCGAAGCACTGTGTTTTACCAAGAGCATGTTCACGACAAGCATTCGATGCGATTCTGCAGCAGCTTTCTTAAAATGATAACAGAAATTACTGCTGTCCGCAAATCATAGTTCGTAGGCACAAAATTCGGCATGATTAAGGTTATACAAAAAATATACCGGGGTATGGAACTTGGGTTGTTGTGTGTTGAAAAATCTTCATCGGCTGTTAGAGGGAGATAACGGTGTAGTAGAAGAGGTCTTGCGGTCACGAAACTGATGGCCGGTTTCATACTTCTAAACCTGGATAAAAATCTAGAGGATACCGAAACCACGGAAAACCTGTGCTTCGATGGGTTGACCAGTGGAGCTGGAACATTTTAACCCATTAGCGGCCAACTTTTCTCCTCACATTCTCCAAATTATGTCGATGCCAGAAGTAATAAATAAATTTCCGACATTCTTAGGGTATGATGAAAGTATTTCTTTTTCTACAAATATAAATAAAATAGTAAAAGATCCTCTTTTACTTTGTTATTGCTGAGTATTCTGTGAAAATCAGATTTATTATTCGAGAAATTAAAATTTGAAAATAAATTTATGTTCTATGTTTTTGCGACTAACAATTTTTGCGACCGTCCTAAAAATAGGACGCTGGGCCTTGACGGGTTAATAGCCTAATCCCTGACGTAGGATGATGATGATTATGATGATGATCTTTGATTGCAGTGAAAACTGTTTATCCCGCTCAGTTGGCTCGCGGACGTTTCAACGTTGTTGACGAAGATCGAAATGATCCACCTGTCTAGATCGACAGAAAATAAACAATGCAGAAAGTCGAAGAAATTATTAAAGCTGAAATGAGCATAACAATAGACAGCAAATTAATTAGGGTATTCACATGGCTTAGCCTGCATTTCGTGAATAATTAAGAGTTAGAGCGTCAGGCACATAGACGTGTGAAGCAGCGGTACAAAAAGCTACATACTAAATCGATGGGATTAATTTTTCAATAAAAATGGTAATTATAAAGAGAAACAAATATGACTTTGCAATTTATATTTGTTTGTCTGACCAACCGTGCTCTAACTGACTTAAATATGCATCGTTTACTACGAAATTTAAATTTGTTATTTGTATGCACTGCACTATACAACCTATTCAAAATGGTTCAAATAGCATTTATAGTTCTTTCACAGGAGCAAAAGGGTAGGAGGGTTGTGTTTTTGTACCTTAGTTACAAAAAAAAAATTTTTTTTTCTTACTCTGGTTGAGTAGGATATATAATTTCATTTTAATATAATGTAAACTCCTTCATTGTTTTCAGCTACAAAAATCCAATTAAAGTAAATAAAATATAGAGTTTAAAAGAATGTCACTCTGTATTTGGTGACATTTCCTTTGGATTTTGTACAACTAGGACCGCATCGCAACTCTATATTTTTCTAAATAAGGAAATTACGTTCAATCCAGAAGGATTCCATAAATATTTATGTAAAACAGTTTAGTTAAGTAAGCATCTCTTATCGCAGTAGGTTACGATATCACAGCGTCTTTATCTCTCTTCAGCTCTTTTGTAATTAAAATTAAAAAAAAAATAAGCCCAAAAATTTAGCTGGCCATCTAGTATTTTAACTGTAGTCATATGTCTAAAACAGTAAATTCATACCTGCAACTGTTGGCAAGTGCACTTCAAATAGCAACTATCAAAATATGAGACTGCCCCTAACAAACTGGAAACGTACTTAAATCGAAACAAAATTAATACATGATATTAAGGATTAGAAAATAATATTCCCATCGAAAATACTATATGTAACCTTTATTATTCTTCTACAGCGGCATTCAATAGAATTATAATACATTTCGTACGGTGGTAGTTCTGGGACATCAATCCATTTCAAACATAATACGAAATATAAAGACATTTAAAATAGCTTACTTTTCATTTGAAGGATCGGAATAATATTAAAAGTTTTTTACGTGGTCTCACAAGTGTACATTAGTCGCGATGCATCATTTTTGAGGATATAAATGAAAGCTAGCAAAATTTGACGACAATACATGTGTGACAAACATTTTTGATACATCATCAGGGATACCCAAATATTGATACATCATCAAGAAATGTAGTTATGTGTAAACGTGTTTTAGAATTAATGGGTTTGGCCTGGTTCAACTTTGTTAGTTTATTTTTTTTTTATTTTTTTTTTAATCTCTTCGTTCGAATGTCCGCTTCATGAAATGCCATTTTGCCACGAAAATCAATTCTAATAACCGGGATTTTCCACTATGTGGTACCACATTCACTAATTACCATGGTTCTGTATATTCAACATTTATTACACTAAGCGGTAAATTCATTTAACTAAAATTCGGTTAAGCTGGTTTGTCTGATTTTCAGTTTTCATTCTTCGAATTGTCAGACATTCACTCGGCGTTAGAGTCCCTTTTAAAAGTTCTCCAACCAAGACACTTGCCGCTAGAGCCCTTCCGTAGCTTTGTCTCAACACATGAACAACACTGACTTGCACGTGAATATTCATCGTGCTTCATTGGCTGGGATCGGAGCACAAACATTTTAGTGCGCTGTTCTATTTCCTCAATTTTTTCTTATTCGGTTATATATTTAAACTAACGTGGGAAATACTTTCATTACCGACGCCCACAACATTATTTATCCAACTTATTCAGGTTTCAATGTAAAATAACTAAAAAGAAAAACTAAAACATATAGTATATTTCATGCAACAGAAATTAAACTCCAAGCAGAAGACAATGGACATTAAACCTTTAATGTGCAGTGTTCCCCCTCTGGGAACACCAAACTCTGACATTCTTACTGTTGCCAGTCACGAAGAATAGATTTGATTTCTATAAAAATAGTTGACGAGGAGGACGATCTAAACGTTTATCGCGTGCCACAGATCTAAGAGAACCTTTTTTGACGCAGCTGGCTGTGCCGCACAGCCAGCTGCGTCAAAAAAGGGTCTCTTAGATCTGTGGCACGCGATGAACGTTTCGATCGTCCGCCATCTTCCTGGTAGTTAAGTCGAGAGATGGCAACGGCTGCCCTTTTTTCAACATTGGGAAAGCGTTGCGCCCCAAAGGGTTAAATGGCGTTGAGCTAATGGATACATGCATTCGTAGATTTAATTCTTCACAATGACAGATGAGTGAGCAAAATACATACTTCTAAAAGATGTAAATTCCGCGAAATATTAAATTACGTTAAACCTACTGTTATACATACTGAAAACTAATCAATTACTGAACTTAATTACAACAACGTTCACTAGAGATGAGCTTACTATTTTATATCAAATCATTCAATGATTAATTTTCTAATAAGGTGGATAATTTTCTCTTCCGAGTTTAATTAAAATTCCCTTGGAACAATTTTGATTTATTGAAAGATATAGTTCGATATGTTGCATGTACTCAAGATTATTTTACGAAATTAGATTCTAGAAGAATCTATGTTCACAAAGTATATAAGTATTTTCATTCGTTGCAAAGAATATCCGTATCGATCTTAAAACTGAAATAAAAATCGAACGACATTTACTATGTTATAGTAAACTAAATTTAGTACTCCAGATTTAGGATAGTTCAATTTTATTATCCAAACAAAATTTTATATCACGTATAAAAGTTTGTACTGCAACCTTAATGCAACCGTACTTTAAAATAATGCTGTATAACATCGCATTGGTTATGTTCGCGAAATTATTTTGCTGAAATTTTCGAATTTTGCAGCCGTTTTCTATAATTGTTAATGCTTATTGCATAAACATAGTCAGGATATTTTGAATATGAAAAATGTACATATTATGAAAGAAAAGAGTGCGTGTATGAATTCATACTTTTGATATTATTGGTATTGTATAGCTCCTTACCAAATTTATTTAAACAAATCGCTGAGCCTTTTTATGACGTAAGCCTGATATATTTACTAAATGCAAATTTTACTAACTGGAGATTTTTTAATATGGGAACCGTATAAGTTAAAATGCTTAAACACCGTTTAAACGCTAGCGCACTTTCCAGAATTTCTCCCCATATGCCATAATGTAAAAGAAATCTGTGTCGTAGCCCTGTTGAAAAACTATAACTATACACACCAAAATCAATAACGGTCTTGAAACAGTGACTTGTAACATATATATATACCCAATTTGAGCTCCGTTTAGGAGCTATCGTGTTCACTCGCATTCATGCAAACACACATACACACACGCATACATACATACATACAGCTTGTAAAAATAGCATAAATGAATTTAGAAGACTTCAAACCGTATAAATACACCAAATTCTCGAAGTTGAATTTTTTCATGATTACAATACTTTCCTTGCATGATACATGTTCCGAAAGTAAAATTTTGTTGTATTTTTATGCGTTATACCTTCCGACATCATTATTCAAAATCCAGGTACTAAGACACCCATTATTGGCTCGCTTATACATGCAGATTGTAAATGATTACTTTAACAATAAGCAAACACAATAGAAATAATCATTATTATTGTGAATTATTTATTTTCCTTTTATTATTATTCTTTATTATTCGAATCATGCAGTAAGTTATTACTTGATTATAAAATCGGTAACAGGTAAGGAAACAAACGGAAAGCGTATATATTCTATACTAGCTGCGTGCCCGTTCTTCGCACGGTAGGAAACGAAAATTTTCCTTACATGTGTAATTCGAAATTATTCGTGATGTGGAATTAAAAAAAAGAGCAAAATTATTTGACTCTTAATGTAAAGTTTGTGTTATGAGTACTAACCTGATCATTGCAGTATAATGACTCAAAAAACTACGTCAGTGTCATTCACTATCAAAAAAGTGGAAAGCTTAATGGTTTGCAGAGAAATAGGCAGAAAGAGGCTTTCAAAATGTCTTATTTCTATACATAATACTGTTTTTTAGGCTCAAGTTGTAGCATTAAATAACTAAGACACTACATGAAATGGAGCACCATTTATTTCTTTCCGAACATGTACCATATGAGGAAAGTATTGTAATCATGAAAAAATTCGACTTCGAGATTTTGGTGTATTGACACGTTTTGAGGTCTTCTGAATTCATTTATGCTATTTTCAAGAGATGTTTTTAAAATAGCTGCGCACCCGCTCTTCATACGGGAAGAAGGGAATATTTTACTACTAAAATCATATCTGCATGTGACAAAACAGAATTTCATTTTTAAAAAAGATCAAGTATAATCTCCTCTGTTGAAATGACTGCGGGATATATTAACGCAAATTAGAATTACTTTTCGTTTAGTTCGTTGTAAGACAACCGTTGAAAAAGGATAAACACTTTTAATTTCATGAAATATTTATTAACGTGGTACATTGCGATTTATTCATATTATCTTTACAAATCTAATAATACGTACATTATACTATTACGTACATTAATACTATCTATACTCGCTTCTCCCTCTTCAAGGCTCCCTTAAAAGAAACAGCTTAGATTATTTGGCCTCAATGGGATCTTGTGATTCTGTGGCGATTCTTTGCAATTTACGCATTAGCATAAATAATAATAATCATTTCACATAATGGTTGCCATTAAGGCAACTCTCCATATATATTTAATTTATACATAGTTTTATAAGATTGGCGTATTTAGCGCCGCAAACCATTTCATCTTACTGTGGGGAGAAAATATCCAAGGGGTGCCATTTTAAATATCCATGTATCTAATATAGCGATATCTTTTATATCCTCCATAGTCCGGTCTCCTGAAAAATATCAAACTGTGTAATCTCGAGGAGCTACTTATTCCCATTTTAATTGTGACAGGGCGTTAGAGTTGCAGAGTTTACAAATTTCACGCATTTTTTTAAATTTATGACGTCACTGTTTGACTGCCGTAAAGGATACCCCGGTAGATTGACGGAGTTAATTTCGATATTTCGCATAATTGTTTTCAAACGGTATCATTAAAACTTTGCGTTGGACCTTTATGGAGGAACGTAATTCAACGTTAAAATAAAACTATACTCGCAACCTGCATGCGTATGTTACACAACGCCTGCGCCATAATTAAATGCCAAAAATAAAAATAGTAAATAGAAAAATTTTAATATATCGCGCTTTGAAACAATCTTTGTAACTTTTAAAATGAACATTTTCAGCGCCGTGAAAACATTTCAATTTTTTAAATAAGCACCGGATTAAAATACCACTTCTAATAATAATAATCGCGAATTTCTTAGTTTATTTCTACAGTAAATTTTAATCAAAATATCGTCTCCCTGTGTTGAAAACAGAGCTGGAATAAATGAGTTCAAATTATGGCGTAATTTTTACGTATCTTAAAGCATTTGACGTCATAGATCCTCACTTGCGAATTGAAATTCTGATATCCCATTTAAAAACTAGATTGGTTGAAAAAAAACCTTTTTTTTAATCCTTTCTGTGGCAACAACCGAACATAAATTCTCGTGCCGTGATCGCAATGTAATGAATGGCGTAAGATCGCGTTGATGCTATTAAATTCTAAACATTAGGCTGCATTAAAATTCGTAAAAAATCATCTAATTTACATAATTTTTTCGTTTTTATTTTAAAAGAGGGAAAAAAGAATGTTTCACGATTTGTCAAAATATCTAAAAGTTATGACGGATAGAATTCAAGATGCGACAGTTTTAAAATTATTTTACGAAAAAAAATCGCGAAGCACATGTTTAGTAAAAAAATTCCTAAAAATCGGTAAATCATGTTACGTATTCAGAACAAACTGTCTTTAAAAGAAAATTTCCTCCTCTATCCGATGATACAAATGCCGTTTTGCTGCGAGCGTAATTTCCGCCGTTATTACGAATTAGGTGAGAAAAAATGCCAAAAATCGCATAAAACATAAAATAAAAAAAAATCTAGGTCGAATTTTGAAAAAATCGCTTCGAGGTGCACAACTACATATTTACATCTTCCCGAGTACCAAATTTGGTGTTTCTAGGTGTAGCCGTTTGTCCGTAACGCTGCCGACAGACACACCCACACCCACACACACACACACACAGACACCTTCTTTTATAATAAGTAGAGATGCGTACCGTGGTACCAACTATATATAAGAATACGAATTTGGTGAGTCATTGGCGCAAGAGTTGTAGAATAAGCGTCTATTTGAGGGTTTTTTTGCAGCACCTTGTGTATGAATTTGTACTAACAATTTTCATTTTCATAAAAAGGCCCCACTCTGGTATTTGCGGGTGAGAACATATGTACAGGTCTAAATCCCCTGACCCACGGCTGCCATTTCCTGTCTGGAACTTTCAAATGTTTAAGTGATCAGTGATAGTAAAAACTTATTTTTTCCTCGTTTATTCGATTTTTTTATCGGAGGATCATTGAGACCAAGCAAGCAATTCAGTAAATTAATGTTACACACATAAATACAAAAAAAATGAATTCATATGTCATGGCAATAAATCATATTACTCGTTCCAGTTGCAATGCCACTGTTCTTACATTGTAATTTTATTCGTCGCCTTTCACTCATAAAAATCTTCCAAATCCATTGTTTTGTTATAGAACAGTTATTGCCTTTCTCAATCCATCTGCGAATACTAGCCTATATTTTGCATGCATTTATCATCCTCAGCTGCCATCGGTTGACAATGATCATCATCTGTCGACGATCTCATGTGAATCGACAGAATTCTCCTTAACCAATGTCAGACTCAGGAAACAGTGAGGCAAAAAATGGATTCGCTTTGTTCTTAGATTATTATATGCAACTTGATCTCCCTCGTTTAAAGAGATAGCGTATTCCAACTGAAAGACGCGCGTTTAGAATGGTTCGATTTAAGTCGCCATGGCAACGGGATCGAGCGCTTTTCTCTGTCTGCTTCCTTCTGGCGGAAACTTGCGTTAAGGCGCATTTGATGAGGTGCGTTTAAATTTCCGATAAACTATTAAATGCGTCTTACTACTTTCAAATAATGTTGAAGCCAGTATGTTTGTAGGTTTATTTTTTTATTTACTTTGTCTGCAGTTTGTTTGTTTATTTTTTAAAGGAAAATAGGTGCGGTAGCATTTAAATTTTTGAATTTATTATTGTTTGCTTTCTAAAGAAAATATTAACTACACATGCGTATACGAATATGTTTGTAAATCAATGTAGACTTGCATTTACTCGTTAATGTCTTTCAGGGTGGTCCTAAACTATATGTTAAGACGGTCCAGAATCACACTTAACTAAAACTGATAGTTCACAAATTCTATTTCGTGTCACAGATAAAAGTCTCGGGAAAACGATCCTTGTTTATGAAACTTCGAGGAATTTAAACCAAAAGTTTTTCAAAGTGATTATTTATTAACCGGTACATGGTGACGACATTTCTGATCCACATTGCAATATGATTCTGTACCATCTTCGCCCCCTCTTCCGACCTTTACATTTTTGACATATAGTTTTGAACCGCCCTGTATATTTATATGCTGGAGCTTTATGTTAATGTTTAGTTATTTGTCATTAGGTATTAACATAAAATTAAAAAAAAATAATAATTATCTATTTATTTTTTAAATTTTGATCTAAATGTATATTATTCAAAATATTGTGTACAACCTCCATTTAGTTTCAATATTTTATTTTCGCTTATAAATAGTGAATTTTCACATGTTAGGAAATGGATAATAACAAGAATTTTTCGCTTTATTTCGCTTATTTTATTCTTTATTAATACAGCATGCCTTTTATGAAATTTAGAATTACATCAAAACACTTAGCCGCTGTTTGAAAATGTACATAATTATACTACAAAAAAGAACGATAAAATACCAAGCCCATTTGCTTTAGAAATAGATCCACAATAAACATCAGCAGATGCTATAATTTTAAAATGTATTGGAAAATGTCTGAAAATATGCTGTTACATAACAAATTCAAGTATGTAATATGAAATACAAAATGTATTCAGACGCTCTAAAGTAATTAGATATTTAACAGTAAAAATGGATAACTTACAGTAAATTGTAGTAAAAATAGGTAAAAGACAGCTGGCGGCGGATTCTTTTATCCATTTGCTGTATATTACCTATTTTTCATTGCTAATGCAGCCAAAGCTTGATTTTGCAACCCTTCCCGATTTAACGACCCTCTGGTGAAGTCCTGGCCGTTATCCAGCACCCCTTTATAAACTCCCGATTTAACTTCCTATTTTCCGAGGTCCCGTGAAAGTCGTAAATCGACTGTAATTTTATTACTAAATTCGTCTAACAAATAAATCGAATAAGAATCTTATTTTAAAGGCCTCGATGTTCCGTATTTTCATATTTTACTTTCCTCATACCAATTACTAAATTTAAAAAAAAAGTTCTTTTTATACATTTAGCATTCATAATTTACGGTAATTAAGTGTGATTAGTTTACTTAAATCCGATTAACATAAGTAAATAATATAAATTCATTTACAAAAATATATGTAGCCTTTCTTTTAAACTTTTGAACGATGGAATAATTAGCATTATTTCTAGCTTAATTCAATCTGATTCGAAATTCTGGAATATTATTCTAATAACAAGTTATGTGCAGATTTCGCATTATTTCCTTTAAATTGCGCTAACTACCGGGTGAAAAAAAAGTACGTAAAAACTTTAAGAATAGAATAAATAATGATAGATGTTACACTGACAGCTTTGTTTACAAACAATTTTACGGACGTGCGAAGTTGTTGTGTTTTTACTTGGATGTAATATGCTTCCCATTTTTTTTGTTTGTTACACTACAGTGTAACAATAGAAAATTTCGGTTTGAACAAATAGGTTTAAAAGGCGATCGGATTTTTTTTTAATGACAAGAAAGTTTGTTGTTCTAAATATTGTCGAAAGGTGGCGCTGACATGAACAATGGGGAGCAGCAAGTTTCGAATTAAAAAAAAATAATCTCAAATCTCTAATAGTTTTCATGCAAACTGCAATTTTGTATCAGGATTCGTTTTTTTTTTTTTTTAAATGAATTTTTTAAGTTTTCACCAGCATTTGACGCATCCTAAGTGCATCAAAGTTTAAAGAAATCATTAAAAAAGGACAAATAACGATACAAAATTGCTGTCTGCATGGATGAGATTATGGAGATTTCAGATTTCTTTTTACTGGAAACTTGCTTACCACTGTGCATGTTAGTGCCACCTATGGCTACATTTAGAACTGCAAACATTCTTGTCATTAAAAGTAAAATCCGATCACATTCTAAACCTATTTATGCAAGCAGCAATTTCCTATCATTATTTGTTCTTTTTTAACGAATTTTAAAAGTTTTTACGGACTTTCTGATTACCCGGTACTAATAAAAAAGAGGAATCCTTCCAGTATATTTAAAATTCATAAACGACTATAATGTATTAGTATATCAAACAGAATCAATCTTGTATTCAGCTTCTGTATTTTTTTTTTTGTTTTTTTTTATTTATTTTTTTTTTATTGTTTTTGTTTCTTCTTCTGAAAGCTAAGTACAAAAAGTAAATTGTTACAAAGAGACAGAAAACAGATCTGGAAGTCCCATGTTAATTCACGCATACAGAAGATAAATGGGTTATTGTCACGGACTGAAATTGTCCATATTAAGACAAGTTGACGCCAAAGGATTTTCACTTTGTTATTTTAGCATGACTGACAGTTTAATCGTAATCGATGCCTCTAGATTAAGGTGATATCATTGTTTAAAACATATACAATGTTATAATATTACCTGCTATATTTAAAAGTTAATCACCGTTTTTACAACATTGACATTTATAGCAGCAGATTGATAATTAATTTAACTTCATGTAAATAACTGATACCATAGACTTTTTTCTTTCTAAAGGGCGGGTGAGCGGCCTACTGCAGGCTTGACCGCTACAAAGGCCGCTGATGTTGGTCATTTCATGATAAGGCGCCTTAGTCAGACTAATATTGCCCCCCCCCATGTGTGGTCTCCTAATTTTGAGCCAATTCCAGGTGAGAGACTTAGCAGATAAATTCTGCACCCTCATAGGTATCATATAAACATGGAGGACACTGGAGCCACGAATACATTTTACGTGCACCAGCACCCATTAGCGTATATGGTCCTACAGAATCCGTGAGAGGTTTTCACCCTCCCAAGCTCTAGCCAAGCCTGTGCGGCTTCACTTTCCGTGTTCTTTGGGGAACGGAGCTTATCGATTAGGCCACTGCGGGATGGCGGCATGGATGTAAAGATTGAAACTATAGAAGGTATACAGAGATAAATGAACTGTATTTATAACTGTGAAAACCTTAAGTGTAACGCATATTTTTAAGAAAACGCGTCAAATTCCGCGATTCGTTTTCTTGCTTTCAAAACTACGTTAATGAAAACCTTCTGAAATCGTCATTTTGGTATGAAAATAAAATTAAGAATATCAACATAGTTTTAAAAATAATAAACTTGAGTAATGATCTGATACATATCGGGGATCCTTAGAATCCTAACAAATATTCAAACATAAAACGACGTTCATGTTCAGAAAATGGTTTTTCTTTTTACTCTTAAATCTGACGGATGTGGCAGCTATTATGACTCTGCAATATGATTATTTGAAAATTTTTAAGTGTGGGAGACAATTTACAACACTTTTGGACTGTAACAACTTTATTTGGGAGGTAAAACAGAAAAAGTAAGGACGCACAATGTTACTTAATTCTGTCATAATTTTATTTTTGAAAAACACTATTTAATTTAAACTTTTTACAGCATCGTTCCTTACAGTAAATATTGATTGCCACTATTTTCAAAACAAACATGAAAAAAATTGGTTTTTCTGGAGAAATGCTGCAAGCATCGATGAACTAAAACAAAACATAACTGTAGAAATATTCTTAATATTGTCAATACCCACAATGTTGAGTAGAATGTCAGGAAACACGGTCCGGCGTGTCATGTTTCCATTCAAAAGGTTGGCGAACATTTTCAACATTTTCTATGAGTAGTAAAGTAAAAAATTTGAAGTAATTTTGTTTTTCAAAAATAAAATTATCACGGGATTAAGTAACATTTTGCGTCTTTATTTCTTTTTTGCCTCACAAATAAGCTTGTAACAGTCCAAAAATGCTGGAAATTGTCTACCCCCTAACCCTTTAACGCGCGGTGTTCTCGCTCTGTGAACACCAAACTCTGACATTTTGACTGTTGCCAGGCACGAAGAATAGATTTGATTTCTATAAAAATAGTTGCGGGTGACATAGCTCCGCGATAATCCTTTACTTTTTAGCACGTCATTTCCCGTAAAAAAAATTGCTCACGATTATTTTTAACTGCACTGACATCTGCTAAAAAATAGAAGAATGTGAGAACAGCTGGATACATTGCCCAATTCTGAAAAAAAAAGGTAGCCGTTGCCATCACTCGACTTAACTACCAGTAAGATGGTGGACGATCGAAACGTTCATCGCGGGCCACAGATCTAGAGACCCTTTTTTGACGCAGGTGGCTGTGCGCGTCAAAAAAGGGTCTCTAGATCTGTGGCACGCGATGAACGTTTCGATCATCCGCCATCTTGCTGGTAGTAAACTCGAGCGATGGTAACGGCTGCCCTTTTTCAGCATTGGGAAATGGTTGCGCCTCAAAGGGTTAAACAAAGTTCAAACAATCACATTTCAGTGTTAGGACAATTAACTTGATAATAAGTTGTCACATCCGTCAGATTTCAGGTTTATAAAGAAAAACCATCGGGTACTCTTTTAAATTGATCACCCTGCAGTGACTGTATAAATTAATCCCATTCGAATTGGAGAACGAAATAAATATAGATATACAGGGTGCTCATAATTAAATTTGAAATTTACTGGCAGCCTGCAGCAAAAATTGTGCAGCCGAATAGCATGAAAATGGTGTAATAGCCGAATGAAATGATGGAAGTTTTATCGAAAAAAAAAAAAAAAAAAATCAATGAGTTTCAAAAACCACCCCTAGGTCGCGTATCATAGCTTTATCTAGAACATATAAATAATCTACAAAAGTTTACAAAACATGCTCGATATGATGTCCACCATTGTCTGCTACCATCTGGAAGCGTAAAAACGGCACATTCGACTGTGCGCCTACACACATCGGCCCGTTGCGTGAAAAGAAGTGCTCCGCCGCCATTTCGGTGACTAAAGAATCATAAGCCTTCAATTTCCTACAGCTTGGCCTCCTAGATCTCCCGACTTGAATCCTTGCGACTTTTGGCTGTGGGGATACCTCAAGGCCTTGGTCTACCGTGATCCCATCACATCTCTCTCCGACCTCAAAGAAAACACAGAAAGCCATATGCGTGCGTAACATTTCCCAGTTCATGCTGCTTTCAACAGTCGAACAATCGATGTTACGCTTCCAAATGGTAGCAGAAAACAGTGGACATCACATCGAGCATATTTTGTAAACTTTTGTAGATTATTTCTATGGTCTCAATAAAGCTATGATACGCCACCTAGGGGGGGTTTTGAAACTCGTTGTTTTTTTTCCCCCTCGATAAAATTCCCGTCATTTCAGTATGCCAATACCCCATTTTCATGCAATTCCTTTGCATAGTTTTTGCTGCAGACTGTTCGAACATTTCACGTTTAACATGGACATACTGTTTATAGACAATTTTACTGCTATACACATTATCGATAGGAATTTGCATGACGGCATACAAATTTTTTTCATCGAAAGAATCTGTCTCTGTTATTAGGGAAATGTCTTGAAAGAAAAAAAAGGCTACCTGCCAAAGAAAGGCTACCTGCCAAACAATGCAAACCAATTATTCATAAAAGTACTGCAGGTAGACAATGCCACCACAATGTACAAAAATACTAAAAAAAAGTGAAAAACTAGCTCAATTCTGACTTGTCCACAGTCGCCATTTAACTTATGAAACAAACATTTAATCGTCTGATTCAAAAATAAAAACATATAATACGATTTGAAACATTCCTAATATTATTTACACTACATGGTTGATGCCATGATTGAAGTACATTATATTACTAATTACATTTGTGTAAATCAAGTGACTATACGCAAAAAAACCTATTGACTATTGCGTTTTTCCTTATATTAGTTTTTGGTGAAATTTACCCTTCAGTATTTTTGCTACTGACAAGCAATTTAATTCCATGCAACAAAAAGCTTTCTTCTGCAATTCCCATGAGCCATATGATTTGCATACAAACAAAATTTCAACTGACATGCCCTACAAGTGTTCTTTTCGGGTTCTATTGCGTGACACACCATTACGTGACGCTGCGGGACACGCTATCTGAAGATATACAAATTCATGTTTAAGTTGCACTGTGCGCTTTATTTCAAGATTGGAAAAAGCAAGTAAATAAGAATGCAAAATGGAATCAGATTTCTGATCTAACAATTGTGCACAATACTGTTTAGAAATAGAAAAGTAGAACAGTAGTTTGTTTTTGAGCAGTAGAATAGTAATTATGACTGAGTTACGTGGTACTATTTCAGAAAACATTCAGAAAACGGTCGAAATTTGTATAACTATAGGTTGTTTTGGTAAATCATTAATTTTTCATTTTATGGAAGTTTTCAAAAATTTGTATTTAATGCACAGGAAATTATTTCTTATGATGTCAATCAAAATAAAGATATGTTATTGATAATGTTATTTTTCGTTGTTGTTAAAAAGTAGATTTGTAACGATTCTTACCAGTATTTCAATATCATTAAATGTTTCAATAGCTTGTAAGTTTATGGACCTTAAACAGCGTGCTTCTTCCGCTTGTGCAAGCGTATCACCTTATGTTCTTCAAATGTGCAGCATAAAATTAAAATAAATAGAAAATAGAGAAATACATTTATATTATGACTTACTGAAAGTACAAGAATAGCTATAACTCTTCTTACATTGTTCATACTGACTTTTGTCCACGTTTCTTTTATTATTATGCTGTTGCGGTCCTCCATGAAAGTTTTATCCTAATTCTTCCATTTGTCTGTCTATCTTTGCTGATAAATCCGGCCTGTCCATCAGACGTTTGCACCAAAGAGGAGCAACGAACTGCGATCAGGTGTGATCGGAAAGTGTATGAGAGGTCGCAGTCCATGAAGGACTTTCGGCACAATACGGAAATAGTGTCTTGGCACAACGGAGTGTCCACGAATGATTGATAAATTAAAAAATGGTCGCACAAGTGTAAAGCAGGAAGAAGGAACTGGATGACCTCTGAGTTTTTCAATCCATTCATAGACACTGCGTTGCGCGAAGACACTGTTTGCGTATTGCGCCGAAAGTCTTTGATGAATTCTGGCCTCTGATATACCTTTCGACCCCAGAAACCAGATCAATGCTTGTTCTTCATCTTTGGTGCAAACTTCTAATAGACCAGACCATGATCTATCTGCAGCAAAATGAATTAGGTACAAACTTTCGCATAGCAGGACCACAACAGCATAACACTAAATTACAAAATGACAAAGATCAGTATGAACAATGTAAGATTTGTTATGTCAACATTGGGGGGGGGTAATTTTTGACTTTCGCTCATATGTTGGAAACCAAATATGATGGTCTATGCTGATAACAGCTCTCCTTTTATTCTCATTATATCACTTTTCTTGGCTGTGGATGCGAGAAATTACGAACAAAGAGTCTAGTTTTCACACGTTCCGTTATTACAATGAAAATGCATAAAATGTCATGCTTAAATACCACTTAATTATTTTGGATAAAGTTATTCGATGGGTTTATATTATGTAACTGGGTGGCAATGTGTGTATTTTAAAGCGCAAATTTCAATACTTTTGTTCAATGTCGTTACTTTTTGTATCTGAATGAACTTTTAAAACCTGCTACTTGTTCATTAATTTAAAGGCAATAAAAAGAGAGAGCAATGGTAAAATTAGAATTAATAAGATGTTATAAAATGTTAGATCTAACTTTAAAAAAATTATCAACAAAATGTAAAATGCATGAAAATCCTCATGTTTAGTCCTTTTATCTGAAAATGTAAGGGTAGTCAAGTACCGTTATGTACTGGATCATCAATTGTAGAATTGGCTCAGTAATAATAAAGATTAATTGAAACAATAGCACATATAATTCAATTTCTCCCTACGCATTTTGAATATTGCTAGCATTTGCTAGACTGACAATATTACATCCACGTCTTAAAAGAAGTGTCACGCAGAGCTCGTAACTAAAGCGGATTACGGAGATCGTGTGACTCATCATCTTTTTTGGTTTGATGCGATTGGATGAGTTCCAGTGACCACGGACAGGGTAGAAAAACGCAACGAGCATCATATACTACTTGGCTACGTATCCGTCTGGAATGTTATTTCTTACGATAAATATCCGCATTGCATATTTTAGGAAAAGGATTTGATATATGGAACAGGTTGATTGTATTCATAAGACGTTGCCTGAATGGATTTGGGGAATGTTTATAAATGAAATAAATCTTTTATTCGCGCATTGGTTGGAATTCAAAAGTGTATTCAAAAAAAATCCGTGCTTTAATAATTTAAGGATCAAACATTTTCACTTCCATATAGAGAAACTGCTATCCAATGCTGTAAACGAGCAGTCGTTGCCATCGTTCGATATAGCTACCAACAATATGTCGATTGAATCTCTAGCTGAGACGGCACAGCTGGCAGAGTCAAATAAAAAAAATATCAGCTGTGTGGCGCAAGACTATCGATTCGATCGACCGCCATGATTTTGGTAGTTAAATTAAGAGATGGCAAGGAGTGCACTTTTCAGCATTAGGACCATTGAATCATCATTTTTGTTTCTGTTAGTAATGGGAGCGTTTTAGTTAGGGTGTTTCGCAGCGTGATCATGGCATATTAAAAAAGTCAAAATAAAATATTTTTACTGTCTGTTTAGGTGTGGCGTTTTCTATATTCCGTATATCACGTAAAAAGAGCAATTCACAACTAAATTGCGGTAGGTAGAACAGGGAATAATTGAACTTAAAATATAAGATTAATATTTTGAAAGTGAAACTCTGAATATCATCATCATGTAGTTAAAACCAAAAGTACGTATATATACAATATATCGTCAATTTATTGTAACGTAGTTAAATATTAAAACAGTTGCAATTATTAATTCGCTCGTCTTCTAATAGCTAAGTCATAAACTTTTATCTACGAAACAAACGCGTTTCAACGAATCAGTTTGGCTGGAAGAATTTCAAAAATTTTAAATTTTATTCAGAAACGTAAAAAACATTGAAAAACAAAAATTGCTAAGATACGTTTTCTTCGATAATTGAAAAAAAAAAATCTAAATATATCGCTTGACTTTTTTAACTGTCCATGTATACACATAGGTACATAAAACAACAAATATAACATGCCCGTGTAAAACAATCTAATTCATAAAAGAATCTTATGTCACAAAGCCGCTAATTAAGTCAACTGAGGAAGGTACGTGATAACTTATTGCAAACCCCTAAAGTACAGATTGTTTACAGGAAAGTAATACTAAGTTTTAAAAGTTGTTAATTAGGTCTCATGTATCACAAATAGCATATCTTTGAACTCCTGAACATAAGTTTGTATTTTGAGCCGACTACGGCAGCATGGTAATCAGAAACTGTTAAAGAATAATGTCGGAGGCAGTTTATTTTCATATACTAACAAGTGTATTTCCATGAAATTGTTTGCCGAAATATTTTTTTTCAGTAATTGTATGATACAGGTATTTTTTTCTTGATTTCAGTAATATTTTCTCGTTGAGAGACTTAAAAATTGCATTTGAACACATATAGTACACCATATCTATACATCTATTTTATACTTTATAAAAGTTTATACTTTTTAGCTAGATAAATTTTGTCGTACTCAAGAAAATCACAATTATACACTGATATTTGAAATTAAATAAAACCAAATTCAAAATACTTTTAGATGAAAAATAAAAATAAAATAATTCTCTAGCTGAAGGATGTAGAACGTATATTTATCAAATTCTTTTTATGTCTTTTTTCACAACTATCCACATTTAAAAGATATATTTATCAAATTTTACATGAATTGATATAGACATATTGAAGATCTACAGAAAGAAAAGTTCGTGAAAACTTTTAATATTTAATTTTTTCAGGTTGTTCATAGCTAATTAGAACAGTGTACAGAATAAACTGTTAGTCAGAATGCAACAAAATTTCAGGAAACCTTAATGGGACCATGGGAGAGAGATTTCCCTGGAAAGTAAAAATAGTTCGAAATATAACCACCAGGTGACGTCCAAATTTGTTATTGTTGTTCATATGCAGATTCTCCTTCGTTGTTCTTCCTGCTTGAGAATGGCTCTTACTTAGCAATACTCGCAAAAGTCTTTTACCAAAATGGCTGATGTGCACTCGCGGCTTTGTGGCGATATTTGTTCTTAAAAGGAATTAATTAATAAGCGTCGAAAGAAAGTTATGGGACTACGAAAGATGCTTAAAACATTCCAGAAACAGGATCGTTGAGTGTACGATACGAAATACCATGAAAGAGCGTTGATGAACAATTACGAGAACGAAGTTTACACCGTATTACTTTTGATGTATGCCCTAAGAGGGATTTACACTGTATCTCTTTTAATGCATGTCCAAAGTGAATAACTCAGAGTGAATGAAACTATATTTCATCGTTGTTTTGGATGAAGCATAAGTAGAAGGCAAGCTACGCTTATTGTACTGAATTATTCCTCAAAGATGAACATCCAAAAGGATAAATAAGCGCAGATGAGGCTTTATACACTGCGATGAGCAGTGGTGCATGCCATTCTAAGGTCTCAGATGTTGGAATACATTTTGAAATAATTACACTTTCATTTCAGTAAGTCATTTAAAATTTGGAGCATTTTATGCATTTGCCTGCTTTATATACATTAAAATATTGTGAAACGCCATCTGGTGGTGATTTTTTGAAGTATCTTTCTTTCGCAGAGATTTTCTCCCTTAACCCATTAGCGCCCAACTTTTTTCAGCACATTGTCAAATTTATGCTGATGCCAGGAGTGACAAATAAATTTCCGACATTTGTATGGTATGAAGAACGTAAATCTTTTTCTAAAAATGTGAATAAGACAGGGAATTATACTAATTTAAACTTGTTATCTCTGAGTATTTTGTGGAAATTAGATTTATTATTCAAGAGATTAACCTAGGAAAATAAGCAAATGCTTAAATATTTGAGTGATTTACAAATTTCGTGACGATCTAAAAATAGACTGCTGGGCGTTAATGGATTAATCTCATTAAGGTTTTCGACAAATTTGTTAGGATTCGGACCAGAAGTTTTCCCAGTGCACTTTCCTGAATTAGGACACTTTAAATATTAACACCCGCTCTTTATCTCTCTTTATATGTGTGAGTGTGTGTGATGAATAATACTTCAAGTTCATATTTTACTCTATAGTAAACATAATGTTGCGTCATGACCAATGAGAGCCTACTGACGTCACTGATATTGCCAATCGCACTCATTGTAAACTATCAGTGTGTCAGGTGATCTCGAATATTGACACAGTGATTAATTAAAAAGCTTTTAATGACATTAAAAAGCTTTTAATGTATCGACACAATGATACATTAAAAAGCTTTTAATGTATCGACACAATGATACATTAAAAAGCAATCAGGACCATAAAAATTGAAGACGATTTAGATTGACATTTAGGCAATAATGCGAAAGACAGTGAGGAACCAAGTGCTTCATAAAGTGGCACAAACATTTTCTACTGTACTTGCAGATTTTGGGGAAATAAAATATTTTTTTTTTAATTTATCGAATAAATTGGTTTTATTTTGAAAAGATCTAATTATCAGTACAGACTATTCAAAACATAATAGTAGACACTGAAATAATTTGTACGAAAATTTCAACAGTTTGAAATGAATAAAATTGTTCAAATAAATTTTGTCCACCATATATTATTTTACTACAGTTGATGAAAATTTGATTTAAAACATTGTTATTTTGCGTATACATGAAAATAAAATCATAGATTTGTTTTCAAAATAAAGAAATCTTATAGTTTTGGAGAATTTTCTATTTAATATTTTATACAGCAATTTTAGTTTGAAATTTTTACTTTCCAAGTTATACTCCTCAAAGTATGAATATGATTACTTACTGTTTTAATTGACTTAAATTCATAGATATTTTAAAATGTATTTAAACAAATCAACTAATGATATAAAAAATGCCGTTAGAACAAACAGAACTAGATATAGGATGTAGGATTAGGTAGGAAAAAAGGATAGGATACGGAGGACTAAAGGTAAATCGAATTTTATTCCATTGATAAGAAAATGTAGTTCAAAAAGATAAAAAAAAAGTTTTAAAAAGTAGCAAAATAACTCAAAAAAGGGCTCATGTCTTGTTTTGGAATATCGAATCTTGCCACATACTTGAAAGAAATGGGGCAGACGATCTTCAGCAAAATCCAAGGTAGATGGCCACACTACTGTACAAAGTGCCGTTGAACAAATGGTAGCAGAGTCATTTACGGAAGTAGCAATGGTTGTGAAACTTTAAAACTCTAACAGGTTCGACTCGACATATCCATTATGACCTGAATCATTTGTGTTAAAAAGGAGTCACTTGCCTGTTGTTCTCAGGCGAAAATGAAACGAAAACCACTGTGGTTTTATTAACATACTAGCTGAAGTACCCGTCCTCGACGGGTTAGTGAATGCAAATTTCAAAAAAGTAAGAACTTTCGTCAGCATTGTAGGAGTACACAGAATGGATGTAGTATGTTGCAGCAGTAAAGAAAGTGAAGTTATAGTTTTTATGTATTGTTAAAATATTACAGGTTAGAGAGTAACTAAGTAATATCATTTCATTAGCTTTAGTCGTAATTATGGGATGCGCGAACGAATATTTACGCATATTGAAATAATTTTCGCAAAATCTCAAAATCTAATCAACATTTTTGAGAAATTGGAAGCCTAGAATTTAAGTTGAGTGATAACCTATCATGTCACCCAAATTCGTTTCATTCCCTGCAGTATTCATTTCGTGATGCTGGAACAAATTTTCAGCATTTTAAAACGATTTTCGCAAAATCTCAAAATGTAATCAAAATATTTTAAAAATTCAACGCCTATAAATTAAAATTAGCAACTACCTATCATATCACTAAATTTCGTATCATTCGTATTAGTCGTTATTACGTGATGTTTGAAGAAGTATAAACGTATTTTGAGAGAATTTTCACAAAATCTCAAAATCTAATAAAAATGTTTAAAAAATTGGACTCCTATAGTTTATGTTGAGCAACCATCTATCGTGTGACCAAATTTCATATCATTCGCTTTAGTCGTTATTACGTAATACGGGAACAAAGATTCACTCAGTTTTAAACGATTTCCACAAAATCTCGAAATCTGATGAATTTTTTTTTAATTAGATGCTTATAGTTTAAGGTGAGTGATTACCTATCATTTCACCAAATATCATTTTTTCACCTTTGCAGTTATTACGTGATGTGCGAACACAAATTTACGCAGTTTGAAATGATTTTCGCAAAATTTCAAAATCTAATCAAGATTTTTTTTTAATTCGACGCCTATGTTTTAAGTTGAGTGACCACCTATCATGACACCCAATTCCGTATCATACGCTTCAGTCGTTTTTACGTGATGCTTGAACACAAATTTACGCAGTTTGAAACGATTTTCGCAAAATCTCAAAATCCAATCAAGATTTTTTTAAAGTTTGACGCCTATGTTTTAAGTTGAGTGACCACCTATGATGACACCAAATTTCATATCATTCGCTTCAGTCGTTTTTACGTGATGCTTAAACAAAAAAAGCGTCACGGACAGAATGACAGAATGACAGAAGGACAGAATGACAGAATGACAGACAGACAAACTTTTTTTGAGGGTCGCATCGGATTCCCGGGTGCTTGAAATAGATAGAAATCGCAAAATTTTTTAATTCCAAGAAATGTACAGACAAAAGTCTAATTTTATTTATATAGATTGTGGACAGATGAAGCTCACTTTTTGCAATGCTTGCAGACTTTAATGTGGCTTAGCTATGGCATTTGGGCAATATAAATTCACGGTGGTGTTAATTAAAACATTGTATTTTGTTTTACCGCCTCTTCCTTTAGGGGTCTTTTTCTTTTTCCTTATCGGAGTTGGTCTCCAGTATTCATTTTTTTTTGTTGTGATATTTAAGTCACTTGTGTTCAGGTCATTTCCTTTCACACTGGCAAAACACAAAAATACCAGTCAACACACTACACATGAACTTAATCCAAACATGCTACACTCAGCTGTCGCAGGTGTCGGTGTTTAAGCGTATCACGAGTTAGTCAAAATAGCAATCCAGCTTTCTAGTGAGCGGACGCCAATATTAATCACTGCACCAAGCCGTTTACCTAAAATGTGTTTGGTATTTGTATATTCATCAAATACCACCACGGCAGCAATCTAACGATGCACGATCCAAATACAAACGTTAGAACTCTTAAAACAATTTAATTCAAAACTTATTTCCCAGCGGAAATCTTTACAAACTCATCAGAGAGTATAGAATTTTACAACTAGTTGCCATTGGCAAAACGAGATACTTAAATACATATTTTGTGGATAACGTTAGCATCTCAAGAAAAACCAAATAATGATAATAATGATAATGATAGTGATTTTCAACAGTAGGCACCTTACTTGTTTCAAACAAAATGGTGGAGGTCATGAATACTTGCTGCATAGATGAATCTATAAATGCTGTGTTTTGTTATTATTGTCTTACGGCTCCCATCTTTTTTTCTTTTACAGTAATCCTAGTTTACATAAGTTTGTTTCATATTCTGCATGTCAGGACCGCCTATCTCTATCTTTCTAGAATTTTTTTTTTTTGTGAAAGACAGTTGTGTTTTTCTCCTTTTTTTGTAGGAAGGATAGAGAAATAAAAAATAATTCGATTTATGCCTCATTCTGTTTTCACAAACTGTAAAATTTTATCATTATTTTTTTTTATTTCTTTAAGTTTTCATGACGTTTTCAAACATCTGGTATTTTGCAATTACATAATCCTTAATTAATGCAATAATGTAAATATATCCATACCAATTAGTGTAAAAATCATCTAAAGATAGTCTTATAAAATAAGAATATATTTCGTTAAATTTAAAATATGAACTGTGACTATAAAAAAGACATTCTGAATCTCAGAATGAGGTTGTTTAATGTAGGTAAAATGTCTAAGCAGGTTGATACTTTATATTTAAACTTTTTATGATGTGTCCTTACCGACAAAAGCGAATGACATTTCTTCTTACATTTGACTAACTTTTCAAACACACTAATTTTATTAAATGTCACCAGAAATATTCCAAAAAGGGTAATTATTACAACTTCTATTGCATTTCTTATCTTATTTTACTATCACGTGGAATGATAAAAAATCTTTCGTTTCCTGAGAAACTTCTGTAACTATAGTAACGAAATTGAATTTTCACGGATAAAAATAATCCTTTTTTCTTCTTTACGTAATATTCTCATCTTCAGAGTGTACCTCGGAGACCTTAAAAGAAAATATTTCATGTAATTGCTGTTTGCTTTTTACAGCAGTAATTACTCTGTTATTTTGTATTCGTGAAATGTTCTTAAATATAATTAGATTTCTTTCTTCGCTTATTTTTTAATCTGAAAAATAACAGCTTAATATATTACAGTAGCCTTTTCGCAGTGAGAAGTTGTTTTTCCGTAAATAAATTTGATACTGTATTTAGTTCTTAAAGAATTTCAGCTTGTAAAAAGTGTTATTTTTCAAAGTATTTTTACTCCTTCTTTCTATAAATAGCACCTTAGTTGTCTATAAATATAATGAATTGATGACATAATTAAATATAATTCTTCTTAAGAGTTTTCTGGCCGCCAAAGAGTATTTTAATTGGATCTCAGTAATTTGTATTTTAGCTAATTAGGTTTATTTAATCATCTTTGCTATACTTTTTCCATAGTAACTTTTATTTCACGTATAGAAAATATATTTTTCTTGAAACAGACAAATAAATCTCTTTAAAAAAAGCTGTTTGATTTGCTTTATTAAAAGAAAATTGTGCTAAAAATTATGTTTGTTGAATAAACTTCCATTTAAATATAACTGTAAATAAATTAGCCGAAACTATCTTAGCTACTTTACAAATATTTTACGTAATAATTCATAAATTATTAATAATGTTCGGTAAGGCTTAAAGCGGTAACTAAAGAATAACGCATAGAATTAAGTCTAATGAATTCTCACTACACCTATTTCAAATTGTAAATGTAAAGCTTTTCATACTAGCATAATATTTCAAAATATATCATCTGTACATAATTTATCAGAAGATTTCCCTTTTATTTTCTGATGGATTTTCTTCTCTCCATTTGAAAACTATTTTCAATTTTCGTGCTACGTCATTATCATATTTTTGTCTTGTTTATTTTCGTTGTTATGTATCGTAGTGCCTATTATTCAGAATTTTCATAGCTTTTGTGCCTGGAACACGCAAATACTATGTGGAATAAATAATGATTCACAATAAAGAGAATCGTTAATCATTGAAAATTAAATACATATTGTTCATTTTTTGTCATTTCTTCGTTTGTTTGATTCATTTAATTTAGTTGTAAATTTTACTCATTAACGAAATCGGTAATATGTTTATTAGATATTCACCAAAATATGTCTTTAATTAAATTTAAGATTGTTATTGTTATAAAAGCAATATACTTTAGGTAAATAAAAGAAAAAAAAAACTTTGGTGTAGTTTATCTCTACTTATTATAAAAGAAGGTGTCTGTGTGTGTGTGTGTGTGTGTGTCTGTCGGCAGCGTTACGGACAAACGGCTACACCTAGAAACACCAAATTTGGTACTCGGGAAGATGTAAATATGTAGTTGTGCACCTGGAAGCAATTTTTTCAAAATTCGACCTAGATTTTTTTTTATTTTATGTTTTATGCGATTTTTGGCATTTTTTCTCACCTAATTCGTAATGACGGCGGAAATTACCCTCGCAGCAAAACGGCATTTGTATCATCGGATAGAGGAGAAAATTTTCTTTTAAAAACAGTTTATTCTGAATACGTAACATGATTTACTGATTTTTAGGAATTTTTTTACTAAACATCTGCTTCGCGATTTTTTTTCGTAAAATAATTTTAAAACTGTCGCATCTTGAATTCTATCCGTCATAACTTTTAGATATTTTGACAAATCGTGAAACATTCTTTTCTCCCTCTTTTAAAATAAAAACGAAAAAATTATGTAAATTAGATGATTTTTTACGAATTTTAATGCAGCCTAATGTTTAGAATTTAATAGCATCAACGCGATCTTACGCCATTCATTACATTGCGATCACGGCACGAGAATTTATGTTCGGGTGTTGCCACAGAAAGGATTAGAAAAAGGGTTTTTTCAACCAATCGAGTTTTTAAATGGGATATCAGAATTTCAATTCGCAAGTGAGGATCTATGACGTCAAATGCTTTAAGATACGTAAAGTTTACGCCATAATTTTAACTCATTTATTCCAGCTCTATTTTCAACACAGGGAGACGATATTTTGATTAAAATTTACTGTAGAAATAAACTAAGAAATTCGCGATTATTATTATTAGAAGTGGTATTTTAATCCGGTGCTTATTTAAAAATTGAAATGTTTTCATGGCGCTGAAAATGTTCATTTTAAAAGTTACAAAGTTCGTTTCAAAGCGCGATACATTAAAATTTTTCTATTTACTATTTTTATTTTTGGCATTTAATTTAGCGCAGGCGTTGCCTAACATACGCATGCAGGTTGCGAGTATAGTTTTATTTTAACGTTGAATTACGTTCCTCCATAAAGGTCCCACGCTTAAACCAAACGAGCGAAATTCGTTCAGTCGGAGCGAAAAGTGAGCCAGTTTTCAAAAGTGAGCTTCTCCTTTAGGAGCGTTTTTCGATCACAAGAGCGGAGCGGAATATAACAATAAGCGAGTACGGAAGTTCTCCGAAAAAACAGGAAGGGAAGAAAGTAGTTCTCAGAAAAAAGACTACTTAATGAGCACTTTCGCGGAAAAACCTGTCGGTTTCCATGGAAACTGATCGCTCCGCGATGTATCGTTTTTTTTCGCTCTTTGGGTTTAAGCGTGAACGCAAAGTTTTAATGATACCGTTTGAAAACAATTATGCGAAATATCGAAATTAACTCCCTCAATCTACCGGGGTATCCTTTACGGCAGTCAAACAGTGACGCCATAAATTTAAAAAAATGCATGAAATTTGTAAACTCTGCAACTCTAACGCCCTGTCACAATTAAAATGGGAATAAGTAGCTCCAGAGATTACACAGTTTGGTGTTTTTCAGGAGACAGGACTATGGAGGATATAAAAGATATCGCTATATTAGATACATGGATATTTAAAATGGCACCCCTTGGTTATTTTCTCCCCACAGTAAGATGAAATGGTTTGCGGCGCTAAATACGCCAATCTTATAAAACTATGTATAAATTAAATATATATGGAGAGTTTCCTTAATGGCAACCATTATGTGAAATGATTATTATTTATGCTAATGCGTAAATTGCAAAGAATCGCCACAGAATCAAAAGATCCCATTGAGGCCAAATAATCTAAGCTAAGGGAGCCTTGAAGAGGGAGAAGCGAGTATAGATAGTATTAATGCACGTAATAGGTAGTATTATTAGATTTGTAAAGATAATATGAATAAATCGCAATGTACCACGTTAATAAATATTTCATGAAATTAAAAGTGTTTATCCTTTTTCAACGGTTGTCTTACAACCAACTAATTGAAAAATAATTCTAATTAGCGTTAATGCCGCAGTAATTTCAACAGTAGAGATTACTTGAACTTTTTTAAAAATGAAATTATGTTTTGTCACATGCAGATATGACTTTAGTAGTAAAATATTCCCTTCTTCCCGTATGAAGAGCGGGTGCGCAGCTATTTTAAAAACATCTCTTGAAAATAGCATAAATGAATTCAGAAGACCTCAAAACGTGTAAATACACCAAAATCTCGAAGACAAAATTTTTCATGATTGCAATACTTTCCTTATATGGTACATGTTCGGAAAGAAATAAATGGTGCTCCATTTCATGTAGTGTCTTAGGTATTTAATGCTACAACTTGAGCCTAAAGAACAGTATGATGTAGAAATAAGACATTTTGAAAGCCAGGAGCTCTCTGCAAACCATTAAGCTTTCCACTTTTTTGATAGTGAATGACACTGACGTAGTTTTTTGAGTCATTATACTGCAATGATCAGGTTAGTACTCATGACACAAACTTTACATCAGTCAAATAATTACAAGAGTCTTTGCAAGAGTCAAATAATTTTGCTCTTTTTTTTTTTTTTTTTTAATTCCACATCACGAATAATTTTGAATTACACATGTAAGGAAAATTTTCGTTTCCTACCGTGCGAAGAACGGGCACGCAGCTAGTTATAACTAAAACGTAGATACTTCGCTTTTGTTTATTCGAAAATTACTAAGTAGTTTACGTTTTACATTGCTTTCATCAACTCCTTAATATTGCGAAGTGCATGAAGCACAGCCTCGTAACAATGTCCAATTTTGTCTTAGTGTGGTTAACATTAGTTATGATACGTTGAAAAATTTTTACGAAATTTGTTAAACTAGTATTTCACAAGTTGAAAGCTCGAAAGTGCATAATTTAGACTCAAATACAGTTGATGTTGGTTGTATTTGTGAATGCGATACGATATAGACGAAATATTATAAGCTGTTTTATGTTTTATGGGAAAATGTTTGAATGATACATAATATCCTTGTAGAACACCGATTTTGTCCAGCATCCCCTAAATATTGGCAAACTACAGCATTGTCGCAAGTCAGCAGTTTTTATCAGAGTCTGTCGAAATTTTTACTGTCGGTTGTGCCATTGTAAAACTGAATCTCTGAAAAGTTCTCCATATTTTTTTTCTCTAAAGGTTAAAGCCAGAAATCATATATAGCAACATTTCGATGCACTTATACTCACAGAAAAATTGAAGAATTATGAATGCGAATTATCAACGCTTCAATCTTAGAAATAAAGTTAACCGTTGCATATTCGTCAGTCCAGTTTTAATCAGTATTGTCCAATAAAAAATGGTATTAGGTTGCTTACTTCCTACAAGGCGGCATTCTCTCTCGTTTGGTAATTCGATTCATTAATTCCACTCTCGCCCTATCTACGTAAATATCTTGATGCATTTAATCTCATTGTATGAAGCAACAATATATTTTCTTTGTAACTCACCTCCCATAAGTATCTGTCTAAATTAGGGAATTACCATCATCCAAGTCTAATATAAAAAGTATAAACGTTAAAATAGGTATTGTCGAGCGACATCTGAAATACGATTCGAAATATACAGTTAAATTCAATTCTACTACAAAACAATTTCCGAATGAAGTACTTCCTATTGTACACAGTCTTGCTACAAATTTTTAAAACTGACTGAACGTTAAATCTGCATGTTTGCAATAAATTGAACTATTGAGTAAAAAAATATTGATGCTCGTCTGCAAATCGTATCAGTGTAAGTTGAGCTGCTAAGGATAAAATCTTGTCGTTTGCCTTTTGAATGTTGTTTATGTTTGCAATAGAATCGTTTTACCCTAACAATTACTTAAGCGTTTCTGAAAAAATGTAACTGTGTCCCCTCCCCCCTATACACCGGACTTATCATCATCAGATGATTAAGTTTTGCTAACAAAATTTCAATTAAGGCTGAGGATATCAAAATGTTCCAAATTTTCGATATCAAAAAACATTACAAGGGAGGTAAGATTCATTTCAGCACGATATGGAATGTCTTGTGAATACCCCCAGCAGATATAGAACTTCTCAGCAGTTATAAAAAGAATAATTCGCATGACTCTTTAAACTTACCTCATAAATGTATTTAAGAGCCTAGTTCTAGACTTTTTTAAGCAGATTGTGTAAGTCAGACAGCCCACCGACGACAAACTGTATTGATATTCGAAATACATAAACTACGTTGCGTCATGCGTTGAACTGTATGTGACTTCAAACTTCCATCTGATTGTTTCATCATGCTTTGTAGATAGTGTTAAAAAAAGAACAATTATGCGGTACATGGTTATATTATGAAGCTGCTATTTTAAAACATATATATATATATATATATATATATATAATATATATATATATATATATATATATATATATATATATATATATATATATAAAGCTGCAATGTAAAAACGTTCATTGAAATTGTAAAATTGTAAAATCCATTTCAGAGCAAATAGTGATACCAAGGATTTGTTTGCACGGAAGTAACTTTGGACTTTAATAGTTTTTAAAGTAAAGACAAATGTATTTCAAAAAGAAAATGGAATATTGCAATAGCACAAAATTTTAGCAATACACAATAACTTTTTCCCTTAAATGTACAATTGGCACTGTTTATAAGTTGGAAATGTACTTCGAAATTAACTCCTTTAAAGAATCACTAGTTAAATTCGTTACAATGATCTTTCATAGATGTAATTTAGGAATTCCAAAATAATTTTCCTTTGTTCGTTAAATTAATTTCTAGTTGAAAAAGAATTATTATATCTCTACTAATAAGAATTTGTATTAGTAGCCGTATTTCTGGTTGTATTTGTATTAGTAATAAGAATTTCTATTAGTATTTGTATTACTACTAATAAGTATTTGTATTAGTAGAAAGCTCTTAGAGAGAGCAGTTCGTGCTTCTGTTATAACTTACGGATAAATTTTCTTAATGCTAGTTATTTATGAATCTATAAAATTTCTGAAATTGCTACAGTGAAGAAATGTATAAGTATATACATTTGTTACTTTTCGTTAGTAGGAAATGAACTCTAGGTATATACCATAATTATTCTCAAAAGTATGCTTAAATTTCTTTTTCTACTTAAAATTATATTTCAGGTGGCGATCGTATTTCAAATGCAATTTTCGACCAAAAATCCGAATTTTATTTATTGGGATAGTAATAAGCAGTGTTGTTTTCAATTTCGTTTCTGTCGTCCTTAAAACTTGAGATAAAATAATTATAATATTAGTCATTTTGAAAGGGAAAGCCTAGTATTTAAAATAAGTTTCTGCATTTTCGTTTTTTAAGCTTTTGCTTAAATTAAAATTTAATTTTCGGCTTGAATTGTGTTTTCAAGATTTTTCTTTACAACAAAATATAATGAATAAAGAAAATTATGACTGTGGTGAAGTTTTAATAAAATAATCTGAAGGTGTTTATTAATGGAATTAAATTCAACTATGACCGTAGCGAAATTATTTGAATTTACTCTTTAGTCATTTTAAATTAAGAAATTTCTTAATGTTTCTGCTTCAGAAACGCTAATTCTCTGAATTTTCATATAAGATAGTTAATGTTATAAAAAGAACTTTCAAAAAAAAATAAATTTTATAGAATAAAAATGTTTTTTTTTATTTGAGTTTTGATGTTCTGCAGAAGTACGATTATGTATGGGACTTTTTATGCATATCTATATAAATAAAATTAGACTTTTGTCTGTACATTTCTTGGAATTCAAAAATTTTGCGATTTCTATCCGTTTCAAGCACCCGGGAATCCGATGCGACCCTCAAAAAAAAGTTTGTCTGTCTGTCATTCTGTCATTCTGTCATTCTGACCGTGACGCATTTTTTGTTTAAGCTTTGTTTAAGCATTTTTTGGTTAAGCATTCAGTCGTAAAAACGACTGAAACGAATGATATGAAATTGGGTGTCATGATAGGTGGTCACTCAACTTAAAACATAGGCGTCGAATTAAAAAAAAAATCTTGATTGGATTTTGAGATTTTGCGAAAATGCTTTCAAACTGCGTAAATTTGTGTTCGCACATCACGTAATAACTGCAAAGGTGAAAAAATGATATTTGGTGAAATGATAGGTGACCACTGACCTTAAACTATAAGCATCTAATTAAAAAAAATCGATCAGATTTCGAAATTTTGTGAAAATCGTTTAAAACTGAGTGAATCTTTGTTCCCGCATTACGTAATAACGACTAAAGCGAATGATAGGAAATTTGATCACATGATAGATGGTTGCTCAACATAAACTATAGGTGTCCAATTTTTTAAACATTTTTATTAGATTTTGAGATTTTGTGAAAATTCTGTCAAAATACGTTTATATTTCTTCAAACATCACGTAATAACGACTAATACGAATGATACGAAATTTAGTGATATGATAGGTAGTTGATAATCTTAAGTTATAGGCGTTGAATTTTTAAAATATTTTGATTACATTTTGAGATTTTGCGAAAATCGTTTTAAAATGCTGAAATTTTGTTCCAGCATTACGAAATAAAGCCTGCAGGGTATGAAACGAAATTAGGTGACATGATAGGTTGTCACTCAACTTAAATTCTAGGCTTCAAATTTTTTAAAAATGTTGATTAGATTTTGATATTTTGCGAAAATTATTTCAATATGCGTAAATATTCGTTCGCGCATCACATAATTACGACTAGGCGAATGAAATGATATTACTTAGTTACTCTCTAACCTGTAATATTTTAAGAATACATAAAAGTTACAACTTCGCTTTCTTTACTTTGGCAACATACTACATCCATTCTGTGTACTCCTACCATGCTGACGAAAGTTCTTGCTTTTTGGAAATTTGCATTCACTAACCCGTCAAGGACGGGTACTTCAGCTAGTTTTAAATATAATGGCACACGTTATCAACAGATTTTTACCTAAATTCTACAGGTATGTGCAACCTTTGAAAAGTTGAGGGCCAAATTTTTGGATGTTAGTGAAATCTCGGGCCGTATAACTGGGCTTTACATGGGATTTTGAATGCCTTATATTGGTTTTTATATGGGATTTTCATATGTTCCGCGGTCCGGATCAAAGATCATGGAGGACCGCGTCCAGCCCATAGACCGGAGGTTGCCAATATGTGTGATATAATCTATAGTACACTGAAATGCAAACATTAAGGAGTAAGTAGTGTTTATTTTATTTATTTTTGTGGAGCTTAGTGCAGCAGTGTATAAAATAGATCAACTCATACCAATAACATCTTCAGCAGGTAAGACTGAGAAAAGTAAATAAGCTTTGTAAAAGTAAAAAAGCTTGAAATAAAAATAATTAAAAATATATATAAGGAAATTTATTGAAAAGTTACCCTCAAATATTAATAGATAGATGACAGAAATGTCCATTTTCAGCAGACAGGCATGAAAAGTTTAGTATTTATGTCGGGATATGATCGTCCCTGCTTGCAATGCAATAAAGGGCATCGTCTGCGATGCTAATTAAGATATTTTTAAGGAGTTCTGGATGCATTAGTTTCCATTCCTCTTGCAAGACCAATCGTAGCATCGGAATCATTGCTAGACGTTGGAGACGAGCAGCCAAGCATCTCCCAGAGTGTCACAAAAATATTTGTTTGGATTTAGGTCCGTGGATAGTGAGGGCAAGTGTTGATTATCCTCACTCACTAATAGCTTTGCGAAAGTTTCTGTAGGATGAGGAGTAGCTGTCTTCCTTGAAGAGAAACTTACGACCTATAGAACCTCTGAAAAGATTCACTTAAGGAAACAGAATCTCTGTTCCGTATCTTGCACCTGTGAATAAAAATGTTTGGAAATGTTAGGTCAGTACAGCTACCAAGCGTTATTTATTCCAATCCACAAGTCTGCGACCTCCAAATGTGTTCCTTTCGATGATGTTAGAGATGGATTGCGTGTACCCCACTCTTTAAAGATATTCCGAATCTCTAGTTTGACCAAAACGATTCTCCTACGTAGAGTAAACTCGAGTACCTAGCTGATCAGCTCAATTATTCCGTTACCGGTGTGATGGAGATCACATATCTAATTTAATATTCATTTAATTTGGCTTTCTTTAATGTAACCTATCCAAAATTCAAGAATTCTAAATCACTTCTGTTTTCATTTTTCTGCCATTTCGGCTTTTAAATCTGTATTTTCGCTTTTCCCGTATGCACTATTCTTTTCGTTATTCGTCTCTTCGGACCGGTGTGCTAAAAAATGATTATATTACGTCCGTTTGCAAAATCAACGTACATATTAATAATTAATTTTCTTACAGTTAATTCCCACATTTAAATTACTACTGTTTTCCCTTCACCTATTCTAAATTTAATACTCTTTGCCATTTTTAAAATCTCCCATCTCTCCATAATACTATTTAATTTTTTCTTAAATTACTTTGGTTTTAGCATTAGCAATACAATATGTTGGTGCCTTTCGTCTGAGAATTTATTTTATTTTATTCGTTCCCACGGGGCTTTAATAATTTTGCATAGGTTGCATTATTTCTCTATTGATCACTCCTGTGGCGTCTCACATTTAAATTTTAGCATACACACGTAAGGCCCAACGTTTCTTTCATATTTTACAATCTGGCGATTTATTTGGCGGTAGTTCCTTTTAGCGCTCAGCTCCATCGCCAGGTTGGCTTTCGGTTCTCAGCCCTTTTTCTCATACACTTCATGCTTTGATCTCTGCCCAACAGGTCACGTTTCACGTCGCTATTTTGCCAGCCACCGCACTAACCTTATATAACCTGTAATTATTGATCATCTAAATAAATATTGTTCAACTGTCTTTCGGCATGGAGTTCCTGGTTATTGCATACCACTATACGATAGAATAGAAGAAATTACTTTAGCAAATATAAAATGTCTCCCACTGGGTTCCTACACCACAATCCTGCTGGCGTAAGTTATTATTTTGTTGAGCTTCGACATCTTCAAAATTATTTGCTCGCGATTACGTCATTTTAATTTTATTGGATTAACTTGTAGGGTTGCTCTGGAATTGGTGTTATTGATCTCAGCCAAGTTCTTTACAACCGGCATCACAGAACTTGCAGTCTCTGATTAGCACATGTTGATGCCACACACCGTACTGAACTTCGAGCAACTATACCGCGTATGTGCAGCGTTTTGGCAACAACAAAACGTGCTTTCGATCGTTTACTAATCTATTTCATGTGTCTTACGATTTCTCTGACTGTTTGTCGTCTGTCCCTTCTTGCTTGTTTGGTAATAAATATATCGGTCATCTGTGGCCGTGGTTGCTCTTGAGAGTCACCCATTAAACTGTCGGACAGATGTTCTTGTCGTCTGAAATGCTTTCGAAGTTCATGACACGATGCTGCGGCCAATTACCGAAACCTCGGGCACACTCTTAACACCTCAATCTTTTTTCAACTTGACAACAAATCAACTTTGGTTAAAATTATCCCGATTTGATCTACAGGATAGACATAATTTTGAACTATATGGGTTAGTCAAAGAGGCAGGTATCATTAAATTTATAAAAATAGGTCGTCTGAGGTTTGCGGGCCATATCAGACGAATGAACCCCTCTTCCTTGACATAAGAACTTTGATTTAAGAACCTTGATTAAGAACTTCAACTATAAACTTGTAGGGACCAGGAGTGGAGCTAGGCCTAATCTGAGATGAATTGATGGTGTGGAAGAACATCTTAAGCTTTTGTGCTTTACTAACTGAAGAACTTTGGCTAGGAGGAGGTCGGAATGGAAGAATATTCTCGGGAAGGCCTTGGCCCACCTGAGGCTGTTGACCAGAGACGTGTCAATTGAAGAGGAAGGAGATATACAGAATTGTCGTTTGGCCATTTGGCCCTTTGGCCAAATATTCGACGTTAGCAATTATTCGGCATTGATAAATTCCATTTAAACCTTCTACATAAATGCTGGGGAACAGCATCAGTATACTTTATCAGATTTTAGATACTCTCCCAGTACCACGTGCTACATATGTGAGCATTTCCTATCGTGCCTGACGCTCTTTGATCTACTGATGGGTCTTTCGGGCCGATTTCACGGCTTACTCTGCTGTTATGCTATTTTTTTTTTCACTTCTCCCTTATTTTTTTCACAATAGTGTATAATGCAAATCAGTATTTAATATCCCATACATTAAAAAAATCTCCTTCGAATGTGCGATTTCATATTAAAATAGCATTTAATATGAATGCGCAACTTTTCTTCTAAGAGCAGTCAAACAATAAACATAATGTGAAAAGTCTGAGCTTTAATAATATAAAGTATGTATAAAAGTAAAAGTTGAGCTCTAAAAGCATGAAATAACATTTTGTAAGAGCTGTATACGTTCAATTCATTTTTATTTCGTAAAGCACAAACATTTCTTTTCTGTACTCTAATATTTATAGTGTATGTAAACCTACATAAAATGTACTTATACATCATGTCGTATTCTAAATTTTCTTTTTCCAGTCCTGAAATGAAACAAATAGCTTAGTAAACACAATATACATTACTGAACAACACCCAATAAATATAAACTGGAGAAGTATTTTATCGAATGCTTCTCAAATAAATACCGGAAAAGGGAAATCTCTTTATAAATATTAAATAACGACTCCTGTTTTTTTCCAGGGTAACTGCTTATAAAAGATAGATTTTACTACAAACGAATAGATATCGTTTTAAATCACTCCGTAGACAAGTGATATAGGCTTAAGTGAAAAGGAAAATGTTCATATCGTAAATATGATTTGTGATTTTCAACGATACTATTTTACTGAGCCCTCATTTTGTGCCAGAAAGGATTTAGAACATAGTTTCTTTACAGTTCTATGTAATGGAAGTTTGTAATATTTTTTTCTTCATTTTTTTTAAATTTATGAGGGTATTTAAAACATAAACTTGCCGACCTGAAAAAGTTTTACTGTCTTAGTGATAGTTAACTTTATTGGAATATACATGAATTAATGATTTTGCAGTTTTAAGACTTGCGTATTTGTTAGGCTTGAAAGAAGAGATAGGTGCTGTACTGTTTTAATTCACTATAGAAAACATGAAAATATACATTCTTTATGTTTTGACACCTTAGAGCATTTCACCTTTACTATAGTGCAGAGAATAGTATGGGTTTAATGAAGGATTTGAATTGTAAAAATGCCGTCATATGAGTACATGTAATTATGTACAATCATAATCAAGTATTGTACGTTTTGAAAAAATGCATAAATGCGTCTAAACTTCAGGAATTAAAAGTAATCATAATTTAAAAAAGACTGGCAGAAAAAGAACTCGATACTGTAAAAAATACTGTAAAACATTCGATGAAGTTAATAATATTATAATAGTGAGATTCTCATTTGATTAACGGTCAAGTCTTAAATGATTTGAACAAACCTTTAGAATGGCAGATGGAATATCTATCAGTTATCTTTTGTAATAATAATAATAATAATTAATAATAATAATAATAAGTAATAATTGTCTTTAATATTTACTGATAGTGAATTTTGGAACCCTAAAATATTTTATTTATTTATTCTAGGATGGAACAGTTTCGAACAAAAATTTTCTTTATTATTCATTATTTTGTTAACAAAAATTCGTATTTCATTGGAAATTCTTAAAATAATGCCCATTGGTAATTTTTTTCCCCTTTTCTTTAAAATCAACAGCTCTATGGCGTTTATGAAGGATTCGTAGATGCACAGTAAAATAAACAAAGATTTTATGATTGGATTTTATTTAACAAGATCGTTTTTCCCTTTAATAAAATGACTTTATATTTGTACAAAAAAAAATTACTTAAAAGATTGTTTAGTCTCCCGTTAATCTAAATGGAAACGGAAAAATGCTTCTATTTATTTAATCTTAAGTAAAAATTTTCATTTTAATTATTAAAAGGGAGAGATGTGCGAGAAAATCTCTATTATTTAACTTTAAATTCAGTTCCATTTGGAAAAGCTTTTCAATGAAAGCGGTTTTCATCCTCAATGTGTACATTCGTTTTAACTTTATTTGCTCAATCCACGCGATATTCCATGAAATATTGGTTTGCAGTTTTTTTCTTCTTTTAAATGATATTTATTTTCACAATGTTCATGCATTTCTTTAATTGTGTCTATTCCCTAAGATATAAAGGTAATTGTTATAATTATTTACTTTCATATATATTTTTTAAGGTTTGAATTGTTTCAATTACCAAAAATCGTATATTTCTTTTGACGGACTAAAAAAATCATTTTCTTTTTTTTTTAAGTTTTGATCCACTTTATATTTAATAAAGGCTTTTTAATTAAATTCATTGAACCTTACAAAGATTCTAAAAAATAAGAAATGTATGGATTTTTAATCTAATATGGCATTTCGATCAAAAAATGCTGCGGAGGTCCGAATGAAAAAAAAAATTTTTTGCTAAACCGTTTTATTTTCAAATAGCAACAAAATGCACACTTTACAACATTTTTATGCTTAATGAAGAGTTAACCCTTTGAGGCCCAACCCTTGGCACAATGCTGAAAAAAGGACAGCCGTTGTCATCGCTCGACTTAACTACCAGCAAGATGGCGGACGATCGAAACGTTCATCGCGGCCACAGATCTACGGACACTTTTTTGACGACAACTGGCTGTGCACTGCACAGCATTCTTCCATTTTTTGACGGGAAATGACGGGATTCTTGTGGAGCTATGTCACCCGCAACTCTTTTTATAGAAATCATATTTATTCTTCGTGACTGGCAACAGTCAAAACGTCAGAGTTTGGTGTTCCCAGAGAGGGAACACTGCGCGTTAAAGGGTTAATACTGTTGAAACAGTGATTTCACAAATCGCTGATTTCACTGAGCACATGATTTCAATGAGCAGTTGCTTAAGTCAGGATTCCACATTGTATTATAATTTTAGCACCAGAGTGCTATAAATTTCAACCTTGCTTTTTGTATAGACACGATTTTGGTACAATTTTCTCGTCGAGTCACTTTTGAAATGTGTTTGCCAGATAAGGTGGAGGGGGGGGGGGAGGCGTTAATAAAATGTTGAAAGTCGCACAAGGTTTGCAATTTTTGATAAATGATCGCTAAACTGGGTGCCAAAATGAGACAATTTATTATAAATATATTTTGAGTATAGTTAGAAAATATGGCGAATATTGTAAATTAGTTTTAGTTGACGATTTAAATATAGATTTTAATTCCGAAGTAGTGTTTATAGAACTGTGAAAACAAATGCGGTACACATCATAGATTATGATACACTTTCCAAATGGCATTTATAAAGGTGAAGTGTAGTTTGACTATGCCTCGCGAAAATTGTTGAGCAGTTTTGGTAGGCGTGTGGTTCCGTAGAAGTGTTTTATGGAACAAAGAAGGAAAACACGATACACTCATAGATTATGATGCTCATTCCAAACAGTATTTAAAATGTCTTAGAGATATATTTGGAATATGCCTGAGTTCCAATATGCCTGGTGAAGATTTTAAAACAGTATCAATAGGCGTAGGTTAAGATAGATTTTGGATTCCAAAGATGTGCTGTATGGTTCAAGAAAGAGGTGATTCCTATTTTAACGCCCCTACTATCGCCAACCTAAAAATTCCCCGCCCTTTGGCAAGCTTGGAAGTCATGGGTCTCTAGGAGTTATGCACAAGTTTCAACGCTCTCTAAATAATTACATGAAAACTAAAGTGAACAAATTAGTGATAAACGCACTAGTTAAGGAATTTGAAGACACTTTATTATTAAAACTACATTAATTGTCCACCCAAAATAAATAAAAATGTAACGGAATGCTGTACTTACAGGTTGTTCCAAATTGCCATTTTAATTCTAAATTACGATTGCCACATAAATACAAAAAATCGTCATGCTTACTCTATATGTTTAATGATCGCCACCTTGGCGAGAGTTGGGGCGTTAATGTAGAAATCAACCCAAGAAAGACAAACACGGCACACTCATGGATTATGATGCACATTCGAAACAATATTTAAAATTGTGAAGTATAGTTGTAATATACTTGGCGAAGATTGTAAAATAGTTTTAGCAGGCGAAGGTTCCTAGCAAAATAGCATATACACTTTCAATTTTTTTCCGTGTGTATTTGCAACAAATTAAATTAAGTCAGCCTATATATTAAAATTTCAGAAATGCCTAGAATGAAAGCAAGCATACCAAACCTGATGAAGACGCGGATTTCGGATTATGGACAAGACCTAACTCCATAAAAGATGTAGTTAATGCTTTGGACAGCGTCTATTCTTCTTCTTTTTTTGTTGCGGTAAAAATGCATTAGTGATATGTCCATCCGAAAAGGTTTATCGATAATCGAAACACATTTTTCCTTTTTAACATCAGACATCACAAAATTAGAATATCAAAATCTGCTTCTGAGTGATGTAATGAGTCAAATTGTAAAAGTACAGGAATGCGTTGGTATGATTTCAGAGTCAATAGGAGAGGAAATAGGTGAGAAATTGAATTTTATTTTAAATAAAAATTCAAGATTTTTGGCAGTGAATAAAATAAATAATTTTATTAATGGTGAGGTGAGTGAATTACCGGAATAAGTAGAGCCATCCAAAGCGAAATATTATAAGTACTGTCCAGTGACATTCGTTGATGTTTAAAGAGCATTTTCAGCATATTACATAATTTTATATGATAAAAGACAAAGCCTTACTATTGAAAATTTAGAAAAACACTTAGCTGTGTATAGTAACAAAAATTACTGAAAACAGTTTTAATTCGTATTTTATATCACTAAGATTGTGTATAAAAATTTCTCATTCTGTCTTTTATGATGTTTTGAAGTTTCAAAGGGAAAAAAAATGCGTCATAATTGCAAGGTAAATGGTAGAAAATACTTTTACAAGTAAATACGTTTTTATTTTCTGTTAATATGTGAATATTTTTTTCAGTTATTTGGTGCTTATTTTTAGATTTTTAGTGCATATTTTTAGATTTTTTGATGCATATTTGCATGCATATTTTGTCACTTTTTAAGTGCATATAATCCGCGGTCTAGTTATGAGCATCGAAGATTTTAAACGGATGAGTCATTCTAATGTTGTCTTATTTTTTTGAAAACTAGAATTATCGAGATGGTATTTCAGGAGGTGATAGTACGCATCCAAAAGAACAATTTTGTTCAGATCATTCATAGTCGGAAATATACAGTAAAGACGCAAAAGATTGCCGAATGTGATGTTGTTATACTAAACATGAAAGATCTGGCAATTGCTAAGGTCGTGCTACAGGACCACTTTGTCCTACCTATTGGTTCGGAAAGCTCAGGTCCAGATAGTTTCGCACCTGTTGTACATAAGGGGCTAATGTTCCATTATTCTGAAACCACATTACCTGCCGGAGGTGGAAAGAACGACGTTCAAACAATCGGGCACAATTGTTGCAGAAACATGGAGATTTTTCCCCCTGAAAGTGTTCTGACAACTCCTCCTAGATATATAATGCCTGAGAACAGAAACTTTTACGTCATCCCTGGGTCCACTACAATGACGTCATCATACATTTAATTTCACAAAGTAAAACTATTCAAAATTTGTGGTTAATTTACTCCAGCATAAAACATTTTAATGATTTAAGATAGAAAATTTTATCTTACGACAAATAGGAAAATTTAATTATCATTAATTATATAATATGATATAGAAATAGATTATAAGAAATTATTTTTTATCAGAAAGGTATTTTAATTTTTATCTTCAACTTAATATATTTGTAAAATTTGTATCATTCACCAGAAATTTTAAATAAATTTACTTTATGATAGTAAAACTGTGATGACGTCATCTTAGAAGACATAAAGATGACGCAAAAGCTTCTGTTCTCAGGCCTTCTATATCTAGGAGGTGTTGGTTCTGACCGAGTAAGAAGGTAAGTCGGGTGGTTTCCAATTTTTCCTGTCCAGTCATTGATAGAAAAGCATCAGTCGTATCCCATCAAACTTCCCTTTGTAACTTATGTGCTCTTTGTGTGTTTTTGCTACTTTGAGGACATTGTTCGGAGCTCACTTCCAGCTTTGTATTTAAATTCAAGCCATGCATTCTAATGAAAGTTGTTTCTTTGGATGTGTGCTATCATCGTTAGATGGACGTCCATCTTTTATGGAACACCTTATATATTATAGTGCAGTATTTGATATAAAACTCTTTTACAGACTGTCAACTTTAATACATTAATGACTAGTTAGTTTACATTACCCATAGGGCTAAAGTACAAGAAATTTCGTTAAATGAAAATATCGAATACTTTTTTCTTTCTATTTTTGAGTATTTCCCTCTACTTTCCGACTGATATCGTCTGCTGTCCAGACTGTAAATCAAGCCGTTTATTCCCGGCTGCAAAACTGTACTCAAAATTGCATTCGCAATTTCAAAGAAAAACATGAATTCAGACTCCAAACACGTTTTCTCTAGTGGCCTTTAAAAACAATAAGTTGTATTAAAGGTAAGAGTGAATTCGTGTATAGAATATTTAAAACAGAAAAAAACTTTTGTTTCCCACGAGATTTCTATGAAATCGATAAGACATACTAAAATTACTGAATATGGAAATATTAACTAGAAACGCAACTGCATTCGAATTTGCTCATAAATGTTAGGAAATAGCTCTAGATAGCTGAGAAGAGAGATCAAAATTGTAGTTTGAAAATGACAAATTATCAGTTACTTTATTTTGATATTGAATGTAATATAATTACAGATGTGATATGTGATATATTTCATTACAGTTACTGAACTACTGCTTCATGAAAAATGAACTGGAACAGTGAAAGTATAAATATTCAATAAACTGATTATTTAAATCTGTGACAGTAAAATTGCGAATTCAAGTGTGTGAGTAATCGATGCCTATTGCAAGGACCCCTGGGTCCAGGGTCCGGTCTAGGGCTCCCCACGTCCAGTCCTACGCAGTTTCAATTTTTCACTGCTATAATATACAAACTAGAAAAAAAAAATATTTTGAATATATTTTTTATCCAACTGAATTTTAGGAAACTACAGCTAATTGTAGCTTAAAATTTAAAATAACATATTTATATTACAGTTAATCATAATAGTTTAGGCAAATTGTCATTGTGTGAGTTGTGTGAACTTGTGTGCGTATTATCTCCATCCTTTCTTCCTCCCAGGCCGTCGAGAGAGAGTAACAGGAGTGACAATCGCCTCTGTGCCCGAGCTTTAGAAGGAGCCCGTAACTGGATGAAAATTTTATCATCTATAACGTTTTATTTTAAATAAAATAAATCAAATGTAATCATAACTACTAATGCTAAAGTTTAGCTCTTTAGTTAATACTAGCTCGCTTTAGCTTAGCTAGTACTAAAGTTTAGCTCTTTAGTATGAAACTGAATACCATGGTACTTAACTCTAGTCATTTCGAAGTAACACAATTTTATAAATATAGTTTGGATTTATAAAACTGTTGCTATATTTATTCCCCATATTTGCAGGTTAAATTACATTCCAAAAAGAATATGGCTAAGAAATAACAGTGCAATTTTTATGCAGCACTCGGCTGGGAGGAGTAAAAAGGGTGGGGGAAAGGGAAATGGGGTCTGTCTCTGATCCTGGATACAGGGCCCGTAATCGAATGCGAGGGCCATGGCCCATTGATGAAAGTTAGAGAGCAAGGGCTTATACCCCAGTCAAAATCACTTAACTCTGCGGGAAAGAGTTAAATGAATATGTGTGTGTGTGTGTGTCTATGTATAGGTCCTTAGCTTATAACTTCGTACATGTATTAAAATACAAATATAGGTATCATAGGAAAGGAAAAAGTTTTCACTAATATTTCGACATGACGGAGCACTTTGTCTGCTAGGGGCTTTTATGATCTGCACATGCAAAGAGCAATTTTCTGGAACAAAAACAATTGAAGGGTCCACTTTTCGTCAATGTTGAGGTTTCTACTGCATTCTGTTGTTCATTAGTGGCACTATTAATATCCGAACCCATAAGGGAAAGAACGATGAGAATACACTGAAAAAATAGCCCAAAGATACAGTTTACTGGGGAAGAACGTGGAAAATCCCGTGCGCCTTTCGATTTTTTTGGAAAATCAGCTGTATTGGACTCTCATCGTTCTTCCCGTGGATCCTTCAATTCTTTTTTTTTATTTTAATTTTTAAAATGTTACGCGTTTTGACGCTAATGACGGGATATACAAAATTCCAGGCTTTCATTATAAAACGTCTCAGAGATACGTTTAAGCAAATATGGTCAGGGGCTACACATGAATTTGAACTTAAACGTTTATTGCTAGAGTGCAAAAAATTATTTTCTTTCGTAACTTTTCTGGGCGAACCCCAAAACTTGATCATCCGTTCTGATTTTTTCCCTACGAGAGCTATTGAAGAGTGGCTTAAGTCAACATAAACTTATCTTCATATCTCTGACAGTTATTAAGATATAATTTTGAAATTTTATAGATTACCTCATAAGTGTATGTGGTACATTTTACTAATAGATAATTTTTTGTACGGGGGTCGCATTCAAATTTAAAAAGTGCAACTTTTTTTTAAATTAATGAGGGGAATTTTTCTTAACATAATTTCCTTCCCGACCTTATTTTGAACAATATTTTTCAATTTACATTGCACACTTATCTTTAATAGATAAAGAATTGAAGCGTGCTATTGGCTTTTTGGAACACCCTATATAATTGCATATTAAAAAAGCAATCAGGTTTACATATTAAATCATGTTTATTAAGCTTAACCAAAGTAAGTAAGTATTTTAAAATAAATGTATACTTCGATTTTCAAGTAAGCTTGTTTCATTCCCTGATACCGAGCCAATGAAACTCATTAAGACTTCCTTAACATAATATCAGGGTTTCTTTTAAAAAAAAGTAACCAATCGTGACCTGCTCTTTCCCTTGGGTTTATTAAATATTTTTTTAATAAATGTTCTGCAAACTTCAAAGCAATCAAGTCACCATGATGCATCTTTTTATTGTATCATTTTAATAACTGGAAAGCTTTTTCTCTCTTTTTCATCATCAAGCACCCAAGCAACACAACAATGTTGTTTCAATTTGGTTTAAATGTGAAATGCTAACATCCAAAATTTTGTTTCCATGTGAATTTTCAATGTCGTTTACACATGATTTTGTTCAGTTTTCCCCTTGTTTCGGCATAGATATTGATGTAATATTGAAACAATTGTGAAATCACAAGAGGGAAGCAAATAAAACAACAAAATTTTATTTCTTTCATGCAGAATTATAAAAATCATACGGAAATTTACGAAAAATAAAATTGTTGATAATTATCTACTTCAAAACATCATTTTAATTCGTATTTACAGTTGTAAAAATGCATAGCGACAATGCTAACCAGAAAGTCACTTTGAAACAGCATGAGTGCGTTGCTTGGGGAATTAAAATGATGTTTTGAAGTAGATAATTTATCAACAATTTTATTTTTCGTAAATTTCCGTATGGTTTTAATAATTCTGCATGAAAGAAATAAAATCTTGTCTTTTTATTTGTTTTCCTCTTGTGATTTCACAATGTTGTTTCAATATTATATCAATGTCCATGATGAAACAATGTGGAGAAAACTGAACAAAATCATGTGGAAACGACATTGAAAGTTCACATTGAAACAACATTGTTGTGTTGCTTGGGCATTGACGTTAGAAACATTGATCCTTTCGTAATGATCGACAATTTTGTACCTTCTCTCAAGCGCTTCTCGATGTAAGCGATACGTGACTGATGCATTATATACAAACATTTAACCATTTTTATACAAAGTAGACCATATTTCAAAATTATGTCTAATTGCCACACATTTCAACAGCTTTTATGTAGTAGTTGTTTGACAAAGTTGTTGTACATGGAAAAAGCTGTTAACTAAAATGACCATCTTAACCGGAATTCAAATGGCCATTTCTCCTTTCTGAACGGGCGAGATAAGCAAATTCGATATCAAAATAATAAAAAGTAAATCGACCCTTATTTGGAGGTTAAAATAAACATACAAATATGATTTATGCAGTCAACTCATAGAAACATAAATAATTAACATTCAGTATAATATTTTTAAATAATATATGGTGTCACTCTAAAATTTTAGCAGTACTCACATAATTTTTCAAATCGAGGTTCCTTCAAGTGAATGTGTCAAAAAATATTTCGACTGGCCAACTCTAAAGGATTTACCCCGGAGAACTTCAAGGGAATTTAATCGGAGTTTATATTTATTGCATTAAATTAAATTTGAACTATTAAATGAAAGATTAATATCACTTTAGTGTGTATTCATACACTCAAATGAGTAAAATGACTTTTCCCAGTAAAATTAATTTTTCAAGTGTATTAACTACTACGGATGTTATGTAATTACTGCTTCGCAATTACATCTGCCTTAGAGCTTATGACTTTTTCATCCGCTTTCCTTTTAAAATTCCTCTAAAATCTGAAAAACACTTTTTCCAAGAGGATCACTTAGTATTTTTACAAACACTAATTCTTGCGAATCCAGAATCTCTGTAAATTTCATATTCAGATTCTAAATACGCGTTTCCGTAGTTAATTCATTCATTGCGGTGTATTTAAAATCTGGATTTTCTCTGAAGAAGCATTTTCATTTAAAATTATAAAAATTTGATTTCAACTGATGCACTCGCAGAAAAGTCATTTATTTACAAATGATATAGAAAAATGTTAAAGGTAAAAATGTAGAGGAAATATTTAAAATCCCTTAATTACATTTCTATCCTGCATACTTATAAACATGCAATATTTAAGCAAGTGTTTCGTTTTAAGTTACGACAGGAAGAGTCATAAACATAAACGCACTCAAAATGCCCACATTGGACTAATTTGTTTTAAAATTTCACGGACCATCACGATTACACGATTACCTACGTGCTTGTCCTTTCTTTTCCAAAAAAGAACTTTTTAATTTTACAATATTTATTTAAGAATATTTTTGTACATTTTAATGCTTTTGTGCTTATTTACTGATTAATTAACCCTTTGAGGCGCAACCCTTTCCCAATGCTTAAAAAAGGCAGCCGTTGCCATCGCTCGATTTAACTACCAGAAAGATGGCGGACGATCGAAACGTTCATCGCGTGTCACAGATGTGAGCACAGCGAGCTGTCGTCAAAAAAGGGTCTCTAGATCTGTGGCACGCGATGAACGTTTCGATCATCCGCCATCTTGCTGGTAGTTAAGTCGAGCGATGGCAACGGCTGCCCTTTTTTCGGCATTGGGCAATCTATCTAGCTGTTCTCGCATTCTTCCATTTTTCAGTAGATGTCAGTGCTGTTAAAAATAATCGTGACAATTCTTTGCGGGGAAGGACGTGCTAAAAAGTAAAGGATTCTCGTGGAGCTTTGTCACCCGCAACTACTTTTATAGAGATCGAATCTATTCTTGGGGACTAGCAACAGTCAAAACGTCAGAGTTTGGGGTTCCCAGAGCGGGAACACTGCGCGTTAAAGGGTTAAGTAATGAAAAATTATTTCGTTGCGTTAGTAGTAGAACATAAGACCCCCAAAAAGACTTTGTAGGATAAGCTGTGGTATAAAAAAAAGCTTATTAAACAATTGACCAGCGTTTGATTCCCATTTGTTCAAAGTAACTGTCTTGGAATAATCGGAAGAGAAGGTGTCATTTGGGACAACTGATCTGCCATCCTTTATCCAGTAGCCTGAAGAAGGATTCTCGTGGAGCTTTGTCATCCGCATCTATTTTCATAGAAATCAAATCTATTCTTCGTGACTGGCAACAGTCAAAACGTCAGAGTTTGGTGTTCCCAGAGCGGCACACTGCGCGTTTAAGGGTTAAGTAATGAAAAATTATTTCATTGCGTTAGTAGTAGAACATAAGACCCCCAAAAAGACTTTGTAGGATAAGCTGTGGTATAAAAAAAAGCTTATTAAACAATTGACCAGCGTTTGATTCCCATTTGTTCAAAGTAACTGTCTTGGAATAATCGGAAGAGAAGGTGTCATTTGGGACAACTGATCTGCCATCCTTTATCCAGTAGCCTGAAGAAGGATTCTCGTGGAGCTTTGTCATCCGCATCTATTTTCATAGAAATCAAATCTATTCTTCGTGACTGGCAACAGTCAAAACGTCAGAGTTTGGTGTTCCCAGAGCGGCACACTGCGCGTTTAAGGGTTAAGTAATGAAAAATTATTTCATTGCGTTAGTAGTAGAACATAAGACCCCCAAAAAGACTTTGTAGGATAAGCTGTGGTATAAAAAAAAGCTTATTAAACAATTGACCAGCGTTTGATTCCCATTTGTTCAAAGTAACTGTCTTGGAATAATCGGAAGAGAAGGTGTCATTTGGGACAACTGATCTGCCATCCTTTATCCAGTAGCCTGAAGAAGGATTCTCGTGGAGCTTTGTCATCCGCATCTATTTTCATAGAAATCAAATCTATTCTTCGTGACTGGCAACAGTCAAAACGTCAGAGTTTGGTGTTCCCAGAGCGGCACACTGCGCGTTTAAGGGTTAAGTAATGAAAAATTATTTCATTGCGTTAGTAGTAGAACATAAGACCCCCAAAAAGACTTTGTAGGATAAGCTGTGGTATAAAAGCTTATTAAACAATTGACCAGCGTTTGATTCCCATTTGTTCAAAGTAACTGTCTTGGAATAATCGGAAGAGAAGGTGTCATTTGGGACAATTGATCTGCCATCCTTTATCCAGTAGCCTGAAGAAGGATTCTCGTGGAGCTTTGTCACCCGCATCTATTTTCATAGAAATCAAATCTATTCTTCGTGACTGGCAACAGTCAAAACGTCAGAGTTGTCCGGGCTCCTTTACCTTCGATACACAAGTACTCCGAGTTAACGAGTCAATAACTTTCGGGAACATTTCATACTTGGCATCCCCAGCGATGTCCAAAATCATACTTAAAAGCTCTGAGTGATAAGGTTTTGAAATTTCTTTATTTGAAATAAATCATCTGCAAGTTATTTTTTCATACTTTTATGACATGTAATTTTAAAGAGCAATTATTTTGCTTCTAAGCATAAATATGCTGTTTAATAAGGTTTTTAACTTGAATATGCCTTTAGTTTCTGAATGAAACACGTTTTAATAATTTGTTTAGTAAATTGATTGAGTGGTAGTCTAAAAATACTTTTCTAGCGGAGCTTATTGATCAGAAAACCTTTAATTAAGTTTTTTACACTTTTTTTTCTTTTCCATTCTTAGCACATTTCTTTTACATAAAATGTACTCCTCTTGAGAAATATAGATAAAATATATTTAATCGAACCGTTTGCTCAGCTATGAAAATATATTCTTTTAACTTGTTTAAAAGACTGTAATAAATACGTTAAGAAAAGAGAAACTATCATGCACATCCATTTAAATGTTTTGAAATTTCTAGCGGCGCATGCATAAAAATGTCTATCTGCGATCAACGCATTAAGAAATTTTGACTACATCATCAATTTATTATAAGCCAATTGTGACTGTAGCTTTTATTTGCATAAAAATAGATTATTTTAGCTTTCCGGGGTAAAAAATCTATAACTGCAGCCTATAATGAAGCTGGTTTTCTTTAAGTGTAAATAGATAAGCATAAGTGTAACAAAACTGGAAAAAGAAAAACAATCAGTGAACTTGTTCCAATGGTAGCATGTAGCTCCGGAAAAAAAAGGCAGATTTGCACTTTATTCGGCCCTCGTTAGTCGTACAACAAAGTTATTAAGCCACTGATTGCGTCTCCAATAAAATTTTCATAACAGAGCTCGAAATAGTTCGAGAGAGTCATTTTCAAATTTTGGGGTCGGCTTACATTTGGGGTAAGCTAGCACAGAATGCAGCGGTCTCGATTTTTACCAAGCGATAGTTTTGGATGTATTGCGCCTTATAAGAATTCTACAAGAACACCATGTATTTGTAGATTGCTTGTTCGGAATGGAACTAAAATCTGACTTTTATCCCACCCTGATTAAATGCCTTCGCAACACTTGAAACATCCAGTTGCTTTAGCATGCATACCTTACTGAATTTCATTGCAACTGAATGAAATGAAACGAATTTACTTGTGCCATACAAAATCGTGCTACTTGGCGCAACTCCTCGTTTATTCTTACATCTGGCTTTTGTTGGGATCTGTGTGTCTAACTTCTGTGTTCTTCACAGTTAAATCGATGTGTTAACTTTTAAGTTAGCATCTTGTAAAGTTAGGTCAATGATTAGAAAACGGCTTCTATCACTGTGTAATTTTATGTAGAATATGTGTATATATATAAAGTTAAAACTATGAAGAGACGAACAAGTTGACACCTAAACCCGAGCTGGGAATGGAGACAGGCTCCAAAGTGTGATAGAATAGTACGCCTCTCTGATTAGTTACAAAGCCTTAGGAACATAAACGTATAAACGGTATGGCTTTTTTAAACATTATTTTCCTTGCATTAGGGACTTTTTCAATAAGAATCAGATACTGAAATTAAGTCGTGATTGGTATATATTTTGGTCTTAAAGTTTTCTTCAAGGGTTCCTGTTATCCTTCAACAACCAACAAGGAAAATTAACTGATGAAATGCTTTTTTAAAAGAAACTAATATTGCAATAATTTTTAACGATCAACGCTTGAATACTTACAGAATAACTTTTTAACGAACATCGTCATTAAAAAAAATTGAAAACAGCTTAAAATGACCTTCAAATTTTCATATTTATTATCAAGAAAATAATGTACGTAATTACTGTGTTAAAAATTCTAAACTGCTTTTATTATTGAAATTTTAAAACAATAGAGCCATGTCTCTCAAAAATTTATCATGATAATTATTTTCCCATATGTATATTTTGTGCAGCAAATCCTTTAATTGAAAAATTAAATAGAACGTGTTTCTTTTATACGGATACATTACGATAGTAAATTTAAGACGCGGTGATTTAAACTTGTACAATCTAAAAATAAGTAAATATTTAAAAAATGAGATTTAACTTCCTCTCAAAAGCAAATTTCTCTACTTTCATAACCCGATTCTAATAACAACAACAAGAAAAAGATGCGTTTGCATGCACTCCTCGTGGTTACAATTTAAAAAAAAATTAAAATCATTTCCATATACATTTTGTGTCTTACATATTTAATTTTTATAAATAAATTTATTGATGATACTACATTTCCTAACGCTTCTATCACTTTCTAAATGCACTGTAATAAGTACACCCAGAGTGGATCATGAATAAAAATAATTATATTTTACCAACTCATTATGTGAGCCTCGACAGACCAATTTGTTCAAAACTCTTAACAGAGACTTACATTTTTTAAAGCAAAATGAGTTATAAAAAATAAACTAAAGTAATTTTTTATGCAATTTAAAGAACTTCATTTCTGTGCTAATTTCACTTGGTCTTCAATTTCTTCCCCCCAAGATGACACAAAAGAAAAAAGATTTGATGTCGTTATTGCTTCATTAGCTTCATATCGGAAACATAACGAGTTCGTTACGTTTCTAACTAATGAGAAAGTAACGGTCTTTTGGGCGAAGAATATAGGGTGAATCTTGAAAATTATTTCCCTGTCTTAATGACGAAAAAAATACTAATGTATAAATGCACGCTAATTAATTATTGTTTATTTATCGGAATCTTTGTTTACAAAATTTGGAAAACCTATCATATGTTCATTCAGGATTTCAACAAAATTTATCAGATTGTTTTTTTCCCTGCAAATGTATTTTCTCATGTAATCCTTAAAAAAAGTTTTTGTTGCAGTGATACATAGCATAAGGCTAAAATTTTGATAAAAACAGCCTATAAAAGCTGGTACATTAAATAACAGTTCAGTTGGTCCAATTGTTTTACCACAGACAAGGTGTTTACTATAAATTATAAAGATGAACTTTTGTTAAGCATAGTAGTGGGCAGGGGCTTAGCCAGAAATTTTTCATGGGGGGGGTTACGACTACTACAACTCATATAAATGTATACGTGTCTGTGATAATGTAGTGAAGAATATACATTTTGCATGGCAAACAATTCCTCATGGGGGGGGGGGTATGACCCCCCTAACCCCCCCGTGGCTACGCCCCTGTAGTGGGGACATGGTGATAGTATAAATATCAATATTTTGTATGAATTACGAAAATGAATATACCTTTCTAAATGTGATAAATTCCTTAAATTAAAAAAACAGAAACTTCTTTTTGCAATCGGATGTATGAGTATAACGTCAATTTATGAGAACATAAAGGATGCAGCTCCCCCTCCCAGAAAAAAAAAACTTTGTATAACACAAAAATATGCATAGAAAATTAGGTTTTACGAAGCTCCTGTTAGTTTTTACCACTTAACACTAGTTTTTTAATCTGTTATGATAAAGGATGTTTAAAATGTTTTCCACATATTCAGTCTGTACACCAGAATACACTACATTCGACTTCAAATGTTTATGTACGTAATGATTGCTACACGTAATAATTTAATTGCAGAAAACTAAAATTCAAGCATATATTATTAAACAGACCTTCTAATTGCATGTATATGGCTGTTTTTTATTTCTGAAAATAATGTGTAATAAGACATATAAATCTATCATCATAAAGGTAGCCATAAATACAACAAAAGGTCTTTCTTTATGTACTTTCACCAAAATATCAAACAATTTTCAACGTATTAATTTTGTTTAAATTTAAACAAGCATAACCTGCAATAAATTTGTTCTTAAGTTGTTTAACGTTATTGGGTGTGTGCTTTGCAAGTGCAGTGGTACCCGCTTATTCCGGTCACATCGGCATGGATTGAAATTGACCGGAATAGCCGAAATCTGAAATAAACGGCGGTACCGCTGTCAAAATGAGAAAATTGAAGAAAAAACATCTATAAATTAACGTACCCGGTTCGGCTGCACATCATCGCCATCATCATTGGTTCAGGGTGTACGATTGATCATTACTTTTATTAAAGTTCTGTTAAGTGTATTAACAATTGCTTTGATTAAATTACCGTAACACTCTTCATAATTGACTGCTTTCACTTCGCCCTAAAGGTAAATAAGTTAAATTTTTACCTAATCTCCATGGATTAGCTGATCGGATAAAGCGGCACTCCGAGATAACCGGAGGAAAACCAGTGCAATTCGGTCATTTCGTTCTTTTCATGCCTATTTTCACCGGAATAAGCGGCTTACCGGATAAACCACTGACCGAAATAAGCGGCGACCACTGTGTGACAACTGTATTCTGTAATATAGTGAGACATTTTGTGTGTGCCCAAAAATGATTAATTCCTTGCGTATATTGTAAAAGGAAGGTTTTTTTTTTCTATGTATAAAAAAAGTTTAACATCTTTCGAATTTTTTTGAAAATTCAAGGATAGATATTATTAGTTACTCTGTCAAACAATCCTACAAAACCAAACCTACTCAAGGGGCATCCTAGGGAAAAGGGAAGTGCCTTGGACGGAGAACGTTTTAGGGGTATCTAACGTGTACTCACGTTACATCAGGAGGGAAACGCCCCAAACTCTAGACTGTTTTATCGGCAGCCGTTCGATTGGCCATAATCCTAGACCTTAACACTTTTGCCACCTACTATGTTCAGTGTCTTATCCATCTGTGCTGGTTGGGTCCAAAGATAAATATGAAAGTCAGAGAACATAAAATCATGCATATTTAAGTTAGAAAATCTTAAGCACAGAAACTATAATTAATTAAAAACTTTGCAAAATCCTAACTAATATTATAAATGCGAAAGTGAATTTGTTCGCGTGTTTATTTGTTACGCTTTCACGCCTAAACCGTTCGATTGATTATGATGAATTTTAGTGTAGGGATAGATGGGAACCTGGAGACGGCTATAGGCTACTTTTTCTCACGAAAAACTTACAGGGGATAGGGTGAGGGAATGGGTAATATATAAATGTGTATGTTTGAGTTTGGATGTTTGTTACTGAATGGATTTGGATAAAATTTGAAATGACGATAGCTTATACCCTGGATTAACATACATGTAACCTTCCATGCATGTAGCATAAATAGTTCTTTGGCAGAGCCACTCAAAATAAGTCATCTCGCTCTCTGGGTATCTGTGTAGCTACTGACCGATTCTAGAACTTTTTTCACTCATAGAAAGTTACACTATTCTTGAGTTTTAAGCTACCTTTCATGTATATATCACAAATAGTTCTTTTACAGGGACACTCATAAGAAAAATATTACGCTCTGTGAGAATCTCTGTAACTACTGAACCGATTCTAAAACTTTTTTTCACTAATAGAAAGCTACACTTTTCATGCGTATTATAGGCTAGTATGCGTATTTCGTGCATATTGCATAAATAGTTCTTTTACAGGGACACTCAAAAGTATTTTAATACATAACGCTGCATGGACATCTCTGAAATACCAAACCGATTTTTAAAAAAAGTTGCTACTGATAGAAAGCTACACTATTCCTGAGTAACATACGCTAAAATTCACGCACTTAGCATAAATACTTCTTTTACAGGAACTGTCAAAATAGCTCGCAAATATTGTCGTAACTGTCTCCATCCGCCAAATGCGTAATTAAAGAGCTAAATTTAGAAACTCTATGCATACCATGTATTATACTTCATTTAAAATAAATAATTAATATTTAAATACAATCGTTTTTGTGGATAGCCAGTCATCAAGCTATTTCTTTTTGTTTTTCACACATGCTTCATTTATTTTGGAATTAATTCTAAATCAAGCGCTGAAGAATTAAGAGGCAGAAGCTAGTAGTACATAAAAAACTATTAAAAATGGTCGTTTTGATTGGTACATTAGTTCAATCCTTCGTCAATTGCAAAAAAAAATTTCCGGCCATTCACATCAGCAGAAAGAACTATTGGTAACCTTATATGAATTCGTACCCAACTTCTAAACCTTCTGTTCTTGTGGATGATGAATCTTTTTTAACAACTGAAACAATTATTTTGATAAGTGCGTTTTCCCCAGATGTAGCGTGAATAGGCGTTAGAGACCCTTAGAAATTCCTCCTACCAAGACAACCCCCATCCTAAGTAGATAGTCCATTTGTAGCTTCGCCATACAAACGAATTTTGAGAAATATATTTTGAATGGGTGTTATTTTACAATTTTTAATTAATTTTATCTTTTAACGCCAGTTTTATTATTTTTATTTTTTATGTTATCACATTAGAAATTGTTATTTTAATTTTTGCTCTTAAAGGAAAACTACACGAGGGCTATCTTCCTAAGGGAGAGATGCCTTGGGCGAGGGAATTTCTTAAGGGTTCTAACGCGGATTCTGTCATCTGGATCTAACCGCCGAAAGCGTCAGACCCTTAGATCGACAGCCACGCGTAGGCTCGAGCCCGGGACCTTCACACCTAGGCCACCTACCATGCTCTGTTTATTATCTACTGAGTCATGATCGAACATAATTAGAAATTGTTAGTGTCAGTTTCAAAGTCTGCAGCATGATTTACACTCGGCTAAATGAATTACACAATCATGTTCATCCTATATTATTTCAGAATACTTTGCTTTATTTATTTATTTTGTTTTATGTGTATCTACATGCTTGCCCTTAAATAAACTAACAACACAATTATCTGAAAATAGGGGAAAATTGGAAACAAAATTAGCATGATCTGGTGAATGATTTAATGATACAGAGACTAGGATAATTTTTTTTTTAATTTTAATTAAAAAAATATTCGAAAAGTAAAAAAAAGACATGTTTTCCTGTATATTTTCTTACACACACACACACACATATATATGCATACATATATAATATAAAATAATATATATATATATATATATATATATATATATGTAGAGGGTGACTACTAATTCATGGTACAAATATCGAGGGCAGGTACAGAACATTGTAACAATCACATTTTCTATAGGAATATATGGTCAAAAGTGAAGCGTCGAAGCACAAACACAGGAAAGAACAAATGATAGGGAAAGTGTTTTACTTGCATAACCTCTTTTACAAGTGGAAATGAATTTACAAAAAGTGTTCGAAATTGTTTCCATCAGCATTGATATATGCTTGAAAGCGTCTGTGCTGCGATTGACGAGCACTTTCAAAGATACCAAGAATTTCACGCACACGTGCAGCAGCTACGAATATTCGAGCAACGAGATCTTTATCGGAGTCTACTGGAGTGGCATAAACGTCATTCTTCAAATGTTCCAATAAAAAAAAAAATCGGCGGGGCTCAAAAAGGGAGACCGGGGTGGCCAAGAGATAGATCCACCACGTCCAATCCATCGCATGCCAAATGTCGCATTTCAAGTACTGACGAACATCTAGGGTGAAGTGGGCTGGCGCCCCATCATGCTGAAACCACATGCGGTTTCTAATAGTGAATGGACGAAAACTGAAACGAAAATGGCCTCTCTTCCCAAAATCAACGCCGACTGGCCATCTACCGGCAACGGAAGTACTTACTAACTCCGTTTCTCCTCCGCCCCTTCCATTTGTTCTTTCCTGATTTTGTGCTTCGACGCTTCACTTTTCACCATACATTCCAATACAAAATGTGATTATTACAGTGTCCTGTATCAGCTCTCAAAGTTTGTACCATGAATTAGCAGTCACCCTGTATATATATAGAATGATTCGAAGTTAGTTTTAACTAACTTTTAGGAGGGGTAGTATACACAAAGACGGTCCAGAATCACATAGCAATGAGGGGGTCAGAAATACCATGTACCTGTTACTAATCCCTTTTTAAGACGTGCCGAAGTGTGCTTCTAATTTTTTAACTAAGTTTCACAAACAATCGGCTCTCCTTCGACAATTTCATCAATGCAATGAGAAAAAAAATCTTAATTAACAAATTTTAACAAGTGCAATTGGTGAAAGATGAATTAGTTTTTGAAAAACTATGGCCGGAAAAATTACTATAACTTGAACACTTCTTCTAAATTGATTATTAACAAGTATATGAAGAAGACGTTACCGACCCCGCATTGCTATGTGTTTCTGAACTTTCTTGGTGTATCCTGCCCCTCTTAAAAGTTTGTAAAACTAATTTCGAATCCTTCTGAATATATGTATATCTTATAAATAAAAATGAAATTCTGTTTGTTTGTTTGTTTATTTGTTTGTTTGTTTGTTTGTTTGTTTGTTTGTTTGTGGATTTGATTCGTATACAAATCCACAAAAATGGACCTATCGGCCTGAAATTTAGTACAGATATGTAAAATAATATAGAATAACTCATAGTCCACTTTAAAACTTTGAAAGTCCACCCGTTCCCGGAATTTAAGAGATTTTTTATGCTCTTCACGCAAAAATCTTTCCGTAATTGTAACCCCTGTAGTAAAAAAAGTGTAAAATAAGGATCGTGGTTGCCATGTGTGGCGATTTTGCCGAATAAAATGTCGTTCGTATACAAATCCACAAAAATGAACCTATCGGCCTGAAATTTAGCACAGATATGTAAAATAATATAGAATAAATCGTAGTCCACTTTAAAACTTTGAAAGTCCACCCGTTCTCGGAATTTAAGAGATTTTTTATGCTATTCACTCAAAAAGCTTTCCGTAATTGTAACCCCTGTAGTGAAAAAAGTGTGAAATTAGGATCGTGGTTGCCATGTGTGGCGATTTTGCCGAATAAAATGTTTTAAATTCTGAAAGTAAAAATAAAAGAATAATAATGATTTTTTTTTTTGTTAGTTTATATTCGTAAGGTTATTTTTTTTAAATTATAATATCGTGTGCATGGGAAATCAGAGCAGGAATGTAATGCTTTACACGCAAAACAATAAGAATTGAAGATTTCCGAGGCTAATAGGTAAATTATTTTAGTTTGGCGAAAAAATAAAATGGCTCAAATGCCGATTTTGTGAAAGTGAGTGCACAGATTTCAGCTTGGCGCAATTTATTGAGAGCTTAAGGAAATAGATTTTTGAAAACAAGTGCAAACGTTTTATTAGAATACAGCGTTAAATTTTAATGATCCGTGAAGAAATAATGCAGTTATTAAGGGATTTCAATTGATCTATCTCCAGAATTCTCGCCAAATGAGTACATTGATTTAAGTTGGGGGAATTCCGCCAAATTTCAGAAAATTGAAATCTTCTCATTTAGTACATCGGAGTAATGAGGAATAAAACACGTTATAGGTGATAATTTTAAAAAATTCGGCTGTATTAAGGGATTCAACTTTTCAAATAAAGGCTTGCTTTACTTTTTCGCGGTCGAACCATTTCCCATATATTATTGCTGCTAAGTCAATGCTTCGAATGATTTCCTGAAAAAACGCTTGCAAAATGGCGTACGTTGGCACTTTGGCGAGGCTTAGATTTGAAACTGGATTTTATTTGAGACTGGGATATATAATGACACTGGTTATAGATAAAAATGAATGTTGGTATGAGTGTATGAGGTTGAGAAACTCCAGCACCGTTGCACCATGAAATTTGGTTCACCTAAGTCTTTTATCATGGAGAAGCTTTTTATGCTATCCGTTTTCCTCTAACTTGCCACCAGATGGCGCAGCAGAACGTCGAATTCTATTCCGTTTAGCCGTTTGCTATGCGAATATCGTCCAACCGATTTCGATGAAATTTGGTACACGCGAATATTAGAACACGGAGAATATTTTTCACTATCCATTTTGCTGTAACTTGCCGCTAAATGGCGCTGAAAAGCATCAACTTCTATACCGTTCGACCGCTCGGCAAAAATTTTTTATACTTACGCATTTGAGCACGAAGAATATATTCTAACTGCGTTCCTTTTGATGTTACTCACCACTAGATGACACTGCAATGCATTATTATTTTAAGTCGCCACTAGATGACGCTGCAGCAGGCCAAATTCTTGACCATTCAAACTGTCGCTATGAAAATCAGTATACATAGCTATTTGAACAATGAGAATATTTTGGCGTTATCCATTTTGCTATAACTCGCCACTTGACGGCGCTGTAGCAAATCATTACTTTAATTAACTACTAGATGGCCCTGCAGTGTATCACTTCTTGACTGTGCAAAGGATCGTTATGAAAATTGGTATACATAGATAGTTGAACACGGTCGCTATGAAAATCAGTATAAATAGCTATTTGAACAATGAGAATATTTTGGCGTTATCCATTTTGCTATAACTCGCCACTTGACGGCGCTGTAGCAAATCATTACTTTATTGAACCACTGGATGGCCCTGCAGTGTATCACTTCTTGACTGTGCAAATGATCGCTATGAAAATAGGTATACATAGATATTTGAAAACGGGGAAGAGTTTGGCGCTCTCCATTTTCCTATAACTTGCCACTAGATGTCGCGTCAACACATGAACTTCAGGACTGTCCAGCCGATAGTCATGAAAATTCGTATACATCGATATCTGAATGCGAAAAATATTTTCGCCGTATCCGTTTTGCTAAAACTCGCCACTAGATTGCGCTACGCCGCATGGCCTTCTGCACCGTACAAACGATTGCCTTGCAATTCGGTATGCATGATTATTGGACACAATATAACGCGATATCCACTTTGCTATATCTGTTTATTACAATGAATAGTAATCACCACAAATCGTAATATCAAAAAGTCCATTCATTCCCGTGCGAAGAACGGGTACTTCAGCTAGTATATATATATATATATATATATATACATATAATAGTAAAAAGGCTAAACTTACGAATCAAGGAATCATTCTACAGCACAGTTTCGTAGTATAAATATAAAATGAACACAAGATCGTATACAAAATAGGAAGAATTCGATATATTCAGTAAATATAAATGGAAACAATGGTAAAAAAGAAAATTAAAATGGAATTGGATGGAGTAAAGCAATGGGTAGCAAGCATCGGCTATACTCGTCAGGCCCCACAAGCCCAATGCTTACTACCAAGATAAAAAACAAAATAACCGAATTTCAATGTAGTTACTTAGCTCAAAGAAAGCTAAATATGTAACTACGGGGGGAGGGCTATCCTGTTAAAAAGTAAAAAGTAATCATAAAGACATACCCAGAAAAAAAAGTAATTATGAAGAAAAAATGGAGATGAAGAGACCAAAAGCATTAAGCCTGAAAACATGGCTCAAATATGGAGCTGTTGCCAGTTGAAGAGGAAAAAATATACGTTCCCAGAAAAAATTGGAGAAAAGTTGAACAATAAGTAAAAAGTTAGAGTTAGTAAAATAATAATAATAATAAAATAAAGAAATAATATAGAGTAAATTTAAAAAAAAGAAAAATAAAATAAAGTAAAATAAAAATAAATATTATAATTAATAAGAAGAAATATTGGCATGAGATATATTAGGGTTTAATATTTTAAAGGGATACATCTAACTACTTAAATAGCTCACTATTCGCATTATATGCCTAGAGATATTTCAGAGATTATATTAATTAAAAGAAGAGCATTTATATTTATATGATACCAGTGATCATTAGTTCATTTGTACATTTTTTAACAATAAACAAGAACAAAAGTAAACTCATAGTATTTTTTTATTTACCAATACTAGGGGCCAAGGCCCCCAGACTCGCTACGCTCGCTTTTCGTATGAGGGATTCGGCCCCTAATCAGGCTTATTCGTAAAAAAGACATAATTTCAACAGACAAAACCCGAAGATTGGATCAGATAGAATGTTACTGAGCTAAGCTACACATTGCTTGGTTCTTGCATCTTCATTGGTACATAAAAATTTAAACTTCACACTACAGTAGACCCTCTACCCCTCATAACATAAAAATTTAACAGGAAGATATTTTGTTATGGGAATCCGTGTTGTACGGGTCCATAGCTATACTCCACCTGGATTGCGGAATCCGCTTATAATCGCTGGAAAAATTATTTGCACTCCTCAGAAACACAATGATATTTAATGTTGCCATTCAAATGTTATATTAATTAGGAGCTAAAGCGTAATAAAATCAGAACATATGTTTCAGCTGTATTTTTAATAATGTAAAACCTATTGGATACCTTGCGAATTTGCCACACATGGCGATTTTTCATTATTTAGCGACTTGCGTACATGTAAAGTTAATAAAAGCTACAGAACAGACAGAATAGCCTGCCACCCATGGCGACTTTTCATTATTTGGCGATTTACACATGCTCACAACCTATATTTACTGTTCATTTAAGGTTACCGGAAAACCGTTATCCATATTTTCATTTACATAATCGTTTGCAGATCGGCGTACTTAACACCACGAATTATACCATCTCGTCGCGCTAGCAAATATCCAAAGTGTACTATAACTGCTATAATGGCATAGTTAACGCCGCCAAATATTTCTACTGGTAGCAAATAATCCAGCTGGACGAGAACCGGCTTTAAAATAATCTGCATTTTAATTATTTTTCATTTTCAAGATATTAGTTATTCTGTTTTGGAAAAATGAATAATCGCTAATTCTAAACTCCTGTTGTCTAAGCGAACTTACTATTTGAAAATTGTCAACTTTGTGTAACACATTTTGAGTTACTTATTTCATATAGTTTTTATTTTGGCGTAAAATGGGCGTAATTCTAACTCATGTTTGTAAATTTCACGCGATTCTAGATACTTGGAAACGCTTTGTTGCAAAGGAATGAATGATTTTATGCCAAATCTGGCAACCATTCAGTTTATTTTTTTAGTTTTTTATTAATATCTTCTAAAATAATTCGATTTTCGAAATTTAAATCAGCTTAGCAGGTTCCTCGGAATTTTTCGAATCTGTGGGCACCTTAGTCGAAACTCAAATCCCCACGGTTTAGGAGGAGATAAGCTGACAAACTTTGACAGCGCCAGCGGCCTTTACTTTTTTTTAGAATAGAGAGAAAACGTGTACTAAAAAGTCAGAACTTTATCGGATTTTTTTTTATTTATAAGCAAGCCAGCTACCAGACCCCAACCTCTCCAACCAAGAATTCCCAGAAAGGACACATGTTTATAGAAATGCTAATTGCAACTAGGAAATAGAATCGAATTTAGAAATTTTCTATTGTAATTGTATCTTCAAGCAATATGATACAGTGAAGATATATTATCAGACTTATAATTACTTGTACAAAGAGACAGTACTCTATATAGATGATTAGCTATAATATTTCTAAATGCAGATATATGCATGCATGAGGTAAAATCTGTGAAACTAATTACATTGGAAGGAAATTCATCTCTTTTATTATATATGTTAAATGTGAGTTTCTTGTCCTTATTTATCAATAAAATTAATACAGTTATTAGTTAGAGGATTTTTCATTAATTCTAAATTATCAGGATAAGTAATAGGCAATTTATCTGTGTAAATATAGTTATGTGTAGCTATAACAATAATATCATCTATGTACCTATATATTATAAGTGAGGGGTTAATATAAAGTTTCTCATAATTAAATAGATAAAGATCAGCTAAATAACTTGAAGTAGATCCACCTTGTGGTATACCTAAGACCTGTTTTTAAAGTTTATTATTGTGTAGTATATAGTTATTGTATATTATAAACTTGAGTAAATTTTTGAAATAAGTAATAGAATATTGTGATGGTAGATTTAGACTATGTATGCTATTATTAAAAAGATCAAGTATAGTGTTGTAGAGATCATATAAATGTATGTTATTAAATAGATCTTTAAAGTCATATGTAGATATGGAAGATATAGAATGTAAATCTTTAATTTTGTTTTTTAGCTAATAACTATTACTAATTCATATGGAATTGCAATTAGCCTTAATATATAAATTATGCAGCGATGTTAGTATTTTTAGTAATGATTTACTAGCTGTATTATTGTAAGTATTACATCCAATAGTTACAGTTCTAAACTTAATTGGAGTTTCATGAAATTTAGGAATTAATACTAAGTAAGGATAATTAAGATTATCATGTATATATATATGTGTGTGTGTGTATGTATATATATGTGTGTGTGTGTGTGTGTATATAATAAGCCACTGTTTGTGGCTCCTGATGATGGTGTCAGTGGTTATAATTTCCGTTCCAATCTATTTTCACAATAATTATTGCACTTTATTTGGCTCAGCTTTTATTATTTTTTCAAATTGTGGTTTCTATTTCTTGCTTCTAGCTGTTATCTTTTTAATGTGAGGCATGTCTTATTTGCAGTATGTTTTATGTTTTACTTATTAGTTATATATATATATGTATATAATGTAACTTTATGTGATATATTCTTCACATTCCCCGTGGTTCGAATAGAATGATATATTATCGATTCAACACACATACTAGAAATAAACCTGTATAATATTTGCGTGATAGAATAAAATTACATCGATTTCTTTTATTTTTTAAGAGAAAGTTTCTACTGAGTGTATGAGAATCTTAAATAGATTTCCAAAGAAGTCGGTAAGGAGGTTAAAGAAAAGAACATCAATCATAACTTTTTCATTCACTGTAGTTTATCTTGTTCTATTCCGTAAAGTGTGTACCGAATTCCAATACTCAAGGTTATAAAACCATTACATATCAACTATACTACTGAGGTAGTCCACAGTAATGACAGTTAACGTGTAACTCACACTATTCTAGTGTTTTAAGTTTCGTCATCGCATACCTTAAACATCATTAACTTTATTTTTTGCATAAAATTACTACTTAAAAAATCATCTATACTTTTTGGTAATGATGTATTCTCAAATATTAATACTACGTAAGAAGAAAACAACAAAAAAGTAACTGTCTCATTTGCATAAAAAGCATCAAATCACAGAAAGAATGTTCTTATAATTTTGAAAAGAAATCCATATTGATGCAGAAAGATTCATAATTTACAAAAAAGAAAAAAAAATGCTCCTAGATCCATATCATTAGTCCCGGTATTTATCTGAAATGTATTTGCATAAATATTTTAAAAATAAATATTAATTTTTTCAAAATTGCAAAAAAATATACCGTTAGTATTTGGGCAATGATAAAAGTTGACAAAGGAAAATAATATGCGAGGGAATTTGGTAAAATATAGATTGTAAATCAAGTTTTTTGAGATGGTTTTGACAATCAGGAATTCTATTCAGGAATTCTTTGGTTGGATTTTATTCTAATGTCGCACAGCAATGTCCACTTTTCTTATTTATATCTTCTTTTTTTTTAAGCTTTTCACCATCACTTTTCATATTTCCGAAAGTAATAAAGATAGAAAAAAGGTTTAAACGTTCTCTAAATTTTCAGAAAATTTTATACCAAAAACATAACTAATATGATAAAATTATTTATTATAAAATTCCGGATATTTTAAATTTCTTTTATTTTTTTGCTTTGGTCATTGCAGAAACAAGTGAATTTATTTGTGCTATTCTCGAAATCGTTTGTTATCTTGATTAAACTAATAAACTCAATCGAATGTGGCAGGATTTTTTTTCTTTGCACAGTCAAATCAAAATATATGGAATTCTTCAGATGTCATTTTTACCTATAACTTTATCTTGCAGTTCCATTAATTCTACGAAGCTCGAGTTTTAGTTTATTGGGAAATTTTTATTACACTAGATGCCAAAGCCCGTTGTGGTGGCAATTACAACGGACGCTAGAAGAAACATTGAACGGAAATATGTCTACTGACAATATACTTCGCCACTTCAAATAAAGAACTTCATATTCAATTTTTATTACTTACCCAAATCGAATCGCATGCACTTCTTTAAACGCGCAGAAAGATTTCGCAGTCCAATGACTTCGTTTTGTGTACTCCATGCCTATTATAGTATTAATACTTCAGCAGACAATCATTTTAATGAAAAAATAAAATAAACTATTCTATCTTAAAAGCCATTTCAAACGAATTGGAATCTCAATTCGATGACGTCATTTTCACTTGAAACAGCTTATTTTTAATAATTTTGTCACTCAAATGAGTCACTTTTTTTTTGCTCTAGGAAATAAAATGGAGCTCAAAAGGGTAAAAAATCGCTTAAAAATGAGGGAACGGGTGAATTTTCAGATTTTTTAATGTAGTGCAGATTGTTTTCTATATTTTTATACATGATTATGTAAAATTTCAAGTGGATCGTATAAACAGTGTAGATGTTATTGCTCTATTTCTGCTTTTCATCTCCTTGGAGTGATGGCGGTAAAATATTTATATTGAAGGGGTTGCCCGGAATGGTTGCAGGGATCAGCGTAAGTATACAGTTGGATTGTACTTTTAAAAAATTGCTACATTCAATGATTTGCATCAACAGAAAATTTATTTTATGTTAGAAATTACTGAAACCAATTTTGCTCTGTTTTGTGTCCTGGTCATCCCAACTGTGGTAATATATATATATATATATATTCTTTTAATATTTCTTCTTCTGACAAAAACTATGCAGCATGTCTAAAGCATTTAAATTTAAGAAACCGGTGAATTCTTCACATTTCATGCATAACATTGTTTTAAATACTTAACCCGGGCGGAAGACACATTTCATGGCTATCGAGAGGTCGTCAATTTTTTCTAAGGAGATAAAATGTTAAATTTGGATGATTAGAATTTTTTTGTCATTGCCTAAGGTACCACGCTAGCTCTTTTATAAAGAAAAGAAATCTCACAAAAATCTGATTTTTAATGGTATAATTTGTAAGTATCCTGCTTTTTTAACATGATGTTTCATAACAGGAAGTCAGTCATACTGTGGCAGTATATATTATTTTTGAGAATCCATTCTAATTTACTAATAATTACGCATTATTACGTAAGTTATTTTTTATTTTTTCTGATTTTAGTTATTTTCTTTTTCTTTCCTTTTTTAAGTTATTGCATCCCCCTCCTTTTTTTAAAAAACAATGGACTACGTTAAATGCGTGCATTTCATATCAAATGTTCGTTGAAATTGCTCCATATTTTATTTCATTGACAGTATATCCTGGCGTATAACACGAATCAGTAACTTCAGGCTTTATCAAGCAATGTATTTTATACTTTATAGTCTGTATTTTGCATTCGGTGTATAAAACGCACACGAAAAATTGAAGTAATTTTTCGAAGTTGAAAGTTATATGCTTGGCGTGTTATACGCCGAGATATAGGGTATTTATTTATTTATTGGGGGGAGGGCTGGCATGAGTAGACAAGAAAATTTTAAATATAATATTCCTGTGAAACATTCATTCACAAACAGAAAAAAGAAATCCATTTCGAATGAAGCTGAAAGTACACCCTCCAAAAAAGTATTCAAGTAAGAGATAAATTTTCTACGTTGGTTTCGTATATTAAAAATTATTTATCAAATATGAATTAGGCTATGTATGAATATGACTTTCCAGATTTCTGTCAAGTTGTGCGTTTTTCAAAAGTTCAGTTATTATTCGCAAATCTAAAATAGGAAATTTATCTCTTACTCGAATACGTTTTTTGGTGGGTGTACACGTTAATGACTTCCCAACTGTTTATATTTTCTTTAAAAGAATTTAATCTCAGACATCTAAAGTAAAGTAGATATATACGTACAGTTTTGCTTGGCTTCTTAAATTCAGCGTATAAAAGGCGCATATTCATTTTGCTGTTTCATGAAACAGCAAATAAATTTTAAATTGCTGAAATGTTTTATTTATTTTGATGAAATGCTCTATGTTAATATTGATATTTTTAAGAGAAATGTTTACGCAAACTCTTGAAAATAAATCCCATTCCATACAGAATCTATTTATTCTAAAGAAAGAGTAGCAATAGACTGAGTGAACCCTATGTCCAATTGATCATTATCCATCATAATCCATCAAGCCTAACATAGTGATTTTGGCACTCTTAAATATTACGGAAAGCGAATATTCTCCGTTTATAATCACATTTCGTGCAAGACAAATTGCTCAGATCTCTCCATTGTGCATAATTTTAATTGCAATAATTGTGAGCAAAGTTTTAAATGTTAAGAAAAATTATTATTTTTTTTAAATTTTAAATAGTATACTAATATAAAAACTATATTCAAGTGCCGAGTTATGTATAGACAAATAATTTAGTTCATTGTTTGTAGTCTCACAGTTTGTATTTTGATATTAAATCATAAAATTTCCAAACAAAAGAGATTGTGGGCACTAATTAACGTTCATACAAAAAAAAAGGGCGTCGTTTCACCTTTGCTTCTGTTAATGTCCTCTCTTAAAGAGGTTCAAAGTATTTTTGTCTTAGGGCAGTGGTTCCGAACATTTTTCTCCCTACGAACTCCTTTAAAATCTGGTGAGCCCCTTATGTAATCGTATAGCAGTATAATGATTTTACGAAACCCTGTTAGTTGATGGAGCAATAGTTGGGGACCGATGTCTCAGGAAATCACCTAAATATTATAACAGTAACAGAATTTAAGGTTTTAAAAGTTAACGAATGAAATACATTGAACAGCATTTAACGGTTGAATTTGCACTTTTTTTACTAGATATTTAAATTCAGCATGTTAAATAAGAAAACCTGAAATACAAATTTTTATTAGTTTTCAACGAATAATCAGTTAGTTACAGTAGTTATAGCAGAAATAGTTTTAGTAGTATGAATTAGAGTTAATAAAAGTATAAAATTGAGAATTCTAATTAAATTTTATTTACATCAATTTTTTTTTTCCAGTTTCATTTATAAAATTCTAAAAAGCTGTTATGTACTGCGCACCCAAATGGAAAGGAGACAAGCTGTGTGCAAATCCCAGTGAATTACTTCGTTTGACGATAGATGGCGCAGTGGTATTTCCGTAGCACAACGGCTTCGCATTAATAACCGTATTTCTCGGTACAGCCCTCATAGCCGATCAAGAAATTAGCAGCACCGTTGCCATGGCAACGAGTTTGTAAGCAGTCTCTCCGGCATAGGGAGTTAGTAGCTAAGTACAGCTGATGAAAGATTTTCAAACGACGGCTGCAGTGAATCCGACTGACTGTTTTGCTCGAGAAGTGAGGGAGGGGTACGGAGAATATATGTTTGGAAAACTCTCGACTTTATATTGCTGAATTTATCAAGAAGGTAAGCCTGGATAGACGCTTATGAATGGACAATTACCCATCAAAGCAGTATTCTTTTTACGTAAGCAAGAACTGTCATTTAGAGGACATGGCGAGCGAGAAAATTCTTTAAACATGGGAAATTTTAAAGAGCTTTTAATATTGATATCTGAATTAAAACAACGCCTTTTTATGAGGACATCACTGACCGATTCGCAAGTTTAAAAGAAAGGAGGATTGATTTGACTTATAAAAAATGAGTAAGTTTTCTTTTTTTTTCTTTCCTTCTGAAGTTATCGTTACAAAAGAAAATTCTAAGGAAACTTCGAATCAGACACAGATTAATGCAGTTTTGAGGATAAAAGCGGCTGGTTGAAATTTATCTAAATTTTATGGAAGTAAAATAGGATCTCTTGCATTTTTTATGAAATTTCTTTTTCCTCGGTGAGAGCTTAATCCGTTTTCGATTTCAGTAACAAAGATTTTCCATTCCTGTGGGTAGGAAGGGGGGGGGGAGCTCTTATGCTTCCGGCTGCGCTAACAGTTTTGACCACGGGCCGCCACTGATACAAACTTATCGCACAATAAATTATTGATAGTGCGCTCAAAGCTGTTCCTTTTCGGACACGGGTACTTCATTGATTAGGAAGGGGAAAAACTTATGTAAATTAGCAAGATGAGAACGCCAAATACTCTAGGTGAAGTAGGTATAGCCGATTCCAACGACAGTTTTGCCAAGAACCGAGACAAGTAAGGTTTTCCAGTCGGGCCAGGAACATTGCTTGTCCGCGAGAACTCAGGAAATAACTAGTGGACTGTAATGGGCTGGTTCGTTGCTGTTATGAATGAAACTCACCTCTTTGACAAACTTAACAAATTCTTTAATAACAATAAGTTGAAATGACAGCGGTTGGTTCGCTGCGCATACAAAAACGCTCGCACATGGAGCTGCTCGAACTCTGAACTACATCTACCGGGATCCGAAAAGGTTTCGGTTCGTACTCGATAACAGTTTTGGCGCTGGGTGCGCCCTCTCACAACAAATCCTCAAGTACGGAGGAAACATTGCTCGAAGCACAAAGGTGATATTGTGTGTATAATTTTAATGCCCATAGAACTATCATAACGCTGGCTGGCATATTTTATTTATTTATTTATTTATTCTAAATGTTAGATGTGTATTTTTTGCTTCTGCTAAACAATTGGACTGTGTTTTATTTAACCAATGTTTTATTCAAGATATTCTTATTGCGTTAAGAGCTAGTAAAGTATCTCTATTTTAATCACAAAACTCTGCTTTACGTATAGTTGGGGTTAGAATGCAGTTTTTGCTTTCTTATCTCGTCACAAATAGTTCACGGAAAGTTCGGTTATGGAAAAGTTAGTGCGCAGTAGGTGCCCAAGCATCTATCAGCGAATCAGAAAACGCCGCCGATAGTAAATATGTAGGTGAACATTTGTTGAAGTACTCGGAGTAAGAACGGACATCGCTGCATTGAAGCCAGCCACCCCCTTGTAATACTCTGGACACAGCTTCCTATCCACATACGTCCATCAATATCAATAGCGATTATTTACAATACTGTAAATATATAGTATTGTTCCAAATGAATTATAATTATAAGATCTTTATTAAAATTTCCGTACACATTGCTCTAGCCTCTTTTTTTACATTTGCACATTTACACTTTATACATTTTAATCACATTTCAACAAAGTGATATTGTTTTAATTAAGCAATATTTCTATTTATTTGAAAATAAGATTCGAATGAGAAGTCCAACCTTATGTCTTTCTGAACAAGCCTGCTCATAACTAATAAAATAACGGATGCATAAGCTTTTTTAGCATATTCAATTTATAAACTTTTGTGAATTATTTGACCTATTTGACTCTGAAATAAAACTACTGTCGTCTACATTTATTAACAACTTAAATCGATAATCATGAACTTCTATCAAACTTTTCTAAAATGCTACAAAATCAATCGTGCGACAAGTGCTGAATTTTAATGGCTTAATTAAGTATCTGATTCACATGGATTTCATGAAGCAAAACTGCACTTACGTCAGAGTTAATAATGGGAAAATTAATGATTCTAGAGCTCTGAATTTTTATTTTGCCCCAAATAGATTTAATAATAGTATCCCAAATGTACCGAGGCATGAATAACAAATCCTTCATCCTGAAATGTGAATGGTTAGATTTAAGCATTCTCCTAAGGGATTTGAATAACGAATCAATGTCTGGTGCAGCCTCTCAACCAGTGTTTTCAATGTATTATAAAAGTATTTTAACTTTTCAAAGAATAAATAAGTAAATTAATAAAATAACAATAATCATTGCATTATCAATGTATTTTGAAGTAAGAATTGTTGAAACACCAAGTAATATTTATTCTCAGAAAACAATATATAGCTATATTTCAAGAACTGTTCAAACTTAAAGTGCTATTTAAACTAAAATTTTGCATTTTGTTTTGAACGTCTAATATAGTACTGAGTGCTTCTTTAAGCGAGGCATTACTGGATGTATATAGTTTATTTCAAATGAAACAATATCTCCAGTTAAAATAACTAGAGAAAAAATTCTTATATTCCAAAACGGAAGATTTCTTAACAGTTTTTAAATTCCTCGAATGTTTACAAAAATGTTAGAGTCGTCACTAACGGAAATCACTAATCGCCTATCTGTATTAAAGTTTTACAGGCGACTTTTTCAAATATGTTTTATGCTTTAGTAAGGAATATCTATGGAGAATCAATCAATTGTATAAGTAGTAAAATTTGCAAAAGTAACTATTAAATGAATAAATGATACGCAAATATTTAAAAAGGATTATACTTTATTAAAACTAATTTCTTTATTTAAAGATGCAATGTACTGCAGTGATGGACAAATTTTAATTGTAAGGGCAATTAAAGATTAACAATTGATTAATTGTTAATTGTGGCCGTAACAACTAAGAATTGATCAATTGTTAATTGTAGTAGCAGCAATTAACAATTAATTAATTGTCAATTGTCATTTGCTACAGTTAACAATTAATTAATTTTCAATTGTTTTATGTGAATTTAAATAAAAACTAACAATTAAAATATGACTGGTGTGGGATCTCTTCATTTTTAGCGACAAATAGTAGGATATGTCCATTCTCGAGGTCCCCTACACACTGTACTAAAATTCATCAATTCCATCTGGTTTCAGCAGGTGGGCTTATTGTGTGTCCTAACACGTCCGGTATTATTTCAACACTCTTTGGTCGTCCTGCAGCTTTCCACAAAAAGCATTACGCTTCTTCATGACTGCAGCCTGCATTTCGGACAATGGCGTGTTTTGCTTGCTTAAAACTTTGTTCGCTTCCGCAGTTGCACATAGGCTTAACGTATGCTCACAGCACTGTAATTGAACAGGAAGGAAATTAGTATTCTCGGGATCATCTATTATTAATGATTCGTCTTCTTCACATCTGATTCAGAAGTGACTTCTGGTGGATGAAAGTCTGGCATAACTTCAACAATATTAATATTTGTTAATTTGACACCGAACATTTTGAAAGCTTATACGAAATTTCTACCATAATCCGTCACCGATTCAACACTTTTATTTGTATTGACGTCGAAATCTCCGTTAATTTCTTGAATTATATCGGATAGACGATCGTACCTGTGGGCGCCTTTGAATGTTTGACAAGCTAATGCTAGTGAAACTCTGCGTAGATCTTTTGCAATCCAGTGCGCTGTTACTGGAACTTCTCTTTTTGCTAGACCAAATATCTATTGTTGGGCACACATAGCCAACTTCTTTTTGTTCGGACTTTATCTTCGTCACTTGGCTTTCGTATTGTTTTTCGATACGATGTCCTAGTGTGCGTCGACTCATTAGAGTAAAGCCACTTTAGATATTTCCAAGTCCGTGAATATTTTTGAAAAATATGGATCGCCCACTGCACGTAATGGGATCATGGAGTGTATAAAATATTTCAAAATATTGTCATGGAATTATTCTTAGGTAATTTTATTCTCATTTGTTTTCTTTGTTTTAGTAGTTTTGGTTTTAACAATAGTATCACCTTTTTTCTGTACGTCAGTTTTCTTTTTACATATGTTTTGTACTCTTCAACGCTTTGGTTTCCGTGTTTACGCTTCAAGTGAATAAAAAAGTTCTTTGTACAGTTATGATATCCGTTAACTTCAGTGATTACATCGGTTGGACATTTCATACACCCAGCTGTGATTTTATTACCTGTAGACTATTCAAGTATGTATTTGAAAAATGTTCCATCAAGCAAGAGAAGTCGCTCTTGCGAAGATGACGAGCACAGCGGTGCCGTGCTCGTCATCTTCGCAAGTCCGACGTCAAGTCCGTCGGAAAAGTTGGTCCAGCGCAAAGTTGCTCGGATTTTCCCTTTAGTGTGATAAGGCCATTAATGTCCGAAACCGAAGTGCTCACCGACAAGTAGCTGCCTTCGTCAATGTCGTCTATCGAGGCCATTTTCGCTCACAAAATTGCCCCAGATTATTGTTCACACCAGCACTTCGCACAGGAATCGTACATAATGCGGGACTCGGTTGCAATAATAATAGAATACGTACGAGTAGTCTGGCAAGCGAATTATTTTGAAGAGAGAGATACGTAAATCTTCGCAATTAGGTTAAATTTTAGACATCTTTTAAATGATTCCGTATAGATAAGTAAGTTAATTGTTAGTTTTAATTGTTTCATAGAATAATTAAAAAGTTAATTGCAATTATTTTAATTGCGAATGATGATTAACACACATTAATCCAAATAATTTAATTGCAATCTGTAACTAAAAGTTTTATTGCAATTAATTTAATTGTAACTAATTTAATCGCAATTACTATTTTAGTCAACTAATGCGTTGATTAAAAAATTGATTAACGCCCAACACTAATGTACTGTCATGTGTACAAAGTGAGTGTGTGTATGTGTGTCTAAGAAGGAATGTAATTTTTTATTGAAATATCTTGAACACTTTACAACTAAGCAAAATAAATTGAATAAAATGTCGATTACAAATTTTATACATTTTTTTTTTAAATGATCTTACCTGCGAACTGCTTCATTTCTTGCTTAGTGTCAGATTTTGAAGATAACACTCGCAAAGAACATTGTACTTAGAACATAATGCAACATAAACATTTTGATTGTTTTCTATAGACAAAATAATGAAATATTCAAAAAAGATGGCGCGCTAGACAAAAGAAAGATGTTTCTAACCTGTCACCGTTTGTTCATTAGTGATATTCCAGTGGAGATGGTAATGAATTGTAAATTTTCATTTTGAGATGACAAAAATAAAAGAAACAACTTTATCCTTAAAATAAAGAACTTAAAAAAAATGTGAATTTGGTTTGCCTCACACACGTGTTCACAAAAACAATATTTTGCTAAAATAGGAGAGATTTGCGAAATTCCTACTGTAATTTCTAAATCAGAATTATTTGAATTACAAGATTTTAATTACATATTTATATTTCTATATCAGAATTTATCAGCTTTTTCTGGCTTATTAGCTTTTTCTGGTTCATTTTTCACTGCGATTGCTGCATCAAATATGCTGAAAGTGGGATTGAATCATTTTTGCTGTATTGAGTGAGGTCCTTGCCCAAACCATTATTCCACTGTCTTCAGGTAACTCTGTCTTTCAGTGTAGGATTGATGTTATCTGGTGCTTTGTTCCCTCCAGGTAAGCTGACGTCCTGAATTGTTCTCTAGTGTGAATCTGGACTCGTCTGTAAAGATTACAGAAGCCCATCGTGGTCTGATCCACGAAACGTGTTCTCTTGCCCAATATAAGCGGTCCCTTCTCTGTCGTTCGTTGAGAGGGGCACACACAACTAGTCGCTTTGCATACAGACCTGCATTATAAAGATGCCTTCGCACCGTTCTAGCTGAAATTCTTCTCCCTGATTCTACAGAATGGTCTGCAACAAGTTGCGACACAGAAATGCTTCTTATTCTTCGGGCCGAAGGAGCTAGAGAACGGTCTTCTGCAGGTTTTGTAGCTCATGGTCGACCTGGAATATGTCTTCTGGGCACAGACACTTCGGTTTGATATTGATTCCAGAGACGGTGGACCACACTGCGAAACACATGAAGAAGGCTAGTAGCATCAACCTGTGACAACGCCATTGCCATCCATCCGACCGCCCGCCACATTAACGAATCGGGCAAATGGCTTCTCTCAGACATTGCGGAACCTACTGTCTATTGTCAACGAATCTGCCAACAAAAGTTGTAAATAAACAAAAGTTGCACTCGTAATTACGAAAGCCTGATATTTGCATATTTTTCTTACTCATATATGCCTCCTGTTCTTTTCTATAAAAAAAGTGGTAGCTATCGTTTTTGCATAAACTTGCATAAAGTTCATTTTTATCCTTTATATAAACTAAAAAGTTTCATTTTTAGTGCCATTTTTTATGGGGAGCTTCGGAAAGCATGTTGTTTCTAAACTTTTGGAGGCCAGTGCATTTGAAAAATCAAACTGGTTCGCAAATAATCAATGTGAAAGCAAAATTCGCTCTATTGAAATTGAATAGGACTTTTTTAAGGTTACGTGCTAGGCCAAAAGTACAAAGTTATACAAAACTCAAAAAAACGTTTTTCCTCAAAAAGCCATCATAATGTCCATCAGTTCGAGAAAATATCCTACATAATATGAAAAAACAAGAATAAATAAACTCTGCCTTCGAGGGCGCCTCCAGAAATGTTTGATATTGCTTCTCGAAATCCTAAACATATATTACAAAAAGCAAGTATTTCTACCGTATAAAATTACTAAACAATCCCAAACGCAACTTTTATGCTAGTTACCAGTGCCTCAGACAAACAGAGCGACCTTTTACTCAATAAAGGATGACAGAAACTCTTAATTCAGTTATCAAGGAAGGATCTGTCGCTGCTGTATTTTGTTTTAGGCCCAAATGTAGTTACGAAAGTTCAAAACATTGTTATATATTTTGTAGAATAAGTTAACATTGTGAACAGTTTTTAGCAACTAAGTTGCCTAAATTTCGTTACACACCATTAGGTTCTGTAACGCTTTGTTAAAAGGTTAGCATTCATATATTAAAGTTAAAATTCACACTATTTGAAGAAATATTTGCGTTCTAGAATTACAGCAATAAATCTGTGTGAGTAAATCGCAGAATTGTTTTAACATTTTGTATCAACGCTATTATTTTTGCAAATCAATCAACTACTTTTTTCGAAGTAAAATAAACGGACTCAGTTTCCTGTCTCAAAAGAAAGTTAAAATTTCCTTTATTAAACTAGGAGAAACAAAAGAGATTAATCCAAAAAGTACTGTAATTTCTCATTCAACGCAATCCTAATTAAGCTTGTTCGCAAGCCTATGTTATGCAACATATTTTTATTTAAAAAATTGTTTTAATATTGTTAATAAATTCGGACCATCTTTTTAATTATTGCAAAGTATGCAGTCTTTTTTTCGTCTTCTGTTTTAAAAGCTAGGCTCAAGTTATGAATATTTCAGTGTCAAAAACTGCAGTTAATGCTTCATCCTGACAAGCCTATAAAAATTTGCGAGAAATAATTTTTTTTTCTTTTCTGTCAAGCTTTCAGAAAGCTTCTGGTAAATTAATTTTAACATTTTAAATGAAAGTCCCTTCATCTTCTTTAAAAGAAGTGACAATTTTATATCACAGAATAAATATTTTGACAAAGTGAAACTATTTGTTATATTTTAGCTTTAGAAATATATGTTTCTTCTGCATTTTTCGCTTGAGGTTTGTAAAAATAGTTATTTTTCGTCATACTGTGCGCGAAACATACTTGAAATATGCATTTATGAAATGCCAATAATAATAAAGCTTCTTCACTATTAAGGATTTAAGTTTTACAGGATTTTTTTGTTTTGTGATAAATTCATTGAAGTTATAATCTTCTTACCTTCATTTTGATCTTAGAAGATTTATTTTGTATTGAATTTCTATAATATTAATACACACACAAAAAAAGAATTTGTATGAATAGGGTATATTTTTAGGTAAACAATACAAAAAATATTAAACTCGGAGACAAATTTTAATTTAGTGTTATTTTACATAACGGAAAGAACTAGATACGAGTATGAACAGACAACTGTTGTTGAGTCTTCTATTTATATGATATACTGGCCACCTCCGCCGACTAGATGGTTCGCCATCTTAATAAACCTTGTGCGGAGAGAACCATGTTTCTCATCGGCTTCCTTGGCACGGAAATCTCTCTGATTCTGAATGGAATTTAAAATTAAGGTAGTTTCAAACAGGGGGCGGCCCTAGGAGAAGCGGCGCCCCCTGATAACATAAAAAAGATGCCCCCATTTATGCTTTACTTAGCTTTTGAGTTCGAAATGACGCCCCTTTGAAGCCGGTGCCCCGATGCGATGCTTACCTTGCTTACCCTGGTTAGAAGAATAAGATGGTTTGATGATAAGATGGGTTGATGATAAGATGGGTTGATGATAATTATTTCCGTTCTATATTAATTCTGAAAAGCTTCTGGATATATTGCCCGTTATCAAAAAACGGAAAAAAACCAAAAAAGTAAGAAAACCTTAAACACTTTCAGATTTTAAATACTCACTAAAGTGCTATATATTAAAACCGTATCATAATCGATGTGTCTTCCCTATTTTTTCCTTATTCCATTAAGTTGGAAAGTGTATAATTATTCATGAGTGTGATTGAACAAAATTAAAATTGATATCTCTAACATCATTTTTCTGGATGTAATACAATAGAAATAGAATGGGGAAAGTTTCGCAGAAAAATGCTCATTTCGAACTGAATGAAAGTTTCAAGAACTTACTCAGGTGTATTCTTATCCACACTGTTAGAAATTTTCCTGAAATAAACGGTCATTGTCTGGCAGCAATGCTACCGGAAAATAACCGTTTATTTCAGGAACTTGTCGGAGAAAATGGTTAATTTCCCTTCACGTGGTATCTTACGAAGCGGTTTCTGTCCGTTATTTTCAGGAGGGAATTCTTTTTTTTTCCTATTAAAGAAAGGTATTTTTTCCCCTATATTACAAAGTTGAATTTTAAGCATTATTTAAAATTATGGAATCAGGTTTTGTATCACATTGAAGGATATTATGCCTTATTTTCTAATAATCGACATTATTGGACAAAACCAGGTACCTACATATTTCAAAAAAATAATTAATTTACCCTAGAGCCCAGAATACAGTTTTTATACATTAAAAAAATTGTCATTTTTGAAATCAACGTTCTAATTCATTCAAATACATTATAATACAATCAAATAGAAATTGAAGCACTTTATTCATGTAGTTATTTTACGCGTGAGAAAAAGCTGTCCTAGTCCAACTTTTTCATATATGTACATGTGTGTGTGTAGGTAAATGGATACGCATTCTTAGTTGTTAAAATATAGATTTAGCTTTTTGTAGCTGAACCAAAAGCTGCAATCATAATAATAATATTTTTTTGGGGGTTGGGGTGGGGTGGAGGTGGTCTGGTGGTAAAACACCAGAGTTGTTATAAAAAAGTGTACATACATATACATGTAATTTTATAATTAGCGAACAGCTAAAAATATGTTTGAATTATTCGTTTTCTTCATTTTTTATTATCCGAACTATAATCTATGAATATTAGCCCAAGAAAATAAATTTTAAATTATGGCAAATACATTAAATATACCTTTATACAAATTTTTTTTAAATAAATAAAATATAATTTTACTATAGTCTCTAGTTATAAAACGAGTACAGTCAGAATACAGAAATGCAATCATGGTTAAACCAGCTGAGATTTAATTAAAGTAGCAACCGAATTTATTTACATGAAAAAGGTAAAATAGTAATTACTCACTTTCAATGGAGATATCATAACTTTACTTGCTTTACAACAGCTGGAATTTCATAATCCAATCGTAAGAATCTATGCCCATTAAAGCAAAATCTTTACTGAAAGCATCCCCTCCATATTTAGGTTGCATTTATTTCACAACACTGAATATGAAAAAGTTGCATTTGGTATTCGGATATAAAATAAAATTATCAGAAGCGAATACACCCTGAAGTAAGCACCCACAGGAAAAAGGACTTAGCATTAAGTAAAATACTGTACTCCAATTATCTGCAGTCGTCTGTTACATGCGTAATACGACGATATTTTTGTACGTTTAAGGGATTCTTACACCAAACTGAACTGCAGGCAGAGTCGCTGAGTGAGCAACGAACATCTTGCATGCAAAATTGCCAAGATCAGCTTTACGGGTATTATTTTGATTACGAGCGGAAGTGACTCGGTGATATATCAGTAGTCCAAGATCGCAGGTGCCAGAAAGAGAACGGGAAATGTCCTTTTAGAACTGGACTTTCAGAAGAATCACAGATAATTTACGTTTTTTTAACAGAATTTCCGTTAAAAAACAGCAAAAGCCCTTTGGTTTTCTCGAAAACGAAAACCGACAGTAAGTTTCTTGCTTCACCAGGCCGAGCGCATCTCCACCAAACTCTTCCAGTACCCTCGTGTATGCGCGCAAGACACCTCGGAAATCACTGCTCTGTAACAGAACTCTAAAGCATGCTAAAGAAATCTACACGCTCATCCTTGCAACAAGGCAGAGCCTTCAATCTCTTCGGTAGCAAATGGACTGTTTTCCGCTCTCCATTCCAATTTGATATCTGCACATTTCTTCTATTTTTAAAAATAAATTTAAAGTGATCATTTGAATAATTTTAACTTATCACTGGGCAGAAATAAAATAAGTGTGAAAATTTAATTACACATATCTTAACGAAAAAAAAGACATTTTTAAAGTATTAAGCAGAAGTTGTAGTTTTTGAGGTAGAACACAAGAAAGGAATAATAAAGTTTAACATCTTCATATCCGAAACAAATCTAACAACTCAACTTAAAGATTAATCTCATAATTGTTCATAAAAAGCATACTACATCTTAGGGTATGTTCCAATAATTTTTCGAATAAAAGATTAATTTTTTCAATCTCTATTTCAGTATTAAAAATTGTTATCACCCGTAAACAACAGCACTTTAAATTATGCCCTGCAAGTTCTTTTCAGGTATATGAATTTCGCAAAAAAACAAAATTATTTACAAACTCAGCTTAGAAAATTTCAATAGCGTTCAAATATTCTTTTGTGTAACAGCAAACAAAAGTAAAATAACGGCAAGCAAAAATTAATGTGTGCGTGAATGTGCAGAATTTACACAGTCACATACTTTAAAATCATTTATTCAAAATTAAGGCATCGGCGCATATGTTCGTAAATTTAGAACTACAAAAAATCTTAAAATAGCTTCTTTTAATTGTGGAAATACAAAGTTCCACTATTAAAAAAAGGGCTCTTTAAGATTTTTTGGACCTCTGAAACTAAGAGGATAACGAAAAAGTAAAATAAAATATAATTTCATTTTTATAGAGCTTTATAAATATAAACTTCACCTTTTCATCACCAGTGTGCAACATTTTGCAATCGGGCCAGTATTTGAAACGTTTTTTTTGGCGAACAGCAAAAATACCACATGTCAATTTGAAGGATATCAGCATTCAATTTCCTGTTATACGGTAAAAAATATTCTTTTTTACTGTATAACAGGTAAACATCCCTAATCATTGAAAAAAAATATTTCCATATTTTGGCTTAAATAATATTCTTTTTAAAGCCAAAATATGGAAATATTTTTTTTTAATGATTAGGGATTCATAACTTCGTCTTCTAAGAATTTTTAAATCGAAATTCCGTTCTCAGTTTGCTTTATTCTCCTAAAAATATTTTTTGAATAATGCTGAAGAGACAAAAAAAGATTACTTTATGAAAATTCGAAAAAAAAAAACTAAAGAAGAAAATAGTTGTCATATTCTTCCAATGAAACCCATCTTGGTTACTTTGTGATAGAAGAGAAATACTCAAAAGATACGAAGAATTTGAACGAAAATCTTCGCTTTCACCCTCCCATGTATTGACCTCCCCCAAAGCTGCTTCAGTATCTAACGACAACCGGATTGTGTGAATATGTACACTAACTGATACCAGTCAGTATCAGTTTGCAGCAGTTATGAAACGGCACACAAATACAGCAAAAACCTGCATGAATTCCAAGGAGGAACTCTGACTAGTGTGAGATATCTCGATGAGATCCTTGATCCATATGTCCGCCCATATGCCGGTGCAATTGTCAGTGATGTCATTCTGATGGATGATAATGCTCGACCTCACCGAGCTGTAGTTGTTGAGGAATATCTTGAGGGTCTTGGTTTAGAGTGAATGGAATGGCCTGCTCAATCTCCAGACCTGGATCCGATACAGCGCCTTTGAGAGTATCTTGTTAAGCAGGTTGCTGCTTTAAGTCCACCTCCAGGGTCTTGAAAAGATCTGGAACAAAGCTTACTCCGTGCCTGGTCTTAGGCTCCCATTTCGGTAACCGAAAACTTAATTGACAGCACGAAAAGGCTATGCCGCCAATGCATTCAAGCTAGGGGTTAGCATATCACTTATTAAAATTCATTTTTGTTATGTTTCTATGACATTTTACCACATGAAACTGTTATATATTATTTTTTACAAGAATGGACTTTTTGAGCGAGATTGCTCTTTTTCACTGCAAATCATTGTTTGCGATTTTCTTATGTGAACTTCTATCTTGAAGTCAACACATAACTGTTTTCTGGACATGTCATGCAAATTGGCTTCTTATATTCATTCATTTGCAAATTAGGCGCAAAAAGCCGGCTGTTCCTTAACTTTTGGAGGCCAGTGTACATGAAATTAATTTTGTTATGTTAAAAAGTACCTATTATGTGCTCGATACTTTGTATATAACTATAGTAAATTGGAGTGCAATCAGTATTTTTTACAATAATACACGGTGCCCGAGAATTCTTGGACACTTTACAGTACCAAATTCAAAAAGTCTATTCTTACGAACCGTTTCTTCGATTGATGGGCGGCTTACAAAACTGGTAAATTTTCGTTTCCTATTATTTTGTTCCCAAAAATGTGATAGGTAAAGCTAAGTTTCAAGGACTTTATCAAGAGATTCAAAATAGCTTAATGGATATGGCAACTGTGCCATAAATTTGGCAATGTGATTTTTCAGCAAGACGGCTCACCTCCAAATTGGTCAACCTCAATCAGCATTTCGCAAATAGGGGGATAGATCTCGGGGCCAATTCAGTGGCCTCCTTGAATGCCGTATTTAACCACTTTGCCTTTTTTCATGTGGGGTTACGTCAAAAATATTGTTTTCAGGATTACTTATCCAAATATTCAGGAACTAGAGAAGCGAATCACGGATCTTATTCATTAAATAACTCCTCAGATTCTTTCAAAAACTGGGATTAAATCGAATATCGTTTAGATGTTGTAAGAGCCACCAAAGTATTTCGTATTGAAAGCTATCAATTTTGTTACGTATGCAGCTAGTTAGCAGATATATTTTAAAAATACTACGCTTAGAATTATTTTTTTTTTAGTTTTACGGAATACCCAACAATTCTCGGGCACTTTGTAAATAAAAGGCGTATAGCAAGAGAAAAAAATCGACAAGACAAACTTATATCGTCTCTGTATAACCTCCCAGCAAATTAAAATAAGCTGTTGCATATATTTCTATTTTCTTCAGTTTTATAATAATTAGAACTTATATTCGGACCTGGTCCTTAGGCTTTCAGAATAAACAAGTCGTAACACTGAACTGTGTTAAGATGAGCCGAGTAACATAAAAAGAAGGAATCATTTTAGCATTGTCTTCGTAGATAGAAGCCCAAGGAAATACAATATAAATGTAAATGGCGTCGTCTGAATGTTTAAACCTGACAAGACGTAAACTATTCTGCGCATTTCAAGGCTTAAAGCTCTTATATCAGAAAACCAGAGGAAAATGAGATTCAGCAAGCATCAGTTTAATTCATAAATTAAATGCCAGTGTCCAATTTTCTAAAGATAATATCTTTCTTAAGAAGTCAGAATTTCTCAGTTGCTTGATTTTAATATGTAACCAGATTTATTTTAATTTTTTTCTAATAAACTTGCGTTAAAAATAATCTAGTTAATATAATACGAAATTTAATCATCTAGTTGAGGAAAAAAAATTGAAAAGTACATTACATAAAACAGTATCGCATATGTTGCTTTGAAATTTTAAATTTCTAGTTACTAACAGCTATCTTTTATGTAAAGCTTAGATCTTTTACTCTCTGCCAAGTTATTGAGTAGAAAAAGGTATCGAATGAAATCAAGTCGTATAGTTATGCGAAACATTGAAAGATTAGAATGAGTTACTGACTTACTGTGACTCAGTTCCGTTTCCTTGTGTGTACCACTCCAAAATAAAACTTAATAAAATCCACAACGTTTGTACGATACGCTTAAAATCTTTCATAATCATTTAAAAAAGTATAGAAAACAATCTGCGCTAGTTTAAAAATCCAAAAATCTTCCCGCCCGCTCAATTTTAAGCGATTTTCCAGAAATTTAAGCTCCTTTGTAAATGCGAGAGTAAGAAAATTAACAATCTGAGAGACAAACCCAGGAATCGCAAGTGATATTGACGTCATATGGATGTCACGGTTAAAAATATTTGAAGGCAAAATCGCGATTCCCATTCTTTTGAAATAGTTTTCCGAGATTACCTAGTTTTACGCAAATAAAATGATTTCCTCTGCATGGAGCATTGGTGTGAGATAGTACCTACCAAAACGGAATCTATCGAATGCGAAAATTCTCCCAAAACACATTCATCACATTTACAGAAGAACATGTGATTCCAATTGCGGTATACAATAAAAGTTTAAGATGAAGTTAAATTTTGGTGGACAAAGATGACTTTTATTGAGTGTAGACATATTTTTATCAAGTGTTTTTCTAGCACCCGTTGCTGCTGCCACAATCGGCTTCATTTTCTAATTTTACAGTACTATGGGAGCACATACACACTCGTCCGATCAATGTGAAAGAAGATCTTGGAATTAAGAACTCTCTCAAATTTTCATGTAAAGGTAGAAGGGGATACACTAATCCTAATATATAGTTAAGCTTATCACTACTCATCGACTCTTTCGAAATCCCGGTTCAATCACTCCAATTCAAAACTTTTACCATCATTTCTCTCTCTCTCTCTCTCTCTCTATATATATATATATATACATATAATCCGTATTACTTTCAAAATAATCTGTATTACTTTAAAAATCAGAAAATCTAGCTGTTCCTTAACGTTTAAGCGATTTTTTGTAATTTCCATCTCTTTTATAAATCCGAAATTTTAAAAATAAAGTTTTCAATTCATAAAAGAATTAGGTATCGTAAGTGATAGTGACTTCATTTGATGTCTCGGTTGCCAGGCTTTGAACGGAAAATTGCGATTCCCATTCCTCTGAAATAGTCTTCGAGACACTACCCAATTTAAACTTTTTTCACAAATAAAGTGATTTATTTTTCATGAAGCATTCATATACAAGGGAGAACACCCGCAAGGGAAGTGTAATGCCTTTGACTTCCTAGGTGGCGTATCGCTCGTATTTATATTTTTTGTCAGGACTGTTTTGGGTGACAACTCAACTTAACTGAGTTCGATGATGGCCTTCTATTATTATTGATGTTTGGTGTTCTGTGACAGATGTTTATTTGTGTAAAGAAATGTGTGCTAATAAATTGTGTTCGTGAAATAAGTTCTGTTCATTTGCGTAATGACAGAAGCCGAGCGCTAAAGCGTTTTATAGCTGAATATCCTCGGGGGACCAGAACCACATCACCAAGCACCAATAGTTCTTGAAAACTAACAGATAAAATTACAAACTTTTGCCAGCAGTACCAGACTAAATACAATTAATTATATTAATAAATAAATGCGTGCAAGACATTTTACAATCTCTATATAAAAGAAAAATACGAGGTATATCCACAAAGCAAGTTCCTTTTCTATTTTTATCCGCGGCAGCGCTGCGATCGCAGTTCCGAGCATGCGCGGCAGTTACTCTGACTCAAGGAGAAGAAATGCACGTCATTTTCAGATCGCTACTGCCGACGTGTTGTTTATAATGTCAGCCTTAACCCATTAGCGCCAAATCTCCCGTTACAGGAACATTTATTATATTTTTTTTCTTAAATTATTTTAACGCAATTTACGAAATACACATTTTATATAAACATTTACACTATATAACACACCCTATAGTGTAAATGTTTATATAAAATGCGTATTTCGTAAATTGCGTTAAAATATTTTAAGAAAAAAAAATATATAATAGATGTTCCTGTAACGGGAGCTTTGGCGCTTAGTGGGTTAATTGAAAATGCCGCCGCTTGTGAAATCAGATCTGTGACTACGAGACCATTAACACAAATACAGAACAAGCGCCGAGAATTACTGTCAAAAGGTGTTGTTTTTTTGCACGATAATGCCTGACCTCACACTGCGAACGTGACTAAACAACGCCTACAGAAATTTGACTGGGACGTGTTTGATCATCCTCCGTACAGCCCTGACCTCGCCCCTAGCAACTTTTATATCTTCTTACACCTAAAATCTTTCCTTGGTGGTCAACCCTTTAACGATGAGGACGAGCTGAAAGAACATGTTACCACATGGTTGAAAACACAGGCGGCAGAGGAATACAAAAACTTGTGCCACGCTATGACAAGTGCCTAGGAAATTTCGGAAGCTATGCAGAAAAGTAGTTTAACAGTTGTAGATTTTTGTACAGTAAATTTGTTTCTGTATCTGTTCACGTTTTTCTTATATAACCAAACGGAACTTACTTTGTGGATATATCTCGTAAACCGAGACAGCCAGCATTGAATATTAACAGAAAAAACAATGTGTGGGGCAAAGATAATATAAAAAGCTGTACATCAACAATACGCGATCAAGCATCTAGCCATTCTCAAAACATGATCACATATTATAACATATATAATATGTTTCTCCCCCATTCTTTACCTTTATTATATGCGATTACCGAGAGGCTGTTAAAGCAAATCAAAATATCTCAAATCCGAACAGTTTCCGCTAACACACACGTTTTCAGAAGAACATGCAATTCTGATTATAGTAACTAGTAGAATTAAATTTGAATATGAAGTTATTTAACTGAAAAAATAGATTGAGTAATTTTTTTATCCGTTGTAAATGTATTTGTTTTTTAGAGTTCGTAGTCATTAATTGTTATAACAACGTTACGTTGTTTATATTTTAGCGTGCCATTGTAATTGTACGTTCTTCACAACAGTCTTATATACCATACTGTAGATGCCTTCGGGTCCTGAAAAAGAAAGACAACAAACTCCTATTTGATGAAAAGCTACATTTTACACTCTACAGACACATTCATTTCATAATAATGGAAATATCATGCAGTATAGAGAAAAAAAATATTGTATCAGGAATGAAATATAAATAAGCATTTGATAAACATAAGTTATAAGAAAAAGCAAATAACCTTTAAAACAATAATTTACTCTATGCTCGTGTAGTTAAAAAAATATCACTGAAAAATAATGTTTTGTTCATTTCAACAAAATTTTTTCGGCGTGACATTGTTTGATATTTTTTTGTAATTTTTGGCATTTTAATCAATAGATTTGTTTAATTAACAAACATTTTGAAGATTTTTTTGCAGAATATTCAAAATTTTTATTGAGTATGAAACGAAATATTTATTCAACGTTTGTTTATTCAACGAAACATTTTTTTTCATATATCCACGTTATTCGGTTTAAATAGCGTCAGTCATTTTTTAAATTCAATAAAACATATTGTATTAATTTTTCATGTGTTACTACAAAGAACAAAAAATATGTTGATTTTCATTTGAAGAAATAATCTTTGATAATAAATTTACTCCAATTCCTATATTTTCATTTCATCAAGCCAATTCTGACAATTTGGCTGTTTTCAGATTATGTATTTTCTTTCAAATTTCCCGTATATTTTCTCTAGTTTCTTTTAAAATTCTCTTTCATTTAAGTCATCCTTACTTCAAATCTATGTGTTTTGAAAAGACTAGAAGACATCTATCTTGGAAAAATATAACACATTGGATATGGAAAAATACATATATTTATTCATATTGCATATACTTTTGAATGAACATTTTCTTTTTTACCTTACTGAGGGATAGAACTTTTTTAAAACAGATTTCAATGCAAATGTTTTAGATTTAAGACGTACTGCTTTATTTATTACTAGCTGCGTGCCCATTCTTCGCACGGTAGGAAACGAAAATTTTCCTTACATGTGTAATTAGAAATTATTCGTGATGTGGAATTAAAAAAAAAGAGCAAAATTATTTGACTCTTGATGTAAAGTTTGCGTCATGAGTACTAACCTGATTGCAGTATAATGACTCAAAAAACTACGTCAGTGTCATTCCATTTTTAAAAAAAGTTCAAGTAATCTCCTCTGTTGAAATTACTGCGGGATATATTAACGCAAATTCGAATTACTTTTCGTTTAGTTGGTTGTAAGACAACCGTTGAAAAAGGATAAACACTTTTAATTTCATGAAATATTTATTAACGTAGTATATTGTGATTTATTCATATTATCTTTACAAATCTAATAATACTACCTATTACGTACATTAATACTATCTATATTCGCTTCTCCCTCTTCAAGGCTCCCTTAAAAGAAACACCTTAGATTATTTGGCCTCAATGGGATCTTTTGATTCTGTGGCGATTCTTTGCAATTTACGCATTAGCATAAATAATAATCATTTCACATAATGGTTGCCATTAAGGAAACTCTCCATATATATTTATATTATACATAGTTTTATAAGATTGGCGTATTTAGTGCCGCAAACCATTTCATCTTACTGTGGGGAGAAAATATCCAAGGGGTGCCATTTTAAATATCCATGTATCTAATATAGCGATATCTTTTATATCCTCCATAGTCCTGTCTCCTGAAAAACATCAAACTGTGTAATCTCGAGAAGCTACTTATTCCCACTTTAATTGTGACAGGGCGTTAGAGTTGCAGAGTTTATAAATTTCACGCATTTTTTTTAAATTTATGACGTCACTGTTTGACTGCCGTAAAGGATACCCCGGTAGGTTGAGGGGGTTAATTTCGATATTTCGCATAGTAGTTTTCAAACGGTACCATTAAAACTTTGCGTTATGTACACGCTTAAACCCAAAGAGCGAAAAAAACCATACATCGCGGAGCGATCAGTTTCCATGGAAACCGACAGGTTTTTCCGCGAAAGTGCTCATTAAGTAATCTTTTTTCTGAGAACCTCTTTCTTCCCTTCCCGTTTTTTGGAGAACTTCCGTCCTCGTTTATTGTTATATTCCGCTCCGCTCTTGTGGTCGAAAAACGCTCCTAAAGGAGAAACTCACTTTTGAAAACTGGCTCACTTTTCGCTCCGACTGATCGAATTTCACTCGTTTGGTTTAAGCGTGTAGGACCTTTATGGAGGAACGTAATTCAACGTTAAAATAAAGCTATACTCGCAACCTGCATGCGTATGTTACACAACGCCTGCTCCATAATTAAATGCCAAAAATAAAAATAGTAAATAGAAAAAATTTAATATATCGCGCTTTGAAACAATCTTTCTAACTTTTAAAATGAACATTTTCAGGACCGTGAAGACATTTCAATTTTTAAATAAGCACCGGATTAAAATACCACTTCTAATAATAATAATCGTGAATTTCTTAGTTTATTTCTACAGTAAATTTTAATCAAAATATCGTCTCCCTGTGTTGAAAATAGAGCTGGAATAAATAAGTTAAAATTATGGCGTAATTTTTGCGTAATTTTTGCGTATCTTAAAGCATTTGACGTCATAGATCCTCAAATGCGAATTGAAATTCTGATATCCCATTTAAAAACTCGATTGGTTGAAAAAAAAAACCTTTTTTCTAATCCTTTCTGTGGCAACAACCGAACATAAATTCTCGTGCTGTGATCGCAATGTAATGAATGGCGTAATATCGCGTTGATGCTATTAAATTCTAAACATTAGGCTGCATTAAAATTCGTAAAAAATCATCTAATTTACATAATTTTTTCGTTTTTATTTTAAAAGAGAGAAAAAAGAATGTTTCACGATTTGTCAAAATATCTAAAAGTTATGACGGATAGAATTCAAGATGCGACAGTTTTAAAATTATTTCACGAAAAAATACGCTAAGCAGATGCTTAGTAAAAAAATTCCTAAAAATCGGTAAATCATGTTACGTATTCAGAACAAACTGTTTTTAAAAGAAAATTTCCTCCTCTATCCGATGATACAAATGCCGTTTTGCTGCGAGCGTAATTTCCGCCGTTATTACGAATTAGGAGAGAAAGAATGCCAAAAATCGCATAAAACATAAAATAAAAAAATTCTAGGTCGAATTTTGAAAAGATCGCTTCCAGGTGCACAACTACATATTTACATCTTCCCGAGTACCAAATTTGGTGTTTCTAGGTGTAGCCGTTTATCCGTAACGCTGCCGACAGACACACACACATACACCCACAGACACCTTCTTTTATAATAAGTAGAGAAGAGTGAATTTAGTTTTTACTGAAACATTTATGTATTTTTAAAAAGTTTGTTGCATATTTTTACCGCTTCCGCGCTAACGGATTTATTTAATAATCAGTGGTATAAACTTTACGTATTCATCGTTTTCTCCATCAAATATTAGTATAAAACTAATCGAAAGTTAAGGTTTAAATATGAAAAAATACAACTCCATTCGTGTAAATATCTCAACTGCATTTGAAACTAAATATGAGTTCCCACAATAGTTTCAAATGCATACATAATGAATTCAACTTTTGATCATGTCCATTTGTACAAGCCAGCGATAAAATGTTTTGAGTTAATCTCCGCTGGTAGAAACTCGCATATTTCTGCAATATCTGCAAATTACATGCTCAAACTCTCAAAGGAAATTTAAATGCGAAAACGTAATAGTAAATTCAAAATATCTCACCAAACCTGCCAGAAACGTATTTAACTTTCATAATGAATAAGTCGTAATCAATAAATTCTGTAATCTCTGGGTATTCAGCTCTCAAACCACTCTTAAACTGGATAAAGGTACGATGTTGAAATGGATAAAATATTCATCTTGATCATCGGTGCCGATGCTTGAATTAAAACGCTGTCTTATACAACATGTGATATGTTAAAATTCTCAGTGTACAGGAAGCAGACAGTTAAGGCTATATAAATTTTGGATATAGTTTCCCTAGAAAATTCAGTGCAATTTCTGCTACATCCTTACAAAAATTTATTGCTAAATATTTTCTCCTGTTTTAGGGTCCAGTTTTTTTAGATATTTTATACAAAACAAAATAAAACTACGTCAATAAAAGTTCCTCTTGTTAGTTTTCAAAAAGTGACGTATTTGAAATTTTTATACGGTCCTAGTACGAGAAAAGTCCAAGTTAGTAAAATGTGTCCCATACACTAATGATGCGATGAACAAAATTTAAGCCTTTCATCATAAAACACTCGAGGGATTTCTTTAAACATATATGGTCAAGAGCTATAGAAAAACTTGAATGCAAACGTTTATTTCTAGTTTTAAAAACTCATTTTCTTTCATTATTCCTGTAAAACCTCTGAAACGTGATCATACGGCATGATATTTTCCCTTCGAGATTCATTGAAAAGAAGTGTAAGTCAGAATATAATTTATCTTTGTACCTCTGAGACATTTCAGGATATATTTCTCAAATTTTGTATGTCACCTCATTAGTGTATGAGGTATATTTTACTGATTGGAATATTTTTGTGTAGGGGTCGTATACAAAGTTAAAAACATTCACATTTAAAAAATTAACGAAAAATCTTTTTTTTTTCTTGTATAGTATTTTTTACCACCTCATTTTAAATATTTTTTTTAATTTAAACTGCCCACTTATCGTTAACAGATAAAGAATTCAAGCATGATGCGATCTTTTTTGGACAGTTTGTATTATCACCAAAATTAGGTTCACTTCACTGTAATTTTTTAATTCGAAATCAACATAAAATTCATTTTTTTTTACCATTTTTTTTAGCTCCGACTATACAGTTGGAAAATATTAATAGTAAACTATTGAATTAAATTATATTTTTGCTGAATGAAGAACAAGTTAAATGTTTAAACAAAATTTTAAAAAATATTTACACATATATAACTATCAGTACTAATATATTTACGTGAAAAGAATGAAATTTTATTAGTAATACAAACCATTTATACCTCATAGCGAGCTGAATCTGTAAAAGAAATTTTTTTGTTCCCCATAATAACATTTTTGGATGTAACAATATTTAAAAATAACTTTTATCGCCTTTAAACTCATCAAAATGTTATTAAGACAGAGTTTTCAAATTTTGAAAATAAATTTCTACATTTTTGCGTTGACAAGAAACTTTACATTAAACTAATGAATTTCTTTAAGTTCATCATATCATCTAGGAATAATTTATAAGAATTTGAAAAACAGCGTGAGGAAAGTTTTATTTCTCATTCAGCGGTCTGAGTGATGATTTAAAGAGATTAATAGTGAATAAGAATATTTCGGAAAAGCTAAACATTGTATAATTTTTATTATAAGGAATTGTCATTTATCAAATCATATTGTATGAAAACTGTATCTATTTTAACACGCTTTTATTAGCTTCACCTGTATGTATGTTTGTATGTTTGTATGCTTGTATGTTTGTAACCGACTCTTTTAGACTGTATGAAAACTGTATCTATTTTAACACGCTTTTATTAGCTTCACCTGTATGTATGTTTGTATGCTTGTATGTTTGTAACCGACTACTTTAGACTCGATTTTTACCCACTTTAAACGGACAGATTTAATTCAAACTTTGTACATTTATCAAGAACCGGTGACAATACAATAATTTTATAAGATTATCCTGATCAGGATCGCCAGGATTAAATAATTTCCTCATTTCTTATCCTGATTGAAAGTAGGACACTTCCAAACATTACAATCTTAAGAAAACCTTTTCTCTGGCGTGAAAGTATAGTGGTTAGTACATTGCGTTGTGGCCGCAATAACCCAGGTTCCAATCTTGGTCACGACAACATGTTTTCTTTTTTTTTACAAAATATCGTCATCCGTCACATTATGGAAGAGTTGAGTACAAGAGCATGTTAAGGCCATTCTTTTTAACACGCTTTTATTTGTTGATTAGAGACCTATTTTTCCTTTTTAGTGAGGAAGATAGCATTTAACTGCAGGTTGATTTTGGTGCACAGCAGGGACGTAGCCGGAGGGGGGGGGGCTCAGGGAGCTTCTTCCCTCCCCGAAATGGGGCCCTTTACTTAGCTTACAATTGAACTTTAGCTTTAAATTTGATACCCAGCCCACCAATAAAATCCTGGCTACGCCACTGGTGCACAGTGAAAATAAATTATCTCTTTGTACTTTCCAACTAAGTGCGCCTTTGTGTCTTATGAGAGATATCGAAAATTAAAATTAAATTTTAAATACATACAGTTAAAAATAACTATCAGGTTGTAACGAAAGTTTTCCGCCAAATCTGCCTGAAAAACTCACTTCTAACTCCTTAGGTAACTGTTTATGAACTTTCGGTATCAAACCTGCACAGTGTCACATGATACAACAATAGTACTTAACGCTGTACTCATAATTCGTTGATATTCTGTAGCTGACTTTTTGCAACACAACTGGAAGTAAATTATGGTTCTAATCCTCTAGAGTGATAGCGTCATTTCAGACACCTTGTACTTAATGATAACTATATTTTTTACAGATTTCACACCATAGTGTTATAAAGTAAGTCTCTTTCTCCCAAATGCCAAAAATCGTTTAACAAAATATGAGCAAATACGCCAACGCGAACTGTGTGCTGACGATGTTTGAGGTGGCGGGAAACTTTCGTTACAACCTAATAAAAATCACGCTTTTATAGCAAATCAAACTAAAAAGTGAAAAATAAATATAGTTTAAAAAACCAAAAAACACGCTTTAGTGATAAATTGAACTAACTAAAAGGCGAAAAATAATTCTTAATATAGAAATAAATTAATGAACGAAAACTAATATTATTGTGAAAAAAGCGTGGGGTGCTCCATATATCAGTTCTTGAGAATACTCGATCGGTACGATTAGTACAAAAATGATACAAAAAATATAGCACAAAGCACCCCACGCTTTTTTCACAATAATATTAGTTTTCGTTCATTAATTTATTTCTATATTAAGAATTATTTTTCGCCTTTTAGTTAGTTCAATTTATCACTAAAGCGTGTTTTTTGTTTTTTTAAACTATATATTTATATTTTATTAAATATACATATAGTGAGTTGGAAATTTTTATTTTTACATCTGCATGTACAGTTTAAATTTATCACTTTGTATCGTCAATTTGGAAATCCACAGCATGCAAAATAAAATTATTAATATATAAATTCATCATGGTCTGTTAAAATTCATTTATGGTAGTTTCTGATACAATAACGTAATCTTAAAATAACTTTTAAAAAAATTAAAAGGTTGTGTTATTTTATTAATATTTTAAATTAAAACTGTATTTTAGCCTTCAGCAGTAGAATTATTAATTAGTGATAGAAGCATTAAAAGTATATTTTTAGGAAAACTAATGGTTGTTTGAAAACGTTTTAGCCGGTATTAAAATTTGCTTAGTTGATAAAAATTGCAAATTAAAACCTGACTTTATCACTGAACAAAAACAACAAAAATAAATTCAGCATTAAATTTAAAATTGCGTGATTATCACCATGAACATAGATGTTGGGTTAAAAAATATTTTAACCAACCATTTTGAAACATCCAGACATAAATTTTCCTTTTGTATCTGTAACTACTTCGCTTCTTCAAGAGGATAACAATTAGCATATAAATAATTGTAATAATTTATGAATGATGGATTAATAAATCTTCGCTAGTACTGAAACTATAAATCGCCGTCCTATACCTGAAATAGATTACTGTTCAGGCATGCACTTAGTCTCTACAATATAAAAATTATTTTATATATATGAGCTGGCGCATCTGTGTTGTTAAATTACTAACTTTTCAATTTGAAAATTTGGTATTAATCTGAATCAAACATATTTTTCGATTTGAAAACCTGAAACTCATTCTGAGGCAAAGATATACATGTAAATTTTTAACTTTACCAATATTTACATACTAGTATTATACAATACCGATTTTTTTGTGAGAAATATATGACTATGATATCGTTTGCAAAAACGCATTTTTTCCTACATTCATGTTGAAAACTATTTTAGATATACCAACATAAAAATTCAATCAGATTTAGAGAATTAAATTTATTATTATTCACATATAATTCACTTTCAGTGAAGAAGAAGTCTTTACTTATGAAACCATCATAATAATTTAGTCTTGAATGCTTTTTTGAGAGACTTTGTATACATTGTAAAGTAGCAATAACAATAATTTAAAACAATTAATACCTAAAAATTTGTAGATAAACATTTACCACCGAGAAAATATCTCGCCGAATTGAAACATATATAAATGTTTTAACTCTTATGGAGTTGTGTGTGGACACTTTAAAATGCACAATATCTGAAATTTATTATATTAGGTTGTAACGAAAGTTTCCCGCCACCGCAAATAGGGTCTACGCAAACAGTTCGCGTTTGCGCGTTTGCTCATATTTTGTCAAACTATTTTTGGACTCCTGAAAGAAAGAGACTTGCCTTAGAACTCTGTGTTGTGAAAGGTAAAAAAAAATTCCGTTATCATTAAGTACAATGTGTCTGGAATGGAACTATCACGCTACCAAATTGGAACCATCATTTACTTGCAATTCTCTTGCAAAGAGTCAGTTACAGAATATCAATGAGTTAAATGTACAGCTTTAGGTATTACTGCTGAATCATATGACAGTGTGAAAGTTCGATATTGTAAGTTGAAAATCAAGACTGTGACATCCAAGAAGTAGAGCTCTCTGGCCGGCCTACTGATGTTCATGAGGGAGGGTCGCCTGCGAGAACTTGTGGAAAAAGGCAGTACTCAACCACTCGAGAGAAAGCAAAGGAGTTGCACGTTTATGTCATGCTTATTAGTCGTGCTATGCACCCGATAAACTTGATGTGCAAGCTCAATCGCTGGGCATCGCCACATGAATCGATTCAAGCAGGTTTGGTGAAAAACATTTGTTGTGTGCTTTGATTCTTTTTTATAAAAATAAAGCAAGTTTTGCACCTTAAAGATCTCTTTGTGTTTGCTAAGCTTAAGCTGCTTACATTCAAAACGCGAAATTTCATGCTACTTCAAAATTCTGAAAATACAATGTCATTTTTGTAAAGATATTCTTAAACATCCATTCAACATTTCCATATAATTTAAAAGCTTAATCAGACAGCTAGAAACAATCTGCGATCTTAAATTTTTGCGAAATACTCATAATTCCTGATTTAATTTAAAAACAGTGAGTGAAATTGAACAAATATGTAACTAGCATTTTGGAATAAAAATGAATTTTTATTTAGGATACCATTCCTCCAATACGGAAGTTCCTTTCAATATATCTTCAGCAGCTTCTCTAAGCCGAAAACGCTGCGATTCCGTGAGTACAGCTTTGCCATCTCCTACTACACCCTTCCTGAAAAAATTCAGCTTCTTCTCATCTCTGGTTTCGCCTATTGTACCCTCTTTTACAGCGTTAGGATGAGTCAACTGAAGGTTCTTTTTCATGTAATCGAACGACGTGTGTTCTATGATTTTGAGCAGAAGCGCTTCGTCCTCTTGCAAGCATTGGTAGTAATGTTCGTGGAGGAACTTGGCAATTCCGAGAATTCCGTCTTTCGTGTTGGCGTGCAGCTTTTCGTAAGACACAAGCAGCAGATTTTCGTCGTGCCGATGCTCGTAAAAAGACAAGACGTGCCTAAAGTAACTTCCGTAACCGATGTTTCCAGTGACAAAATTTTCAAAGAACGAGCTGAAGTTGGGCGCTCTGTCCGGAGCTAAGTCTTTGGTGAAGTGGTAGAAAGACACCACAGTGTCTTCAGGATGACGATAGATGTAGATGCATTTGCTCCTTGCGTTTTTCTGGAGGTGGTCGTAAGGGATGTGGTGTTTGTAACATCTCGGTTTTGCGAGAGCTCTCACAGCTTCCACTCCTGTCACTTCCATAAAAGGGATGGTTTTGTAAACCACATCGTCGAAGGATGGAAACTCTTCGCCTTTGGACTTAATCTGCAAAACGATGTATTGCATCCAAGTCGTGCCTGTCTTCGGATAAGACGCAATTATGACGTCGCCGTCATCTGGTACAAAGTCCATGGCGTCTTCAAGATTCTTTTTCGTAAACCATGGAGTAGAAGGAAAAGGGAACCCACGAACCATCTGTATGTGGTAGTTCTGTTGCATTTCGTTCATCATTTAGTTTCTGAAATTAGAAAAAAAGAAGATAGAAAACTGTTATTCTCTCATATTTATTTGCAATGAAAATCGGTTAAAACATTTTTCATACCAATATTCCAGCGATTAACATCCAATTTTCTTATGGAGCATTAGTAACGTATAAAATTTAAAATCTGGGTATAAATCAATTTATAAATATTTAAAAATATTTTTACAGAATGTTTTGTATTATGTCAAACCTAAACGAGTGATATCAGCTTAGAGGGAGTTCCTTAGGCGGAGGCATTTTTGGGGGAATCTAACACAGATTCACGCTGTATCTGAAGAAAACCCTCCAAAACGCCAGACCTTCAGTTTGGCAGCCGTGCGGTAGCTATCGAACACTGAATCTTCACACTTCAGTCATCTACCATGTTCAGTGTCTTACATACTCTGCGATGTTGGGGTCGAAATGTTCGTTGAAGTGCCGAACACTCTTTTTTATAAATTAACGCACTTTGTACTTATAATAATTTGTTTAAAAAATATCCCAATTTAAAAAATTGAATTATTAAAGGTGTATGTTATTCGTAATTTTTTTAAACTTTAAAACGATGTATTTATTCTTTTCAATAATTAAAATATATTAGCACGTTTATTAAATTCAAATTTTTTTCGCATTAAGTCTGCATATTTTTTTTCTTTCTTTTAACAATGACGTGATTCGTATTTTTTTCACTTTAAATCTTGATAGCATTAAAAATTATTTTGATATTTTCTGTATTAACATGTTATTGTTTTTTCAAAATTTATTTTTTATACCATAAAATCTGTAAAACAATATTGTTTTGTAAAAAACTTATGTAATATCCGTTTTACTCGACGCTCATCGAGATAGGTATTATCACTAAAGATCACTAATTTATCACTAAAGATTAATGTTTAGAAAGGTCATTTAAACAAAACACATGTACTAATTTATAAAGGGGAAGGTGGCCCAAAATGATCCTAGCAGACAAAACGATCCTCATATGCTTTCTTCAAGTCGTCAGTCTTTCTTCAAGCTATCGTCTAGGTAAGACATAAACTAGCTGTGTCATGTCAAGAATAAGCAATTGCGATATTTAAGCGATCAGTGTGTTTCATGTCTCAGTAGAAATCTTCAAAGAACCGGGTTTTATCATATCTCTTAAAGGTAAATACAAACTTTCCTATTTATTTAGAAATACAGTATTTAATGCACGGAAATATGGCTTGGTTTGATGAATAGACTCTGTTTTTAGATGTGAATTATACTTTCTTAGTTTTTTATGTTTCTCGGCGTGTTCCAGTAATAAGACCTAAAGTGGACAGCCATACTGCAGGGTAAAATGATCCATCGACTGAGGAAACTCCAGTACCGGGTCCTACTCATCACATCAGATCTTCAGACGTTCTCAAAATGCTTGACTCCCCATTAAATTATATAATTTATTTCTGCGTTTATTGTAGACCATAATTTTTGAATTATAATTTTGAAATGTTCCAGTTCATGGTTTGTGATTCTTTTTAAAATTTTCATAAATTATGTATACTATATTATTATAATGCTTATTTTATTTCATTATGTATAGTCATAATTACTTTCATATCTTTTATTTTACCGATAAAAGGCAATTTGCTATTATTTTCAAATGAAGGATCGTTTTGCCCTTGGGTGAGGGTAAAATGATCCTATATACTCTTTTTCAAAATTGTATGTTTTTCGTTACACAGTTTAGGTTTAAAACAGTATTAAAATATGTTTATGAAGCAAAATATCTGGTAAAATACTGCATCAAAGGCCCAGCGTTTTATTTAACATTTTTGTTATTTAATGCAAGCTTTCTCTTGAAGCGGATCATTTTTGGCCACCTTCCCCTACGTTTATTTTTGTGATTTTACATCTGCTTCATATGTGTTCTTCAAAATATATTACAGTCGAATCTTTTTAAGATGAAGTCGGAAGGTAGCAAAAATATTTTCATATTAATCGAAATTCGTCTTAACCGATAAAACAGCAAAAAGCAAGACCTGAACGGGAGAACGTTTTTTTTTTTGCCTTAAATAATTCTCGTTTTGAGCGTTTTTGCCTTAACTAGGTTCGACCATATTTCTTTTTAATTGATGAAAATTAATTACTCTGCCTAATTAATTCCAAATATAGCACACATGTTGGCAGTAGCATTTTTGCGACGGTACATTTCGACACATGACAAAATGTAACGCCGCCACAATGTTACTGCCAACATGTGTGCTGTGTGGGGTGCAATTACATTTTAATTCTTATACTGCCAAACTCTGTTTTTTTTTCGAGCCAGGGTTTAACGAAGTAAACTAGATTGGTCGTTAAAGTTTAAAAATCCATTTATAAAACCCAATTACTCCAAGCATGTCTCGGATTTAGCGAGCATTTTCCTCATGATGGTATCTTCTAAAATATTTATTCTTTTTAGGACGTTTCGCGAAACTTTAAAATCTAGAACAAAAAACAGCACGAAAGATCAAGGAATTCGTTAGTCAGATATTCTTTTGATTAGCAATTTAATTAATGAATGTGAAGCAGATTTTATTTCAAAGCTATTTAACGACTGACGACGAACTGACTAGGCGTGAAGCCTCAGCTTAAGAAACAATAATGACAGAAAATAGGAAAATTCAAGTGGCATCAAGTGGATCATTGTAATCAACTTCTACACCATTGACCTAGAAGTTGATTACAATGATCAGGAGGAACCAGCACTTCCACTATCTATAACCCAAACAATGTAACACTTGAAAAAAAGAGAAAGAAAAGTTTCCAAGCAAAACTGGCTGTTTTTTATTTTTATTTTTCGTATTCTATAAGTCATGAAAGTAAGAAGTATATCTTTTTTAACTACGAATTTTATTAAATTTATTTTTATGCAATGCCAATGATATTCTAATTTAGAGAAAACCCGATTAATACTAGGGTGTATCGTAAATAAACTGGACTGACCCTTCAACTTTCCTATAAACGTGTTCGAACATTGTAAAGTTTTAAAATGTTTATTTATCACATCATTTTAAATAAATATATGTAAGTAAAAACTCGTAAACGTATCTTTCTTTATCACTCATAATGTGGAACATTTATTTATCCATAAACATTTCAAATAAATTTTGAAACAGCATCCATGAAACACTTTACCACTAATGCTTGATATGTTTAAAAAATAAAAATAACTACACAAAAGGAAACAAACAAAACAAATAGTTTTAGAAACAGTTCCCAAGGCTATTCTCGGAGATAAGATAAATCCAAGAAAAGTTCTTTTTCGGACTTATCGGGTTTTTATCTTGGGAAAGTTGAGCGTATTTTCTTCCAAAATCCATTCATGATGACTCACCAGTGAATTCTTCAGTCAAAGACTCCTGGAAATGTGAGGCAGATGATGGTACTACCTTCACAGTTTCCATAAGCATACATAGACTATGTTCCCATCTCTTTAAAATCTATCTGACTTGCGTCCGTTTCGTTTATTTTTTGGAGTTTTACCATTGTAAGAAATTTTACGATGCAATTTTATATGGTTGATAGTTTTCAGTTAAAATAGGAATGTCTGAATTACTTTATCAAACATACTAGCCCAAAAAAAGTTTAAAGTTTAAAAGTTAGTCTTTATGCGATTTTTTTGGGGGGAGGGTAGTTATTGACGCTGTAAATGTGCTCTCTAACTATGCATATTAGTTGATCCAAGGATGCTTGTCTCCATGTCATCTAGAAATACCCGAGTAACTGTTCTTTGCACGGAATAGAGTCCTATTTTATATGAAATATGCACGAACTCCTTTTTTTACGTATATTTGAGCAATATTTTAATTCAATTAATTTAAATGCATCAGAAGCTTTTGCTTGGTTTAAAAATTGGCGGAAAAAAAACATACAGAAATGGGTAGATTTTTCGAATTTTCAAAGATAGGTAATTGAACATTTGTAATTTTTTTCAACTGTCAAGCATGTCGAAAAAGTTTCTTTTAAAATTTTGAATGCAAGGAAAATTTAAAATCTGAAAAGTGATAATTTTCGAATTGTTTCAGTTTTTTGTATTTATTTTTATTTTTTTTTTGTGTGTGTGTGCGCGTCTGTGTGATTTAGTGATGAAATTTGAAACTCATTGGATCGCATGGGATCGAATGTACTTTCTTTTAAAGTTCATACTTGCAAAAAAAATTTAATCAAGGATTACAGGTAATTAGAACAATTCAGAAAAAGGAATCCGAACAGAAGATGAGTTTCGATTCGTGATTCACATCCAAAAAATATATAATATACAGAATATATAATATACCAAAAAATAGATATTATACATAGTAATTTCTGTTAAAGCTGTTATCAACATAATAATACAGGAATCAAAATTTTAACATTCAACCCTATCTTTTTAGAGGTTTGAAATCGAGATGAAAGCGACAAATATAATTTTTCATTCATTTTCAACAAAGAGCTTAAGACTTACGAAGCATGGAAAATGGCATCTTTCTAATTAGAGATGTCATTGTCAGTGACATCTCTAATTTTGTTAAACATTGGGCAGAGATTTCATTAACATTGGGGATGCAAACAAAAAAGAGAAAAAAACACAATATATACTATAAGTTCATACTTGCTTATTATAATTTATCTCAAAATAAATTATAATTGTTAACTGTTGTTGTTGTTTTGTTGTATAAAATAAATTATAATTGCTGTATCTAAAAACAAATTATAATTTGTTATAATTTATCTCAAAATAATTATTGAAGGCTAAAGATAACGATAATATTTGTATTATATTTTATTGATATCAATTAATAAATAATATTTCAATCATTAATAAATAAAAACAGTCATAAATTTTATTTTCATTAGAATCAATATACTTAAAAATATAATCTAATATCTGTCCAGGAAAACACACCTTGAGAGAACGTATTATGTAAGGTATGTGCATTGCCACATGGTGAGTTTTCTAGTGGCTGGGCTAATTAATCAGACAGTTCTCATTTGAAAACCTGGTAAACTTCCATCGTTGAGCAATAAAATTTCATATTTCAGATAATTGAGATTCATGAAAACGATTCAGCAAATAAAAATATAATAAACTCTAAAATATAATAGACTGTAAAAGTTATGTAAAACATGGATAGGTAGATTGTCCCTCATAAAATTCATAAAACCACAAAGTTTCGTGTACACAGCATGTTTGTATGCAGAATACACGATATCGAACAGGTTCGTGTATTTTTTTTTTAGCTTTCTTCAATGAGAATACTTTATGAATATTTTCTTTTATGTTTGCATACTATTTACCACAAATTGAGTATTTGGTTTACATATGGTAAATCGTAACACATTTTAAGTGCATTCAAAGCTTATATATAAATAAAAATGAAATTCTGTTTGTTTGTTTGTTTGTTTGTTTGTTTGTTTGTTTGTGGATTTGATTCGTATACAAATCCACAAAAATGGACCTATCGGCCTGAAATTTAGCACAGATATGTAAAATAATATAGAATAAATCATAGTCCACTTTAAAACTTTGAAAGTCCACCCGTTCCCGGAATTTAAGAGATTTTTTATGCTCTTCACGCAAAAAGCTTTCCGTAATTGTAACCCCTCTAGTGAAAAAAGTGTGAAATAAGGATCGTGGTTGCCATGTGTGGCGATTTTGCCGAATACAATGTTTTAAATTCTCAAAGTAAAAATAAAAGAATAATAATGATTTTTTTTTTTTTAGTTTATATTCGTAAGGTTATTTTTTTTAAATTATAATATCGTGTGCATGGGAAATCAGAGCAGGAATGTAATGCTTTACACGCAAAACAATAAGAATTGAAGATTTCCGACGCTAATGTGTAATTTTTTTTAGTTTGGCGAAAAAATAAAATGGCTGAAATATGGATTTTGAGTAAGTGAGTTCTAGCGGTTTGCACAGTTTTCGGCTTGGCGCAATTTATTGAGAGCTTAAGGAAATAGATTTTTGAAAACAAGTGCAAAGGTTTTATTAGAATACAGCGTTAAATTTTAATGATCCGTGAAGAAATAATGCAGTTATTAAGGGATTTCAAGCGATCTAACTTCAGAATTCTCGCCAATTGAGTACATTGATTTAAGTTGGGGGAATTCCGCCAAATTTCAGAAAATTGAAATCTTCTCATTTAGTACATCGGAGTAACGATGAATAAAACACATTATAGTTGATAATTTAAAAAAAAATCGGCTGTATTAAGGGATTCCAATTTTCAAATAAATGCGTGCTACTCTTTGGCGGTCGAACCATTTCCCATATTGATTGCTGCTAATTCAATGCTTCGAATGATTCCCTGAAAAAACTCTTGCAAAATGGCGTATGTTGGCACTTTGGCGAGGCTTAGATTTGAAACTGGATTTTATTTGAGACTGGTATATATAATAACACTGGTTATAGATAAAAATGAATGTTGGTATGTGTTTATGAGTTTGAAAAACTCCAGCCCCGTTGAGCACCGTTGCACGATGAAATTTGGTTCACCTAAGTCTTTTATGATGGAGAAGGTTTTTATGCTATCCGTTTTCCTTAACTTGCCACTTGGTGCCGCAGCACAACGTTGAATTCTATTCCGTTTAGCCGTTTGCTATGCGAATATCGTCCAACCGATTTCGATGAAATTTGGTACACGCGAATATTAGAACACGGAGAATATTTTTCACTATCCATTTTGCTGTAACTTGCCGCTAAATGGCGCTGCAAAGCATCAACTTCTATACCGTTCGACCGATCGGCATAAAATTTTTTATACTTACACATTTGAGCACGAAGAATATATTCTGAGTTCCTTTTCATGTTACTCACCACTAGATGACACTGCAATGCATTATTATTTTAACTCGCCACTAGATGACGCTGCAGCAGGCCACATTCTTGACCATTCAAACGGTCGCTATGAAAATCAGTATACATAGCTATTTGAACAATGAGAATATTTTGGCGTTATCCATTTTGCTATAACTCGCCACTTGACGGCGCTGTAGCAAATCATTACTTTATTGAACCACTAGATGGCTCTGCAGTGTATCACTTCTTGACTGTGCAAATAATCGCTATGAAAATAGGTATACATAGATATTTGAACACGGGGAAGAGTTTGGCGCTATCCATTTTTCTATAACTTACCACTAGATGTCGCGTCAACACATGAACTTCAGGACTGTCCAGCCGATAGTCATGAAAATTCGTATACATCGATATCTGAATGCGAAAAATATTTTCGCCGTATCCGTTTTGCTAAAACTCGCAACTAGATTGCGCTACGCCGCATGGCCTTCTGCACCGCACAAAAGATTGCCTTGCAATATGGTATGCATGATTATTGGACACAATATAACGCGATATCCACTTTGCTATATCTGTTTATTACAATGAATAGTAATCACCACAAATCGTAATATCAAAAAGTCCATTCATTCCCGTGCGAAGAACGGGTACTTCAGCTAGTCTTCCTATAAAATACCTAAATTCTTTTAAGAAAAAATTTCAGTTCATATTTTTGGGGGCGGGCCTCTTTTATATCTAAGTTCGTTATTGGTACTTTTGTGCAGCGAAATTTTCCGTAAAGATAAACCTAAAAGATATTTTGTTCTTTAAAAGAAATTTTAGCAATGTCTACTACGCACTGAGCTGAAATTGATAATTCCGAATATCCTTAATTCTGACACGGAATACTGTACTTTAATGACAGCTTCTACCGAACAGCCTTGCTGACACGCAATAAAACTGCAAAAATACATAAGCTTGGGATAGATAGATATAACTTTACAAGAAATAATTTTAATCAACACGTATACACGATGCCAGAAAAATATGCTAAAATACATTAGTTCTTTATCCATTAGAGATCATTGGGCAATATAAATTTTTAAAAAAATAATGCTCAAAATAAGATAGGAAAAAGACTACATTAAGAAAAATTTCTTTTGTTTAATTTACAAAAAGTGACACTTTTCAAATTTATTTACGAGCCCCGCACAAAAAAAAAAATCCAAATTAGTAAAATGGACCCCGTAAAAAAATAAGACGATGTGCAAAATTATAAAATTATATCCTCAAAAAATGTTGGAGAAATGAAGATAAACAAATACTGACTTAAACCGCTTTCCAATGGTTCCCGCAGAGAAAAATTCACATCGGATGGCCGCATGTCAAGAGTCGTACATAAATTATATATATATATATTTTTTCATTCTAGCCCAAAACGTATATATTCAAATTCATATATAGCCAGCCCCTATGCGTCATTGTACAAATATATATCTCTAGAGATGTTTTATGTTTTCTGTTGTGGCAAGCCTGCATGACGGGCATCTGCGTAAGGAGGGTGCCTTAGTCGGAGGACATTTTAAGGGATATTCACGGATATTCACAGAGACGTTGTATGATAAAGGGTGAAACTTCGTTCATCATCTCATTAATCTATGGAGTTTTAATAATGTCCCTTTTTGAAAATTAATGAGAGATTTTTTCCCTCTACAACGATTTCTTTCTTCTACTTTAATCTGAATATTTTTTTTCTTATATAACGTATATATATATATATAGTATATATATATAGATATATATTACAGTAATAATTTACGTACTAGTATAATGTAGATGCACTAACGGTAGATGCAAAACACTAAACTATAGTAGCTCTCAGGGGCAAGAACCCTGACTTCCCCCACACTCTACAAACAGTCACATGGGTCCATGTTGACTTCAAACTTATTCGACATTATTTTCAATTTATGAAGCCCGGGTCTGTCTAATATGCAAAGAAGTAAAGCGTGTTACTAGCTTTGTGAGACTCCCTGTATAATTTTTTCTTCACTTCACCGAATTAAATATTTCTCAGATTATGTACCAAAATGCAATTTTGTCCATTAAAATTAACGAACGTAACTGAAACTTACCGTATAAGAAACTCACAGAAAGTGCGGGGATGTATTGTTACAATGCAGCCTTGTCGGGTTTCCGAAGATAAATCAATTTAGAGTGTAGGAAGTGACCCTGAAAGCATTATCATGTTTCTCAATATTAGCATTCTTGTTTAATCAAATACATCAGATACGGTGGCGAGCAGCAGTTGTAACAGAGCGATAAGCTGGTCTTTATTTAAAAGAACCACTTCGATATTTTCGTAGTCTAAATCTAATGCCTACCACAACAGCAGTAATAACTTTTCTTTATATAGTTTTCATTTTTCACTTTTTGTGTTATTATCTATAAAATTTCTTCTAGAATGGTGTTTTTTTTTTTTTTTTGGTTTGCTATGGTGGTTTGAATTTTGAGTAGTTTCTTCATCCTAAATCGCTTGCTGTATGTCCAGAAGTAAATTAACCGCCTGTTTAAACACAGTGGACGTTTATTTAATTGATGGATCAAGAAATTAAATAAAAAGACCAAAACTAAAAGTAAAAAAAACAATATTTGTATATATATATATATATATATATATATATACAGGGTGAATCTAAACTCTTGGGCAGAACTTTCAGGGGTGATAGACACGCAATGAGGAATCGTAATCACATAGCAATCTGGGGTGAAACGCAGTTTTAACTTAAACGGTAATAATCACTTTTGGAAGAAGCATTGAAGTGTCCGTCTAATTTCTTTACCAAGTTTCATAAGCAATAGGCTCGTCTCCGAAAATGTCATCCATGAAATAAAATAAACTTTTTAAACTATCCATTTTAGTCTTCTGTTTTCGGAGAAAAATACATTAGTTTCTGACGAACAATGGTCGGCAAGTGCACTGTTGTTTCAGCACTTTTTCCGAAGTGATTATTAACAGATATACGAAGACGACGTTGCCGACCCCACATTGCTATGTGATTCTGATTCCTTATTATGTGCCCTATCACCCTTTAAAGTTTAGCCCAAGAGTTTAGATTCACCCTGTATATATATATGCGTACATTTTACTTACTGTATAAATGACTGAAAAAAATAAGTACTAAATTTAAAAAAAATAAATTCTTCCGATAAAGCATGTCGTCGGTTATTAGAATTAGAATGTTACTAATAAACTTCAGACAAGTTTTTTGTCTACGCGAGTTATCTATGGGCAGTGTTGGGCATTATTCAATTAATTTTTTAATTCTAGCATCAAACAATTACAATTTTAGTTGAATCTGAATTAATTGCAATTAATTTAATTCGACTGACTGATTAATTGTCAGATGCAATTGAAATTAATTGCGATTGAAATCAACTGCAATTGAAATAAATTGCAATTAAATCCATTAATTGTAGTTTACAATTAATTTAATTGAAATTGAAGTTAACTGCAGTTGAATGTAATTGCAACCGGATCCATTAATTGTGGTTTACAATTAATTTAATCGCAATTAAATATATTATTTGTGGGTTACAATTAACTCATTTGCAAATATTATTTTAGTTGTTGCTTACAATTAACTTAATCGTCAACTGTTTATTTTAACAATTAACGCCATTCCTCCTTCGTCCTGCTCTTTCATGGAGGCTTAACTCACTCATTATTTAATAGGTGTCTAAAATTAACTGATCATAACCTGTATAATTGAGCAGAGTTCTGTAAGCCTAACCTATCAAGGATTTACTGTCGATAATAAAGTCAAGCGCGTGGAATTCGAGCTAGGAACAGAATCATTTACACACTGCATACTCGCATGTATTTAACCCTTATGAATCATTCAGATGATCCTTTCTTTGGAGGGATAGAGGAATCTGAAGAATTTATTTTGCCTGCCCATTTACGAAGCTGTGCGCATAGTTTAAACTTATGTGCTACAGTTGATGCCAATAAAATTTTGAATAACATAGGTACTCCATTATCTGATTTGCATGCCATCACATTTAAAAAATGCAACTTATGGAATGCAGCTGGCCGCCCCGGCCGTGCCCCAAAAAACAGCTGGAATCATACAAGACACATTAAGTTGACCGGGTGAAACCAGATGGAACAGCCTGTAGTTGCAATGTTTTCCGAGTACAATTAATTAATTGTAATTGTAATATTTTCCCAAGCTCAATTAATTAATTGTTAATTGTGATGAATTGCAATTTCAATTAATTATTTTAATTGTTACTTGCAACTAATTTAGGTAATTTAATTGCTAGTTGTTATTTTTTTTCACAATTGATGTTTGCCCAACACCGTCTACGCGGAATTACTTTTCAAAAACTATAAATAAAGGTGAAGTGTTTTTAAACAATTATCTAAAGAGTTGCCAAATAACGACGAGGTAGAGCTATTTCAAAAGCCTCCCGTTTTGGAGAGTTATCTTCAAGTACGCAAAAAACAATCTGGGCTTGCGGAATGAAGATTGTTAGCTAAAGCCTAGCGATCTTTTACACTTTCGGACGTTTTCAGACGGATGTGGCGGCAGTACTGTAGATATGAGTTCGGGCTCATTTTTTGAAGCCCGAGCCCGCCCGAGCCCGAAGACTTTTAATCCGAGCCCGCCCGAGCCCGAGCAATATTATTAAAGTTGGAGCCCGAGCCCGCCCGAGCCCGAAATTTCAGCTAAAGACAAATAAAATTAACAACTTCATCAATAGGATACAATAATTTTTGGAGCTTCACACACCTTCTAGTCCCCCGTGCCGCTATTTTTTGAAATAAGTACGTCTATTTATCCCATTAATCACTTTTTAAAATCTGTTTCAAGGAGTATGTTCAACAGAGGAGAAATTTTTCACGAGCCCGAGCCCGCCCGAGCCCGAACACAATCGTGAATTACAGAGTCCGAGCCCGAGTCGGGCCCGGGCTCGGGCTCGGGCTTTCGGGCTCGGGCTGAGCCCGTCTCATCTCTACAGTACTGCTGGATGCTGATTGGACTGGCTGTGATCTCGGACTTACTGATTCAGTTTGTTCATTTTCCTTTCAATTTCATGGCGTGGTGTGTTCCGGAAAGGGAAGTTTTGAGCATATTTTTTAAGTTTTATTCATCTTTAAATGCGTTTCATGCCTTTACAGGTAATGGAGAGATATGTCCGTTCACACACACACACACACACACACACACACATTGGAACATTAAAACTACTTTTAAACACTATATATCTGGCTATTAAATTTCTAATTTCATATAATATTCAATAGTTTCAAATCTCCAGCCATCAGTATAGGAACTTGTTATTAAGTTTTGCGCCAGTCTCCCTCAGATGACGTCTATATCCTATATTTCAATCTTATGTCCTATATTTCTTACCCTTTGAATTTGCTTTTCTTGAATTTTGTCTTACTTGAGTTCAGTTTTATGTTTTTCAGTGACAATGACTTGGATTTTTTTCCGCGTATTTAACACATGATATTATATATATATATATATATATATATCGGAGAGCCAATAAACTCGTCTGGATGACATGGAGAGCACCTAATGTGTATTTAACTGTTGCTGGAGAAGGTAAGGAATCATTCTTTCACTTACGTTTGTGAGTGGTGGGAAAGGCTGTTGATTTAAACGAATTGGATAGAGGGCAGATTGTAATGGCTCGAAGACTTGGAACGAGTATCTCCGAAACTGCACGACTTATCGATTGTTCACGATCTGCAGTTGTTAATATTTATAAAAAGCGGATTAATGACGGTCAAAAGAGCAATAGACGCCAAGATGTTGGGCGTCCATGCATCATCAAAGAAAGAGAAAGCCAGACACTGCCCCGCCAATAACAGCAAAATCGGCGGAGGACAATGGTTCAGCTGATAGCCCATTAAAATGCAGGTCTAAGTTCAAGTGTTTCGGAACACACAAGTCAGCGGGTACTGTTAGATATGGGACTGTGGAGCGGACGTGTGCCTCTGTTTACCAAGCGTCATTGCCAACTACGCTTATAGTGGGCACGGGGACATCCATACTGGAACATGGATATGTTGTAGGGAGTTGCATTCTCCTTCATCACGTCGATGGTCGTGCCAGGGTACGCCGTCTTCCAGGAGAATAGCCGCTGCTCTCTGCCCGGCAGCTCACAGCTCAAACACCACCCTGTTCCAATATCTCGACTTTGCGTGGCCGCTGCTTAAATATTTAGTACAACCTGTCTCCAGTATCTACTAGAACTCGTGACATCCATGCCCAGGTGAGTTTCAGATGTTTTGAGTGCCAAAGGAGGCGCCACATTGAGTAGATGGTCATAATGTAATGGCTCTTCGGTGATTATATATATATATATATATATATATATACATTGATAATTTTTTACCACGTGGGCTGTGAGCTGAATTGAATGAGTTTTTCATTTGAAAGGGAATAGCTTAAGAGTGGTCCCATGTTAATTTGGTCACGCTCTGATGATATTGTCATTCTCAAAATCGGAAAAACCCATGTTTTTAAACCATTGCCTAAAGGGTTACCAGTAGTGATGGTATGTCAAAAGCCGCCATGTTTGGAACCAAAAAAAATTCCCAAAACTAATGTAAGCTTGTTGATATTTTAGATATTTGTCGAGAAATTGCGAAAACCTATCATTTTGCAATGGGAATAATTTTTCGTTTTAATGATATGATTTGGGGTAATTTTTAGTTACTTTTTGTTGACTTCCAGCTGATAAAAAATGGGAGGGGGGGCTTGCAATCATTTCCGTAATTCTAAATTTAGGTTAATTATAATTTTGGCAAAACAAAAATTACTATTTTATTTTTCCTGTTCACAAATTTGCATGTACAAAAATAAAATTCGTCAACAGTTTTAACCCAATCAAAATGAATTTTTAGGAGTTTCTAAATAGCGTTTTTACATTTAAAAAATTACAAAAATTAAATGTCTGACAGTATTATCTTGTACCCCAAAAACAGGGGTACAATGCGAAACAATAACACTTACAAACACTCAAATAATATGAGTCAAAATTCGTATTTGGCTTACATATTTTATGTACATTTATAACAAACATTAGCGAGACATACAAAGGGCATTCCATAAAAACTGAGAGTTATTTTTTTACGTAGTGGCAACACCGAGAAACTAAAAAATTGAAGTGCAGGCAATTTTTTCAAACTGTTAATTGTACGTTTATAAAACATTCTAAACGAAGCAGACGATTTTATTTTCTTAGTTCCATACTTGTTTAAAGAACTGTTTTATTTGCCCTACAGAAATGGAGATGAGTGATTCATGAGTGGAGATGAGTGATGACATTACATCACGAGAATGCTCGCCCGCATCTCGCTACTTCTGTTCAGCAATATCTTAGTAAATACAATATTAAAATCATGCCACATTCCCCTTACAGTCCATATCTCGCACCATGCGATTTCTGGCTGTTTCCGACGTTGAAGGAGAAGCTCCGTGGCAGAAAATTTAACGCAGATTCTGAAGTTATTTCAGCAGTCGAGGGTTCTTTGAAGCAGCTTCCAGAAAAGGGCTTCTCTACTTATTTTGAAAAGTGGGTTGAATGATGGGACCGCTGCATATCATCTGACGGAAGATAGTTTGAAAAAGAATGATGTATTTTTTGCTGTAAATATATTTCTTGATTTGTTATGATTTTACTCTCAGTTTTTATGGAATGCCTTTTGTAAATATGAAATTTTAATTTAAAAAAAAACAAATTTAATTAAACTGTTATAGCTTAAGATCAAAACATAAACTTTTATGAGAGGTTAGCCGGTAGTTTTTCATTTTATAATAAATTTACTTAAATCAAGTTCAAAATATAGCATTTCTGCTTTCCTTTCTGTACCACCTGAGGAAAAATTAAGTGGTAGTTTTCATACAATTTGATTTTTTTTTCAAAAATTCGTGTTTCCGAAGAACCCAAAAATTTGAAGATTTGATGCAGTCGCTTGATGTATAGAATTTCGCATTCTGTTTGATTTAGGTTTGTTATTCCCCCCCCCCCAACAGAGTGCATTTCTTAACGTTTAAATTCACCTTCCTTCATTAAAGCATAATCATTTTGAACGATACTGCTTGAGTTATTCATGTTATTTGAGGATAGCTCATGATGTGTACTGCTTGGATTGTTAGTTTAAAGATAATATGGACTGTCAACTTATTTAGAAGATGGAGTACAATTTAAAAACAATTCCTTGTAAACATTATGTGATATTACGAAACGTTTAGGATTCGCAATTCGCTTTCTACATTCTAAATGTTCAACAAGATTATATTTCGTGGGTGTTGTTAGAACAAACATCCCTTTTGTTGCCGTTGGTGAAAGTGTCTTCATGGTCTACGGAGAATAGATTATTCTTAAAAATTTCAGAAGATAAAAAATAAACATGTTATAATCTGAATAACGTCTCGAGAAAAATAAACAAAGATTGAATTTGCGTGTTGATCGATCTATGAAAGATTGAATTTGTGTGTTGTATGAAAAAAAAAAAATGACTGTTTGGGATTAATGCTGCCACTTCCTTTTATGAAAGTGTTTTTGTGTTTTTTGTTATGTGTTACTGTGGAGGTCTCAAGGTAGTCATTTAAGGTAACATCTTTATTTTAAGTGAACGCATTCTTCCGGGATCCAGTAAAACACGTTTCATTGTACCCCGAATGGAGGCTACAAAATAAATAATTTTTTATTAATTCCTAATATTTATTTTTTTTAATTCTGACTTTGTGAGTATAAAGACATAACATAGTGATCACAATATTTGAAAAACAAACACTTGAATATATGAGAAAAAGAGGTAAAAAAATACTTTCAGTAATGAAATTTACTTTAAATGATGAAAATACAATAAATTTCTTTTGCTCTTGTTGTGTAAAAATACGATTGTCTCCAAATCAAATCAGTAACCGGAATATACATTTATATAATAGGTGTTTGAGTTACAAATTTCTATCGCATATCCTACTGATTTTAGTATGTTTCATTGTACCTCGTCTTCCCCTATGTATAAATAACACGTAAAGTCTATTTTTGGGTGCAGCGCATATCTTTTTTATTCATTACCTTAATTATTCCTCAACTGTAATGTATATAAATAATATTTATTTATATATTTAAATTTTGACACATGTTTCGACATTAAACAGTTTTTTTTTATTTTTTCAGGTATGCAGAACATAGTGGATTATCAACAGTGAACGTGATTTCTTAAAGAAGTATCTAAATACATAACAAGTTTTATTACTAAATCATTTTAAATTGCTATACATTGAAATTATCTAATATATTTAATATTTTAAAGAATCCAGAAAACATTATTATCTTCTAGATAGTTCGCAAATTTTGGAGTGATTTTCATGCTTCAGCAGTATCAAAATTGTAGATTTTTCAAAATTTCTGATTTAATATATGCATATATATATATATATATATATATATATATATATATATATATATATATATATATATATATATATATATATATATATATATGTATATATAAATATTGCTTGCCAAAGTTTGGCTGATATAAATGCCATCTTACTAAGGGTACCAATCTTCCAATACGGATGTTCCTTTTAATACTTCCTCAGCAGCTTTCCTGAGACGATCACGTTGCTCAGCCGTGAGTGTTGCCTTACCATCGCCCACGACACCTTTTCTAAAAAAGTTAACTTTTTTTTTCTGATCTCCTTGCCCAGTTTCACTTTTTACTAAGGCTTGCGGATGAGTCAAGGGCAGGTTCTTTTTCATGTAATCAAAGGACGTTTGTTCTATTATCCGCTCCAGAAGATCAATGTCTTCCAAAAGGTTTTGATAATAATCCTCACCGATAAATTTGGCTATTCTCAAGATCTCTTCTTTCCTGTGGGCGTGCAACTTTTCGTACGACACAATCAACAGGTTGTGATCCTTTCGGCGCTCATAGAACGACAAAACATGCTTGAAGTAATTTCCGTACGGTACTTCTCCTATGACGAACTTATCGAAAAACGTGTTGAAATCTTCCTTCATGTCTGGCTCTAACTCTTTTGTGAAACAGTAGAAAGACACCACCGTGTCCTCGGGATGGCGATAGACATACACGTATTTGCAGTTGTCATTCTTCTGGACGAAATCGTAAGGAAGGTGATGCTTGTAGAACCGTGGCTCTTCTTGCGCCTTTACCGCTTGGATGCCGGTCGCTTCCAGGAAGGGAACAAGCTTTGTCGTTACTTCGTGGAAGGAAGGAAAACATTCTCCACGAGATTTTATCTGCAGAATGATGTACTGCATCCATGTGGTACCAGTCTTGGGATAGGTTGCTAGAATGAGATCGCCGTCACTTGGTACCATGTCCATGATGTCTTCAATGTTCTTTTTCGGAAACATCGGAGGACCAGGGCAAGGCAGACCTCGGACGATTTGGTATTTCACTGCTGACTGTTTCTCCGTCATGATCTAAGTAGTGAAATAAGAAATAGGATATAAATACATTTTACGCATGCACAGAAGATGAAATACGCAGTGAGGGAATTTGGATAGTAAACGTAGGTAGATATGGGTTTCGAAGGATGTTTCAAAGAAATGTTTAAAACGTGCACATTTGCTTCATGCTAAAACATTAATGATATTTTTTCAATAGAATATTTTGTTTAAACTATGTAAAATTAGCTATAGAGTAGTTATTTTTTTTTAATTCACTCAGCAGTTAAGTTTTTTATACTCTATTAATATTAAAACTTATTAGATAGGTCTCAAAAATGCAAAGGAAAATATAAAATGTATTGCAATTGTTACTTGACTTTTGTTAAAACGGCAGCGAGCTTTCACAGCATGTACTACCCTTTTCTAAATTAAAAAAAAATAAATAAAATATAACATGAGAATATAGTCACGTAAGTATAAAATAAAGTATGTAAATAAATTAAAATACTTCTTTATGCAAAAAATAATTTTAATTAAATCATTAGATATTTGGTTTTAAAATATCTAAGAATTTACTTATGTATTAGTATATTCTTCATATTTGCTCTTTTTTACAAGGGCATTTTTGAATTGCAACGTAGACTGCGAGATGAAATGTGGTTTTAAATATTCACTAAAAAAGTTCAAAATGAATTAAAGGAAAAGTATCATTCAATATTCTCAAATGTTTCATTCAGATATTTTTTTGAAAACGTCTATCTATGTATTTTTATGTGATTATGGCTGCTAACTACCATTATTTGCTCTATCGTTTATTTTATGTGGTAGAAAGTAGAAAAATTCAAAGTTTCATTGAATTAAAAAATTAGAAATGCTCTGGGAGTTTTTAAATTCATATATTAAATTTTAACTTATTCATTTATAAAATTGTTGGGTAATTATCTAACTTAACACATATAAAAGATTTTGAATTAGGAAAACATTCTTTGCGTTCGCATTTCAATCGATACATAATTTATACATTAAATAACATAATATTCGAAAGCTATGTCTGTATTTTTAAGTTTCATTCTCCCATGATATTCTTAAACGCATAATTACTTTGGTATTCATCTGCTAACATTTCGAAAGTTGAAATTTTGACTTTCCGCGGTGGAATCAACAAATGAAGACGTTTTCAGTTATGCTATTTACCGATCCATTTCATTATTAAAATCCTTCTATTCAAGAAATATTATATAAAAGGGTATAATAAAATGAAAGTGATATTTATCTGAAATATGAATTCAATTACGGTTATTTTAATATATTTTTTAAGATCATAGTACAAGCCATTTGGAGCAAAAGTATTTCTCGCTTGCATTCTTTACCAAGGAAAATACGAAAAATGTGTGGTTATGCGAATGTTTTAATCTTCGCCAATAAAGAACATCATGGTGATGCATGCGTTATCCAATGAAGATAGTATCGTAGAGCAACCAGATACGTATTTATTTAATTCCCAGGCCAACCTTTCTCTGATATTTTATGATCATACATTTTATTTGACCGTACATTTTCTGACCTTCTTCGAAAATTTAATAACAAAGTAAGATAAGCTAAAACAATGAACACAATGAAATTCAAACAAAAGCTTACCTGGTGCTTAATGAAAATCTGATTCGTAAATCATTTCATAATGATGTCTAGCGATAGAGCAGATAGAAAATTTTCGTAAATTCATAACATGTAATTTCATGCTTCATTATCAAATCGGAGAAAAGTAAAATTACATAAAAATAATATATTTAACAATTTATTTTATAAAATATCACATTTTTATTCAATAAGAAAAACAATGGTTTGATTTTCGATACAAATGCTTAAGCAGGAAAGCAAATAATGCAATTAAATAAATAATATGTTGCTTTACTGCTTTCCTGCTTCAGCATTTGTATACAATGGGACTGCTTGCATTTTCCTAGCAAATTAACTGGAAATAAAAAATGAACAACGCCTTTTGTCACTAGTGACGCATTAAAAACACACAAAAAGTCGAACAAAAATATATAAAAACATTTTTTAAATTCATATTATTTATTTAATTGCATTATTTGCTTTCCTGCTTATGAAGGATGAGCTGTTCACTTAGAGGTTAACCCTTTAACGCGCAGTGTTTCCGCTCTGAGAACACCAAACTCTGACGTTTTGACTGTTGCTAGTCACCAAGAATATATTCGATCTCTATAAAAGTAGTTGCGGATGACAGAGCTCCACGAGAATCCTTTACTTTTTAGCACGTCATTTACCGTAAAAAATTGTCAGGTTTATTTTTAAGAGCACTGACATCTGCTGAAAAATGGAAGAATGCGAGAACGGCTGGATAGATTGCCCAATGCTGAAAAAAGGGCAGCCGTTGCCATCGCTCGACTTAACTACCAGCAAGATGGTGGACGATCGAAACGTTCATCTCGTGCCACAGATCTAGAGACCCTTTTTTGACGATAGCTGGCTGTGCGCCGGCGCACATCAGCTGGCTATTCAAAATTTGGCTAGGTTGCTATTCAGAATTTTTTGAATATTAATTTAATAATTCATATTAATATTTCATTAAAATTTACAATAATAGTAAATTATGTTTGGGTCGTTTAGTTCTAATAGTACGAATAAAAGCCAGCTTCTTATTATCAATATTACATGAGATGTGAAATAAAGTATGAAAAATACTTTAACATAGGGGGAGGGAGATTTGGGATGCTCATAACTCACTCATTTCCAGTTCAAATTTATTGAAAATTGGTATCCCGGGTTAAAATGAGCTAATTTTTTTAAATATGAAGTGAAATTTTGGGGTTGCTATTGGAAAAAGGAAAGTTGATGCAAATTTTAATATGGATACGTCTCCTTATGCAATTTTTATGTATAGGAAATTAAAGTGTACGTCAGTCGTAAACGATTGATATATGTAACTTGCTTTACGAAGAACGGCGGCTGAATAAAGTAGAAGTGGGTCTTTTTTCATCCCGCAGCTGTACATTTAGAATAAACATTACATAAATATCGAGACATAAATATCAAATTTAAATGAAAAAAAAAGATTAATTAAACTGTTATAGCTTAAGATCAAAACATATACTTTTATGAGAGGTTAGCCTATAGTTTTTCATTTTATAATAAATTTATTTAAATCAAGTTCAAAATTTAGCATTTCTGCTTTCCTTTCTGTACCACCTGAGGGAAAAGGAGGTGGTAGCTTTGATACAATTTGAATTTTTTCAAAAATGCGTGTTTCCGAAGAACCCACAGATTTGAAGATTTGACGCAGTCGTTTGACGTACAGAATTTCACATTCCGTTTGATTTAAGTTCGTTATTCCCCCCCCCCAACAGAGTGCATTTCTTAACGTTTAAATTCACCTTCCTTCATTAAAGCATAATCATTTTGAACGATACTGCTTGTGTTATGCATGTTATTTGAGGACAGCTCATGGTGTGTTCAGCTTGGATTGTTAGTTTAAAGACAATCTGGATTGTCACACTCTTCAGAATCTCATGAAGTACAATTTAAAAGCAATTCCTTGTTAACATTATGTGGAGTTATGAAAACTTTAGGATTCCCAATTCGCTTTCTATTTTCAAACTGTTCAATAAGTGAATTTTTTATTGGGTGTTGTTAGAACAATGCTCTTTATCTGCCGTTTTTGAAAGTGTCTTCATGTTCTATGGAGAATAGATTATTCTTAAAAATTTCAGAAGATAAAAAATAAACTTGTTATAATCTAAGTAACCTCACGAGAAAAAGATTGAATTTGTATGTTATATGTAAAAAAATGACTGTTTGGGATTAATGCTGCCACTTCCTTTAATGAAAGTGTTTTTGTGTTTTCTGTTATGTGTTATTATGGAGATCTCAATGTAATCATTATATGGTAACATCTTTATTTTAACTGAATGCATTCAACCGAAATCCAGTAAAACACGTTTCATTGTACTCCTAGTGGAGGCTACAAAAGAAGTAAATTTTTACTAATTCATAATATTTATTTATTTTTTAATTCCGACTCTGGGAGTATAAAGACATTACATAGTGATCACAATATTTGAAACACAAATAATTATACATATGTGAACAAGGAGGTAAAATTATACTAAAATAATGAAACTGAAAATAACTAAAAATAATTAATAATGAAACTTACTTTAAATGATGAAAATAGAATAAATTTCTTTTGCTCTTGTTGTGTAAAATTACGACTGTCTCCAAATCACATCATTAACCTAATATATATTTATATAATAGGAGTGTGATTTATAACTTTCTATCGCATATCCTACTGATTTTAGTATGTTTCATTGTACCCCGTCTTCCCCTTTGCATAAATAACACGAAAAGTCTATTTTCGGATGCAACGCAAACTTTTTTCATTCATTACATAAATTATTCTTCAACTGTAATATATATAAATATTATTTATTTATATATTTAAATTTTAAAGCATGTTTCGATATTAAACATTTTTTTTTATCAGGTGCAGAACGTGGTAGATAATAAACAGTGTACGTGATTTATTAAAGAAATTTTTCAATACATAACAAGTTTTATTACTAAATCATGCTAAATTGCTATACATTGAAATTATCTAATATATTTGATATTTAAAAGAATCCAGAAAACATTATTATTCTTCAAGATGGGTCGCAATTTTTGGAGTGTTTTCATGCTTCAGCAGTATCAAAACTGTAGATTTTTAAAAAATTTCTTATTTAAAAAATGTATATAAATATTGCTTGCCAAAGTTTGGCTGATATAAACGCCATCTTACTTAGGGTACCAATCTTCCAATATGGATGTTCCTTTTAATACTTCCTCAGCAGCTTTCCTGAGACGATCACGTTGCTCAGCCGTGAGTGTGGCCTTACCATCGCCCACGATACCTTTTCTAAAAAAGTTAATTTGTTTTTTCTGATCTCCTTGCCCAGTTTCACTTTTTACGAAAGCTCGCGGATGAGCCAAGGGCAGGTTCTTTTTCATGTAATCAAAGGACGTTTGTTCTATTATCCGCTCCAGAATATCAATGTCTTCCAGAAGGTTTTGGTAATAATCCTCACCGATAAATTTGGCTATTCTCAAGATCTCTTCTTTCCTGTGGGCGTGCAACTTTTCGTACGACACAAGCAAGAGATTGCGATCCTTTCGACGATCATAGAACGACAAAACATGCTTGAAGTAATTTCCGTACGGTACATCTCCTGTAACGAACTTGTCGAAAAACGTATTGAAATCTTCCGTCATGTCTGGGTCTATCTCTTTTGTGAAACAGTAGAAAGACACCACCGTGTCCTCGGGATGGCGGTAGACATACACGTACTTGCAGTTGTCATTCTTCTGGACGAAATCGTAAGGAAGGTGATGCTTGTAGAACCTTGGCTCTTCTTGCGCCTTTATCGCTTCGACGCCGGTCATTTCCAGAAATGGGACAAACTTTGTCGTTACTTCGTGCATGGAAGGAAAACATTCTCCACGAGATTTTATCTGCAGAATGACGTACTGCATCCATGTGGTGCCAGTCTTGGGAAAGGATGCTAGAATGACATCGCCGTCCCTTGGTACCAGGTCCATGATGTCTTCAAGGTTCTTTTTTTTAAACATCGGAGGACCAGGGCAAGGCAGACCTCGGATGATTTGGTATTTCATTGCTGGCTGTTTCTCCGTCATGATCTAAGTAGTGAAATAAGAAATAGGATATAAATACATTTTACTCATGCACACATGATCAAATATGCAGTGAGGGAAGTTGGATAGTAAACCTTAGATACGGGTTTCGAAGGATGTTGGAAAGAAATGTTTAAAGCGTGCACATTTGCTTTATGCTAAAACATTAATGATACTTATTCAATAGAATATTTTGTTTAAACTATTAAAATTAGCGATTTTTTTTTAATTCACTCAGCAGTTAAGATTTTTATATTCTGTTAAAATAACAACTTATTAGATAGGTCTGAAAAATGCAAAGGAAAATATAAAATGTATTGCAATTGTAACTTGAGTTTTGTTAAAACGGCAGCGAGATTTCACAGCATTTACTACCCGTTTTTAAATTAAAAAATAAATAAATAAAATATACCATGAAAATATAGTCACGTAAGTATAAAATAAAGTATGTAAATAAATTAAAATACTTCTTTAAAAAATAATTATAATTAAATCATTAGATATATGGTTTTAAAATATCCAAGAATGTTCTGATGTATCAGTATATACTTCATATTTGTTCTTTTTTACAAGGACATTATTGAATTGCAAAGTAGACTGCGCAATAAAATGTGGTTTTAAATATTCACTAAAAATGTTTAAAATGAATTAGAGGAAAAATATCATTTAATATTCTCAAATGTTTCATTCAGATGTTTTTTTTGAAAACGTCTATCTATGTATTTTTATGTGATTATGGCTACTAACTACCATTTTTTGCTCTGTCGTTTATTTTATGTGGTAGAAAGTAGAAAAATTCAAAGTTTCAGTGAATTAAAAGATTAAATGCTCTGCGATTTTATAACATTCATATATTAAATTATAACTGATTCATTTATAAAATTGGTGGATAATAATCTAACTTAACACATATAAAGGATTTTGAATTAGGAAAAAATTCTTTGCGTTCGCATTTCAATCGATACATAATTTATACATTAAATATCATAATATTTCGAAAGCTATGTCTGTAAATTTATTTTTCTTTGTCCCATGATATTCTTAAACGCATAATTACTTTGGTATTCATCTGCTGACATTTCAAAAGTTGAACTTTTGATTTTACGCGGTGAAATAAACAGATGAAGACATTTTCACTGATGCTATCGACCGATCCACATCAGCATTAGAATCCCTATATTCAAGAAATATTATATAAAATGGCATAAATAATCGAGTCAATTACGAATCAAATTCAATTACGGTTCTTTTAATATATTTTCCAAGATTATATTACAATCCATTCGAAGCAAAAAGATCTCTCACTTGGATTCTTTACCAAGGAAAATACGAAAAATTTGTGGTTATGCGAATGTTTTAATCTTCGCCAATAAAGAACATCATGGTAATGGATGCGTTATCCAATGAAAATATCTTAGAGCAACCAGATACATATTTATTTAATTCCCAGGCCAACCTTTCTTTCCTGATAGTTTATCATCATACATTCTATTTGACCGTAAATTTTCTGACCTCCTTCGAAAATTTAATAACAAAGTAAGATAAGCTAAAACAATGAACACAATGAAATTCAAACAAAAGCTTACCTGCTGTTTAATGAAAATCTGATTCGTAAATCATTGCATAATGTTGTCTAGCGATAGAGCAGATAGAAAATTTTCGTAAATTCATAACATGTAATTTCATGCTTCATTATCAAATCGGAGAAAAGTAAAATTACATAAAAATAATATATTTAACAATTTATTTTTTAAAATATCACATTTTTATTAAATAATAAAAACAATGATTTGATTTTCGATACAAATGCTTAAGCAGGAAAGCAAATAATGCAATTAAATAAATAATATGTTCCTTTCCTGCTTTCCTGCTTAAGCATTTGTATACTATAGGACTGCTTGCATTTTTCCTATCAAATTAACTGAAAATAAAAAAATGAACAACACCTTTTGTCACTAGTGACGCATTAAAAACACACAAAAAGTTGAACAAAAATATATAAAAATAAATTCATATTATATATTTAATTGCATTATTTGCTTTCCTGCTTATGAAGGATGAGCTGGTCACTTAGAGGTTAGCCCTTTAACGCGCAGTGTTACCGCTCTGGAAACACCAAACTCTGACGTTTTTACTGTTGCCAGTCACCAAAAATAGATTTGATCTCTATAAAAGTAGTTGTGGGTAACATAGCTCCACGGGAATCCTGTACTTTTTAGCACGTCATTTACCGTAAAAAAATTGTCACGATTATTTTTAACAGCACTGACATCTGCTGAAAAATGGAAGAATGCGAGAACGGCTGGATAGATTGCCCAATGCTGAAAAAAGGGCAGCCGTTGCCGGCACAGCCAGCTGCGTCAAAAAAGGGTCTCTAGATCTGTGGCACGAGATCAACGTTTCGATCGCCCGCCATCTTGCTGGCAGAAAAGTCGAGCGATGGCAACGGCTGCCATTGTTTCAGCATTGGGAAAGTGTTGCGCCTCAAAGGGTTGAGGGCCTGTTTACCTGTACGCTAATCCCTAAGCATACGGTCGTGGGTCCCATTTAATTGTCAGTAATTCCCTGGTTGAAGCAAACAAATCCGAAAGTAAATGTTCCAAATACAACAACAATAAACTGATTATAAAAAGGCTGGCAATTGTTTTTCTACTAACGAAGACATAATATTTTGCACCTTTTAGAAACGTACGTATGTGTACAGCTTAACGGGAGTTGTCTTATTCCAAAAGTGTACATTGACTGAGAGTATTTCCAGATGACATGTAGCTCGTAATTACTTTTTATCTGTATACAGTTACTAGTGTTCCCGATTACCAGGCGGATTCGAACTGATGGCCAAACTAATGAAGCAACCGCCCAACTTTTGAAATGAACGAAAAGAATGATTTAAAAGATTAAACCTTTTTAGAAGTAATCAAAGTTCGAACCCTTTTTAGCATTATTGTGAAATGTATTGAACATGATGTACAAACTTAAAAAACTGTATGCGAAAGAATAAAATAAAAATAAATCTATAAATAAATAAGTTTTCTGATTAATCCTAAAAATGCAGCAATTTACTCATCTGATGGTATAAAACAAACTTTACTGAATAAAGAAATCTTTGAAACTAACGTTGTTAATCGTGAATAAATTGTCATTTGTAAAAATAATTGTAGAATTCCGTTTGAAAATGCAAAATAAATTTAAAGACGTATAGTTCATCTTGAAAAAAATTAAAAGGTGAACAAATTATTAATTTATGCTTACTAAATTCATCTATAAAATATAAGTAATTTGGTTGCTTTATGTTTGAAAAAACTAAAATAAATTAATCTTTAAAGATTGTCATTTGCATATTAAAAATAATTAGTTAAATGCCTTTTCAATAATATAATTTGAATAAAAATTAGTAGTTCACGAAATAAAATCTAAAAAATTCATTTGCGTTTTAATATTTTCCAAACAGTTAAAATATTAATAGCGTTAATTATTATTATTTTCTAAGAATTTTACGCTTGGATGATATTTACATGTTTACGCATATTAAAGTGAATTTAGAAAATAGTTAAAAAGGTTTTTGTCGCTGTCATGGAAAATGTCAAATTAATTCGTGAATTTTGAAAAAACAAAAAACAAAAAAAAAAAAAGGTTTATTGAAGATATTTTTAAGTTTTGAATAAACTGGAAAATATAACTAGCTAGATATATTTTGTACCAAATACCGGATTGCAAGCCATTAATGATAAAAACATAAGTATGTCATATATGAGTTTTCATTTTAGTAAAGTAGTTTTATTGCCCAAGATGTAACATTTTATTTAACTATAAATGAATACATATGTTTATTTCTATTTCTTATCCCTTTTACTGTTAGGGTTGACGCTTATATTTTTAATAATTTTATTTTAGTAGCGAAAATGTACCTTTAATAGTGGGTAAGAAATAAAAATACTTATATTTATTTTAATCTTAAAGTGGTATGAATGCAATTTAAAATAAATGAAAATTTAAGAAATAATAAATTAATTGAAAATGATTTATTATTATCAAATAAGGTATTATTATAAATAATTTTTTTTAAATAAATAATGCATTATAAATTAATCAGTATATCATATGCATTTATTGAGAAACTATAGCTAGTTGACTGTTAAAGTTTACCACAAATTAGAAATTCGTATTGGTGTTCTTTATTTATTTAGGTAGACAATATTTTTAAGTGATTGTCATAAAAACTATTTGTTAAAGATATCTTAAGATAAATTTCTTCGAAAATTGACTTTACTAGACATGGGCATTCTAGTAAATACGAGCTTTCATAATCATCCCAGCAAAAAGAGCTACATTACACTCATTTGCTTATTTTATCACTTTGTTGTAAAATAGATTATTATGCTAAAAGTGGTTACACTAAATTTTTATGTCCAAAATATGTCAACGAGAATGGTATTTACTTACTGTTTCAAGGTATACAGATGAAAATTAAACGAGTGTATTTCTGATGACGTTCAGTCACTTTTGAAGAGCACACCTTATATAACAGAATATGACCCTGGAGAAGTTATCATGTTTCGTATGCATTTTTGAATTTAATCTACAAATCAGATTGGTATATCAGTTGTTTGTCTGCAGAAGTGATATGTTAAGGCGACAATGGAACTATAAAAAAACCACTCTTTTTGTTTTTATTAGCAAATGGATTTTTTTTTTATGTGTATTGATAAAGCGTTGCTTGACTAGGAAAAAAAAAGTAATCTAAGTAAATATCAGAGTTTAATTAATTTATAAAAGAATTAAAATATGCTAATTAATGATGTTACTTTTAAAAAGTTCAAATTGTATCCATTTTTGCCGCTGAATTGCATCTTTTTTATCTTTTATGTACTCTACAAAAGTTAGTATTTAATATTTATTTCAATCAAAATTTTGGTAAAGACAGAAATTTTTGATAAATATTGTGATTTTTCAGTAAAATTTTAAATGAAGCAATACTAACATATGAAAAGAATTACGATTCATAAACGTAAATCATATAAAATTTGTTCTAAATCTGTTTAAACATTTATGAAGGATCTCGTCACAAATTTTAGTAAGAGTAAAAAATTAATGCGCATGGAGCTTTTCGATGATATTGTTTATTAACATATTTTAATAATCATAAATTGAAAATTGAAAGAGAATCACCAAAAATGAAATGCAATTTCTCTGCATTTATTGCATTACTCTCTCAAAAAGCTGTGAACATAACTCACACTAATATGTATAGTGTAAGCAATTGAAAAGAGTGAACTTAATTTACTATTATATTTATATTGTAAGCAATTGAAAATTATGAACATAATTTACTGTCATGCGCATAAAGTAAGCGATTAGAATGTGTACATAATTTAGTTCAATATGCATAATGCAATTGATTAAAATACCATACTGTGAAATAATGAAAAGTGAACACACTCTAAACTATTATTCACTAATTGATTATATTTTTGATTATATTTTCTGTTTAGCTTCATTGGGGCTTTATTGATGTACTTTGACTTTTTGTAGCAAGAATGTTTTTCTTATCTGCAATAGTTTCCAGAATATATATATTTTCTCGTTTCATTTTTATGCGGTAGGGGAGGATTATCTTTAAAGTACATTACATTGAAATGACATTTTTAATTTTTGAGCACTAATTTTTACAGTGATTATTACTTCACTCCTAAAGTCAAAACAATTATACTTTCTTTTTTTTTCCTCTTTCCATGTCAACTTACTGCAAGTTTATTATATGTAAATTTATTCACTGTAAACTTACCTAAAATTAATAATTTCTGTGCTAAAATGTAATGAAATTAGAGTAGTAGTAATTAGACACTGAAGCGTCAGCATGACAATTAAATCTCCTTCTGCTTCAAAGTTGCTTTTACACTGAATGTGAATCATTGTAAGTAGAGTGACGACTTTTTGTTACCATGAGAGTACAACTACGTCTCTGGTGGTCCGAATTGAAGTCATAAGCGAATAATCAGTCACACTGTGACTTCTAGCTCATCTCACATATGGATCTCAAGATGACTATGACATGTGTGACACACATGGACGGCAATGCGAATTCAACGTGATGTTACGTGTTTTGAGGTTTTGTCCACAAACAGTTTTTGAATTAAACTACACTCATTTCAAATAAAATACCATTGGAAAAAGTTTTGATCTTTTTTAATGATAAGTTTTGCATTCTACACTGATATTAAAATATTAAAATGTATCAAATGTTACGAATATCTTCCCGGATTTTGGTGACAATTTCTTTTACTATTAATATTAATATTAGTATTATTATTATTATTTACTCATTTTTGTAAAGAATTACAGTGATCTCTCATTTATGCTTGAGCGCAGGGAACAGGCAGAAAAATGCGTTAAGGAAGAAATCTGCATGATAGAAAATCTGCAAAAAGAAGCTTATAAGTGAATTATCTGTACAGTGATTTACTCCACATTGTTACCGAATACAATGAATAGGCTAAAAAATGTAGATAAGATACATTTCAAAGTGTAATGAAATGTTTTAAATTAATTACACTGCTTCTGATGAACACCGAGAAAATGAAAATGATTACATACCAAACTTTTGTTCTATTCCTGTTACTCATCTCTCACAAAATAATTTGAAATCGAAAATTGATTTTTAAAAAAGGTAAAATTCTTATAAGCGACATCTGTTTTGTTGAAAACTCTACTTTTACAACAAGAACCTTTCTTTTGCGTCGCTATAAGTGAGAGTTACTTCGTTAGTGCAGCGCATGAATGAATGAGAAATATCATTGTTTTCCTATATCTCCAGCCCGAGACCTGGTAAAAACGCGCATAAAAGAAAACACGTATAAGTGAGAGATTACTGTATTGGTTTAGTTTGAAATTTATGTTTGATTGAACTTTTTTATTTTAAAAACATTTTTAGATTTTTTTTAGTTTTTTTTTTTTTAATTTTTTAATTTTAAGGGCGGTTTTAGAGATTTCTTATCTCTTCAAAATCCAGGTTATATTTATGAATATTAAAGACTACATTTTTAGTGTCTATTTATTTCTTTGATAACTTATCGACTTTCACACTGCAGCAGTAAGAATATAGTACAAAATGTAAAAATGTTAGTGCATGAAAATATATTTACTTTTAGTTAAATTTTAACTACAAAGGAGCAACTGTTATTTTTTTGTACCACTCGTCTACTATAGAAGTTCTTTTCAGAACTTCCTCAGCAGCTTCTTTCAGACGATGACTTTGAGCATCTGTCAGTACAGTTTTACCGTCACCCACGATATCTTTTCTAAAAAAGTTAACTTTCGGTCCGTCTTCTTCTTTGGCATCAGGTCAAATCAGATTGAGATTCTTCTTCATAGATTCGAAGGATGTATTCTCTATTATCTGTTCCACGGCTTCATCACATTCTATTAGGTTTTGGAAATAATCTTCCCCAAGAAATTTAGCTATTCTCAAGATTTCTTCTTTCCTGTTGGCGTGCAGCTTTTTGTATGACACCAGCAACAGGTTATCATCTTGGCGATGCTCGTAAAAAGATAGAATGTGCTTGAAGTAATTTCCATAACCTATCGTCCTTGTCACGAAGCTGTCAAAAGAATTATCGAAGCTCATATCCAAATTTGGCATCAAGTCTTTAGTCTTTTGTGAAATGATAGAACGATAGTACAATGTCTTCGGGATGACGGTAAACGTATATATACTTGCTCTTTTGTTTTTCTGAACGAAGTTGCAAGGTATATAATGATTATAAAACCTAGGTGGCTTTTGCGTCTTTACAGCTTGAACTCCTGCCATTTCCAAAAATGGAACAATTTTGTAGGTAACATCTTTCAGCGAAGGGAAATATTTTCCTTTAAATTTGATCTGCAGAATTATGCACTGCATCCATGTGGTGCCAGTCTTGGGATAAGTTGCAAGAATGAGGTCGCCGTCATCTGGCACAAAATCCATTCCGTCTTCCGTGTTCTCTTTCGTAAACCATGGCATAAGCGGACAAGGGAATCCTCGAACCATGCATCAAATATTATTATGCTGTTTTTCTGTCATATTTTAATCGTTGAAACAAAAGACTGTGAGTAAATGCTCTAATAATTTTACAATGCAAACAATAATGTATTTAATAAGTCTTAATCTAAACTGCAAATAATTAACCTTCAGAAATTTCTCGTACAAGAAAATGTTATAGCGCACAACTTCTTCGCTGCTTAACATGTTAATTTAAACTTCAAAGTACTTTATTTTATTACAGTGTTTTTTATTTAATTGCTATATCATTTCTTAATATTGTTATAGCAACTCTCAATCAAACAAAAGTGGTTTTAATTTAACGATATATGATTTTTAATTAGTTGTTTTAAAAATAAATTTTACCTTTCTAAGCTGTCTTTTCGTATTCATAATTCTTGATAAAGTATTGAAATATTTTTAATATTAAGTGGTTTGCGAATTACTTTATAATCTATACCTCCTTCTTTTCTTCTTACAGTCAGTAACACTTAATACTATAATTTAATTCAGTATTAAATCCATGCTTATCCGAGGTTTATTTTGTTAAGATGTATAAATGTGTTGAGATTAATGAAAATCTAGTTCAAATATTTTCCAGAGTTAGCTCAGCACATTTTTATTTGTAACAAATAAAGATTATGGAGTACTTATAACCAGGGGTCTCGTTGGCTTTTTTTTTTTTAAGTTTCGCCAATCCATTCGCCAAATTAGATTTTGCCGGACATCATTAAGAAATCCAATTGACAATATTTTCGCCAAATCGTATTTTCTTTCGCCAAACTAATTTCACTATCGCAATTTACGACGTTGGCGATCGACAGCGCGACCCCTCCTTATAACTATCGCGAGCACAAGTGCTTTTAACTATCTAACCATCGAAAAATACACTACGCATTTCCCATCTAAAATACAGTGAAGCTACTTTTTCAAATTAGTATTTTTGTGCATTTCTTTTTATGATTTAGTAATTTTGATCGTAATTATGATTTAGTAATTTTGACCTGCTGCCAATACAATGCCTGCAGATGTCAACCTCCTTGCTGATGGTGCCCTATCTGCTGACCCACATATATTCTTCTTCGGGAACGTGTGGTGCGAGCTAAAATTGATGATGTTTGGTCGGCGCGTCCAAAGCCACATAATGTTCGCACTCCAGCGAGAAATACAATTCTTTGAAGTTGGAAAGTGCTTGGCCAGGTAAAATATGCAAATACTGCATAAGAATGTTTTAGGGAAATGTTTGACGATGGAATGTTGAACAAAATAGTAAATGAAGAAATGAGTAGAGATGAGTAGAGAGAGAATGAACTATGCCAATCAAACTAGTACCACATATCCTATAAATGACGAAGAAATGTTAGCTTTTCTTTGTCTGTTGGTGAATACCGTTTTTTCTAAGGACAAAAATTTGACCTCCAGATAATTGTTTGACCAGCAGTGGATTGGCACTCGATATAACAGTGTAATGAGTAGTGCCAGGTTTGATTTTATTTTGTGCTGTCTACGATTTGATGACGCTTGGAAGGGAAGACAATTGACCCTTGTGCACAAATCAGAGAACTTTGGGGCACGTTTACCAACAACTGCCGATCAAAGTACAGTCCAGGGTCTTATGTTACAGTGGACGAGTAACTGTTAGCGTTTCGGTGAAAATGTTCATTTCGGGTGTACATTCCGAACAAGCCATCAAAATATAGTTTGAAAATTGTAGTAGCATGTGATACAAACGCTAGCTACATGATAAATGGTATACCATATGTTGGAAATAAGACTCAAACTGAAGGGTTACCCATTGAGTTTTTTGTAAAGGAACTCACCCCTTCTATCCACGGAAACAAAAGAAATATTACTACTGATTACTGATTTACCAGCGTGCAGCTAGCTGATGATCTTTTGAAAACTCCCTAAAAATTAACGCTTGTCGGTACAATCCGTTTCCACCGGAAAGGGGTTTCAGGCCAATAAGTAGTTATTTTATCGTTATATATCGTTATTTTTATGCGGCAATAATAAAACTTTGGTTTCATTCAAACAAAAAAGGATAAGACTGTTACCCTATTATCCACTATGCATAGCACTGCACAGGTAAATCAGACTTCGAAGAAGCCTGAAATATTTCATTGTTACAGTGCAAAAATGGGTGGCAGATATAATGGTAGATACAATACCAGGTACAGGTTAGATACAATGGAACAGATATGCAACAACGTGTCTTGCAGCAGAAAAACGAAGCGCTGGCCATTGTGCGTATTCTACGGAATGTTGGGAATCAGTTTTTTGAATGCTTATGTCATTCACTGCTTAAACTGCTTCACAAATAACAAAACTCCAAGTACATGTAAGATCTTTGTGCAGGTCCAACAAATACTCACATGTAGACCAGCTTGCAAATCAGCCTCACTTCGTGAAAACTTACGGGTGATCCTGATCATTTCCGAAAATCTCGGGTTCCCAATAAAGGCCAGCTGTCCTGTAATCCCAAGGGCAAGATCTTTTTCCCCTTCAGCCAAAAGAAGAATGACCTCCGACTGCTGTAATCACTGCCATAAAAAAATATGTAGTGAGCACAGAGCTATGTGCTGTGTAAACTGCGATGAGAACTAAAGAAATGAACAATTTTGGAATTTTTCACTAATCCACCTAATCAAGATATATTGTTCATATTTTTTTGTATCAATATTATTTGATATATGATCTACGGTAGTTTTTTTAAATGTAGTTATATAATAAAAAACACTACAAAGTTTCTTTTGCCATTTTTTGTTTTTTCTTTCGACCATATTTTAATTTTTTTAAACCTATAGCTAAGTAATGATTTTCTTTTTTTTATTATGTAAGGAAAAAAAAATAAATAAAATATACTAATAATGTAAAGAAACGATGCTACACAGTTCAATATTCAATATTTCGAAACATACAAACTTTAAATAATAAAGAAAAAAAACGCGTGGCGTCGTCAAAATTACGAAGATTTACTAACAACTTCATTATGGAATTGGTTTCGTAATTCAGGATTAAATGTGTTTCGCCAAAAGGGGAGAGAAAATGCGACTTTTTAACCGCAGCAATATTATTGACACTCCGCGAGAACGGGAATCAAAATGAATCAAAATACTAAATTATAATTCTCAGACAGGAGACGCCACTTACCCACATTGCAGTAGTTAAAAAGGAAAGTAATTTAAGAAACAATTACATAACGTTTCGAATAGAGATGGGAGTAGAAAAATGGCAAAGAGCATTAAATTTATAATAGGTAATGGTAAAATCAAAAGCAATTTTAAATATGTGATAACTGCACCACACCCATGTTTTATTTTAAGTTTACCGTCAACTACACGATACCTTACAGCACAATGCTTTCATGCGCATACATTTTTGCCATATTTTCTTAAATTTATTGATTCTAAAGGTATCTTTAATAATGGGGATCGTATTTAAAAACAGTCACTCTCCTCGGAATCAAATTTCAAATTAACGAGCCGGTGGTGGAAATTTTTCTTGCATGTTCTTTCGAAACAAGGTAGCCCATTATTCTTATACTGCATTCAATTAATTTTATGCTCTTAATACGACATTTTGGATCCACAAAATAGCCGAAGAAAGATAGAAAACGCCGCGATGTTCTGCCTCATAAATATTGCAGAGGATATTTTGCAACTAAGGATTATTAGCGTAAAGCTATTCGTTTTATAGTAGGCAACTGCTTTTCTAAGAGCTTGCAAATTTTTGCATGAAAGTAACTTTGATTTTTCGGTGCTTTTGTGCATTTTAATATGGTATAAGAGTTTCTGCAGACACTTTTGAAATAGTAAAGAATTCTTTTTATATTTTAAATAGTATGTGTATCTGAAGTGAGTAAATAATATTTGTAGAAAATATGAACATGCTTATATAAACATTTAAAAAATGATGTAGGGTTATACTGAACAATGAGTGACCAAAACCAATTGATAAACATTTTGTTAAAATTTTTTTCTCTTTCTAATGAACGGGACAATGGCCTAATGTAGGCTAGACCGCTACGTAGGCCGCAGATGTTGGACATTTCATTATTAGGTTGCCCATTAGACATAGAACTGTCCCCCCCCATGGCATCGTTGCGTTTATCCTAATTTTTAACCAATTTCAATTGAGGGGACTTGCACCTCGATTGGCAAACCCAAAATTATCACTTGAGCACGGAGGACATTGGCACCGCGACAGATTTTACATGCACCTTTAGCGTATGATTCCGCAGCAATCCAGCCGAAAGAGGTTCTCACCCTACCAAGAATCGTTCAAGCCAATGCTGCTTCACTCTTCGTGTTCTTGCAGGAACGAAACTTAGTGTTTAGCCACTGCCGGGCCTTTTTAAAAAAATATTTAGTTTAAAGAGTTTTTCAGACTCTAGATAGGGCCTTATTATCGCATGGGCAAATCAGGACTTTGGCCAGGACTCCAATTTCAAATATTGTTCTGAAATATTCTTTTATATCAAAATTTTATGAATAAATTAAGTTAAAAAATTTTTAAGTTAAACGGTTTTTCATTAAGATAATAATCATGTAGATAATGTACTAAAAGCTAAAATACAATTCGGTAGGTCCTAGCTACCAGCCATCACACCACTCCCCTCAGCAATCAAGGGCATTGATCAGACAACAAAATAAAATCGTACGGCGCGTCAATTTTCTATCAAGTCAACCGCTATATCAGTATAAATGCTATTTACATATTTACTCAGGTTACGCTAGGCCCAACGATTTTCTTTTCTTTTTTTTTTTGTTTGTCTGATCAATGCCCTAGATTGATGAGGGGAATGATGTGATGAAAGGTACCTACGACCTACCGAATTGTTTTTTAGCTTTTAGTACATTATCTACATCATACATATCCTTATTTTTAAAAAAACCGTTTAATTTAAAAATATTTCTTTACTTAATTTATTTACAAGTTTGTAGTTTTTAATTTCGTCAAATATCAGATCAAACTAAAGGTGTGTAAAGTTCGACGCCAAATTTGGCAATTTTCACCAAATTTCGCGAAATTGGCGCTATTTGGTGATACAGAATGTATTAAATTGTATTGTCATCAGAACTAAAGGTGTGTACCAAATGTCAAATGAATCTGTCAACAGGAAGGGGGTCAAATTTCAGCTACTAAAATTGACCCGAAATGGCAAGCTAAATAAAACCGTTTAATTAAAAAACAAATTTCATAGATGGGGGCCCCCAAATTTATCAATGCTCGGGGCCACTGTTGGTCATAATCAGACTCTGGATCTAGAGTGGTTACAGTAATTTCCTTCCCTGCAGTGTTTCGGTCTTACTACTGGGACCCTAGTCACATGCCCTTCCCTCGCAAAAATAATCCTTTGTGGATGTGTATTCTACTGTGTCCATTTGCTGGGAATTTTATGTATTTCCAATAAATAAACATACATCGTCAATGTCATTTACTGAGCTATGATACCTTTAAAAATCCAAACACAATCCTTATAAATAAAAATGAAATTCTGTAAGTTTGTTTGTTTGTTTGTTTGTGGATTTGATTCGTATACAAATCCACAAAAATGGACCAATCAGCCTGAAATTTTGCACAGATATGTAAAATAATATAGAATAAATCATAGTCCACTTTAAAAATTTGAAAGTCCACCCGTTCCCAGAATTTAAGAGATTTTTTTTATGTTCTCCACGCAAAAAGCTTTCCGTAATTGTAACCCCTGTAGTGAAAAAAGTGTGAAATAAGGATCGTGGTTGCCATCTGTGGCGATTTTGCCGAATAAAATGTTTTAAATTCTCAAAGTAAAAATAAAAGAATAAGAATGATTTTTTTGTTAGTTTATATTTGTAAGATTATTATTTTTTTATTATAATATGGTGTGCATGGGAAATCGGAGCAGGAATGAAATGTTTTATACGCAAAACAATAAGAACTGAAGATTTCCGAGGCTAATAGGTAAATTATTTTAGTTTGGCGAAAAAATAAAATGGCTCAAATGCCGATTTTGTGAAAGTGAGTTCTAGCGGTTTGCACAGATTTCGGCTTGGCGCAATTTATTGAGAGCTTAAGGAAATAGATTTTTGAAAACAAGTGCAAAGGTTTTATTAGAATACAGCGTTAAATTTTAATGATCCGTGAAGAAATAATGCAGTTATTAAGGGATTTCAATTGATCATTCTCCAGAATTCTCGCCAAATGAGTACATTGATTTAAGTTGGGGGAATTCCGCCAAATTTTAGAAAATTGAAATCTTCTCATTTAGTACATCGGAGTAATGATGAATAAAACACGCTATAGTTGATAATTTAAAAAAAATTCGGCGGTCGAACCATTTCCCATATATTATTGCTGCTAAGTCAATGCTTCGAATGATTTCCTGAAAAAACGCTTGCAAAATGGCGTATGTTGGCACTTTGGCGATGCTTAGATTTGAAACTGGATTTTATTTGAAACTGGGATATATAATGACACTGGTTATAGATAAAAATGAATGTTGGTATGAGTGTATGAGGTTGAAAAACTCCAGCACCGTTGAGCACCGTTGCACCATGAAATTTGGTTCACCTAAGTCTTTTATCATGGAGAAGCTTTTTATGCTGTCCGTTTTCCTCTAACTTGCCACCAGGTGGAGCAGCAGAACGTCGAATTCTATTCCGTTTAGCCGTTTACTATGCGAATATCGTCCAACCGATTTCAATGAAATTTGGTACACGCGGATATTAGAACACGGAGAATATTTTTCAGTATCCATTTTGCTGTAACTTGCCGCTAAATGGCGCTGCAACGCATCAACTTCTATACCGTCCGACCGATCGGCATAAAATTTCTTATACTTACACATTTCAGCAAGAAAAACATTGGCGCACCCAGGATTTTAGTTTAGGGGGGGCTGGGCTACATACAAATACTGCTGAACTCGGTCATAGTGACCTCGGTTAGTTGCAACTTTCTTATAACGTCAAAATATTCGGAAACACTTGACTGTCCCAAAGAACACGAGCAATGTAACTCATTATAAAGTCATAAATAATTATCTGATCTTTTGAGCGACGTTGTAACCGCGTGTAACAGTGTTTCAACTAACTGTAAGTAAGCATTTATTTAAAAACTTTTTAAAATAAATGTCTTTTTTGGTTAGAAATAATTTGAAGACAATTAAAAAAAGAAAGAACTAAAAAAAATTAATTCATTAGCGACAAATTTCATATTTTTAAAGCTTTTCACTTCTAACTTTCTACCTTTAGGGGGCTTCAGCCCCCATAGCCCCCTCCGTGGGTGCGCCTATGACGAAGAATATATTCTAACTGTGTTCCTTTTGATGTTACTCACCACTAGATGGCACTGCAATGCATTATTATTTTAACTCGCCACTAGATGACGCTGCAGCAGGCCAAATTCTTGACCATTCAAACGGTCGCTATGAAAATCAGTATACATAGCTGTTTGAACAATGAGAATATTTTGGCGTTATCCATTTTGCTATAACTCGCCACTTGACGGCACTGTAGCAAATCATTAGTTTAATTAACCACTAGATCGCGCTGCAGTGTATCACTTCTTGACTGTGGAACTGATCGCTATGAAAATAGGTATACATAGATATTTCAACACGGGGAAGAGTTTCGCGTTAGATGTCGCGTCAACACATGAACTTCAGGGCTGTCCAGCCGATCGTCCTGAAATTTCGTATTCATCGATATCTGAATGGGAAGAATATTTTCGCCGTATCCGCTTTGCTAAAACTCGCCACTATATTGCGCTACGCCGCATGGCCTTCTGCACCGTACAAACGATTGCCTTGAAATTCGGTATGCATGGTTATTGAACACAATATAATGAGATATCCATTTTGCTATATCTCTTTATTACAATAAATAGTAATCACCACAAATCGTAATATCAAAAAGTCCATTCATTCCCGTGCGAAGAACGGGTACTTCAGCTAGTTACTTATAAGCTCCCCCAATAATTTTTAGATATATTCATATAAAAAAATGTGTTTACACAGATAAATGCAAAGAGCTACATTTTAAAAATATGGGTCTTTAAAAGGCTAATTGTGATTAAGTGTTTTTTTACTGCTCAGTTTATACTGTTGTTATCATTTACATTAGTTTCAATGTTACCAACCCAGAATCGGTAATTAAAATGAAATCGAACTATAGTTTACTTCAGCATTTAAAAATTAAGTACTAAGTTTTAAAAGTTTGGAGATTTTTTGTTTCAAGACATTTGAAACAACAATATATTTAAGCACCTCCTTACATTGAACTTTGTTACCTTCACTCCATTCTTTTTTTTTTTTCGAGCTTTGGTACTTCAATTTAAAATCCATCTATAAATCGAAATTCTTTAACTAACAAACTGTAAAGAGAGTTCGATAAATCACTTTGACGCAAATGCAGTAAAGACTAGCTTTCCGATAAAATTCAAGTGAAGCAGACTCTACGTTAAAACAGTAACATGCTTAAATCAATTAAAAATTTCTAAAGATACAAGAAATCTATCCACATTTTTAATGATTATCCTACTTGTGTTCTAATCCACTTGATTTCCATATTAAGTTTGTAATAACCGGAGAAATAAATTTTATACTGGTGTACATTTCACAGGTTTTTATTTCAACTTGTTGGTGTTGTAGGGTCACGGCCAATTATCTGCACGTGGGATCTAGGCCGATGGGTAGGGTGACCTCCGTGGGGATCTTCTAAGAAGTCTTAACCCGTACGGCCCTAACGGCGTACATTTCATACATTTTCCAGGTTTTTATTTCAACGTTATTCCGTTTAATGGTATTGCTGATGATATGGGATTACGGGCAATTATATACATGTGGGAGCTAGGCCGATGGACGGGGTGACCTCCGTGTGGGTCTTTCTAAGAGGTCCTAACCCATACGGTCCTAACGGCGTACATATCATACATTTTCCAGGTTTTTAGTTCAACGTTATTTTCTTTAATGGTATTGGTGTTGTGGGATTACGGCCAATTACCTGCACGTGGGATCTAGGTCAATGGGTGGGGTGACCGCCGCGTGGGTCTTTCTAAGAGGTCCTAACCCATCTTTACGCTACGTTTCGGAGGAAAACACGTAAAACTCCAAACGGTTTCGTCGGCGGACGCTTAATTGTTCGCCGACCTGGTTTTGAACCAGACACCTTCCATCTCATAGTTCAAAGCGCTATGCGCTCACCCACCGCTTAATGGAATAGCCAATTTGCCACGAAAATTTATTTTTCATAAGCGGAATATAACATTATCAGGCATCATATTGACAAAATATTCCAGTTTCATACATTAAAAAATTATTACAATAAGCGATATATTCCTCTAGCCGAAATTCCATTATAAGCGGATTCGATTGTACTTTGAAGGCGAAAGAACTTTGCAATCATTTAACGTGTCTGTAAAAATAAGTTTATTTATCAGTTATATGATTAAAAAGTTTGATTTTAAATTGTTTAACTATTTTTTTTTACATTTAAGAGAATGCTTTAAAGTTACAATGATTTATGTGTCGTATTCAACCCAATATTATAATGCTAAATAATAATCCAGAATTTACTTTATAAAGAATGACGCTTTTCAAAAATTGATTCATGCAATAAAGCATCAGTAAGAATGTATAATCAAAATTATGCATGCAATTAATCATTCCAGAAGTTTTGGCTAAGAATACGAAATACATTAATAGGGATTTTACACATTATCATAACAGTCGTTATTCTTCGCACTATTTTCGGCAATAAACTGTAATAATTATTTATCAATACCTAATCACATTTAAAGAGCACAATATTCTATCACCTAACCATGCAAACCCTCTAGATTAAATAAGCCTCGCGCAATAAAACAGAAAATTATTTGCATAAACTTGTTTATGTGGCTACTTTAAAAATCAAAACGTTAATGAACATAACTTTGAGCGATATCGATTATAAACAATGGTTAATTGAAAATCATCAGTCACACAACACCCTTGTCGGAATTAATTTCAGATTAACTTGTCGCTAACGACATTTTTTCCCTTTAATTATTCCAGGTAATAAGCCGAAATAGGATTTTTACCTGGCTCATTATTCAAGCCAGGCTGGTATTAAACACGATTTTCTAAAGAATGACGTCGTTCGTTTACAATAGCCTTCATTATGAGACCTGCAAAACTTTTTTTATTATCTCTTTTAAATAATAGATATGAGGTGTGTATGAATGCGTTGGACTTTCCCTAATTGGATGTTTAAATTTAGACATTCCCGAAATATTTTAATCAATAAGAGTTCCATAATTTAAGCAATTGTGCTATTTTTTTCAGAAGATGTAGCTGTTTGATGGTGTCTGAAAGTAAATTATTTATTTAATTTCATAAATTATAATTCTTTCCATTTTTCATCATTTTTTTAATGAACTTATCAATTGCATTTAACAGTACAAGATACTGTAATTTTGAGCTTATAAATGTCTTTATAGCTTAAATTTTATATTTCCGTCAAATAAAACACAACATAAAAAAAACTGTCTCAAATATACTGGATATAGGTGTACTATTGTTCTATAGTTATTGCAAACGTAATATGGTAATCAAATGGTTCATTCCTGAAAACTAGATAATCACTAATTTCAGATTAACATCTAGCATATAAATGGTGATTGATGAATAGATTGCTAATATCGCTAGAAATTTTCAAGTGACGTGTTACTGTGTTATTGCAATGTCTATTTATCGTATGAATAATCGCATATTTCAAAATTCGAGCTGTTTCAAAGTTTAAAATTTCCTACATAGACTAGAACAGCTTTGAGACTCTTCAACTACCCAATAACTAAACAAACAGTCGGTATGTCCCCAATTTCGTTCCACTGTTCACTTAGAACACGAGTATCATGCATATTTAAAGCTAGTTAAGCCACCTTTGTTAGATCATTTCTATTTAACTCATATTTTATGAAGACTTAAAAAAAGTACTTTTCCTTCAAAAAAAATGAATTTAACATTCATCTTATCGAGAGATAGAAGAACTTTCTTCTTCAATTAAATATATATATATATATATATTGAGCACCTTTCAACAAGTACCACTGACAATTCATGCTATTTTTTTAACACGCGTCGTTCTGTTTACATTGAAGCACTTTTTAATTCGAATTCATTTTTGAATTCAAAAAGTTCTATTTCCAGTATAGCTTTTTTTTAAATTTGAATATTTTTTGAACTATAATCTATTTGGCTCAAGCACATACTTTTAAATTCGAATAATTTATGAAAACGGATGGAAGAATCCATTCTAATGCTCATATGTTAATCGAAATATTGCTACAATGATTTCTCACCCCATCATCTGCTTTCGCAAGAAAGAAGATAAGTGAAGAGTCTAGTAGTGCATAAAACTTATTTCAAAATAAAATTTATAGCCACTAAGCGAAAGTATAAAATCCTGCGTAATAATAGAAATGAATCCTTTACCCAAACAAATGAGTAAAATATATTTAATATTATGTACAAAAAAAAAAAAAATGTTTGCAAGAGATATTTTAAAGCCTTTTTGCTTCTTTGTATTTTAATAAGAAAATTATGAAGCAAGAATATACTATTAAGAATTAATTTTGCGAATGACTTTAACTAAAAGCATCTTGAAAAATTAAGATAATCCACTTAACTCCATTAAAAATTATTAATTCTAACCCTAACAATCTCTATCGTGGATTTATTAGCTTGAAATATTTTTCACGTGTTCCATTTGTCATCTGTAAGAAGTGATACAATCAAATTAGGTAAACCTTTCCGTTCTAAACGTAGTAGATGCCAAAGCCAAACAAATCAGATCATCTGATAATGCATTAATTGAAAGTGGTAATGAAATTTCTAATAATATAATTATGTCCCTGTGCTCGCTTATTATTATATATCATCCCAGATAAATTTATTTTTTTTCCTTCCTATCCTGACAAGCATATGTTTTGTTTTATTTCATCCGCGTTCTTCTCGCTTTCGGTAGCAAGTTCTACAGAATATTTTGTTAACACGATTGAATAAAAATGAAAATTGCCGACAGAAAAAAGATATACGAAAAATAGTACAAATCTTAAAAATAAAAATGAAATTCTGTTTGTTTGTTTGTTTGTTTGTTTGTGGATTTGAGTTGTATACAAATCCACAAAAATGGACCTATCAGCCTGAAATTTTGCACAGATATGTAAAATAATATAGAATAAATCATAGTCCACTTTAAAACTTTGAAAGTCCACCCGTTCCCGGAATTTAAGAGATTTTTTATGTTCTCCACGCAAAAAGCTTTCCGTAATTGTAACCCCTGTAGTGAAAAAAGTGTGAAATAAGGATCGTGGTTGCCATGTGTGGCGATTTTGCCGAATAAGATGTTTTAAATTCTCAAAGTAAAAATAAAAGAATAATAATGATTTTTTTTTGTTAGTTTATATTCGTAAGGTTATATTTTTTTTAATTATAATATCGTGTGCATGGGAAATCGGAGCAGGAATGAAATGTTTTATATGCAAAACAATAAGAATTGAAGATTTCCGAGGCTAATATGTTAAAATTTTTTAGTTTGGCGAAAAAATAAAATGGCTCAAATGCCGAGAAAGTGAGTTCTAGCGGTTTGCACAGTTTCCGGCTAGGCGCAATTTACTGAGAGCTTAAGGAAACGGATTTTTGAAAACAAGTGCAAAGGTTTTATTAGAATACAGCGTTAAATTTTAATGATCCGTGCGAAAATAATGCAGTTATTAAGGGATTTCAAGCGATCTATCTTCAGCATTCTCGCGATTTTGAGGAGGATTCTAACGCTTGGCGCTATTTATCGTAATTTAATCGTCTGCTATTTGGGTTATGAATACACCTGCGTATAAGTTTTTGAAATTTTCATTCAGTTGGAATTGTGCATTTTTCTGATCAGCTTTTCTGCATCTAATGTATTACATCCAGAAAAAAGGATGTTAGAAATATCAATTTTAATTTTGTTTAATCACACTCATGAATAATGATACACTTTCCAACTTAATGAAAGAAGGAACGAAAATAGGGAAGACCCATGGATTATAACTCTTTTTATATATAGCACTTTAGTGCGTATTTAAAAATCTGAAAGTGTGTCAGATTTTCTATGATTCTAGCGCTTGGCGCAATTTAATGAGAGGGTATTTTTAAAAACAAGCGTAGGTTATCTTATAAATAAAAATGAAATTCTGTTTGTCAATTTGTTGATTTGGGTAGTATACAATTCCACAAAAATGGACCTGTCAGCCTGAAATTTTACACAGATATGTAAAATAATATAGAATAAATGATAGTCCACTTTAAAACTTTGAAAGTCCACCCGTTCCCGGAATTTAAGAGATTTTTTATGTTCTCCACGCAAAAAGCTTTCCGTAATTGTAACCCCTGTAGTGAAAAAAGTGTGAAATAAGGATCGTGGTTGCCATGTGTGGCGATTTTGCCGAATAAGATGTTTTAAATTCTCAAAGTAAAAATAAAAGAATAATAATGATTTTTTTTTGTTAGTTTATATTCGTAAGGTTATTTTTTTTAATTATAATATCGTGTGCATGGGAAATCGGAGCAGGAATGAAATGTTTTATACGCAAAACAATGAGGATCGAAGATATCCGAGACTAATATGTAATTTTTTTTAGTTTGGCGAAAAAAAAAATGGCTGCTAGGCCGATTTTTAGAGAGTGAGTTCTAGCGGTTTGCACAGTTTTAGGCTTTTTGGCGCAATTTACTGAGAGCTTAAGGGAATAGCATTTCTGAAAACAAGTGTATAGGTTTTCTTAGAATACAGCATTAAATTTTAACTATCCGTGCAGAAATAATGCAGTTATTAGGGCATTTCAAGCGATGTAGCTTCAGAATTCTCGCCAATTGAGTACATTGATTTAACTTGGGGGAAATCCGCCAAATTTCAGAAAATTGAAATCTTCGCATTTAGTACATCGAGGTAACGATGAATAAAACATGTTATAGTTGATAATTTAAAAAATGCGGCTGTATTAAGGGATTCCACTTTTCAAATAAATGCCTGGCGGTCGAACCATTTCCCATTTTGATTGCTGCTAAGGCAATGCTTCGAATGATTCCCTGAAAAAACTCTTGCAAAATGGCGTATGCTGGCACTTTGGCGAGGCTTAGATTTGAAACTGGATTTTACTTGAGACTGGTATATACGTATAATAAGACTGGTTATAGATAAAAATGAATGTTGGTATGTGTGTAGGAGGTTGAAAAACTCCAGCACCGTTTCACCGATCACCATGAAATTTGGTTCACCTAAGTCTTTTATCATGGAGAAGGTTTTTATGCTATCCGTTTTCCTCTAACTTTTCACTAGGTGGCGCAGCAGAACGTCGAATTCTATTCCGTTTAGCCGTTTGCTATGCGAATATCGTCCAACCAATTTCGATGAAATTTGGTACACGCGAATATTAGAACACGGAGAATATTTTTCACTATCCATTTTGCTGTAACTTGCCGCTAAATGGCGCTGCAAAGCATCAACTTCTATACCGTTCGACCGATCGGCATAAAATTTTTTATACTTACACATTTGAGCACGAAGAATATATTCTAACTGCGTTACTTTTGATGTTACTCGCCACTAGATGACACTGCAATGCATTATTATTTTAACTCACCACTAGATGACGCTGCAGCAGGCCAAATTTTTGACCATTCAAACGGTGGCTATGAAAATCAGTATACATAGCTATTTGAACAATGAGAATATTTTGGCGTTATCCATTTTGCTATAACTCGCCACATGACGGCGCTGTAGCAAATCATTACTTTAATTAACCACTAGATGGCCCTGCAGTGTATCACTTCTTGACTGTGCGAATGATCGCTATGAAAATAGGTATACATAGATATTTGAACACGGGGAAGAGTTTGGCACGATCCATTTTCCTATAACTTGACACTAGATGTCGCGTCAACACATGAACTTCAAGACTATTCAGCCGATCGTCATGAAAATTCGTATACATCGATATCTGAATGCGAAGAATATTTTTGCCGTATCCGTTTTGCTAAAACTCGCCACTAGATTGTGCTACGCCGCATCGCCTTCTGCACCGTAAAAACGATTGCCTTGAAATTCAGTATGCATGATTATTGAACACAATATGACGCGATATCCATTTTGCTATATCTCTTTATTACAATAAATAGTAATCACAACAAATATTAATATCAAAAAGTCCATTCATTCCCGTGCGAAGAACGGGTACTTCAGCTAGTTTAAAAATAAAAATGAATTTTTGGAACTAAGTGTTCGTTAATGAAAAATTTGCAGAAGATTTAAAAGATTCAAATATTCGTTATTATTCATAAATACTGATTTGAAATGCAGCTATCTAATAAATCTAATTATTACTGAAAAGTCCACTGAATTAGGGATAGACAAATCATTGCAAATAGCACTGCGCTTGATTAAAGTATGGGAAATTGGGGTACAATGAAGCATGCTATCTAACATCAATAATATTTGTCAGAAAGTTGAAACTCACACACCTATTATACAAATATATGTTCCAGTTACTGATGTGATTTGGAGACGTCGTATTTTTACAACAAGAGATATAGAAAATTATTGGAATTTCACCGTTGAAAGTGATTTCGTTACTAAAAGTAATTTTGCTTTTTCTCCTTGTTTTCATATGTATAAGTATTTATTTTTCAAATATTGTGATTACTATGGCGTGGTCTCCATACTGCCAAAATTAAAAAAATAAATATTAGGAATAAGCAAAAATCCATTTAGTTTGTAACCTCAATTTGGGGTACAATGAAACACTTGTAAATGGGGTACAATGAAGCATGTTTCATTGTACCTCGGGTGAATACATTTACTTAAAATAAAGATGTTACTATTAAATATTCAGATTCAGATCTCCCTAGAGAGCATTAAGTTAACAAGGAATTGTTTTTAAATTGTACTCTATCTTCTTCAAATTCTGAAGATGGTGACAATCTATATTGCCTTTCGACTAACAATCCAAGCTGTGCACATCATGAGCTATAAAAAATTGTTGTAATATAATTATTTTTCTAAATGTTATTATTTTTCTTAATTTTTTTTTCTAAACTGCAATATTTTGCAGTATATTTATATTTTCTTCTTTTTTTAAGCGGTAGGTTGTTCTATTTTTTTTCCCTTTTTCCATGTCAACTTACTCCAAGTATATTTTCTGTAAATTTATTCACTGTAAAATTACCTAAAATTAAAAAAATCTGTGATAAAATCTAATTAAATTGTTAATGTAGTTATTAATTAGTCATTGAAGCATCATCATGACAGTTAACTCTACTTCTGCAGCAAAGTCAGTAGTTGATTTCACCCTGAATGTGAATCATTGTTAAGTAGAGATACGACTTTTAGATCCGATGAAAGTACAAAGTCACTGACGGTTCGAACTGACGTCATGCGCAAATAATCACACACACTGTGACTTCTAGCGCATCTCACATATGGATCTCAAGATGAATGTGACGTGTGACACACATGGATGCCAATGCAAATTCAGCATGATGTTGTGTGCTAGGAAGTTTTCTCCACAAACAGTTTTTGAATTAAACTACACTCATTTCAAATAGAACACAATTCAAATAAATTTTGAAATATTTTAATGATAAATTTTGCATTCTACACTGATATTCAAATATTAAAATGAATCAAATCTTATGAATATCTTCCCGGATTTTGATGACATTTGCTTTTACTATTATTATTAATAATAATAATTATTATTTACATATTTTTGCGAAGAATTACAGTGTTCATTCACCTTTGCTTGGGAGCAGGGGACAGGGAATAAAGCGTGTTTCAGGAAGAAACCTGAATAAAAGAAAAACTACAAAAAGGAGTTTATAAGTGAATTATTAGTACACTGAACTACTTCACATTGTTAATGAATACAATGTATACCTTCAAAATTTTAGATAAAATAAATTTCAAAACGTAATGATATTTTAAAAAGTATGTACACTGCTTCTGATGAACAGCGGGAAAATGAAAATGGTTAAACACTCAAATTTTGCTCTACTCCTTTTACTGATCTCTAAGAAAATAATTTAAAATCGAAGATAAAAAAAGGTAAAGTTCTTATAAGCGGCCCCTGTTTTGTTGAAAACTCGAATTTTAGAACAAGAACCTTTCTTTTGCAGCTGTAATAAGTGAAAGTGTCTGCGTTAATGCATCACATGAATGAATGTTAATTATTATTGCTTTCCTATGTATCCAGCCCGCACCGAGTAAAAACGCACATATAAAAGAGAGCATGTATAAATGAGAGATTACTGTATTGGTTTAAATTGAAATTTATATTTGCTTAAGAGCTTTTTTATTTTAAAAACATTCTTTGAGTTTTAAGGGTTTTTTTTCATTTAGCATTTTTAAAGGCATTTTTAGAGATTTCTTATGTCTTCAAAATCCAGGTTATACTTTTTTATATTAAAGACCACATTATAACAGTCTATTTGTTTCATTGATAGTTTATTTACTTTCATACTGAAGCAGTAAGTAGATAGCACAAAATTTTAAAAATGTTACTACATGAAAATATATTAACTTTCAATTAAATTTTATTTAAAAAGTAGCCACTGCTATTTTTTGTACCACTCGTCTAATATAGAAGTTCCTTTCAGAACTTCCTCAGCAGTTTCTTTCAGACGATGACGTTGAGCATCTGTCAGTACAGTTTTACCGTCACCTACGATACCTTTTCTGAAAAAAGCAACTTTCGGCCCGTCTTCTTCTTTGGCATCAGGTCGAGTCAGATTGAGATTCTGCTTCATAGAATCGAAGGATGTATTCTCTATTATCTGTTCCACGACTTCATCACATTCTATTAGGTTTTGGTAATAATCTTCCCCAAGAAATTTAGCTGTTCTCAAGATTTCTTCTTTTCTATTGGCGTGCAGCTTTTCGTATGACACAAGCAAAAGGTTGTCATCTTGGCGATGCTCGTAAAAAGATAGAATGTGCTTGAAGTAATTTCCATAGCCTATCTTCCCTGTCACGAAGCTATCGAAAAAATAGTCGAAGTCTAGATCCATATTTGGCATCAAGTCTTTTGTAAAATGGTAGAACGATACGACAGTATCCTCAGGATGCCGGTAAACGTATATGCACTTGCTCTTTTCGTTTTTCTGAACGAGATTGTAAGATATATGATGCTTGTAAAACCTTGGCGGCTTTTGCGCCTTTACAGCTTCAACTCCTGTCATTTCCAAAAATGGAACGATTTTGTAGGTAACATCTTTGAGCGAGGGGAAATATTTTCCTTTAGATTTGATCTGCAGAATGATGTACTGCATCCATGTGGTGCCAGTCTTGGGGTAAGTTGCAAGAATGAGGTCGCCGTCACCTGGCACAAAATCCATGGCGTCTTCCATGTTCTCTTTCGTGAACCATGGCATAAGAGGACAAGGGAATCCTCGAACCAAATGATAAAGAGCATTAGGCTGTTTTTCCGTCATAATTTAATCGCTGAAACAAAAAACTGTGAGTAAATGTCCTAATAATTCTACAATGCAAAAAACAATTTATTTAACAAGTCTTTTATAGCTCAACTAAAATTTCAAATGACTACAATTCAGAACTTTCTAGTGCAAGAAACTATGGAGTATAACTTCTTCACTGCATGTCATATTAATTTAAACTTCAAAAATCTTTATTTTATTACTTTGTTGTATTGAATTGCTATATCATTCCTAAATATTCTTATAGCAATTCTCAATTAATGTAAGAGCAAGTAATTTTAATTTAACGACATGTGATATGTAATTAGTTGTTTTTAGAATAAATTATACCCTTCTAAGCTGTCTTATCTGCTGTAATAATTCTTAAATATTTTAAAATAAAATACTTTTGATATTTGTGGATTGCGAATTAGTTTATGATATATTTTTTTCTTTTCTTCCTCCAGTAAGTAATTATTTAATTCAGTAATAAATCCTTATTTAATCGGGTTTTTTTTTTTGTTGAGATGAATAAAAGTGCTGACATTAATGAAAATCTAGTTTAATTATACTCCAAACTTTGAGTTAGCTCTGCACATTTTTATTCATAAAAAATAAAAATTATGGAGTACTTATCATATAACTATCGAGCACAAATGCTTCTAATTATGTAATCACCGAAAATTCTCTTTAAGTTACACATCTAAAATATAGTGAATAAATGCTAGTTTTTCAAGTTTGTAATTTTGTGCATTTCTTTTTGTGATATAATAATTTTCATAATGGATGGCGAGATATAGAGGCTAGGCATCTGACGTTTTGGTCACACCACTTTGCACTCGAAGAGTCATGTGATCGAAAGGGAATGACCATTTTAGTAAGGCTATCTCAAACTAGTATGGTCACTCCCACATGGTTGGCCTTTCGGGTACAAAAAAGTGTGACTAAAATATTATCATCTTACTCTATATATCTCGTCAGCCACGATATTTATTACAGCGATACGTTTAGTATTCCCTGTTATGAAAATAATTACATATAAAAATTACGCAGTTAAGTAATTTCAATAAAGAAAAAGTTTTTAAATGTTCGTGACAAACGCTTTAATATATCATTAAAATTCTGACTGAATCATGCCACATAAAATATTTTTTAATTCATTTGCAGTATAATATTTTAACTCTTTTATAATTTTGAACATACAAGGAAATCTATTTCATTGAAGTCAATACATTTTTTTTTTTTTCATTTTTCAACTCATCGTGTATTTTTTTGTCTATTTTTATAAAGATTTTTGAATTATAAAATTTTTAATTAGTAAGCAGGAACTGGTGCAACAATTTCATTTTTTTCAAACATCAAAATTATTAAATTTTAATAAAATTACTCAATTGTTTTCAAACTGCAGCAGCGTATGGTTATATTTTCTTACGACCGCTAGATGATTAATAATTGCTTAATATTATATTCAAAACTAGCTGTATTGATCAGTTAACATGTTTTGCAGAGATTGTAAGATTGAATTTCTGCTTGCATTAGGATTTGTAAATATCCACTTGAATTGAAAAAGGATAAAAAAGTTGAATTAGAACTTACTGGCAAAGCTATAAGAAGAATGTTGCAACATTCCCACGACACCCACATGGGCTTAATCTGAAGCTGTCAAAACAATTCCCATTTTTCCCGACAATATATGCCAATGCGACTTCTTAAGGGTGGGGGGTGCAGGGAGATATTTGCACACATTCCAAGAAAACAAAATCTAAATAGCTAGTATAGCATTAAAAATCCAAATACCTTTATTGCACTAATAAGTTAATGTTTGGTTTATTTCATATTTATAACTTTTGATTATCTAAAGATTATCTAAAATATTTTATTTTCTAAATCAAAGAAAATAAAAATCGGAATGGCTAGAATAGCCCTAAAAATCCTTAAAACACTCAGTTAATGTTCAGCTTAGTTCATATTTATGAATTTTAATTTTCCGAATCAAAGAAAGCTGTAAATTACTTTTTAGAGAGACAGTTTTCTATTTCTTTCAGCGCGAAGGAGAAACCCCCTGAACTGATGACAGGCAAGTGCCCGTTTATGTTGAGTAAGAGAACACGTTTCCTGGACCACACAATCGGCTTCTGTATTATGCACAGACGGGTGTCCAGGTTCACCCCAGGAGAGAATCAGAACACATACTGATCAAAATGGAGCAACACATCCATTAAGAGGCCTCTGTAGTCGGCTTTTGGAGATTCAAGTCCCAATGCTTTGCTATGGAGAAAAGTGCCTTAACGCCTAATCATTTTTCTCAGAAAGTATCAGGTATTTTTAAATGAAATTTTCCTATGTGAATCTTGAGAACTATTCGCAAGGATTGCGCGAATCAGATTTCAGTTAATTTAGCCGAAAGAGATTTTATTGCAGTCTAGAATTTATGTTACTTTTCAGACTGCAATAAAATCTCTTTCGACTAAATTAACTCAAATCTGATTCGCGCAATCCTTGCGAGTAGTTCCCAAGATTCACACAGGAAAATTTCATTTAAAAATACCTAATACTTTCTGAGAAAAATGATTAGGCGTTATGGCACTTTTCTCCATAGCAAAGCATTGGGACTTGAATCTCCGCAAGCCGACTACAGAGGACTCTTAATGTCGAAAGACACAGTCAGAGAAATGGTGGTATCATGTTTTGGGCAGAAATATTTCTCGGTGATCAATCACACTGACCTGCATGTCCACCATGCAGGAACTGTGACTGGTGTGAGATATCGTGACGATATCCTTCACTCGTATTACCGTCTGTATGCAGGATCTATTTTCTATAATTTTATTATGAATGCGTGAACTCATCGAGTTGTGTTATTTGTGAACTATTTTGAGGGTGACGTAAGGAAGCGAATGGGATGGCCAGCTCAATTGACAGTCCTGAATCCGGTAGAGCATGGTTGGGACTACTCTTGTAGACTTGTTCCTGCTTTGAGCCCAAAACCTTGGGTGTTAAATTATCTAACTGGAATGAGAGTTACTCTGTGTCTGGTATTCGCTTTACATAACTTAAACAGCAGCACGGAAAGGCTCCAATACACTGCAGTTAGAGGTGAACACATCCCTTTGTAGAAAACCTTTTTGTAATTCCACGACAACATTCCACATCGAACCGTGGTATACTGCATTTTCCGATAGAGGAACTTTTCTGCCAAGTGTGTGTTTCTTTCCATTTTTTTAATTTTTTTTTTTTTGTAAATTACATTCATATTTAAATATGTGTAATTTTTTATCTCGCATTCCATAAATAATTATTTAGTATACATTTCCTCGAAATTTCTTGTTTTTGTTTTCATTCATTTTCAAATTGGACACGAAAAGCTGTTTGTACCTGGTTTCTGAGGCTAGTCTGCATATGTGTGTTACTTACGAAGTTCCATTTTAGTTTTAATATTTTAACACCAGCTTTTGGCTGGCACAGTGATCACCATGGCGCGGCTGTCGATCTACGGTCTGGAGTTTCGGTAGGTTTTCTCCAGATGTAACGTGAATATGCGTTAAAACCCCTGAGAAAGTCCTCCAACCAAGGCAAGCCATATCTTTGGCAGATCGCCCTTGCGGTGAGTTACCATAATCACACAAGCATTAACACCAGTTTTTTTTATTTTAAGTGCTCTTATTAAAATTAAATGTTTTGAGACGCTACAGTTCCATCAAAGCAGGCGTCAAACAAGGTTAACTCCTTAGCGAGACTTTTTTCAATGCGCAGGGTATTACAAAATAATTCCGACTAACTTCAATGGTAAGCCTGGCACATAATAAGGGTTCGGAGTCACATGGCAATGTTTGTTCGCAACCGTCGTCTTCATGTAGCTGTTAATAATCACTTTGGAATAGTATTTAACCTTCCGACTTTGGTTGGTCAAAAAACTAATGTATCTAGCAAAAGCACTTGAATAAAGTAAGTTATTAGCAGGACTGATTATTTCGATAGGGATTAAATATTAATCACAGAATTTATTATTAGTACTGGAGTGCTATTAAAATCAAGCAGGTTTTTTAGCTTCGACATAACATGTCTACATAATTTGAAACGGGGAATTACGTTTCAAATGTGCTTGTCAGATAACGCGGAGGGGGGGGGGCGAGAAGAAAATGTTGAAATTCACACAAGGTTGCAATTTTGGATAATTGATCGCCAAATTTGGAGCTAAAAATTAAGTCTTCAAAACCGAACCAAGCTTGGCGATATCTTCCAATATTGTCCAGAAACTGGCAAACGCGGCAATTATTGCATAGTTAGAATATGCCTGGCGAAGATTGCAAAATAGTTTTAGTAGGCGATTTTAAGATAGTGTTTGATTCCAAAGATGTGTTTTATGGAATAAAGAAGAAAAATACGGCACACTCATGAATAATGATAAAATGGAATCAGGAAGAGAAATAGGGACGGCGGATGGATTATGATATACTTTTAATATACAGCATTTTAGTGCGTTTTTAAAATATGAAATGTTTCAGATTTTATTTTATTTCTTTTCTTTAATTAATTTTTAAGAGGTAAATGAAAATGGTGCTTATGTCCCCACATCACAATGCTATTCTTCTTCCTCATCTTCTTCATCCGCCTTACTTCCTTTTAAAGTTTGTCGGAACTCTTTGGGAACACCCTGTATATATGCATGGCGTTCCCCTCATTGAACACTTCATACTTGCTATCTGTGCAAACGCTACTTCCGTCGACATCATTCGTTCTTAATATTATGATTCAAGTACTACAACTACACTCCGATATTTTAGAATAAACCTGATCCCATAAATGCAAAATTAAAATTAACCGTGCTAAATTTATTGGAATAGATTTCACTAAAATCTTAAAACAAATCAGAAACCTTTATATTCATAGCAATAGAAATAACTAGAATAGTAGTGGAGTACTGCAAATACTTAGGTGTCGGGATTGATTATTTTTGGAAAATTCCAAAGCTGTTTATTAATGTAAATATATTTTTGGTTTTATTTCTGAAATGTCACAATAGAAATTTCTTTTTTTATTCACACATTCACTTTATCGAGCTTTGTTTACTTTAAAAGTAATAATTTTATATTTCTACTTTAATAATGTATTTGCTTAACTAGTGCATAATTAAATAGTTTGAAAGAATAATATATTAATATGGATAAATGTGAATTGTTATACCATATTTAGTCATTGTTAAGTCTTACGAAAGACTTAACAATGACTAAATAAGTCTTAAGAAAGACTTATCGTAACTTAATTATTAATATAATATCATTAATATAACTATCCATTAATGATATAATAGCATTAAGTATCATAAACATACTATCCGATACTTTCAAAACTAACATTCAAAATAATCTGAAGTCTATTTTACTTAAATATCAATCCTATTCTATGGAAAACAATAATTTATGCGGGTTTCTATGCCTGAAGAATTGTGTCTTAAAATTTGCCCTGAAAATTTTTCATTTAACTTAGACCTTTATACCTGTAGCATTTGCTGAAATTAATTATTTAAATATATTTCCCACTTTATAGCTAAAGCTCAAACCCCTTGCTTCAAATGACTAATTTTTTGAGCGATTGTTGAGAATATAACTGCATGTATCCCGTGATGAATGCAAGTGTCACAATGCAACGTCTGTTTAATCAGTTCTTGCAATATCCCATGCAATTAAAATACGCACTAATGAAACTTGTGTGATTCCGTCGCTGTTGCAAAGAAAAATGATTAAAAAAAGAATTTTCTAACCAGAACTACATCACATAATTCAAGAAATTTTATGAAAACATTACAGTGATCAGAACTGTACTAATAAAGGATTTTCCTGGTTCCCTGTTTAAAGCTTTTAGAAATTTTAACTTCCAATTTCGAAACTACATATACAATAGAATATCTTCTATCCTCTATATAATTTTGCTACATAACAGCAGTACAGCTGCGTAAAAAAAAGGCCCACTTGCTCTTTATTTCGGCATCGTTCGTCATATAGCAAAGTTATATATACCATTCGTTTGCAAATAACGCGTACTTTAATTTACTATTAATTTAATTTGCATAAGGGGCCGTCTTCATATTTAATTCTGCATCAACTTCGTTTTTCTCAATGGCAACCCCATATTTTGACTTTATTAACGAAAGAAAACCTTCAAATTACCCTAAATATAAATTTTCACCAATTTTCTACGATAATTTCCGGAGATATTGCGAATTCATTTTTGCGCGTTTTTAAGGGACTTTCTGCAAATTGAAAAACGCTTTTTGTAGGTTCCGAACTTTTCGCCTATCATTTATTTCGCTCGCGAGAATTAAAAGAAATTAATATTATTTTCAAGGAAAATATTGTTCCCATCTCTCTTAAAGTTTTTTGTAATGAGAATATCAAGGGTAGAATAGAATATTTAGTCTGTGGTCCAAATGACCCGTGAGTTCATAACTTCCTTGGTTCGTACACGTGGTTTAAGGGAAAAATGCAAAATGACTGCTAAGAATTTTGAAAATCTTTGTAATTTTGAAATTGTTATTCAGTGTTTCCTTTGATGTTTCTCTTAGACAGCTGAAATGTTGGCGGGACTTAGAGGCTGCTCCCTGCTCTTCTGACTACAAGCATGAATATTGCTCGACTCAGCTATGGTCGAACTTAAAGAATGGTTTCATGATTGAAAATTTATTTGTTTGAACTTCATGTAAAAAACGCAATTACTTTTTTGCCGACCCAATATTATCACTGTGTTTGTTATTTCACTTCCTTCATTTAATACTATCGCCTGCAATGTGCAATATTCTTAAGATTTTTGGTCGTATTTTAATTTATAGTTAGATGAAATTTTTTTTACAGAAAAACGTGATTTTGAATGTTTGATAAAGTATGGGGAATTCCAAAGACCTAATGTTTCCGATATTAAAAAAGGTCACATTCATGCCTGGAAAGTTGAGGATGTTAGTTTTTCAGAAATAGGACGTTGTATTAGAAGACATACATCTACTGCATCTAATTCTATAGCTGGAAAATATTTTATGAGGGGGAATTTGGTAGCGGACGCAACAATACACGCTTTATAGAATCCCCAACAAACTGTAAAAACCTCTAATTTATTTGCTTCAAAATTTCATATTTTTAATACTGGTATCTTTTACTGTATTTTTGCAAAAATTAATCTAATTTACATTTATTTTATGCAATTTTCAAAAAATGTTCACTTAATAAATTTATATATGGTCCCTTAACTCATGAAAATAACACATTTTATTTAATATAAATTAAACTACTGAACGTAAAAATTTGAAATTTTGCACAGCCACGTAATATTAATTTCTGCATCTATTTCCATCGAAATTTGGCTAGGTCGCTATTCATAATTTTTTTGAATATTAATTTAATAATTCATAATTCATATTAATGATTTATTAAAAATCATAATAACATTAAATTATGTTTGGGTCGTTTAGTTCTAATAGTACGAATAAAAATCAGCTTCTTACTACCAATATTATATGAGATATGAATTGAAGTATGAAAAAATATTTTAACATAGGGGGAGGGGGATTTTGGGTGCTCATAACTCACTCATTTTCTGTCCAAATTTATTGAAACTTGGTGTCCTGGGTTAAAATGAGCTAAATTTTTTAAATATGAAGTGAAATCTAGGGATTGCTATTGAGAAAAAAAAAGTTGGTGCGAATTTTAATATGTAGATGGCCCCTTATGCAATTTTTATGCATAGCAAATTAAAGTGTGCGTCAATCGTAAACGATTGGTATCTGTAACTTTGCTGTGCGACGAACGACGGCCGAAAAATGTACAAGTGGGCCTTTTTTTTCCGCAGCTGTACTTCAGTAATGTAAGAAATGGAAATATTTTTATCTGCGTAGTATATAACTGCCGAGTGAAATTGGTTATTCTTTTTGTATTTATTAATTTATGCTCGAATATTTAAAGCTTCAACTTCCCACATTAGTACATATGTTATAAATTGAAAAAGTAATATTTCAGTTAAAAGTTCATACTTTCGGTCTGTTTTAACGTGAAAATATCCTAAGAAACAGTATTTACTGCAGACAATAATAGAGAAAACTTACCAGAATAAAGGGAAAGCTTTCTCTGGTTTATTAATACCGAAAATTTAGCTTGCATGTGGAATGTTTTGTGCTGTATATGCAGTTCAAAGGTTTTTATTTCTCTTAGTAAACAATTCTAAAAACCGTCGAAATAAAATATCCATGCATGTGCTTCAGTGAAAAAAAATAAAAGATAAGCATTTGATTTTTTTTTAATTTATGAGCTATGTAATGAGTTTGTAATTACTACAGTACTTTATTTAGTATTCAATACCAGAAAAGACAATACCGTGACTTCACAATAACAGAGAAAATTTGAAAAAAAAAAACAGGTAACTTTGTTAATACCCGAAATATATCGCACGTTTAATTACTTTTTATAACATTTTTGAATACATTTTTGTTTTAATTGATATTTTATTGCAAGCACTCACAGTAACACACTATGACTATGTAAGTAATACAGTGTTTATTATAAACAAATTAACGTAAGGATTTATTGATTTATTTTCTGTTTTTAAAACGTAATTAGCAATTTTAAAAATGAACTTACAAATTGAAGGTTATAAAGAAATATCCAGAGCCCTTGATGCGAACTTCTATCACTGTTTCAAAGTAAGATTTCTAACATCTTATTTGACCCTGAAAGCTTTATCGTGTCCTGCAGACATATTAGGATGTAATCATCATATCAGATATATAGAATGATTGCCACAGGGATAAGATGTGACAGCATCTCTAAGTAATTCACTCCCCACTGAGTTGTATTTAATAGATATATAAGAGGGTAAGCGTACTTCCTAAAATCAGATTTCGACGTTTGTTTAATTCCAGAAAGCTTAATCAGGAATCTCAGTGTTTTATTTAAATAGAACATTTGTACGTTCAAGATCTCGTTCGCGGTCTTAAAATAATTGTTGTAAATCTGCAGTTATATTAATTAAAAATTCCCTTCACATTAATACAATTGTTTTGATTTCTCTCTTGCTTGTTTTTCATACAAAAAACGAAAAAAAAAATGTTTTAATGAACTCAATAAAATTTTTCTGATTCAACAAATTTGGTTTGCGCTATCTCAACGGAATAACTTTATTGGTTTTAACAAAAGTTTTGTTAAACTAGCAAAATATTTCGTTGAATTAACAAAATTTTGTTTATTCAATAAAAATATTTCTTTCAAATAGAGCCCCCAAAATTATGCTGAATTTACAAAACATTATATTCAGTGCAGGATTTTATGAATTGATATTTAATTTTATAAAAAAAATATATACAACACATTTGCAAATGAAAATTATTTGGAAATGTAATTAGGAAATCTAATTTGAAGATTTTTGTATGCGAGTGCGGTGCTTAAAAAGCAAATAGACAGTCACACGAAATAGATTTATTTGGTTAAAATATAGTATGAATCATTCAAGATAGGTTTGTATCTAAAGATAGAAAATATATAACAAAGGTCTTCGAATTTTCAAAAACGTTTTATCGAAGTACGAAAGCAAGGACGAGTTATCATTTTCTTTTTAATCCTAGTTAAAGATATTGTAAAAATCTTTTTACTATATCTATAATTATATATATATATAATTATATTGTAGTTTTCATATAAAACTACTTAAATACCTTTTAAAACATGATATCGAGTGATATTTTATTTAAAAAAAAACTTACTTTAAAAAATAAAAAAGGAAAGTTTCACTTCACAAAAATTTAAATTATGTTAATGAAAAAATGATACGATTATTTTCAACGAAACTTCTGAAACATAAAAAATTACTCCATAGTCACATGAAAAAAATTTCTGCAGCATTTGTATTTTCTTAGTGTTTTGTACTATACATTTAGAGTAGTGGTATTTTGTACTAGATAATTTGTATTATTCTACTATCTGCACCTGGCTTACAACATTCTCAGCTGCTCCTTACTTGTTGGGAATAAAAATCCTCAATATAATCTTAAAAGTATGCAGAAGTTTAAAAAAAGTTGATATATTATTGGTATTAACAACATATAATTTAAAGCGCAAACTTTTGGACTGTTTGATCTCATCACGAGAAAAACAATGCTTGAATCCTTCAGTTTAAAAAAAAGGAGAAAAAAGGTAAAACGTAATATTAACTATGAAATTCTGTTGGACAGTGTTATTTATTTTTATCTTTCATTAATATAAGTATTTGTAAATATGTGTTCAATTTAACCTACTGTGTTTAGTATTGATTCCATGAGTTAGTTTTAATTATCAGCGTAACCCCATCTCATAGCAATGCTGACAGATCAGAGTGACAGGTTTTACAAATGCAACTTATATTTCATCCACATTCGTACATTTAAAAATAGTAAAAAATATTTAATAAATGTAAAATAAGCTATATAAAAATCAACGTATCAAATTAAAATCGTCAAATGCAACTAAGAACGATCACCATTTAATCAGTTAAAAAAAGAAAAAAACATTAAAATTATTTCATCAATTTGGGAGCTATAATCCCACATACTGATACTTCAAACTACATGTGTCGATATTTTTTATCTTATAATAAACAGATTTTTTCTTCAAACATTGCCAAGAACCTTGCTTTTAAAACCAGCTCTCTATTTAAAAAAAAAAAGAGCAACGAAATCAGTCTAGCCATTTTCCCGGTTAAATGCCATAAATTTACATACAGAGACAAAAAGTTTAAATATGACATCTCTTTTGCGTCGGGAGTAAATCATAATATTAATTTTAAAATAACAACTCTTTTTGCTATTTTTAATACAGTTTTCACATTCGATTTTATAACAACAAGATCTTAATACATTAAGCTATATTTTCGTGAGGAATTTATGATATCTATACACAAGAGAGAAGCACAAATTATTTTCTCCCACTGCGAATTTGTGTTTGTTTTTTCCCCCACTTCCTTCTACTGCATTTTGCGTTTCAAAAAGAGTCATCCAATAACAAGGTGGATAATTTTGCATTACGGTCACCATGGAAACGCGATTTCATCTAAGTGTCATGTCTAAAACGCAAGCTATCTCGAAAGGCATCAAATCTCTAAGCCGTTAAAATGAATTGGAGATAGAGGTGCTTTTCAAGAAATACGCAAAGGATTTCTTTGTATTGCATTTTCAGAGTCGGATCATTTTTCAAAGAATACCAGACCTATACATTTATTTTGTAAATATCTTCTTATAGGGAATTTTTATTAAAATTTCTATAGGCAAATAGCTATTTTCTCCGCAGTAAAACATAAAAATCCGGACTCTATTGAACAAGAAAAATGCTGCAACACATACATATTCGTCTCATGTTATTTTGTTTAAAATTTTTGCTATTCAAAAAAATAAATTATAAGTTTGAATTTTCATTAAGTTATCAAGATTAATTCAAAAAATAGTGTAATTTTTTTCCACATTTACTTATATGGTATGAATATGCTGAAAATGTGCCCTATTTTGTAAATATTGTCTAAGAGTTAAATTTTCTGTCGCCAAATAATCTTTTATTCCGTAGTTGAAATCCGTGTGAAGCCCGTAAAATTTGTAACACACTTGTGCTATGTTACTTTTTATGTAAAATTTACAACTCATGTATAATTCCAATTTTAAGAACATTTTATAATCTCCATTAATTTGTTAGGATTATTTAAAAGCGTGTACTCTGCATTTTATTTTACTTATCTGGTATAAATAGACATAAAATGTTATTAAAATCAAATGAAGAGCAGTTATGAAAATTTTATCATTTTGTCAATGGAATCAGATTGAAAGAAAAGTAATTTCATTTCAGGCTTATTAAAATTGGTATTATCCAAAAAGAATAAATTCTAAGGTGCTAGGTCTCTCATCTGGTATTGGTTCAAAATTAGAAGACCACTCGTAGAGAGCAATGTTGGCCAGTCTACTAGGCAGACCCCCATAATGAAATGGTCAGGAATCTCTGGCCCTTGGAGATGTCAGGAATAGGCCACAGGCCCGACCATTGCAAAGAAAAAAAATAGCCTTCAATAAATTGTAGCTGTGTTGCAGAGAAAACAGACTTAAGTATTATTTTTTCCTATAAAAATTACCAAGTAACATAAAGATTGTTGTGATTTGTTAAGTTCATTCAGACTAAAACACCCTTCCCACACACAGCGCAAATTCGGAAAGAAAACTTTTTAGATGTTGGGGCTTTTATATTCGTGTTTTTTTATTCAATTATTTAAATTATTTTCAGTTTTTCCTGCCCAAAACCGCGCATAAAATCATAATATTTTCTATAATAGCGTTCTAAAAACTAAAATAAATATATCTTTTCAAAATGATAAAAGAAATTTCAGTGATTTGTTCAAAAATTATGAAACTTTGCGATGCGGATGTTCGTGTTACACCAGATTAAAGAAGTTTTCTAAAATATGCTTGAGAAAATCTTTCTCATTTTTTAAAACATTTTTCTAATTTTTGAAGAAGATAACTCACAAGCTTTTTTTGTTACTTTCCCTTTCTAATAAATATTCGAAAAAACAATTTATTTATAATTCTTGGAGTGATGCCAGACAAGATTTTAAAATTTAGTCTTGGTGTCAACATTCAATGAATTATTTGTTTTTCGTTTATGGCGTCATAATGATGCATAAAGAACAGTGCGAAACATTGATAACCTCAACAAATTCGTACACGTGTTTAAAATAAATCATATTCGTCGTAAGAGTAAAAACATATCTTTGTTTGAAAATTTCTTCTTTTCTATTGTGCGAAAAATAACAAAAGTTTATATTTTATGAGGCATAAAATTAGCTATAGTATTCTTAGGGAAAATCAGTCTTATCGAATCGAATTTTCTGAGACTATTAAATTCATGTTGAAAAAATATTTTCTTTATGAATGAAAACAATATTTGAAATAACGATTTTTTAATACGTTGTTTAAGCATAGAAAATACACAGCTGTTCAAATTGGTTTCAACTCAACATTACATTTGTACAGAGAATTACTATATATTTAAAAAAAATATTGTAAACATATCGAGAACTTGTAAAAATACATATTTCATCATAACAAAGCATTGTTTATGCACCAGACACATAATTCCATTTGTAAATAATCTATTTTTATACAACATTATATTACATCAATTTACTATATTAGATTTTTAGAACACGAAAGGCTTTTATCATATCATTCGACAAATGTTTTTACCAATAGTTGAAAAACTTGTAACAGTTATGTTGCTTTTTATTTAAATATTCTTTAAACATTTTAGTCTTTTGAAATGTAATTTCCTAAAATAATCTTTGTTATAAGTTAAATGGATACAGATATTATTTATATAATTTTTATTAAATTATTAAAAGAGTTTTTTTTTTCTGTTATTTGCTTTGATTTTTCCGTGAATATAGTGCTTACGCTATCCGTAATATGAACATAATTTTAAGTTAAAACTAATGATGTCTTAATGAATACATAATTTGGGAGTCTGAAATTTTTCATTCTTAAATGATAATTCACTGCCACTAACCGTAGCTCGTATTTTAAATTACCTTATCATAAACTTTCGATTTCATATGTATATCCGAATGTTAACGCATCAGATGTAATTTTCTATCTGGATATATATAAATTAAAATAACTAAGAAACTGTGCTGTTTTATCCCTCCATATTTTTGCATAAGATAAATGGAATCATTTTGAAGTTTAATGTCAGAGAAGAAATAATTTTTAAATTTCAGTTCAAAATATATTTTTCTTTGTAATATTTTACCTTATAATAAAATATGAAATTAACACCAAATATTTGAGTTTAAAAAAATTGTCTTACCCCGTTTTCTTGAGATGTAATGTATCTACTATTTACTAAAGTATTATGTAAGTTCCAAAGCTATAGAATCTCTTAAATTTAGAACACATCAAGCACATAATTTATGTGTAAAAAGTTTTTACTCGACAGATTATTGCAGGATTGCTTCCACATGTTTTTTTTTTAACATAAGTCCATGATTGTTCACCTGAACAATTTTGTTTTGAGCTATAGCTAATTTATTGATCCGTTTTTAAACATTTGTTTACATTCCAGCATCTTAGTACACCAGTATTATGCAGATACAATCTTTTTTCACTACCTCTCTTACTTGAAAGAAAAAGTCAATGTAACAAATCTTCCTTATAATTCAATGAATGTATTATGAAATCTTTTATGTGCAAATACTTTTAAATATGCTTATAATTCCAAATTACATTTAACAATGTTACTATCACTAAGTTTAAATTGGGTTACTGTCACAGAGAAGAGGATATGTGTAGCATCGCATCATGAAGAACTATATCGTTTTGGCAGCATTTTTTTTAAATCTTTGTAATCCGTTCTATTGTTTAAGCAATGAGTTATCCTCAATCAAATCAAATAGAACTCAAGAAAATATTAAAGAGTAAGGATTCAATACTGTTGAAAAACCTTGTTTACCATTTTGATACACGTGCGAGGAAATGAATCACTATGATTTACACCAACAACAATTCTCAAAAGAAACGTTCTATTTCGATTAGATCAAATAAGTTTAACTTATAGTTACAAAGATAATAGAGAGAATTCACAAAATTCAAACTGTCCAAAAAGTATAACACATTTTGCAAGGAACTTCTTTTAGTTAGTTTTAATAGACACCCATCACAATATGCCCGATATTTTTTTTTTATGAAGTACACGTCTGCAAATTAAAATTGCAACACAAGAAAGGAAGTCAAATAATATAATCTTATTTATTGTAAATATACTGTATCATGGTAGGAGGATAAAATATATTTTTTGACGTGACAAAATTCATTTCGAGAGCTGTCACATTTGACAGCGGCAACTTCTTTAATTTGGTTAGGAATCTTATTGAACTATGTTTGGATGACAGATACTTCATCATTACACGAAACTTCATCACTATGCCAAAGATCGGCAGTTGTAATAGCTGCCCAGTGGTAACTCGCTATTCTCTTAGCAACTCAAGATTAGATTTCCTCAACGGATGACATATCTGGAGAACGTGCTAACATTGCAACAGCTGAACGCACCCTCTATCTAAGAAGGTCTGGATAGCGGGCAAATGTTCGAGCATTATCTCGCTGAATGATGGCGTCACACAGGTCTCGAAAATGCGCCAAAGACACCATCCTGAACATGCAGGAAAAGCAATGGTATCTATCTACATTGCCGTATATACGGACAGTCGCAGAACTCCTGGTGATGGGCCCAAATGACGGTATCCTATGGAGATTGTACGGTGGAAGGTGGTGATCGTAAGGAGACGATGGTAGGTATGTGGTATGTAGATCGTTGTCACATTTGATATGAACAATCGTGAAGAGCATTGCGTCACTGTATTAAAAATAAAAAAAAGTGTCGACATCCATATTGCGTATTAAAGATATACGTCAGCGAAGTGTAGCACTGTAAAAAGAAAATTTCAGTTAAAGCAACACGACATTCATTTTTTTTTTTTAACGCCAGCAAACTAAATCCGATTTCACGAGAATGCTGGGAATCATCACAGATAGCGGTACATCAAAGGAGGTTCACAAAAGAAAAGAAGGAGGTGGTCAACTAATTGTTGACCCATAATGTTGTTACAGAAAGACATCTGTCTTCCTAGCGCTCGTCGTTTCATTTTTCTTTTGAGGAAAGCACGCAGAAAACTGGAACACAAAGCACAAACTTTGCGAACAAAAATCAGTAAGTCGACAATAAATAATTGGCAGGACTCATCTCCATTTTAGTCATATCCCTTTATTTTTACACCATCTGAAGATCAACATTTTGAAACTTTACATTACACCCTCAAATAAAAAAAAGGAAAATTGGGGAAGCATTCTTCTAAAAATTATTATGGCGTGCATGGCATTTCGTGCCTACGTTCCGGTGGCGAAGGTTCCCCACTTAGAAGTGAGGACCTCGCCACACAAGTACCAACTCCGCAACTGCTAAAAAAATGACCGTTAGACCTACTGCTATAGAAAAAGGGAGCTCGATTTTTCTGGAACAATTTTAGCAGGTGTTTTTCGAGCAATATGCTTCTTGCACTGCAGAGGAAAACCGCAAACACATCTGTTTCAGCGGAGCAGAGAAAACATATGCGAGCGAAGGGATGTTATGATTATTCGTTTAGTAGGATAGAAAACTGGCGACAACTGTTATTTTATTTCAAAGCAGCTGAAAGGGAAATGCTTTAGAAGTACGTTAATGCGCTGTAATTGAGAAGGCCAAGAGGAAAAATGAAAGCTTTAAAAGATAGTTATTATTAAAAACTTTTAAATTAGATTTAGAATAGATTATTAGTTTAAATTTAGACAATATTAATTAGTATTTGTATTAATAATTTTTCATTAAAAAATATGCACGTTGTGTCAACGTGACAGACGGTAACAAATGTAAGGTGAGAAATGCAAGGTGCTCTTTCTCTCCGTGCCTCTACAAATCGATACGTCTATCATCACGTTATACCCAGAACTAGAATCTGCCTAAAACGGTTTCTTAATGCCCTTCACTTGTGCCTATAATCTTCCTTTCTCTTAACACGTGCCTTTTTGTGTTGCATCATCAACTGATACGTAATGGGAACACTTATAGTTCAATCCCACCGAAGTAATGTTTAGCGTTCAGTATTGCCTCAATCTACTTAAAGTTTAAATAGTCACTTGACAGCTGTAATAGTCGCAAAATCAGAGTAGCAAAATCCTTCAACGATGCAAACAGTAATCTTGATTGACTACGATTCTGCAGAGATCAAACTCCGATAGATAATGATAGGAATTTCCCGTTTTTGTATTACATTTGTGATTTTTATATAATGAATACGATTTTCAAAAGAAAAAACACACTGCTCAATCTTTAAATTTCACACAATTTATATGACTTTAGTTATACTTGCTTTGCATGCAGAAATTTTAATATTTTGAATAGTACTTTTTTTTAGCATGTGCACGCAGTTTTTCTCATGTATATTTATTTATATTTGTTTCATAAGAGTCTTTTTAGTTAAACAATTTTAAGGAGAATTAGCATAAAATAGTCTTCTAATTGTTACTAAGATGCATATTAAGGAAATATTTTTGAAGTTACCGGATATTCCAATTTTGTAACGTAGTTTTAAAAACAAGCAATACTTGTTTTAATTGAAACTGCAATTAAATTATCATTTTTAATAAGGGATTTCATTTATTGTTCTAGAAAGTAGTAAACTGATTAATTGTGCAAATTTCTGTTTTTAAAGTTATTTGGCTACTAAAATTCAAACTTATTCCCTTTATTTGAAATAACAAGCAATATTTTTTGCCAAATTTGTGCTAAAAATTTACCCCGTAAATTTACAAAAATCTAATGTAAACATATTTTTTTCGGATTTGCTTTTTTTCCAGAGAACTGATTTTCATCGTAATTATTTATTTCATAACAAAATTTACATTTTAAAAGATATTGCACATATGTTTTGTATTTAGGTTGTATTTATGTATTGCCTTCATTCTATTCTTCATTTCATATATTTACTAATTTTTGAACCTGCATTTTTTGAAAGTTACTCTTAGTACCAACACCATGGTTATTTTTTTCAGATTGTAATATTTCTATAATGTCGATTTGAATACGTATATGATAAATTGGATATTTTGTCAAAGCAGAAGATGTGGTCAATATTAAATAGCATATTGATACGAAGCAATCTTACATGCTGACAATATTTCAAAATTCTCTGAATCCATTTAAATTGGACTGTCTCTTGGATATTCACGTCCAGTTATTTATTGGCGGGATATAATTACATTCAATAATTACTGTTTTCATATAGCTACATTCGATTGTTCTCTAGACACTGATACTGATTCAAACTAAATCAAGTTTATTTCATTTTCTCATAAAGTGAATTCATTATTGACTATTCCTTTTCTGCTCTTCAAAAATATTTGAAACCCAAACCCTTGAACGCTAATTTTTGATAAAAATTAATTCTTATTCGCCATCTAAGCCAGTAACCTATCTACGTTGGAGTAAAAGTTCTCTCGATTACAAAATATGGGTTAGCAACTCGTGGCTGTGTAATTAACTGTAATACTCAAGATTCTTAAAACTTTTCAGCACCACTAAATTTCAGATAAGCTTGTCAGGAGAGATTATATGAGAAGACACTAGCCATATAATATTTATGAATTTTAGCTCTTGTGCATGGATTTTTTATTTCTGGTAAACGTTATATATTCTAGTAAAATGTAAGCTTTTCGTTCTAGTAAACTGAAAATTTCAAGTTTTAGGTGTAATTCTTAACTATTTCTAACTCTAAATGGCTACAGACTTGTAGAAAAGGGTTTTTAAAAATTATATTTGTATATTTGCTATGTGACTTGATCTAGTTAGAGTTGTCAAGAAAAAAATGTGCAGTCTGTTACTCAGCCATAAATTAACTATTTGTCATTATTCTAGAATCACTGGTCCATCAATAATAGATAAATGCCGCACCACTAAAACGCAACTGTACAAGCAAATTATTTTATGCTAGAGATAAAAGTATGACTGGATACATTTCTTTTATTGATAGTTTAAATGGTAAATAAAGAATTTTGGTTCAACTTTACCAATGTGAGGCATTTGTATTCAACTTCATTAATTTTCATAGAAATTCAAAATAAAACCTAAAACAATAATAATAAATTTAAAATATTATAAGTGAAAGAAGTTTAAAGTATTCGAAATAAAATAGAAACAAGCTAAACCATTTTTCATTTTTTCGAAATTTTGATACCGATCTATTTAATTCTTAAAATTATTCTCACAATAAATGCATTTCATCACATACTTTTTGTTTCACATTTCAAATTTAATACCTTTAAACATTTTTAATTCTCAATTTTTCCTATTGAAGTACTTTTCTTTCGTTTTAAAATATCTTATGTCTGTTTCTGCTGTTGATAAATAATTTTTTCATTCATCTCGTCTTTTTGACTCAATCTGTCCAAAAATTAGCTTGCCCAAGTTTTTCTTCAAGCTCTCCGTTAAGATAACCAGGTGTAATTTTTTCTGTACCTTTTCCCAGTTGGTGAGTCTGTATTTAAAAATTATTTCTATTGATTTATTCCTGCCTGTCTACAGCACCACATTCTATGAGAGTTTAATGGCGTATCTTTTAACGACCGTTACAGTCTAGTGTCTTTCTCGCCAATTTGGTTTAAACAGATGTTATGATTTTTGTCGGTAGTTACCCTTCAATTTTTCCTGCACTAATGTACGTAAATTGTGCTAAATTACCTGTCATCGTTATATGATATCTTTCTTTTTTGAATAATCTCCTGTAATTGTTAACTTGTATGTTTATTAAGAGTCAGACAGTTCAAGTCTGTGTTGTCATATGCCATATAGTTCAAGTCTATTTTTTCAAAAAGCCGTATGGCCTTTAAACCTAAACAGCTGTTGCAATTAAAATAAAGAAAAGATAAATGCTGTGAAGGTAACATGCGTAATATCCCAGACTACCCCAGAAGGAGCGTTGTAGACTGCCTTTAGTCATGCTACGACGTATTACTGCTAATATATCCATCTTGACAGATTTAAAATAGTTGTCAGACCTACTTCCCCCTTTGTGCTGCAAATGATGCGCTGATGAACGCTCAGCATCTCTTCATTTGTTCAGCTCTCTCCCAGTCCAGTGTTTTCCAGATAATGAAAGGCTGGAGACCTGAATAGATTGCAAACTTGATCTTATTTTGATGTTTTAGCTTTTACATATTTTGCTTATTCCTTTGTGCAATTCTTTTGTGTATACACGGTGGTCCTAAACTATAAGTCATAAATGTAAAGGCAGGTAGGGGGACCTAAATAAGCAGATTTTTTGTAGGATTTTGTGTGCTTTAATGTCGCCTTGAGCGGGAATAGAGCACTGATGACTGCAGAGTATAAAAGCGTTTAGCAAGCTGGATTCATTATTTCCCGAACTGATCTCGATCAGTGTGCATCGTACCACCAATGCAGAGACGGCTGACATGCCTTTCGTGTATGGGCTGCACAAACAAATGGATTAGCTGCTCAAAGGATGTACAGGAAGCAGTTACAGAATAGGCATCAATTGGATTGTCGAGCATTCGAGCTTCTTCATTGGGAGTTATGCACGAGCGGATTGTTTTATGCTTCTAGTCCTGGAACTGACATAGGAAGATATCGCAGAGCTCCTGCAGGGGTAGAAAGAATACTACTAAACCTTGTAGAGGATAATCCTTCGACTAGCTCGACGTGCTTTGGGTGTGAGCCATCAAAGTGTTTTGAGGACTTGAAGACGGAATGCATCCGTAACACTTACAGAGGCTGCAAGCAATGACCCCTGACGATTATCTTCTACGTCTCAATTTCCCTCTCTCGTACACTGAACGCTGTACACTTCCACCATTGGATAGGTTGGAGCGGTTTTATCCCTGGCAACTACGTTCTCCTCATTTAACCTGCTTGTATTTTTTCTTTTGGCGTCATATTAAAAGCCTGGTGTACAACAGATGCAGACAGTCAAATTTTCCTGCAGATTTTTTATTTACTGATGACACTACCTCTGTATGGTCGGGTATATTTAACCCATTTGTGCCCAGTGTCCCTTCTTCGGGAAGCTCAAACTTTAGCATTTTTGCTATCAGTCGAAAACGTTATTTAATTTTCCTAGCCTTAATTCCCGAGTATTGACGCTCAACTCCACAAAATATTTTACCATGATCGGGTAGGATGTTGAATTATCAATTTTTATACATAATGATTTGAAAAGAAATTATCCCTTTTTCGAGCAGTTGATGTCAGAAATTTATCTATGATTATTGATGTCATCAGCAAATAGTGGAGAAAGTCGCGCTAACATTCAGGGCACAAATGGGTTAACATCCATAATTCCCACCTCTTGGCTCGTGATAATCCACTTAGCAAAATAGCACACACATACTAAGAATGGTTTTCCATTAATGTTTGGGCAGGCATTAGGCACAATAACTTAGTAGGACCGTATATTATACCTAGTCCTTTAACTGCCCACACATACAACATCTTCCTACAGTATGTCTTACCGGAGCTTCTAGTACATTTTTCTCCAGCTGTTCGCAGATGAATGTGGTTCCAGCACGATGGAGCCCAAGCTCACTTCAGTCGAAACGTCAGGAATCACCTGGAAGCTGTCTACGGCCAAAGTAGGATAGGATGGGGCGGTCCATATCCTTGGCCACCACGTTCTCCTTATATGACCTGCTTGAATTTTTACGTTTGGGTTTATATTAAAAGCCTAGTATACAAGAGTCCCGTCACATCTAAAAAGATCTTGTCCGCGCGTCTGTTGCTGCTGGACATGTGATCGACATGTCTATACTAACGCCGATCCATGCGCCGTCACTGTGAACCTTCTGCCGCTGTTGGGACCGCTCTTTCGAGCACCTCTTGTAAACTCAAATATTTTTTTGTTTTCTTTTGTCTTTACTCGTCTTTTCAGCTTCCTGTGATTCATACTGGTTTATAAGCTGGCGCTTTAATGTGTCATTACCGCACACACATCCCTATACGAAATCTGCTTATTTAGGCCCCACTACCTGCCTTTACATTTTTGGCATATAGTATTAGAACGACCTTATGTTGTCCTATTTGTATCATGTTCCTTTATTTTTTTACTGGTTTTATGATCGCTGTATGTCAAAAAGGTAACTGTTTGCTTTGCTAGCTGACTGGAAGTTAAAAAATAAGTTCTAAGGTATTGTATTACGCAGTTTGTACTTTTAATTACACGATCATGAATTTTCCCATTGTGACATCATTGGACAGCGAAGATTAAAGGGTTTTATAACATGCATGAACCGTACAGTAGATGTACGGTGTGTCAGCAAAACCTGAGTTCGTCGCACTCTTAAAAATGAATTCAGTAAAATAGCTTCAATTTAGTTTTATTGAAAGGAACAGAATCGTTTTAACTGTGACTAGTATCATAGCGAAAAACTGAAGGACGCTTGGAGCGACATAAAAGTGGTAAGTTAGTGTGAAAAAGGTCTGAGACCAGAAAGCAAACCTGGCGATAGAACTGATCGCTAAAAGGGACGGTCGCCTAATAAATTGCAAGATTGAAAAAAAAAGGAAACTTTAGACGTTATGTATGTTCGCTAAAATTTAAATGTGTTTCACTAAGAGGTGAAGGCAAATCCGACTCTGTAACTACAGCAATTTTATTGAAACCCCGTGAGAATGGTAATCAAAATAAATTAATTCTCAGACAGGAGATGCTAAAAACAACAATTGTTCCAACCAAAACACACATTGTTTTGGTTTTAATAGAAGTTACAAACCAAAGTAATTTAAGAAACAGTTACATAGCGTTACGGATAGAGATGGGAGTTTAAAAATGGCAAAGAGCATTAAATTTGGAATAGGAAAAGGAAAAATCAAAAGTAATTATAAATATGTGAAAACTGCATCACACCCAAGTTTTATTTTAAGTTTCCTGTCAACTACACGATATCTCACCGCACAAAGATTTTATAAACATACATTTTCGACAAATTTTCTGAAATTTATTGGTTCGCAAGCTCTTTTTAATAATGGGATCGTATTTCGAAACAGCCACTCTCCTCGGTACCAAATTTCAAATTAACGAGCCGGTGGTAGAAATTTTTCTTGCGTGTCCTTTCGAAATGAAGTAGCCTATTATAATTATGCTACATTTAATTAAATTTATGCTCGAAATACGACATCTTGTATTCACAAAGTAGCCGAAGAAAGATTGAAAACGCTGCGCTGTTCTGCCTCATAAATATTGCAGAGGATATTTTCAACTAAGGATTATTTGGTGTAAGCTTTTCGTTTTATAGTTGGCAACTGCTTTTCTAAGAGCTTCCACATTTTTGCATGAAAGTATCTTTTTTTCGGTGATTTTATGCATTTTTTCGATGCTTTTATGCATTTTAATGTGGTATGAGTCTTTCTGCAAACACTTTTGAAAAAGTAAAAAATTATTTTCTTACTTTAAATAACATGTATCTGAAGGGAGTAAATTAAATTTGTGCAAAATATGAATATGCTTATATAAAAATTCAAAAATATGCATATAGGGTAAACTGAACAATGGATGACCATAAACAGTAGATAAACATTTTGTATGTATTTAAATTTTGTTTTTTCTTTCTAGTGGCCGAGTCAGAGGCCTATTGTAGGCTTGACCGCTACGAGGGCCGTAGATGTTGAGCATTTGATCAGGAGATCGCCTATTACGCAGACAATCATTGCTCCCTATGGCAACGTTACGTTGCTTTTATCCTAATTTTTAACCAATTTCAGGAGAGAGACCTTACACCTGGATTGGTAACCCGAGAAGTATCATTCGAACATGGAAGATATTGGAGCCACGGCAGATTTTACATGCACCAGTTCCTTTTAGAGTACACAGTTTTGCAGAAATCCAGCCGGGACAGGTTTTTCAAGCATCGGTGAAAGTCGGTGCTGTCGGTTAAAGTCGGTGCTGTTTCACTTTTCGTGTTTTTACAGGAACGAAACTTAGCAACTAGGCCATTTCTGAACCTTTTTTTATTAAAAAAAATGTGAGTTTTTAAGAGTTTTCAGGTTCTAGATCGGTAGCAGTTAATTTCTTCTATGTAGTAGGAAACTGTTTCGCGCTTAATTGGTTTCCCTAGTCGCATGCCCTTCCCTCGAAAAAATAAACGTTTGTTGTGTATTCTATTGTGTCCATTTGCTGGGAATTTTATGTAATTCCAGTAAATAAACATACATCTTCAATTTCTTTTCATTTACTTAACTATGGTACCATTTTTTACTTAAATCCTGAAAAATACAAATACAATAACATATAAACTCCCCAGAATTTTTACATATATTTATATTAAAAAAAATGTGTTTGCACAGATAAATACAAAAATTTACATTTAAAAAATAACTATTTTTAAAAAGCGAATTGTGGTTGGGTTTTTTTTTTTTTTTTACTGTTTGGTTTATACTGTTGTTATGATTTATTTTAGTCTTAATGTTGCCAACCAAGAAGTGGTCATTAAACTCGAATCGAACTATAGTTTACTTCAGCATTTAAAAATTGAGTACTGCGTTTTAAAATTTTGGAAATCTTTTTTATTGTTTCAATAAATATTGAAGCAATAAAAAATACATATTATTGTTTTAATATGTATTGTTTCGATACATATTGAAACAATAATATATTTAAGCACTTCCTTGCATTGAACTTAGTTACCTTCACTCGATTCCTTTTTTTTTTTCTCGAGCTTTGGTACTTAATTTTAAAATCCATTTATATATCGACTATAACTAAAGAACTTCAAAAAGAGTTCTATAAATTACTTTGACGAAAATGCAGTAAGTACTAGCTTTCTGATAAAACCCATGTGAAAAAGACTCTATGTTAAGAAAGTAACAGGTTTAAGTCAAATGTAAAATTCTAAATATACAAGCAGCCTACATACCAATCATAATTTTTTATTATTATCAAACTTTTAGTTATAATCAAATTGATTTCCATATTGTTTCCAATAACTGGAGAAATAACAATTTTATAATGTCGTACATTTCACATATTTTCAAGGTCTATATTTCAACGTTCTTCCGCTTAACGAAATAGCCAATATGCCACGAAAATTTATTTACGCTAGTAGAAAATTCCATTACCTGGGATCACCTTGACAGAATATTCCAGTTTGTCACATTGAAAATTTATAGCAATAAACAGGATAATCCTTTAACAGAGATTTTATTAAGTGGATTCGATTGTACTTTGAAGAAGAAAGAACATTGAAATCATTTAACGTGTCTGAAAATAAGTTATTTATTAGTTATATGATTTAAAAAATCCACGATAAATTAATTTTAAATTGTTTAACTTTTTTTTGCATTTAAGAAATTGCATTAAGACAAGCATTTATGTGTCGTATTCAACCCAATATTATAATGCTAAATAATAATCCAGAATTTACCTTACAAAGAATGTCACTTTTCAAAGTTATACATTCAATTAATTAATCCAGAAGTTGTTAATAAGAATACGAAAAACATATACAGACACTGATAGTGAAACAATGTTTTTAGGACATTCTGCAAAAATTAATTATTATTTAGACGTTTTCAAGCAAACTCCACCTATCTTATATATAATCATAGCTCTCGTTTACTCTTCGTAGTTTTTTCGAAAATAAACTGTTTTTTTTTTTCTTCTAATGGCCGGCCTCTGCCTTGAAGTATTGGCCCCAACAGGCCAGAATTGCTGGTCTCTTTATTATGGGGGCACCTAGTAGGTGAACCAACGTCGCCCCCTATGAAGGGACGGATATGAGAACCACGCCCAGTCGGGTTCGAACGCCGGCCGCCCTGAGTTGAACCCGAAACCGATGTACGGTGCTTTACCCACCATACAACTCGGTCGGCGGCAATAAACTGTAATAATAATTTATCAGTACTTAATCACATTTAATGAGCACATTATTCTATCACCTAACCATACAAAGCCTCTAGATTAAATAAGCCTCGTGCAATGAAGCTGAAAAACATTTACATAAACTTGTTAATGTGGCTACTTTAAAAATCAAAACGCTAATGAACATAACTTTGAGCGATATCGATTATAAACAATGGATAATTAAAAATCATCAGTCACACAACACCCTTGTCGGAATTAATTTCAGATTAACTTGTCGCTAACGACATTTTTTCCCTTTAATTATTCCAGGTAATAAGCCGAAATAGGATTTTTACCTGGCTCATTATTCAAGCCAGGCTGGTATTAAACACGATTTTCTAAAGAATGACGTCGTTCGTTTACAATACCCTTCATTATGAGACCCGCAAAGCTTTTTTTTATTATCTCTTTTAAATAATAGATATCAGGTGTGTATGAATGCGTTGGACTTTCCCTAATTGGATGTTTAAATTTAGACATTCCCGAAATATTTTAATCAATAAGAGTTCCATAATTTAAGCAATTGTGCTATTTTTTTCTTAAGATGTAGCTGTTTGATGGTGTCTGAAAGTAAAGTATTTATTTAATTTCATAAATTATAATTGTTTCCATTTTTCATCATTATTTTTAATGAACTTATCAATTACATTTAACGGTACAAGATACTGTAATTTTGAGCTGTTAAATGTCTTTATAGCTTAAATTTTATATTTTCGTCAAATAAAACACAACATAAAAAAACTGACTCAAATATACTGGATATAGGTGTACTATTATTCTATAGTTATTGCAAACGTAATATGGTAATCAAATGGATCATTCCTGAAACCTAGATAATCACTACTTTCAGATTAACAGCTAGCATATAAGTGGTGATTGATGAATAGATTGCTAATATCGCTAGAAATTTTCAAGTGACGTGTTACTGTGTTATTGCAATGTCTATTTATCATATGAATAATCACGTATTTCAAAACTCGAGCTGTTTCAAAGTTTAAAATTTCCTACATAGACTAGAACAGCTTTGAGACTCTTCAACTACCCAATTACTAAACCAACAGTCGCTATGTCCAATTTCTTTTCACTGTTCACTTAGAAAACGAGTATCATGTATATTTAAAGCTAGTTAAGCCAGCTTTGTTAGATCATTTCAATTTAACTCACATTTTTTTCGAGAGTTAAAAGAAATGTACTTTTTCTTAATACAAAAATTCAATGTAACTCGCATTTTATCGAGAGATAGCAGAAGTACTTTCTTCTTCACTTAAACAAAAATATTGAGCATCTTACAACAAGTACCATTGAGAATTCAAGTTATTTTTTGAACACGCGTCGTTCTGTTTACATTAAAGCACTTTTTTAATTCGAATTCATTTTTTAATTCAAATAGTTTTATTTCCACTTGAGCTTTTTTTAATTTGAATATTTTTTTGAATTCTAATTAATTTGTTTGTTCAAGTACATAACTTTTAATTCGAATAATGAAAACGGATGAAAGAATCGACTCCAATGCTCATATATGAATCGAAACATTTCTAAATGATAAAATGATTTCTTGCCATATCATGTGTTTCCGCAAGAAAAAGGTGTCTAATAGTGCATAAATATTGTTTCAAAATAAAATTTAGAGTCGTTTAGCAAAAGTATAAACTCCTTCATAATAATATAAATACATCCTTTACCTTTAGCAAACATGATTAAAAATATTTAATATAATATACGAAAAAGAAAATGTTTGCAAGAGATAATTTAAGGAATTTTTAGCTCCTTATTATTTTAATATTAATATGTTTTTGCATCATAATTTTCTTAAAAAGTAATTCTACGAATGACTTTGACTAAAAGCATCTTGAAGGTTTATGATAATCTAATTAACTCCTTTAAAGGAAAAAAGATTAATCGTAACCTAAACAAACTCTATCGTGGATTTATTAGCTTGGGATGTTTTTCACGTGTTCCATCTTTCATCTGTAGGAAGTGACACAATCAAATTAGCTAAACCTTTATGTTCTAAACGTAGTAGATGCCAAAGCCAAACAAATCAGATCATCTGATAGTGCATTAATTGAAAGCGGTAATGTAATTTTGTAATAATTTAATTATATCTCCCCCTGCGCCCTCTTATTATTATATATCATCCGAGATTTTATATTTTTTCTTTCTACCCTGACAACATATGTTCTGTTTCATTTCATCCGCGTTCTTTTCGCTTTCGAAGCAAGTTTTACAGAATATTTTGTTTACGTGATTGAATAAAAATGAAAATTTTCGACAGAAAAGGATATACGAAAAAAGTACAGATTTAAAAATAAAAATGAGTTCCTGGAACTAAATGTTCTTTAATGAAAGATTTTCTGAAGCTTCACAAGCTTGAAATATTCGTTATTATTAAAAAACCCGTTTGAAATACAACTGTCTAATAAATTTAATTCCTACTTTTCTCCACTAAAATGCTACTTTATTAGGAATCGACGAAACTGTGCAAATTACGTAGCACTACGCTTCATTAAAGTACAAGTCAAGGAGCTGTGTTAACTGCCTGTGTACATAGCTAGTACTGTAGTAGTCATTCGCACGTTTTAACTGCCAGGATGAGTGAAACTTCTAATTTAGAAGCCTTCGATAGCAGAAAAGTAGCAGCCATTTAATCTCCTAAATAGTCAGAGTACTAATATTTGCAAGGTCGGCAGTGCCATAGTGGGAAAAAAAACTAGCTGTGGGCCAAACTGCAAAGGACAATTAGCCTTGAACAAGCGTGATGCGAAACGGCGCAGCTGTATTGTAATTAGTCTGGAAACCTAACATTAGCTCAAATTACCACCCATGTGATTCAAGGAGGCAGCTGTACACTCAATGAACAGATCATGCAGCACTCGCTTCACCTTATGTAATTGCCAGCTGTAGACTACCATTTCTCAATGCACGCCATCGGGATTCATGCCTTGCCTGGGTAAGAGAACACAAAATGGACTGGGAACGATCATCATGGTGTTAAGAGTACTGTTTCCGACTATTTACCCCGATGGAAGGTAGAATATATGGCGTTAAGATCACACACACATGAAACCATGAATCTAGCATCCAAGTTTGGAGCTGTACAAGACCATAGCGCCTCAATCATGGTCTGGTGTATTTACTCTTAATAATTTTTGGAATATTTTGCACTTGTACCAGCCTCCCTCAATGATATTTGTTACACAGAGTTGCTTGATGATCAACTTCATCAGTTTAAGTTGTATTACCACCCAGCCACACGGAAATGGAGTATCCTAACAAGATAGCTGCACCTCTCACGGGTCCCTATTGGCTACTTGTCTTTTGAATGAACATTGTTCTGACTTCTTTGTCATAAATTTGCCACTTAGAAGCCTAGAATCAAATCCTCTTGAGTGCCTTTGCAATGTTTTCCAGAAAGATGTGAAAGTGCATCACACAACACCAACTGCCCTTACTAAATTATGTACAGCTCTAGCCGAAGTTTGAAGTGCCATTCTCTTACAACACTTCCGAAAACTGTACAATGTTATGTAGAAGCCGTTACGTCTAAAGGAGACCCAACTTGTTGCTAACTTGCTATATTTATTTCAGTGGCATTTGAGTTTATATGACAACATTTTATTAAAATGAAAAGAAATAAAACTAGAACACTAAAAAATGTTTTATATTTTGATACCTTTATGGACTATCAAAAAACTCATCAAACTTATTAGGTTCAGTAAACTCAAATCGCATCCCAATTTTCTTAAGCTACATTTGCAGAATAGTCCAAGTTTCCAGAATATTTCTATGTACTTTTATGCATGTCAATGACTTTTATTACTTAAGAAAAAAATACCCGAACATTTCAACAATATGCTTTATTCTTCTCTTATAAAATTAAATTTATTACAGTAAAAATATATAACAAATTACTTCAATCATAAGTGAGTAAGTAGAGTAGTGAGTAAGTAGATAGTAAAAATGCACATGCACATTCACATAAATATATGCAGTCTTCTTCTACTTGCGACTTCAAACTATAAAGTACTTTAATTTTTCATTAATTGTTTACGAAATATGTTTAGTTGCTTCTTCATTATATGTTCATTTATTATTCTAACTAGCTGCGTGCCCGTTCTTCACACGGTAGGAAACGAAAATGCTCCTTACATGTGTAATTCCACTTAATTCCAGTGATGTGAAATCTAAAATAAAAGCGAAATTATTTGACTTATAATGTAAAGTTTGCGTCATGAGTACTAACTTGGCATCATTGCAATATCATGACTCAAAAAACTACATCAGTGTCATTCGCGATCAGAAAAGTGAAAAGCTTAGCGGTTTGCAGAGAACTCCTGACTTTCAAAATGTGTTATTTCTATATCATACTGTTTTGAGATTCAAGTTGTACCAGTAAATACCTCAGACACTACATGAAATGAACAACTATTTATTTTAAAATAGCTGCGAATTTCATTTTTAAAAAGTTCAAGTAATCTCCTCTGTCGAAATTACTGCGGTATATATCAACGCAAATTAGAATTACTTATCGTTCAGTTGGTTGTAAAACAACCCTTGAAAAAGGATAAACCGAACACTTTTAATTTCATGAAATATTTATTAACTTTGTATATTGGGATTTATTCATATCATCCTTACAAATCTACCAATACTACCTATTACGCATATTAATACTATCTATCTTCACTTCTCCCTCTTTAATGCTCAATTTAACGAAACAGCTTACATTATTTGGCACAAATGGGACCTTTATATTCTATGGCGATTCTTTAGCAATTTACGCATTACCATAAACATTATTCATTTCCCATAATAGTTGCTATTAAGGAAGCTCTCCATACAAATTTAATTTATGCATAGTTTTGTAGGATTGGCGTATTTAGCACCGCAAAACATTTAATCTCACCGTGGTGAAAAATATTCAAGCGGTGCCAACTTAAATATCCATGTATCCAATATAAAGATATCTTATAAATCCTCCATAGTTCTGTCTACTGAAAACATCAAACTGTGCCATCTCGAGGAGCTATTTAGAATCGCTATAACTGTGACAGGACGTTAGAGCTGCAGAGTTTACAAATTTCACGCATTTTTAAAAATTTATGACGTCACTGTTTAACTACCGTAAAAGATACCCCGGTTGGTAGCATGAATTTCTCAGTTTATTTCTAAAGTACGTTTCAATCAAAATATCGCTTCCTTGTGTTAAAAAAAGAGCAGGGATAAATGAGTTAAATTTCTGGCGTAATTTTTACGTATTTTAAAGCATTTGACGTCATAGATCCTCACTTGCGCATTGAAATTCCGAAATCCCATTTAAAAAATCGATTGGTTGGAAAAAGAACATTTTTTTCTAATCCTTTTTGTGGCAACGCAATTAAATTATCACGTGCCATGATCAATTAATGTAATCCTGTAAGCTCTCCTTTATGGAGGAACGTAATACAACGTTAAAATAAAACTATACTCGCAACCTGCATGCATACGCTGGGCAACGCCTGCGCCATAATTAAATGCCAAAAATAAAAATAGTAAATAGAAAAATTTTAATATATCGCGCTTTGAAACGAACTTTGTAACTTTTAAAATGAACATTTTCAGCACCGTGAAGACATTTCAATTTTTAAATAAGCACCGGATTAAAATACCTCTTCTAATAATAATAATCGTGAATTTATTAGTTCATTTCTACAGTAAATTTTAATCAAAATATCGTCTCCCTGTGTTGAAAATAGAGCTGGAATAAATGAGTTAAAATTATGGCGTAATTTTTACGTATCTTAAAGCATTTGACGTCATAGATCCTCACTTGCGAATTGAAATTCTGATATCCCATTTCAAAGCTCGATTGGTTGAAAAACCCCTTTTTTTGTAATCCTTTCTGTGGCAACAACCGAACATAAGTTCTCGTGCCGCGATCGCAATGTAATGAATGGCGTAATATCGTGTTGATGCTATTAAATTCTAAATATTAGGCTGCATTAAAATTCGTAAAAAATCATCTTATTTACATAATTTTTTCGTTTTTATTTTAAAAGAGGGAGAAAAGAATGTTTCACGATTTGTCAAAATATCAAAAAGTTATGACGGATAGAATTCAAGATGGCGACAATTTTATAATTATTTTACGAAAAATTCGCCGAAGTCGATGCTTAGTAAAAAAATTCCTAAAAATCGGTAAATTATGTTACGTATTCAGAACAAACTGTTTTTAAAAGAAAAATTTCTCCTCTATCCGATGATACAAATGCCGTTTTCCTGCGAGCGTAATTTCCGCCGTTATTACGAATTAGGTGAGAAAAAATGCCAAAAATCGCATAAAACATAAAATAAAAAAAATTCTAGGTCGAATTTTGAAAAAATCGCTTCGAGGTGCACAACTTCATGTTTAGATCTTCCCGAGTGCCAAATTTGGTGTTTCTAGTTGTAGCCGTTTGTCCGTAACGCCGCCGACACACAGACCCACACACAGACATCTTCTTTTATAATAAGTAGAGAAGATGAAGTAGTTTTGTGAACCTCGCATAAATAGAAACAGAATCCCAAACGTACAGAAGACTCGATTGACAATTCCATTATACGAAAATAACCGTTTGTTAGAACGTTTCCTGATAAAAATTATGCTATATTTAGCTTCTTATTTCTGAAAGTCTGTTATAGCTAGCTACCTTTAATATTATTGGTCTCTCGTGGCTTCATTTTATCTTCATTTTCATAAAGTTACTTCTAATTTAATACACAAGAAAGCAGCTCTAGAGATTAGATGGAATCTATTCCAAAGAAATATTTCGTGATATTGTGAGAAGCAAAGTCAATTTTATTTACGCCAATGTGAGAGATCTGAAAGGTAAAAATCATGCACTGGTATCATTATTTTTCAGTAGAGTTTTACTTATGTTATACCGAAGTTAATTTTAAGGAGTTTTAATTTAAGATGTAATTAGTAATGACTTGGTGTTTTCAATTTTCTGCATTTATCAAATGTTTTCTTCAGTTTATTAACCTAAAGCATATTAATTAGCGTATAATATATAGGTAGTTGCAGTCATATAGCAGGATTTAAATCGTTTTGTAAACGACTTGTTTATATCTTCAAAATGCTAAGAAAACCTAGGCATAAAATCATTTGAGAGCAATAATATTGAAAGTTTTAAAATGCATTCTCAAAATGCAGTTTTCTCATTTCCATACAATACATTTTAATTTTAATTGAAAATTGATTCTAAGAGGGAAATGCTTGCTATTCAGCTTGTCATTACTTATTTATTATAAATGAACGTCGGTAACAGAGAGGCACAACTATTTATGGGAAATTATATTTGTTCTAAGTGAATTATGAATAGAACTAATTTATGTAATAAGCTATACTTAATTATGCTCTTTTTATGCCATTCTACTACGTTCCTTTATTAAACTTCCAACTAAAAGAGTAGATGAATGTATTTCCTGCAACTGTGTATAATATACTGAGCATGAAAGTACTTCAGTGGTATCCATATTAGTTAACAATTTTTCTTGAAATCTGAACATTGCATTTTCTAAAATTTTGAAATAATAAGTTTGAACTTTCTCAGAAGACGTATAATATATTTCCAGAATCATAAGTCTTCTAAACAAATAACAATGCAAAGCTGCTAAAGGTGAATAGAGAGAAAGGTGAATAGAATTCATATACATGAGCGGAATATCAGTTCGCCAAAGGAATATGCATGTGTTTCAACGATCCAAAATATTATTATGCGAAGGAAAACTTATTTAATTCTTAATAAGGTTGTGTAAAATGTAACAGTTCGATTTCTGATATTTTAAAACTTATTATTATGTGTGACTTCTAAATATTTAGTTTTAGATTTCAGTAGGAGAAATATTTTTTCCTGTAAATATTAAGCTTTAGTGCTTATTTAGACAATAATAATCATAACGCGTTCTGTTTTTATGTTTATTCTACAAAACTTATTTCGTACACATTGTGCAAAAGTACAAAAATGTGCACATTACAAGACGGAAGTGGGGAAAAAGCATCAAAAACTATTTATTTTTTCGACATAATAATGCACAATCTTAGTTAAGCAGTGGCTGAAAGATGCTTATGCAATTCTAAAGGCAAGTTTAGTAAGTTTGAGAAATTATGTTTACAAGTGATTTTCACGTTATTGAGAAAGTAAAGTATTAAGCGTGAAAATAATACCAAACTGGTAACTATACCTTGTAGTCAGGCGGATCTCAGTTATACAGAGTAGGCACCAAAGACAGACATACTTGAAAAAAAGCATTTCACATGAATTTTAGATAATTGAACCCCGCTAATTTAGCATGCCCATAAGTCAAATTTGCTTGCTTCCTAAGATTCTGAGAGTGAGATGTCCAAGTATGGAACTACAAGGAACATTGCAAAACATTTGACACATTGTATTATAATGTATACCAACTAAAGATCTTTGAAACCCTCTTAACTTCAAAACGGCTGCTGCTGTATTCGTAAAAGGGTTGTCTAGGTATGGTAAAATAGCCATGAGCTATTGAATGAAACACCTACGGCGCCACCTGGTGTTGTTGTTGTTTCTAATATCATCTGCCCACCACAGAGATGCCAGATCCTCCATAAGGGACCGTGAAGACTGAAAGGTGTGGCTTCCATAAGAGTGTGTCCCAGTGGGAGGAAGAGCGCCTTAGCACGGGGTCACGAACTCCAGAAGAGGGACCAGCCCTCTGAAATTGGCACCCCAGAGGTAGCGTTAAACGTGGAGGACATTGGATCCACGACGGACTTTAAGTTCACCAGCTCCCATAAGCGCACACCATCCCACAGCCGTCAAGCCGAGAGGGAGTTAACCCTCCCAAGCACTGGTCAAGCCGGAAGCTGCCTCAGTTGCCGTGTTCTTATGGGAACGGAGTTCAGCGTCCAGACCACTGCGGGGCATAAAATGGATTAGAAATGGTGAAAAAATGTTAAATGAAAAAGAATAAAAACCTTTTATTTGTCAAACCATAACATCTGCATTAAAATGAGAGCTTTGTTTTATAAATTTAATGATTTATTCATGAACCTAAGTAACAAAGTATAACGCAACTCCTCGCACATTTCAGAAATTTCTTCTACACGTCAAGCGGTGACATCTGGTCCGAATATCCTGCAGCTACTTACAAGAAAACAACTGGGTTCGAGTTTTTATGGAGCGTAAACAGTAATCGGCATATGTGGCGGGACGGTGAAATTGTTCTCGCTAGAATAAATAGACTGCGTGCTTTGGCGAAAAAATATCCACTTACCCATTGATGTACTGGCGTGTTCATCGATGGAATTGTTAAAGCCTTTTCCTTCCAGATGCCATTTTTGATTCAGTGCACATTTTATGGATGCAGTTTCTTTTTCTGAGCAGTTGCATTAATGCTGGGGCTTTTTAGTCTTTGTTTACGAAGCTCGTGCAGAACTGACATAGACTGCTTCAGTTTTTGTAGTAGATGGGGGATTTAGAATTCAGCGATGAAGAAAAGGTTTTATTGAAGAATGGATTGCTGCATATCAGGCTATTAATATATTAAGGTAGACATTTTGCAGAATAACATTGAAGTTTGTCAGTAATCTTCATTTTCGCAGTGTCTTTCGAGAAAAAGAAGTATACCACTAAGAAAATTAAATAATCGAACTTGTCCATAAAAATTGATTTTATTGAAAAAAATATGCAAATATATCTTTTAATCCCCCTTCAACATAGTCCCCATCCCTATCAATGCATTGCTGCATACGAATTTTCCACAGCTCAAAGCAGTGCTGCAAGTCATTAGGTGTCACAGTCTTCATTAAGTCTGCCGTTTTTGCCTACACATCTTTTACAGAATGAAAAAGTGTTAAGTTCAATTCACTTTTAAGGTCGACCAGAAGCACCATCATCTTCAAAAACCTTCCGACCTTCCGAAAATCGTTTCTGTCGTTCAACAATTTGACTACGGTACATGCGGTTATCTCCGAACACCTGCTTTAACAATTTAAAAAATTCAGTTGGAGATATTTTTAATAATCACGCGTAATTTGAAATTTATGCGGTGCTTGATTTTTACCTTATCATGATTGTGGGACTTCTACACAACCACATCTTATTCAAACAGGGATGGAATGACGTATCACCTGCACCGGATGCATGAAATTCAACACCATTCCATTTCCATTACTCCACACCGAACCAAACGGCTTGGGCAAACGTCGTCCGGTTTTTTAATTGTCATATATATATAATGTATGTATATGTATACATATGTGTTTGAACACAAAAATCTAAAACTCAAGTTTTATTCTTTTTTGTCAAAACAGTAGCGCTACCTTTGGGAATACCTGCAGGAAAAACTTATTGTTCAAAAGCAAAAAAAATGTCAATGTCAAAAGATCCAATCAAACAAGATCAGAATAGTTCTCAAAATTGTAACGTTAAAAAAGTATATTTAAGCAGTTGTATCAAAAGTGATTACCAAAATTAACTTTGTATATTAGTTTAGCTATTTTCTAATCTATGAGCAAATAATCGAATAACATAGGCATAAAACTTTATTTATTTTAAAAAAGTATTACTTATAAAAAAGTCTTATTTATAAAAAGTCTGCAGCCTTAAAATGTTTATACGAAGAGTATCTTTTTAGTTGATTCCACAGAAAACGAGGTACAAAAACATGCAAGATCCTTTACAGAAAAACATACGAAGGATTTTTGTAAAGGGTAATATATAAATTGCATATTATGCATTTTTTAAAAACAGCATTTCAAAAATGCATAGAATAAGAATATACACCACGTTTTTGAGAAAAATAAAATGTATCTGAAATGCCGGGATTAATACTTCTAATTAGTTGCTTTTTGAACGAGTGTAGTCTTTGTTGTTAATTAATCTCATTTATTATTCATGCAAAAAAGGAACATTTTTTAGATTAACTTGATAAACTAAATAGTGTTGCCTTTATGTATGAATAGTATAATTTTTCAACTTCCATTTCAACTAAGTATGGCATTAAAAGTAAATACTGCCATTTATAACCTTTTTAAATTAGCTATGTGCTTTTTTTTTGATGCATAAAATTGTTAAATTATGTTTGTTAAAAATGACTTAAAATTTCTATAAAAAGATACTTTCAGTAAATGCGTTAGAACGGAAGGATGTTAAAAAGTGCTTATTATAGTGCACAGAAGACAAATTTTAATTACTTGAGTTCTCAAAATGAATTTTTATTTCTTGCATATGTCTATCTGAGAAATAATTATTGTTTTACAAACTGAAAAAAAATATTTTAAGTAAACTAATGGAGTTAATTCCATAAAATGTACTTTTATAGATAAAAGCATGAAAAGTTGCGGGATTTTGTGTACTCATTGTAGTTTCTGTACATTGCTTATATTATTAAATTATTGAGCCTTACTATGGCCGAGTGGATAAGACTTTGATGTAGTAGATGGGTGTGAAGTGTGAAAATCCTGCGTTCTGACCTGCTGCGTGGCTATGGACTTAACTGTCTATAGTTGTGGACGGTTTCTCCTTATAAAAGGGAATACACGTTAGAACTCCTAAAAAATTCCTTCGCCCATGGGAACACCCCCCCCGGCACATTCCCCTTGAGCAGGTTGCCTTATGCACAATACACATATTAATAAAATCCTCCACGATAAAACAATAAATATACATTTTTTCAAAAGTCTTGTTTAACTCTTTACTACTCAATAAATAATAGTTAGCTGTTTGTTTCAATCGTTGTAGAAATGTCAGATTTCCCTTATGTACCCATCTTTGCTTCCTGACATTGTTCTTTGAATGTAAGGCATTTGAGGCCCAATGTAACGCTTTTGCAACAAAGAGATAGATATATAACCTTACATTTGTGTAGCAAAGGAATTAATTAGGTTAAAGCAAAAGATAGCATTAAATCATGCAAAACGCATAGATTATAAAGCACTTCCTTGCAGCAAATTCATCGATGTATCGTCACCAACCTAGACGGAATTTTCGGATAACCTCAGAACAGTTATATATCACTAATAAACTATACGTGATGAAAAACTATTAGTGATACAGACATTATGTTCAGTGGATAGCATTATTTTGTAATGATAAATAACATATATAGATGTTGTTTTGTTTGAAATATCCAATATCTCTGTAATACGTTATAAAGAATGAATAACTATTGAGGGTGATGTATTGCAGCTATTCCGCTCCTATGAAAGAAATATCAATGCTACTTACAATAATTCTAATAGGGTATATGGTACTGTACACAGGAATAACACATATAAATTTAGTTTTACAGCCTTAAGGAAGAAAATAAGAAAAGAAGGGTTATATTTATTGCATGTATTTTTATTTATTATTATTTTTTAATTTTGATTTAATGAAAAATATATTAAAAACAGTGATAACTACAAATGCTGTACAAGAATACAAAAATTTATAGGCATGCATCAATATATGCATGCTTAAATCGAATACTTCTAAAACTAAGATTATCTGCCTATCCTATTTTAAATTGAAGCTTCCCCCCCCCTTGTATACATAGTGTGGAGATTTTAACCGATAGTCGCTCGACCGTAGAGGCCTTGTATGCTGATTTTTCAGAGGATCCTTTTATAGACCAGATTTTTGAAATCGTTGATCACCATGATAGTATTTTATTTCGAATTTCTTGGATTAAGGCACATGTTGGGCACATGTTAAGGCACATGTTAAGGCACGGTAACGAGTGTGCTGACAGTCTGGCTAAAAAGCCTCTATTAGAAAACTTTGACATCTTAAGAAGAGATGTACCCATTCCGATTTCTGCTGTGAAGAAATATATTAAACTGGAGATTGCCTGGGAACGGGGGGAGACTGGCAGGGAGACCTTTCGTTTTTTTAAAAGTACTAGAAAAAGTACCCGTTCTTCGCACGGGAATGAATGGACTTTTTGATATTACGATTTGTGGTGATTACTATTTATTGTAATAAAGAGATATAGCAAAATGGATATCGCTTTATATTGTGTTCAATAACCATGCATACCGAATTTCAAGGCAATCGTTTGTACGGTGCAGAAGGTCATGCGGCGTAGCGCAATCTAGTGGCGAGTTTTACCAAAACGGATACGGCGGAAATATTCTTCGCATTCAGATATCGATGAATACGAAATTTCAGGGCGATCGGCTGGACAGCCCTGTGAAGTTCATGTGTTGACGCGACATCTAGTGGCAAATTATATAGGAAAATGGATAGCGCCAAACTCTTCCCTGTGTTCAAATATCTATGTATACCTATTTTCATAGCGATCAGTTGCACAGTCAAAGTGATGCGCTGCAGCGCGATCTAGTGGTTAATTAAAGTAATGATTTCCTACAGTGCCGTCAAGTGGCGAGTTATAGCAAAATGGATAACACCAAAATATTCTCATTGTTCAAATAACTATGTATACTGATTTTCATAGCGACCGTTTGAATGGCCAAGAATTTGGCCTGCTGCAGCGTCATCTAGTGGCGAGTTAAAATAATAATGCATTGTAGTGGCATCTAGTGGTGAGTAACATCAAAAGGAATACAGTTAGAATATATTCTTCGTGCTGAAATGTGTAAGTATAAGAAATTTTATGCCGGTCGATCGAACGGTATAGAAGTTGATGCGTTGCAGCGCCATTTAGCGGCAAGTTACAGCAAAATGGATAGTGAAAAATATTCTCCGTGTTCTAATATCCGCGTGTACCAAATTTCATCGAAATCGGTCTGACGATATTCGCATAGTAAACGGCTAAACGGAATAGAATTCGACGTTCTGCTGCGCCACCTAGTGGCAAGTTAGAGGAAAACGGATAGCATAAAAAGCTTCTCAATGATAAAAGACTTAGGTGAACCAAATTTCATGGTGCAACGGTGCTAGAGTTTTTCAACCTCATACACACATACCAACATTCATTTTTATCTATAACCAGTGTCATTATATATCCCAGTCTCAAATAAAATCCAGTTTCAAATCTAAGCCTCGCCAAAGTGCCAACATACGCCATTGTGCAAGCGTTTTTTCAGGAAATCATTCGAAGCATTGACTTAGCAGCAATCAATATGGGAAATGGTTCGACCGCGAAAAAGTAAAGCAAGCCTTTATTTCAAAAGTGGAATCCCTTAATACAGCCGAAATTTTTAAAATTATCAACTATAACGTGTTTTATTCATCGTTACTCCGATGTAGTAAATGAGAAGATTTCAATTTTCTGAAATTTGGCGGAATTCCCCCAACTTAAATCAATGTACTCATTTGGCGAGAATTCTGGAGATAGATCGCTTGAAATCCCTTACAACTGCATTATTTCTTCACGGATCATTAAAATTTAACGCTGTATTCTAATAAAACCTTTACACTTGTTTTCAAAAATCTATTTCCTTAAGCTCTCAATAAATTGCGCCAAGCCGAAATCTGTGCAAACCGCTAGAACTCACTTTCTCAAAATCGGCATTTGAGCCATTTTATTTTTTCGCCAAACTAAAAAAAATTACCTGTTATCCTCGGAAATATTCAATTCTTATTGTTTTGCGTATAAAACATTTCATTCCTGCTCCGATTTCCCATGCACACGATATTATAATTTAAAAAAAAAATAACCTTACGAATATAAACTAACAAAAAAAAATCATTATTATTCTTTTATTTTTACTTTGAAATTTTTAAAACATTTTATTCGGCAAAATCGCCACACATGGCAACCACGATCCTTATTTCACACTTTTTTCACTACAGGGGTTACAATTACGGAAAGCTTTTTGCGTGGAGAACATAAAAAATCTCTTAAATTCCGGGAACGGGTGGACTTTCAAAGTTTTAAAGTGGACTATGATTTATTCTATATTATTTTACATATCTGTGCAAAATTTCAGGCTGATATGTCCATTTTTGTGGATTTGTATACAACTCAAATCCACAAACAAACAAACAAATAAACAAACAAACAAACAAACAAACAAACAAACAAACAAACAGAATTTCATTTTTATTTATATGTATAGATAAATCGATTTTAAATAAAGAAGTGATTTCGTACATAACGGGAAAAGGTTTCTTTCCCACGTTTTTGTATCGCATTGGTAAATTTGATAATGATCTTTGTGAATGTGGTAAAGTTGGCCGTCCTCTCCATTATGTATATGAAAACTGCCCATTTATGCCTAATTCATTTAGTTTAAATGTCAAAATTGGAGAATTAAAACATTTTATATTAATTACAAAAACACAAGAAAATATTTGTAAATTGGCACAGAACTATCAAACTCTCAGGATTAAATATAAGAAGTATATATCTGGGAGTGTGGATGAATAATTGTTCTTACATTGTATATAGGTTTTTAATGCTGTTTTTATGTACTTATGATTGTAATTTTAATTTTGGGAACATATTGCAGGCTTTTTTTTTTCAAGTATATATTTTATTAGTTTTCTGTGTTTTACTATTAAACTGATTTTAAATTCACTTGTAATTGGCTTTTAATTGTAAAGTACGTGCTTCAATGGTAAATTATATTTTAATTGGACTTGACTTATATTGTAAATATTGTTGATCATATTGTGATTGAACGTATGTTTTATATATATATATATATACTATATCTAACGTATCCTCCCCTCAGATGTTGTGGTTTTCTTCCTTGGGGCAGGTGGCATATAAACAGGGTTGATAATACGTGGTATTTTGTCTGCTATGTGTTTGATTAGTGGTTTTTTTTTTGTGTGTTGTTGTAATTATATATGTAATTTTAGCCTGGCCTGTGTGCCATTGGCGGTTTATAACGCTTTTAGAGATTGTAAAAGTTTTATTTTGTAGTAAATAAATAAGCCAGGGGGTATGGTGGGCGTAAACCGCTATCGCGGTCGCCCTCCCCCTTTATCTCAGGCGAACTCCCCTTGTATACTTACCGTACAACATTTACGATACGAATCTGTGTATGAACATAAGATTTCCCTTCTATTTTTTCTTTGTGTGACCTGTGAATGCGGTAGACTGCAGTGGCATGGGCGCCGGCAGCATAGGGCAAGGGGTGGCAATGCCCCCCCCCTGAATTTTTGTATGCAGTATTTTCCCTTGCTTTTTTGCTCTTTCCAACATGGTAACTATACATTGAAGTAGTCTTTGCCCCCGCCCCTGGAAAATAGTCTGCCGATGCCCATGTGCAGTGGTACTAAGAAACATCTCGGAGAGTTAAGGAAATATCGTATTCGTATGTAACATTCACTGAAATAAAGCATTCAACAAAAAGTTTTCAAAAGACCCCTAAACATCTTTAGTGTTCTTAAGTAACTACTTCATTGATTTGTATAATAAAACTTACAAAAATTCAAGCTGAAAATGAAGACAGAAATAAAGAAACTACTTCAATGAGTCACTTGACAACTTTGTAACTAAAATATGTTAGTCTACTGATCTAAAATTTATGAATTAGTTCTAAACTTTGTTTTCTGAATGAATTTTGTTAAAAATTTTAGTCTTTTAATTTTAAACAGAATAATTAGCAATATGGGCAGTAATAGTTTTCACTAAATATGCGACTAATTTTCCCTGCCAAAATGAGCTATACCTTCATTAAAATTTCGGCTGCAGCTTCTATTATTAAACTACAGATATCTCCCCCACACACACAAAAAAAAGTACATAATATTACAAATCAAAACGTAGCGAGAAAAATATTTCGGGGGGCGGAGGGGTTACCCAAAAGGGGAAAAATATAATTTCTCATGAAAATGCTTGACTCATTGACATTCAATTAACAAATAACGAAAATTTCAGGGGGTACCAAGGCCCCCCATGGCCCACCCCTGGCTACGTCCCTGCTACAGCTGTATTTTCTTTAACCCTTTAATGCTCAGTGTTCCCGTTCTGGGAACACCAAACTCTGACGTTTTGACTGTTGGCAGTCACGAAGAATAGATTTGATTTCTATAAAAATAGTTTCGGGTGACATAGCTCCACGAGAATCCTTTACTTTTTAGCACGTCATTTCCCGTAAAAAAATTGTCACGATTATTTTTAACAACACTGACATCTTTTGAAAAATGGAAGATTGCGACAACAGCTGGATAGATTGCCCAATGCTGAGAAAAGGGCATCCGTTGCCATCGCTGGACTTAATTACCAGCAGGATGACGGACGATCGAAACGTTCATCGCGTGCCACAGATCTAGAGACCCTTTTTGGACGACAGCTCGCTGTACTCACATCTGTAGCACGCGATGAACGTTTCAATCGTCCGCCTTCTTGCTGGTAGTTAAGTCGAGCGATGACAACGTCTGCCCTTTTTTCAGCATTGAGAGAGGGTTGCTCCTCAAAGGGTTAAATGCATACGACTGACCGACATTTTCTATCTCGTATTTCCAAAGTCACTTCTTTTCGCGTGCTACTTTACAAATTCTTCTGCCGTTACAATAAATAAAACATGTCAACTCTCCGAATACACTTGTAAAAAAAATATATATACTGCATTTCCTTTAAGCAGATGGCTCACCTAGTGGCCACAAAGTTTGATTTGAAAAGGGATTCTTTTATATCATCGCAGGCACGTTTATCGGAGAGCTGTTTTTGCAAAGAATAAATCATGACAGGCGAAGGCCTTTTTCGTGCCGTAAAGGTCTGATAGGAAATATTCTTTTATATGAATGCAATAAAACTAACAATATCGGAATACATTAAAAGTTTTTTTTTATTCTTACCGATGAAAAATGTATTCCAATCGAGCAAAATTTTATTTTATTTTGAAAGAACGACTGGTAAGTTGGAAGCTATTTATAGCTATTTTTGGCCTCCTTCACAATTTTTAATTCCAAAATAAAGTCATGGTTCTAATTTTAGACTGTTCAAAACTACGTTAGCTGTTAATGATTTATTTTTGTCCAGTAGTTTATATATATATACACACACACACACACATGCATTAGATAAATAAATACATTGATTGATAAATCAAATGTTAAACCAAGTACTGAAATATACTTACTCGAAAAATGAAAACAGGTCAATAGATAATCAGCAAGAGTTAATACACTGAAATTCACAACGGTCTAAGATACGCATATCAGAAAATAGGAGGCAGCCAATCAAATTAACATATGTTGATTTCCTTTGAGGAGCTGGACCAAATAAAAGTAACTGTGAAATTAAAAAAGTGTAATTTTTGGTTTTGAATTTTTTTCTTTACTTGCTACAAAATAATAAGAGGAACAACTTTTAAAACTAACATAGAATCACATAATTTTAGAAGCGCTGTCAATCATAACTGTCTCGTACTAGACCAAATAAAACTTTTTAACAACAAAAATAATGCTTGTATTTCTTACAAATAATTTTCCACTTTTACAACTTTGAAAGTTTCAAAATAACATGCTCAAACATTTAAATAATATGAGTTTGATCTTTTGGTTAGATAGACAAGTGTTGGTTATGTAGGCAGATTAAAATAGCAAGAAAAATGCCTATTACGTGAAGAATTTTCTTAAATATTCGGAAAAAATGCAAGAGACAGTGTATGATTTATTCCCTAACTTTATTGCATATTATATCACGTATCTACCTAACACATTGCCCAAATCAAATGAAAAATATGCCTGTTCACTACTAGTTCGCCAACCGTCTTTCGTGTAAGGAGTTTTGTGGTAATATCTTCTTTATAAATGATGGAACTCTCAGTTTCTTGTGGCATGATAAAATTTCATTTTTTCTCCTAATTCTACAAAACATAAGAAGAATTTGATAGTTACAATAAATAAGACAAAACTTGCATCGAAAGTATAAGATATTATTTACTTTTGGTGTTGAAAAACAGCTTTTTTGTCACATAAACTCACAGAAATTTGTAATTGAAAGGATTTATAGCAATAAATGTGATGCTTTGGATGCTGAGCGTATTGGAAAAAATCAGAAATTAAAAACTATGTTTCCTATAGGCATAATTGATGTAGGCATCTATCACAACAGTTTTTTTATGAACATACTATATATCATAACGGCGATTGGAAATTAAAGAAAATGTTCAAAACGTAAATAATTTTTTCTCGGATTGCAGCTACTTTATATAAAACGATCTCAGAAATGATTTTATCTCACGACCTCATAGATTTCTTTCGTAACATTTTATTGTATCAACGCTTCAGTGTTTCAAAAGATTTTGAGAGGGACAAAAAACGTGATGATTTTTCATATTTTATTCCAGCGTAAAAATATAAATTCATACAGCGATGTAAATTCCCATCAAAAAATAAAAGGATTTGTAACTCATTCTTCTGTATACATAAATATATACAAATGCATATATAAAGCATAATTTTATATTTAAAAGTACATCACATTCATATAAATTAATGTAGCATATTTCTGCACTCAAACATATTTAAAAGCACAGTTTCTTCTTCATTTCAAAAATTCTATTTTATGAGTATTCAAACGAATTTCTAAAAAGTAGTCAACGTACTTGACTTATGAATGATATTATGTATGATACTTTTTTAATAGTGATTAAAAATTAACTTGTTTTTAGATTATAGCACAATTTCATCTTATTCTGGCTAATTAACTAGGAAATTAGATCTGCTGTTACAAATAATAAAAAAGAGTTGGATAGTAATGAAAAATTCATCTCAATAGATAACTTTGAATGTAATAGGTAAAATTAGTTAACAAGATCAGATTTCTGACATCCATTAAAGAAGTAGTTGAATGAAAAAGGTAATGAATAAAATATGGCAATTTCACTCATTGCGACAATTGTCACCAGTTTGTTTTTATAGGCTTCGCGGAAATATTGCCATAATTGTACAGGAAATATAATTCAAAATGACTTAAAGTAGATTAAAAATTCCGAGTACTTTTAAAGACCCAGTAAGTTAATGGTATATTTGCTTCATATTTTTCTATTTTCTTTTCTCGAGTCCAAGAACTCCAGCAACAATTTCAGTTTTCGTTGGATTGTTAAATTTAATAACTTATTTTACAAAAATGGATTCTATTGCTACGTTGGTAAAATTAGAATATGTAATTATTTTTTCATTTTAAGTAGACAAAAATGAAATATACTGAGAATAACTTTCATTGATACGAATACGAATTATTTTTCTGACAGAAGATAGCATTTTACATACGCAGATCGTAAAATTCGTTCATCCGGAACTGCACATGCGCATATGCACACATGCACTAGCACAGAAAACGCCCTCTGATGCCAGATTATTTGAGAGAATTTTTTGTTTAAAATTTTGATAACTATTATTCTGTTTTGATCCTTGATTCACTTTTGCCCAGCTTGATCTGTTAAAAACACTGCTGAGCCAAATCGAGATACAAGAACCAGGCCGTTAAGCTACGAGGGATACAGAAGGAGAACCATTGCTGTCACGTCTATGCAACGATGGGAAAGAACAAACTGAAGCAAATAATACAATCAACTACTTATTTTAGTCACTGTATTTAGAACCTAAATCTTGGACAGTTTTTGATGTTGCTGTTGTCTCCTGTAAAAGAGTTTGTGCTATGTTCGACGGAGATTATCTATATAAATAAAATTAGACTTTTGTCTGTACATTTCTTGGAATTCAAAAATTTTGCGATTTCTATCCGTTTCAAGCACCCGGGAATCCGATGCCACCCTCAAAAAAAAGTTTGTCTGTCTGTCATTCTGTCAGTGACGCTTTTTTTGTTTAAGCATCACGTCAAAATGACTGAAGCGAATGATATGAAATTTGGTGTCATGATAGGTGGTCACTCAACTTAAAACATAGGCGTCGAATTTTTAAAAAATCTTGATTAGATTTTCAGATTTTGCGAAAATCGTTTCAAACTGCGTAAATTTGTGTTTCAGCATCACGCAAAAACGACAGAAGCGAATGATACGAAATTGGGTGTCATGATAGGTGGTCACTCAACTTAAAACATAGGCGTCGAATTTTTAAAAAATCTTGATTGGATTTTGAGATTTTGCGAAAATCGTTTCAAACTGCGTAAATTTGTGTTCAAGCATCACGTAAAAACGACTGAAGCGAATGATATGAAATTGAGTGACATGATGGGTGGTCACTCAACTTAAAACATAGGCGTCGAATTTTTAAAAAATCTTGATTAGATTTTCAGATTTTGCGAAAATCATTTCAAACTGTGTAAATTTGTGTTCGAGCATCACATAAAAACGACTGAAGCGAATGATATGAAATTGGCTGTCATGATGGGTGGTCACTCAACTTAAAACATAGGCGTCCAATTTTTAAAAAATCTTGATTGGATTTTGGGATTTTGCGTAAATTTGTGTTCAAGCATCACGTAAAAACGACTGAAGCGAATGATATGACATTGGGTGTCATGATTGGTGGTCACTCAACTTAAAACATAGGTGTCGAATTTAAAAAAAATCTTCATTGGATTTGAAGATTTTGCGAAAATCCTTTCAAACTGCGTAAATTTGACTTCAAGCATCACGTAAAAACGACTGAAGCGAATGATATGAAATTGAGTGTCATGATAGGTGGTCACTCAACTTAAAACATAGGCGTCGAATTTTTAAAAAATCTTCATTGGATTTTGGGATTTTGCGAAAATCCTTTCAAACTGCGTAAATTTGTCTTCAAGCATCACGTAATAACTGCAAAGGTGAAAAAATGATATTTGGTGAAATGATAGGTGGTTACTCACCTTAAACTATAAGCATCTAATTTTAAAAAATCGATCAGATTTCGAGATTTTGCGAAAATCGTTTAAAAGAGTGAATCTTTGTTCACGCATTACGTAATAACGACTAAAGCGAATGATATGAAATTTGGTCACATCATAGATGGCTGCTCAACAAAAACTATAGGTGTTCAATTTTTTAAACATTTTTTATGAGATTTTGTGAAAATTCTCTCAAAATGCGTTTATATTTCTTCAAACATCACGTAATAACGACTAATACCAATGATACGAAATTTAGTGATAGGATAGGTAGTTGCTAATCTTAATTTATAGGCGTTGAATTTTAAAAATATTTTGATTACATTTTGAGATTTTGTGAAAATCGTTTTAAAATGCTGAAATTGTGTTCCAGCATCACGAAATAAAGACTGCAGGGAATGAAACGAAATTGGGTGACAGGATAGGTTGTCACTCAACTTAAATTCTAGGCTTCCAATTTTTCAAAAATATTGATTAGATTTTGAGATTTTGCAAAATTATTTCAATATGCGTAAATATTCGTTCGCGCGTCACATAGTTACGACTAAAGCGAATGAAATGATATTACTTAATTACTCTCTAACCTGTAATATTTTAACAATACATAAAAATTATAAATTCGCTTTCTTTACTTTGGCAACATACTACATCCACTCTGTGTACTCCTACAATGCTGACAAAAGTTCTTGCTTTTTGGAAATTTGCATTCCCTAACCCGTCAAGGACGAGTACTTCAGCTAGTTATTTTATAAACTCTCACTATTACGCTGCTCAAAATAATTACAGGATATTGAAGTTATGGGTGTATTTTGCGGCTGTTCAATTGTTTAGACGTTTGATATGTAATCGACAGGTGTGATAGTCTATATGAGAAAAAAAAATACACATGCTTAACAGAAAATAATACCTTTTATTGAGCATTTGGGTACAAAAGGGAAAAAACGCAATTTGTCCATGTGAGAAAAACTAATTAAAAAAAAGGTTTTCCTTGAAAGAAAATGTTTTTAATAGGGATTATGATTTCCCCGGATGGCCAAAAACGTTGAGCACCTCTGAGACATGGAGAAAATGAGACTATCAATGAGCAGCTGAGGTATTCTGTCCCACGTACTCCTCCAGAAGAACCATTTCTCGCAGAGTATGTGGGGGTGGTAGGCGGCCAGCAGCTCGTCTCCTTAAATTTTCGTAAACATAGGCTATTGCAGGGGTTCCCAAACTTTTTTCTCCCGTGGCACCCTTGTCAGGCTAAAAATCATTTCGCGGCACCCTTCTCAGGCTGAAAACGTTTCGGTGCAGGTTACTTTAAAGCAATATGAATATGAAGGTTAGAATGAAACAGTTTGGATACATTTTTCATTGTTTCTTTTGTGTTCATTGGGCTTGCCATTACACTATCTTGGAAAAGGGATGTATAATTTTGACCCCTCCTCCTCATATTTCAGGGAGTTCCTGTAAAATAGAGGCGACTGGACACTGAACTCTCTCAAACTTGTCTAACGTATTTTTGTTTCGTCTACTTGATCATCGGCTTGGCAAACGTTTTTGTGAAATATCCGTTCAGAGTAATTCTTTTGATTCTGCTCCTCCAAAACTTAGACTTTTCTGGATTATCTCCACGGCTCCCCTGGTAAACGTTCGCGGCACCCAGTTTGGGAATCTATGGGCTATTGGGTTCATGGCCCCAGAATACGCTGGCCATTCCGTTCGTACAATTCCTTCCTCGAAAAGGAAGTCATTTACCAAGCGTGCACCATGTGGCCTGCATTTTTCGTCCATTAGCGTGAAGTTATCTCCAATTGCTGCAGCGCAAGGGACTACAAAATCTCTGAGAATCTCATCCCTATACCAACGACCGGTCAGAGCTCCATTCCGAATGATGTGGAGATCGGTGCGCCCATCAATGGAGATACCAGCATAGACCGTAACTCCCCGACCTCCAGTTTTTCTAGTGCCACTTTACCTACAGATGAAAGTACTCCTATTATCTGGATGAACAGAAAAGCGGGATTCGTTAGAGAAAAGAATATTGCGCCATTCGTCTCTCACCCAGTTGACATGCTCAGTTGCCCACTCCCTGCCGGCCATACGATGCCTTGCTGATAACCTAATACATGTCACTGGTCGGCAAGTATGCAGATCTGCAGCGTGGAGTCGGTTTCAGACAGTTTGAGTTGAAACTCTTGTGCCAGAAGATGAATGAAGTTGTAGTTGTAGAAGAGTGGGATTCATATTTTGTTGTCTCCGAGCCGTCAAAGTTAAAGATCCACCTTCTTTGGGTGTTGTTGCAAATCTAAGACCTTGCCTTGGTCTTCGTCTTGCATTTCCAATCTCTATGAAACGGTTCCAGATCCTTCATATCACACTTCGTGCGATTCCAATGGCTTCTGCTACTTTGATTTGCGTTTGCCCCCCTTCTAACCGACCAACAACTCTCCAAGCTTCTGATTCAGTTAAAAGCCTTCGATGAGACATCGCACTCATCAAAACAACGCACTTACGGAATGTCGATCATTCTTTTTCACTTTGTCTTTCATTAAGTTGAAGGCCAAATTTCATTCGCTGTCACTAAAGCGTTGTTTATGACGTCAAACTAAAAATTTGCATCCTCTGAAGTTTGAAAATGTGAAAAATTTGCATTTTCCAAATGTTCAAAGATGAAAGCATGCCATAAACTGCAGGTTTTAAGCAGCACAAGCTTTTTAAAGATGGCCGAGAGAATATCCAGGACTAGCACTGCGCTGGACGACCATTGGTATTAAGAACAGAAGACAGCGTGTTCGTAAAGTTTCGAGGTCAACCGGGTCAGGTCAGCCATCAGTGAAAATTAAAATTTGCATCACGGCAGTGCACTCATCCACGCCTGATCCTCCCGACTATCTGACTATAAGCTTGCATCTCGAATATTCTCCAACCCCTTACAGCTCTGACTTAGCACCAGTAAACTATTTCGGATTCCCAAAAGGGAAATCCTCCTCCAAAGGACACCATCATGGAACACTAAGTGTCAAAGAAGCTTACACGCGTGCCCTCAGAAACGCTCCGGAATCCACCTACCAGAGAGCCTTCGAGTCGTGGAAAAGCGTGCTGATGCTCAAGAATTGCACTCAGAAGTCTTTATGAGTTTGTGCGGCAACAGCTCAAATAAATCGATTTTTGCGAAATGCATCTTCATATTTTACATATAAACCTTGTAGCAGTACTTTGATGCATATCGCCCACAAGAATCATTCAACTTCCCTTACTCATACATCAATATGCCGCTCCGATGTTTACAGAGCATGTACATTTACGGGAACACCATCGAAAAAAAAGAAAATATGGTAATGAGCTTGGTTTTAAATAGACGAATGTAAAATAAAACAAAAGCACCAAAAACTTATCTAGCCATTACATCAGGTGACGGTTTAATCTGTTAATGCAATATTCTTTTAGCATCGATTTAACGAAAGGAAAAAAAAAAGCCTGCGGAACTTAAGTCAATAAAGCCATTTTCGCTGAGTGTTTGAATTTTCTCGAGAACGTAGAAAAACTCTGAGGTTATTGAATGTGTACACGTATTTAAAAAGGGATTAAGAGCCCTCCGCTAAATAGCTTTAGAAAATAAAGAATACATAGTTATATACTTTTGCTGATAACAAGATTCTTTCTTCCTCGCCCCCCCCCACCCCCCTCCTGCATTTTTGAAAGAATTTCGACAGCATGATGTTTTACAAAAATTCGCGTTCTTTTATTTTCAAACGGTTATTGAAACAAAGTTGATTTTTTCTTTTTTATTTCGGTGTATTTTTAGCATTACCTGAATGAATACGTTTTGTTCAATACGCCATCTTTATTATTTTTGTGTGGCTTTTAATGTTATAGTTTTATGCTTTATTTAAAATTAAAAAAAAGAGGGTAAGTATTGTTTTATGCTATTTGGAGTAGTATAGTTAACACTATGCACTTTATTTGATTGAAATAGTATGAATATATTGAAGAAAAACGTTCACTTTGACATAATTTCAATGTCTTGAAAATCTATGAATTATATATTATCAATCATCAGTATTTTTTGTTTCTAAGTTCTACCAAAATTCTTTGATTTAGAATAAAAAAGTGCAAAATATCCATAGAACTTGCAAACTGAGGGTAAAAATCTGTTACACCTGCTTAATATCGTTTAGGGACTAGCGAGCACTCAATAATAAGGCAGCAAGAGCTGGCATTGAACTTTGCATGCCTGAAGGTATGTTGGAAGCTATTTACACCAGGGGCTTAGCCAGAGGGGGGGGCTGAGGAGTCTGCAGCCCCCCGAAACAGGACCTTTACTTAACTTACAATTTGATATTTACCTTCCGATTGAACTTTTAACTTACAATTTGATACCCGGCCCCCCCTACCCACGAAATAAAATCCTGGCTACGCTACTGATTCACACTATGTTCTTGTAGGACAATTCAAAAATCTAAATAAGCAGGAAGACCTTGAGATAGCTTCTGAACAGCACGTTGCAAGGCACCCGGATAAGCTCAATAATGTTCGGTCTGGAAATTTAGGTGGCCAATGGAAGTGTTAAAGTCAGAAGACTGTTTCTCGGTAGCAACTCTCGACGTGTGAGGTGCTGCACCGTCCTTTTGGAAATGTCCGAGTCCGTCGGAATCTAAAATAGGCATCAATGGGTGCAGGAGTGCAAGTGATAGGGCAGAATGCTCAAGTGGCTGTCATCTGTCAGAGTCGTATCTAGAAGAATCGAGGATCGCATATCATGTCGAGTGCACACGCTCCATAAAATAGTAGAGCATCCACCAGCTTGAATTGTCTCCTGTTGGCGTTCAGTATTCATTGATTCATGACATTATCCCCATACCCGTGCACGTCCATTTTCGTGATGCGTCTGGAAACGAGACTCGTCAGATTAGGCATCGCGTTTCCATTCGTCAACCGCCCTTTGGTTCCCGTCCTTTCGCGATATTTTTCGTGCAGCAGCAGATATCGGAGATTTGGTGTACGGGATTTTCAATATATATGTAATGAAATTACAATCAATAAATTCTGAGTTATAGAATCTAAAGCTTTTCATTTATCGGCATTTTAAAATCTCAACCATTTTTGCCATTTCTTTAAGCGAGGTAAATTCTTAAATGTGTTCTTTTCTCTTGTATTGGGTTTTCCCGGCAAAGGGTTGCTGTTGCAACAGCGTAAACAAAAAATCAATTCAGAAACCGCGCGAATTTTAGAATTCCCCGCCCATGCCTCAACTTCGGTGCAGGCATTAGACAGTCTGAACCAATGAACTAAGTTGCACGTCACGTAGCGTGGCGTATCGCCTCCAATGACGGAAGAAGAGGTCAAGTGACATATTGTTTTTAATGTGATGCAGCGATGAAGGAACGACAATTTCTTCATATGTTATATGTTTTGTATTTTTCTGAAAATATCTCTCTCAACATCTTGGATAATGTAAACTGGACTCCTAAAAGTAAAATGTCGGCCCACGACTGTGCCTCTTAATTCTACTATCATCGTATAGTATCATATTCTTCTTATATATATGGTTCTTTAATAACTTCCGGGCTCTTGCCTAGGCATTCGCCACTATAACAGGAGTTAGTACTGAACATTCTATTATGGGAGCACCGATTAGGCAACCAACATTAGCGCGTAAGGAAGGATGGTCGTGTTAACGCTCATGCCAAAGCCGGGAATCAAACCCGTACCCAAGGCGTTTAAGAATGCTTCCTTAGCCACCTGAGTTGCGGATTTCCAATATTCACAGTACACTCGTCAAACGGACGTAAGGGAAAATGCGAATTTCATCGCTGCCTCGGAGATGATATGCATTACCTCCCTTGCGCCGACAAGAACAATACATTCAAACTCACTTGAACCTTGAAAACTCGTCATTGTATCAGCAGAAACTGATGTAACAATTTTGCCAGCTACATTTATCTCATTTAGACGCTGACGCCCTCACCATGCAATTTGATTGGTTATATGCCCCCGTTATTTGCAAATGCACGCCTATAACAGTTTTTCTAGCTCTTCAGTATACTGAGTAATAGAAAAATTGCCTACCTTTTTCTTTAGAAAACAAGACCTCAAAAAAATGAAAAAAAAATCTCATTGCAATGTATTTATTCTATTATGAAATTAGATTCTATTTACATCTAGTAATTTGACATTATGATCATCCATTTTCTAAGATCCATTTTGAAATAAAAGGTGTCCCTATTAGCAATTTTGTTCGGGTTACTACCAGCCGCATAGCCGGCCGATGATGGACCGAGCAAAATTGCCAGTATGTATTATATTCAATTAACTTATTTTCATGATAGGAGGAAACTTTTTGTCTCTTGAATTATTTGTAAAAAATTATTTTATTCTTATGAGTATTTAATTCAATTGTCTAAATCAATATATATTTAGCTAATTGATAGTATTTCTCAAGTACTGAAATTCTAAAATATTCAAAATAATGCATATACCAATAAATATGCACTAATGTTTTGTGCAGATAATGCAAATATAAAATATGCGTTTTTTTCCACGTGAAACTTTTACTTTGCCTATTTATACACATGCTGTGCTATATCTATTGATTATCCCTCACTTATTTACCTTCAGGCGAATAATAAGATTTGATAATTTTATCATCACATTTCAGATAATTTTTTAGTGTCTCCTTGAACTCTATTCAAAATATCCTGCTCGGTCATAATTTGTGCCAAAAACACACACTGCACAACGTAGTGAGTAGCAGTGCATGAGAAATCAGGAAAAAATTAAGCTTTTATATTTCTAATTTGATTTTTGAGATTAAGCACGTTTGTTGTATAATTTTGAAAACAATATTTAGGTTATTATTTTTATTAAAAGTACAAGTAGAAAATGAAATGTTGGTTACGACCAATTATCTACTCAAGGGATCTAGGCCGGGGGTGGGATTGCCTTGCTTGAAGGACTTTCTAAGTAGTCCTAGCCCGTATTTAAGTGAAGTTTCGGAGAAAACAGCGGAAAACTCCGAAAGGTTAGGTCGACGGACGCGACCTGGTTTCGAACCAGGCACCTTATGTGTCCCAGTTCAAAGCGCTAGCGTATAAGAAGTACAAATGCATTAAAATGATGCCATCCAATTTATCAGTATTACAAAAAGTTCCCTAGGGCGGAAAATTAATCAGACTTTTTCCCCTTTAGAATTCTTTTAACACGGCAATTAACGCTTTACAACCTGCATTAAAAAATCAATTATTTTTCCTCCACAGCCTTCGTTTGAAAAAATACTCAGCTTTCGCTGCAAAACCTAATCTTATTAGTTAACAAATCTCCATCTGCTCTAGTGGCTGTTTTAACTGGTTTTTTTTAATCCCCCCCCCCTCTTTCTCTCTTTTTCGTAGTTGTGTATTCACTATTTGAAAAAAAAAAGAAGAAGAAATTATAAGATATGTATACATATATATAACTTTCCCAACACAATTTCAGGAGTGTTTTAATGAGATTAAAATAATATGTTTTGTGCTTCACTACTTTAAAGAGCTAATTAAATTTGTTTTGATATCTTACGCTACTTCTGAAAATTTTGTGCAATGTTTCCGCGAGTACGTACATTTTCTTTTATTTTCCACAGATGACAAAAAAAAATGCTTTGATCTGATTAATTTACTCGATAATTTCCTTCAATTGCTGCTTGTTTTAACTAGGTTTCACTAGAAATGTCAAAAACATCTTGCTAAAATTAATTTTAACGTCATGCGTGCTGGTATTGCATTGTACTAAACACAGCTGCGATAACTCTAAGCTTCACAATACTTTCACAATACTTCTTTGAAAAGGAAACTGACTCACGTTTCATTCCTGATCAAATTTTCTTATTACAAAAAAAAAGTTTTATAAGTTCTTATTTCAATCTAGTGTTTTGCTTTAACTATATATAAATATATCCAGGTAATTTTCAAAACATGTACCTTAAAACTCCAATTTTTCTATTTTGAAAATGGAACATAAAAGATAATAATGTAATTCCAATATCAGTACCACAAGAAGCTCACACTCATGTTTCGAAATCAAACTATTTCATTATTAATTAAATTTAAAGTTAATGCACTTAATTTAATTATTTATGCAACATAAAAACTTAAATATTAGGTTGTAACGAAAGTTTCCCGTCACCACAAATATCATCTGCAAACATTTCACGTTGGTGTGTTTGCTCATATTTTGTCAAACAATATTTGTCATTTGAAAGAAAGATACTTGCTTTAGAACACTGTGTTGTTAAAAAATATCGTTATCATTAAGTACAAGGTGTCTGAAATGGAACTATCACGTTACTGGATTAGAACCGTCATTTAAAGTGATGGTTCTAATCCATCATTTAACCATCGAACCATCATTTAAAGCAAAAGGTGCTACAGAATGTCAAAGAATTATGTGTGTAATTTAGATTCTACTGTTGTATCATATGTAATATACTGTGAAGGTTTGGTACTAATAGTTAAATAACAGGGTCTATGGCATTCAAGGAGCAGAGCTCTCTGGCCGGCTTTCTGATGTTGATGAGGGCCACCTGCGAGAACTTGTGGAAGAAGATCAGTATTTAACAACTTGAGAGCTAGCTAAAGAGTTAGATATTAATGTCATGCCCATTAGCCATGCTATGCATCCATAAACTTCATGTACAAGTTCAATCGCTGGGTGCCGCATGAGCTGACTCAAGCAGATTTGGCGGAGACCTTTCGTTACAACCTGATAAATAAAATAAATAATAAAATTAAAGCAACGTGATATAGCAGTATTAGAGCTTTTATAATAAATGAATTCCTTTAAAGCTTTATAAGCTGCTGAAAGTTTGTCTCTATCAGCCTATATGCCGACAGAGTCACGTTCCAACCATGAGAAGAAATGTATTTCTGCGATACACAATGAACAAGAGAAAATAAAGCTAGTGTGCAATAAAACTAGCTAAACATAGACTGTTTTGCAAAACTTAAGGACGAAGAGAAACCAGGATAACAGCAGAATAAGTAGGCAGATCGGACCAAACGAGTAATCAGGAGATTGCAAAGCGTCAACTAATGGTAAAACATGCAGAATGATAGTAATTGAAGAGTGCCCAAAAGCTTATAAAGCATTCTGGCGGTATTTATCTTGTTAATAGTTAGTTTTTAAAACCGTAGCCAAGGAATTTGGAATCACTCACAACATCATGTCATGAATTGGAAAACATTGTAAGGCGGCAAAAACAGTTGTCCAACTGTTTGGTAGTGTGGAAGAGGTATTGTAACTCCACAAGTTAACCTCTTTAGGAGGGACGTCGACCCAGAGTTTTTCTAATGGACGACAATTCTCGGCCACATCTAGCATAAATCCTCTCAGAATACTTGCAAACAGAACATATAACTCGAATGGATGGGACACCACAGTCATATGACGTGAACCAGATCGAGCATGTGTAGATATGTTTGGGCGCCGAATTTGAGGTCACTAAATTCTTTCCGGGACCCCCCCCCCAGGACCTGAAAATTGCACTCGTAGAACATTTGCATGTATTTCCAGGAGTCTTGAGATACACTGAAATGAAAATGTGAAGTACGTAAATCTATCCGAGATGACTTTACACCATATTAACGAAAAACATACTCCAGATGAGGTGACTTAATTTTTCCATCAGTTTCTAGTTTCCATAAATTTAGTTTAATTCAACATTTTGGGAATAATCAACAGCCAAACATTGCAATTTATGTTAACTAATCTCTTTTAAAAATCTCTATTAATAAATTTTCAATAAGTATCCGTTTCATTTTATTTCTGTCCTTATCCTTTAATTTTGATGATCAGTGTATTTTGTAAATGTATTAAAGTTTATTATGATACTAACATTTGTACGCCAAGAAATGTTAATTTCGTATAAAGCAACTTCACTCTATTCTAAAACAGAAAGAGAGTATAACTCAAAAAATACGCCAATAAAAGCAAGACAATATAAAATAAAACAATGATCTCAACACAGATTCACACATTCTCAGAAAAAGATAACAAATAAGATGGGAGGAAACGAAAGCACATAGAGATTTACAATGCAGCACAAAAGAAATGAACACACGAAGCACCGTTGTTAAAAATCCCCAAGTGCTGTGTTATCAATACAGCTTCCAAGGAGAAGCGGTGCGACAAGTATCGGGGAACATTCAAAATTATTATAGCTTCAGGAACATCATGACTATGATTAGAAAGAAAACAATGATGGTGAACAAAGTTTCAGAAATTCCTTGCTTGGAAACATATCTCTTTCTTTTTTCAATAACTGTGGTTACTTCACTTGAAAAAGTAATCACGTATTCCAAACTAATAATAATACTCACCAGTGGTGACAGAAACTGGGTCTTGCATTGCATTTTTTTTTATCTGATGCAGACACCACATGACTTCCTTGTACGTCTATTAAATCAAAAATATTTTCGGTGAACTTCATCTGAACTCGTTTTGTTTGAGAGAGATAAAACTGCAATAATTCTATTCTAGCCAATACTATTCTAGCGATATTCAAAAATACTATTCCATCAATTTCTAGCCAAATATCTGATATTGCAAAGCTGGGTAACATTTGAAGTATTTGTTTTTGACACTTAATTGGGCAAATATTTCGCTAAAAGCCAAAAGGCTTGAGACAGTTGGCACGATTTTGGTCATAGCCCAAATAGTGATGCATCACTTGACTTTTAATGAAATGAAGGTATCCATAGACCTTCGTGTATTTAAAGTCTTTTGGGTCATCATGTAAATAAATTACTCAGTCAATTTCAATCAATAAAGAGATGCACAATTAAATGTTACAATAGTTCTAAATACAAAATTTTAGCATTCTACGGTTAAAAGTTTTAGAGTTATGCGAAATACGTAATTATCTTTGACGTTAAATTTAGGCTTGTGCCAAACAATGACTGATTACAAACATAATATATTAAAAAAGATTTAGGTGGTCCTGTAAATAAACTCACCAGTTGATTGGAACCAAAAATCCAGTCACACAACTAGATGTTACAACAATCTTATATATGAAATTTGAACAATCTACGGTCAATAGTTTTTGAGATATGCGAGTTAAATACATACATACTTACACCAAAGTTGCAAGCTTGGTGACTATTGGAGGCAATTTTTGAGGGAGGGAAGTCGGACCATTATCTAACTATATGGTAGGATGGTGTAATGCTTGAAATGGATGAATGTCTGTCTAACTGCCGTTGACCGTAATGTGTTGGAAATTTTTTTAGTGTTCCTTGTAGAACTATAAATGATAAAGGCACTATTTTCGATGGCGAGATTCAATTTGTAATTCTTAATAACATATATCGCTTTTGAATCGTTTGAAGAAACTTAATATCTCTCAAATTAGCTTTAATGAATTTCTGCCCATAGAGCCTAATGTAGCTGGACAAAATGGACTTGAGATCGGTCAAAATGGATTGTACATTCATTTATATGAGCATACATACATGCGTACAATGAGATATCTCGTATAAACTCTTAAAAGTAAATTTAGAGTAGTCAAAATCGATTGTGTTGTCAAAAACTGGAGATCGAAATTTTTTGTGATCACATTACTTCCTCTTGCTTTATACTAGGGTCTAGGAAGTAATAATGTATCGAGGGGGGGTATTTAAAAATAAAAAATAATAGCTTTATTTATTTTAAAGACTATTTATTTTCTTCGTGGGATATCCATCTGTGTATTCCATAGACAACACAACCATTCGCTCCATTCTCCAAAGAACTTATTTTTCACGCACTTCATTAATTTTATTATCTCGATGAAGTGCAAGGAAGCCAGAGGAAAAATGCAATTAGTTCGTTATTTCGCACGTTTAATTTCAAAGTATCAACTCCTCTAATGCAATTCCATCAGTGGCTCTTATGCCGTAGGACGCCACCAGTCAAACATTAGAAGATTGGGCAAGGCGAAGTCGTTAAAGCGATAAAATCCATTTCGATGGGGAAAATATCTTAATGGGTCCCATTTTATTCTGTGAATGTTGGTAATGATTTTTTGAAACGTTTCACTCTGATTTAAAAGATATGGCTTTTCATTTTATGATCTGACCAAGAATAACTGAAAAATATTTACCGCTAGAAGATTTTTAAAAAGTAAATGTAATATTTAAAGGTAATTATGCTTCTGTTCTTGAACAAAATTGCTAATAAAATTAACATTATTTTTTTATTTAAGAATAAATTAATTCCCTGATTTTTTACAGTATTGGCCAAAATGGTTTTTTTTTCGTGCTGGTTTTTTTAATTACTTAACAATGTTTAAACATAAACATGTTTTATTAACATATGGCACATGAAAATTTCAGTAATTGATTGGTGCCCCCTCTTGCCTATGTTAAATGTCTGATTCGACAAGGCAGTAATTCATTGTACTTGGGATTTCTGAATCATTGTGCCAGATTTTAATAAGTCTCTCAATGGGTTATTGGCGCTCATTAGCGAAAAAGAAAAAAATTTGCTGCTTACTAGGGAGAATCTGCCTTAAAATTGCATACAGAACCTGAAAAAGAAATAAACGAATTCTCTGGAGATACTTATTCAAAAGAAAAATGCATTCAAAACTGTTATTATCTACCTGAAAATGTTGATAACATGCATTTTTCGAAATTCTCAAATTCATATACTGAAAGTACCAAGCAACATGAAGATAATTATAATTTATTGACGATGAATACAAGTTATAATGATAATTTTTTTGTGTGCTACACGAACGTGCGAACAAAAGCTTCATTACAAATTAGTAAATACCTAACAAATAATAACATACCTAAAATTTAAAATACCTAAATAAAGAGTATTAATGTTATGTCAGATATAAAGCATTTTCTAATAATATTAGGGGCAATTTAATGGTGAGTCCAAGTCATGAATTGCGGAGCATAGGAAAATGCTTTCAGTGAATTTTTTTCCTCATCAATGTGACCGATCACTATCCTCACGCTTGAGTACTATATACAACATGGCCTCTACCACTGTGTGAATTTTCGTCAAGATCGCTTAAGCTGTCTAGGAGAAGTTAGTGAAATATTTCAGTGATTATTTCTCAACGATACCGGAAAATGTTTTCAATGATTCTTTCGCAACGAACTGACCGTTCAATACTAATATTACCGTTTAGTAGCATCTACGCTATGGTCACTATCACTATGCCATATTTGGTCAAGATTGCATACGGGGTCTCAGAGGTATTTGAGAGCAAATGTTACACAATTCCATTACAAATCTTTACTTCACTTTCAGCTACTTTCACATCTTTTAAACAATAATTACAATAAAGTTCTCTATAACTGTTTCCTGATAGTAAATATTTTAAACATAAATACACATACTCATAAATATGGCTTAGTTAACATTGGGACCTTTATACATATGACAAGATGTATCTGCCCCTTTACCATTACGGCATCTTTTTCGTATCACGCCAAATGGTTAAGACGTAAAAATCCGTTCACTTAATTTTAGTTTTCACTGCAATGCAACTACAATTCACATTATTTAAAACCCAAGGCTGTCACAAAATATGTCTGAATTTTGAGGTTTGTAAGTAATACTCAGAGATTATTTTTTCTAATTACAAATCTTTGTACCAAAACCTTTTACATTTTCATAATTTTAAAGGTACTTGAAAATTGTAGCGTGTTAACGTTATTTCACCATTTCTAAAGCACTCAGAATTTATCTTTTTTAGCAACTTTAAAAAATGAAAAGGAGCTATGTTCAACGAGTTCAATATTTTCTTTTACCCATGCACAGCGATAACTTTTTACCATGAAGATCGATTTCAATGAGTCTTTTTTTTATTCAAATGTGGATAACTAAGTTTTGTCCCATATTAGTTTAGTTACATTCTAATGGTGTTATCATTCTAAAAATCGAGGAAAAAACATGTTTTTCATCAATTGCCTACAGTGTTGCCAGTAGCGGCTGCATGTCAAAGGTAGCATGGTTGGTCACTTTTGAAGATTTATCGCCGAGTTTAGAGCGAAAAAATAAGTTTCCAAAACTAAATCCACCTTGACACTATCTCTATATTTGCTGTGAACTTGCCAATCCCTACTGTTTTACAATGGGAATAAATTTTCGTTATCGTGAATAATTTAGTCACAGCTCGGATATTTGCCACCCCGGCGACTTGAGATATTTAGTGGTGCTTAATACACCAGTCTGCAAAAGATTGTCCATAAGACTATATGGAGAACACTGTTTCAAGGGCAACCATAAATTGAAATGATTGTCGATTATGCGCATGCGTAAATCGCCAAAGTATCTACAGAGAATGAAAAGTTACCGTTGGTAGCAAATATCCAAACTTTTCTATAATTTGAAGTCGGTTTTCTTTTTTTTTATCGTATCTGTGAACTTATAATTGTTGTATAAAATGTAAAAAATCATGTCAAATAAATTTTTATACACGAGCTCTTGATTCTGTGTAAATTCACATTAAACTCAAGTACTAAAATCATTCAATACCATTAGAAGAGATTTACGCACCGAAGAAAATTTGCCGAATTCTATTTAGAGCTCATTGTTTCGGTGTGTTAAATGTTGTAAGCATGTAACATACAAAAGCAATGTGAAACAATAAAAGTTCCCCGGAAAGAATTGGTATTACTCTTTAATGGTGATTTTTATTAGCTTTTCAACACTTCATTTATAACCACCGCCGTCTCCCCCCCCCCTCCCCGCCTCAGAAAAGAAAAAGAAGAAAACGACTGAATAGTTCTTTTTTACAAAACTGAAGTATTTCAAATATTTAATTTACAACTAAAAGTTCTAAAAGGACACTGTTTATTTTGTTATACTTTTTTTTATTTCCCTCACTAAATTAAAAAAAACTTAATAATGTTTAATTAAACAGCTACAAAACGCTGCATCATCGTTAATTTCTTTTTTTTTTCCTTTAAGTAATTTGTATAGTTACTTACATTTCATCCTAGTGTCGTTATTTTTATCGCAAAAAATACAGCGTGGTATTTCCTTAACTGTTCCAACAGCAGGAAAAAATTGTGGTGAACAAAACGTTTTAGAAATGAATCGGAAATGTTTCTTTTTTTAATCGGTTTGTAATCCTTTTCAGAAATGTGACTCCAAACTTCAAATATACATATATATAGATATATGTATTTCAGATAAGGCAAGCTGTGATTCGAATAAATAAATATGTCTTATCATTTTCCGAATATCATTAATTTCAACCATTCTGTACATCATTTCTTTTGCGAGATGGGGTTTCAAATAACTGCAAAATATAAATCAAGCTTTTACGACTGAACTTAAAAATAAAGGAAGAGAAAAATACGTAGTTTCAAAGAAAAAACTATTAATATCTGTTTTAAAATCAGTTCACTGATTTCTCCAAATGTATTTCATTTTTAAAAATTAACTGAAACAGATGAATTTATTGTTTCTTTGATGTTTAGAAAAATAAGGTCCTTACGTGTGGGTTGCTATAGGCAGGAAAAAATTTTTAGTCAAATACATAAAAAATTTTGTTCGGTCTGTTTTAAACGAATAATTTTCTTCAATCAACAAAATAGTCGTTGATATTTAACTGATGGAACAAAGTTATGTTAAAGTACTGCCACCCAAAATTTTTGTAAAATTAACAAAATTTTAACAAATTCGACGATTTATTTGTTAGCAATGTTTCGAAATTTTTTTGGCGCTAGTTAAACTAAATATCTTTGTTTAGACGACAAAATTTTCTTTGATATTTTGTTGATACAGAAAAATATTCGTTTAAAATAACATGACCTACACATTTATGAAATCAGCAAATTTTGTTCGCGCTATTTTAACCGACTATATTGTTGAATCATAAACATTTTTTGGATATTTCCTTGACCCAACAACATTTTTTGGATATTTCCTTGATCCAACAAAATGATTTGGTTAAAATTTTATAGAATACTTTATGGCCAAAGTTTTATGCAATGTACAAAATCTTCCTTAATTCAACATATTATTTTTTATTACACATTTTGTTGTTCTTAAAAGATATTTGCAACGGAAACTTTAAACTGAGAAGTTAGTATGAATTCTCTATTAATCCGTTCCTATAATCCATAATACTTATATTGTTTTAAGCAATTAATGGTACATTTGCAATTGCCTCAGTGAAAATAAAATTTCATTAAATATTTATACACTTAAAATATACGAAATTCAAGAAACTCCTTGCTAGTTCCATAAACTTGTTTCGCATTCTAATCACATCAGAAATTTTTTTCTAGCAATGTGACCCACAACTTAAGAACCGTTTACATGGGAAAATGGAAAGTCCCGGGTAAAAGCAGTGTATAGGGGAAAACTCGCAATGCATCATGGGAAAGCGAGGTCATCTCTGCATTAAGGCCTTTACAGATATCCACAGACCGTCGCGGCTACAATGTATTTGAACGGGGAAATTTGACATGGTTAGGAAGCTGCGACTGGCGGCTACACATGGGGTGTCCTCTACCGAACAATAGATGAGGGAGGGACCACAAGTGTAAAAACCGCAATATTATCCACGGTCCCCAATTACCTATTGTCCGGAGTATCTCCCGCTTTCTTCTGAGTCCGAAAAATTTATTGCTTACACGTGATAATTGGCCAAGTGACCCGCGACGGTCTCTGGGTATCTGCAAAGGCCTTTAACCCTCCTTTCGACTAGGAATCTTTCTACCCCGCATTTTTTCCCTATGTAATGGAAGCGGGGTAGAAATCAGCGAAAGTTCCGGCATTTACACCACATTTGTGTGCATGTAAACGGGCCCTATATGTTCCGCATTCTTACTTTCCGAACACGTACCATGCTCATGTAAAGGAACTGGTATTGATTTTGTGGCAAATAGGACTTGCAGTTTTTACAGGGCTACTAAAAGAAGTCTTTTACATTATGGCCTACGGACGGAAAATCTTGAAGCTACTGTAGTTTCTAAACGGTGAATTCGATTGAGCGAAAATTGGCCACATCTATTAAAGGTCATGGTAGGATTGAATTACATAGATTTTGGTTTGCGTAGAGCTGACAGTTTGTTCACAGGGTAGCAAAAAATAATTCTCATGCATAACGGCCTATGGCCAAAAATAATTTAAATTTTGCTAGCGTCTAAATGGAGCGCTCGAATAAGTTCAAACTGGGTATGTACATTCTAGGAAACTGTCACAGAACCTGTATAGATTTTGGTGTGTATAGGGTTTATAGTTTTTGTACAGAGCTAGAAAGAAGAATCTTTATGCAATATGGCCTACAGGCACAAATTCTTGAATGTGCGCTAGCATTTATATGGTACATTGGGATGAGCTCAAATTTGGTACGCATGTTATACGGCACTTTCTTGCATACTGTTTAGAATTTGGTGCATGTAGAGCTAACAGTTTTTTAGAGTTACAAAAAAGCATTTTTATACAATGCGGCCTATAAACTCAAATTATTTGAAGTGCACTAGGGTCTGCACTACATCCGATTGAGTTAGTTGAATCAAATTTATTTAAACGCTCGGTAATGGTCAAGTGCATGAAGTGGATTGGAGTCAAACCGGAATTTTTGTTGCTTTGCCTGAACGAAGGTGAAATTTCTTTGTAACTAGTTGCATTTTTCGCTTATTTAACCTACAGTATCTAGCCAGTTTTTTACATGGAGGAAATAATAGGAAAAGGAAAAGTTTTAAGTCATTTGAAATTTAAGAAATTTATTATACCTGGCCTGATCTAAATTATTTTTTTAATTAGCGTTGCCTTACTTTTATTTCATTACCACGATCGTAGAAGCATTTGCAAGCTTTCAACACAAGCCAATTAGTTCTTAATCGATGGTAAAGTGGCATAGTGTATAAACGGAAACAATATCTCACAATTTTGGTATTTTATTTTGGAGTGAAGATAATATTTTACAAGCATTGTGACAATTACTGCGCAAGTTATTTATTATGCTTATTTATTTACTATTATAAGTATTTTCGGAGTACAAAATATCCATTTTCAATTCAATTAAGTTTTATATTTTGCTTAATAAATGTTTTGCTGAAACATGTTTTTGGCATTGTCCTCCTTAAAATCAAATGCACATTTATGGGTAATTCCAGGAGAGTCGCCGCATCCGGAACAGATGCTGCACCCCTTGTATTTCTGGTAATTTTGGATAGAAAGCAGTCACACGCGAAGTATAGGCCTTCAGTGAGATTTTCTTACTGGTGTATAGCAGGAATCCCGTTGAGTGCTTTAAGTATAACAATACAATTATATTTTGAGATAGCCGCATAATTTCACTATCCAAACTTTTTAACATGTTATGATTGTGCTTTTTTTTACGCTAATTACTGAATCCATGCATGATTTCGAAGTCAAAACTAAGTGCAGCACCTGTATAGAATACTGTGTGTAAGGTTACGCCCCTTTCCATTGCGAAGACAGGCAACTGTGATGTGCAGTGTCTTTAGCGTAAAAAATGGTATACATGCAGAACTGCTATTCTGGTATACATGTCGCAGTTTCATTTGTACGGGATGCCGCTTTTGGTAAAATTTTAATATATCTCTTCGTCCCTTATCTTTCATATTACCGAATTTATGTTAATGGAGTAATGGAGTATATTTGCTGGATTTAACTATGTGTTATTAACTTTTTTCCTTTTCAGTTTGCACAGACTCATCCAGTTAATTGTAATAATTTTACATTTTAACTGGATTTAAATGAAATATGATCTTAAACACCAGAATAATTTTAAATTTGTTTACAGATTTTATTAGGAACGCACGTATTTTATAAAAGAATAAAATAATGTTAAAAACAAAAGCATAAAGCAATGTAAAAATAAAAGAATACAACAAGTAAAACAAAATAACACTAATTTGCTCTTTTTTCCCCCATCTCAAATACACAAATGTTACAATGTTGATGAAATAAGAATTAAAATTGATTGAAACCTACTAATACGTCTATTTTTACTCATCTGGTTCGTTTTTGTTATTACGTAGGTAATTATAGTCCAGATATAGATATTTAGTTTAATATTTTTTTATTTATTACTTCGTTCTGTTCTTATGACAGGCGCGGCGTCCCACCCTGGAGAGCGGCATCTCATCCGCAATGCAGTGTTTTGGAAAAAAATTGTTAAAAAATATTAATTATTTTTTATTTTGTTTTTGTCGCAGTATACATGTTTTATATTCTGCGTTAAATAACACAACATGTCACAACATGTATTGTATACACAACCTGGGATTTTTTACAGAAATTTAAAAAAAAATTGCTGCATAAGTCCCGAAATTACGCTATCTATGAGAGAAACATAGAACTTTTAAAATAAAATTCTTCACTAATAAGGCCGTATGTACCGGGTGTTCCAAAAACGACTGGTATATTTGAAAAATCGATAAAAACTAAACGGGCAGCGATAGAAATAAACCGTTTGTTGCAATATGGTTGGAACAACAGTAAATTTTCAGGCACACGCTTAAATCTATTGAGTAAAATAATAATCAAACGGAGTATATTTTTACTCAATTTTTGACTTCAAACAGCCATTCTCCCGATTGAGTAAAATTCGCTCAATTAATCGACAAAAATCAATGGAGCGAAAAATTCTGAATTTTTTAGCTTTATACAACAGCTCCATTTAGGCTAAATAATAATCAAAAATGAAGAGTGTCTGTCCGTTTTGATTAATATAACTGTACTCAATTATGATTATTATTTAAGCTATAGAATGAGCGTTTTTGCAAAATCAGCCCTTTTTTAATTAACATATCTGTACTCAATTAAGATTATTATTTTAAGCTAGAAAAAGGGTGTTTTATTAATATTTGTTGTTTTTGATTAATATATTGAATGATTCGTTTTCTTCATTTTTTATTATCCGAGCTGTAATCTAGGATTATAATCCCGAGAAAATAAATTTTAAATCAAGGCAAATACATTACATATATCTTAATACACTATAAAAAATAATTTTTTTAAAAAATAGAATATAATTTCACTATAGTCTCTCGTTATGAAACGAATTCACAGTACAGTCAGAATACAGAAATGCAATCATGGTTAAACCAGCTGTGAGATTTAATTAAAGCAGCAACCCAATTTATTGACATGAAAAAGGTAAAATACTACTTACTCACTTTGGGTGGAGATATCATAACTTCATTTGTTTTACAACAGCTTTTTATAATCCAATCGTAAGAAACTATGTCATTAAAGCGAAATCTTTACCTAAAGCATCTCCTCCATATCTAGGCTGAATTTATTTCACAACTCTGAATATGAAAAAGATGCATTTGGTATGCGGATATAACAAAAAACTACCGCCAGCGAATACACACACAACTATGCCCGCGTTTTTTATTATGAACCGTTATCCGGTAAGACCGTTGGTCATGGTCACGTGATTGTAATAGGATATGGGTCGTGGGGGAGAAGAGACAGACAGAATACTCAAATAGACAAGATTTTTGCGGAAAATGAGTTAAATAGAATATAGCGGATGGGGAGTGCTGGGGCGAATTGAGGCATTCAAAAATTATTGCCTCGAATGAGTATTTTTTGGCGTAAAAGGATTTAAATCGGCCGATAAGAAATTTAATCAATAAATGAGTGTTAGTTTAAATCAATAGATTTAAGCTTGCAGACATACACAAAATTAGTTACAATTTTCAACAACAGATGGCGCTGCAGGCGATTTGAAAGATGTAGAAGAAAACGTAGTCTGTGAGTTCGCCATTCTGTGAGTTCCGCCATTTCACAGCAAGCTTCCAATCTGCGAACAGCACACGCTTACAGCAGAAAGACGACTTACAGAATGGCGAACTCACAGACTGCGTTTTCTTCTATATCTTTCAAATCGCCTGCAGCGCCATCTGTTGTTGAAAATTGTAACTAATTTTGAGTTTGTCTGCCTGAAAATTTACTGTTGTTCCAACCTTATTGCAACAAACGGTTTATTTCTATCGCTGCCCGTTTAGTTTTTATCGATTTTCAAATATACCGGTCATTTTTGGAACACCCGGTATATGAAAAAACGTAGAATTTACCTTGGTATGACAATAACAACAGGTACTGCGATGTTCGTACATTAAACCTTTGAATGCCGAATGAAAAAGGTTTGCGAAATTTTGAGATTCGTTCAATATATACGTCATGGAAAAAAATCGGCATTTATTATAGAAATGCCAAAAAATTCATGGTAAATTTCTGTAACTGATCACGTAATTACATAAATTTCAGGCGCAACCGATTAAAAAATCGACATTTTTGGGCTGCAGTTTTATGTTCATTTCATTGCCACTCATTCTTTCCAAATTCATACGGGTTTATTATTATTATCATTATTTTCCGAGAAAATTTCAAAAATTGTCCAGGCGAACATTTTTGAAAAAACTACATTGTATGGCGAATCAATATTTAATTCAATATCGCCAAAATGCTACTTTAGTATATAACAAGACGATATATATCCCCCATTCTCCTGCGCTACTTTTCAAGCTCATAAAATTTCATCGACTTGCCAGTAAAAATTTATGTACAGCACTCAGATACGTACATACCCTGGGTGATTTCTTTCATTAGATGGCACTAAGGGTAATGTCTGAAGTTCTTGAAACACGTACATGTGTCATTTATTTCAATTTTCTTAATATATTCTTGTGAAATGGCAACATTTCAAGATGACAAAGTCAAGCGATAAGAGGTAAAGAGCTATCTCGCTTCAGTGACAAGAGTTACTTAGATGTTTTTTGGACAAATATATATTGAACAGCCAATTTTAAAAACATCCGTTTAGATTATTATGAAACCAGAATGTTTCATTCCTCTGATTATTCATTCGCAAAATTGTCATATTTCTGTTCATTCCATTACATCGTTTTTTCATTAAAACTTCATAAAACGTATTTTAGAATCCAAAAAACAGCATACATTCCTTTCAAAAGCAATAAACTTACCTTTGTTGCATAATTCATACATTATATGCAACAACAAATATCTAATAAAATGCAATTTATAAGACAAATATTTACACTTCATTAACTTAAAATACATTCTGTGATGCAATTCACCATTGCTTCCGTCCTCAAACTTTAATTATGTTCGTAAATTTGGGATTTACGCTAATGAGTCATTACTTCAACTGCGTGCAAATGACAAGATTTTATTGAGCAACTTTAACAAATTGTTTAATCAAGAGTAAGTGAACTCTTTAAATTGCAGTTTATCTCTTGCATCTTAGCTGTCTTTACTCGAATTACAGTAACCGCCTTTAAAATTATTTGTTAAAATGATTTTTTTATGCATTTGTGTTTAATTTAAGACTTTGAGGTCCAAACCTGAAAATCTCCGGGGTCAACTTTGAACTCTCTGAACTCTAAAAGTACCGACTATACACGTTTGCCATCTTTTCAGATATTATCTACGAACCTTTTCGTTAAAAAAATATGTATATATAAAGTGCCCACTGGAGTGCAATGTCACCCCAATAATTTCTGAACGGAAAGAGCTATAATTATAAAAATAAGTTCTAGGTATAAGTAAAGTTATCATAGTAAAGCAAAAAGCAGAATTTAGTACATAAAAATCGCTGGGATTAGAGAACATTTGTGAACATTCGGTAGCCAATGTATAGTAGGTGAAACAAATTTTAGTAAATAATTTTTATTTTCAAATAAAACCTAATTTTGGCTATTTAATACTTAGTTAACTTTTTATTGGTCAAGTTTCTAAAGTTTTGGGTTAAAAATGATGTTGTTTACGCGATTTTCACGATCGGTTTTTTTTTTTTTTCACTTTAACCCTACAAGCCTTGATTTTTTTTCTGGGTCGCGAATAAATATATGTGAGGATAGTAGTGATTAGTATTTTCTGAAATATTTTTAAAAATAATAACCAAATATTTTACTAGAAAATCACTTTTTTTGAATTTCAGCTCCGTATGGGATACACCGAGCCGTAGATATACTATTTTGACATTTCTTTTCAAATTATTTCTTAGCATGACGAAATTCAAAACGCAATATTTTTTTCCAGATCAAAACTCTTTGCTAACTATTTTTTGTTAATTGTCTGAAATAAACAAAGCAACATACAAAAGAATTCGGTTTGATTTTCAATCCATTTTTACAGAAATGGGAACATTAATGACATCTACACGCAATAGCCTGAATTATATCGTTCTTATCAATGCATAAATGCTCTTAAGAACCGATAGATGGCAATGCTAGTATCTTACAGACGTAGAAGAATAATTAAAGTAGATGTTACACAATATGGTACCAGGTACCTTGTAGGGTTAAAACATTTTTCCAATTATTTCTCACTAAGTATTAATTCTTAGTACATTCAAACACTTTCTCCGTTATGAATAAGAATAGTTTGAAGTTTATCATTTTTTAATATTAAAAATGTATCTTAGAAGTATTTATTTAAATTATGAAGAATACCAAAAATCTCCAAACCTCAAAGTATTAATTGTTAAAGCAAGATCACTCCTAATCAAAGAAGCATTTGCATATAGAAAGTTATCTATAAAAATGCTTGTCTTAAATATGGCCGAAACAATTTTAAAAATTAAATCTGAAGATATTAAAGAAAATATTTTTTTATGAAAATTAGCTTTTTTTCTACTATAGCTATGAAACATAGCCATGTTGATTCTTCTTTTTTCTACGGGTGTTGTACAAACGCTTTTTATATGCATACAAACATGAACTCCAGTTTACAAAATAGCCAAAAGAATCAACTCTGAAACCAGTAAGTTTGTGTTTTATTAACCATTTCTCTTCATAATTATAAATAAATATATATCTATGTTGAAACTCAACTGCGAAATCGTACAATGTCCGTAAAACCTGCTCACAACGCCAATGAATTAAAACTTACAAATGAGCCAAATCTGAAATGCTACAATATTCCGGAGTTTGTGCACTTGAAAATTATTAATTTGCGATCCGGCAAATCAACAACGATCCAAGTCGGATTTAACACTTGAAAGATGAGTGAAACACACCCACGTCGATAAATAAGCCAGATAAAAACCAGAAAAAAATATGTAAAATGCTCTGTTGCGTATTCTTGCTGTCAGAACTGTTTTGTGATGACACTTTCAGTTTCATTTGATGCCAGTACATAGGCACTTGGCATCCTTGCTGCCACACCGTTTTGTACAATTGCTCTAAACGAAACCCTGACACTTAAAGTAATGAGGGTTAAGACCCCTTAGAAAGACCACAACGGAGGGCACACCCCACCCTTGGCCTAGATCCCTAATTTAGATAATCGGCTGTAATACCACAAACAAAATCAAAACCTTACAGGATTTTTGATTCTAAGGTAACTGTGGCTCGTAATGAATGTACAAAGTTCGGAACGTCTTTTTCAGATATGAAATTGTCTTTAGTCTGTTGGGGTTCCCTTCTGGAACACAACTTCTCTCTAACAATATTCGGGATTTCGTACCGAGTTTGTATAGCCCCTCATCATTTATTTCTATTATTACAGATATCACATTTCTGGGCGCAGCTCTTCCCTCCGTTGAATTCAAGAATACTTAAGACAACACTCTGGACGAAGTTCATGGCAGGAAATTTAGTGTTACTGCCTCTTAGTATTTCATTCATTTGCTTTTTCATTTTTGTTATTGAGGAGGCACAATCGGCTATTTTCTCTTCAATTAACTTCTTTCATTTTTATAAGGCATTTATTATAAGGCATTTATTTTAATTCAAGAATCCTTAAGACAACATTAACTTCTTTCATTTTTATAAGATGAACGAAAACAGAAGAATTTTCAGAATCTGATCAGGGTCTTTCGTGGTTACTTTCCGGTATATTGACTAAAACCTCTTTAAGTTGTTTTTCAATCTCAAGTTCCGTTGAACAACACAATTCTTGAGGATTCTATTAGTAAGTGGACCACTAAACAGAGTTCGTACGGGCTTCTAGTGATTTTACGATGGCAAATGCGATTTATTTTAACCATTCGTAAGTCTTCTACGACTACTGTCTTGTCTCATTCTTCACCATCTTCATACTTCAAAAAGAATTTATAATAGCGATCAGTCTGATTGCACGTCAACCTCTCTTCGTTTTCGGAATGTATTAGTAGCTGAAGGTTTAACGAAGACTTCCCTTGTTTTTATGCTTTTTATCAAGTGATACTGTTCACAGAGAGACGGTATCTATTTTGAAAGTTCCTACATTAATGTTTCATTAATGTCTTAACTTTAACGTAACTTAGCTTTTGTCAAAGCTTTGCAGCAAGTTACCGATTGCTTCAGATGAAAAAAATTGTATCTTCAAAAGAAAATAATATCTTTGTGAAGTAAAATCTTTGTGAAGTATAATCACAAAGACTATATAATGTAGACAATTCTACATTAGAAAGCACAGTGACAAATAAATTGCCGTCGTGTAGTTAAATAAATTTTCCTCCTATTTAAAATATTTTATTACTGTTATGGGCTATTTCGCAGAATATTATTTAAGATTACATCCATTTCAAGATTTGAAACATTGGTGTTTACTGCATAATTTATAGACAAGGAAAACTTTTTATTTTTCTCATTTAAAGTACTTTGCGAAATTTTAGTATAATGCAAACATACAAGAATTATATTTCAAAATATCAGACTAAGCAAACAAAAGATTTATAAGGCTAATACCAGGTTTTTAACTAAAACGTAATTGGAGAAATGATATGTGTTTGCAGACATTTTCGTAATACAATTAAAGAAGCCAAAACTAAAAATATAACTATGTTTATTTTAGACAGAGAATTTATTAATAAGAAATTATAACTAGGTTGTTATGGTTTTCCTTTTAGAGTAATTAATTTGTCAGTAATTAAAAATACTTTTATTGTTATAGCATTTTTTTCGACTATTTGATACTATTATTTAGTTTAATTACATACATTAGTTTTAAAAAAAGTATTTTGAGATACAGTAATTTTTTTAATCAAACACAAAATCAAATATTGTAAATGAAAAATCAAGTATTTGTAAACGAAAAACCGGCACACTGACAGCGAATCCTGTAGAGTAAATATTTATTTAAACAGTTTTTGAAACTTCTATTACCTGAACATCACCTTTAAGGAACTTTTAAAACTGAAATGAAATCTTTGCTCGCTCTACAGCAAGCAACTTCTAAATTAAAATTCAGACAGAGAGATCGAAACTATGCTAGTTTCTTTTTTTTTAAACGCTGTACACTTAACACATGAAATTAGGCTTTCAAGTAACAATCAGAAGACTAACTATGTAAACAAAAATTAATCACTATTTCTGCAGCAAAATAATGTCATCTTACTGAATACCCGATATACTCTAGTAATTTGAAGTTTAAATAATAGCATACGGAATAAAGATGTGTTCTGGCTCGCTTTTAAAGCCCGAGCTGGGGGACTCTTAATTCTTTCTAGCCCGAGCTCGAGTGCCATTAGTTAATGTATCAAAGGTCTTAACTTCCTTCGTCAGAAACATATTTAATAACAGTAAAATGACGTACTTTGGGTTTATTTATTTATTTATTTATTTATTTGTGCACATGTTTGGAAAACGTATTGCCATTACAATATGAAACTCACATTTTTATGTAAAACATTATTTAAGATAGTATTAATCCTTTAAAAAACAGCAATATTTAAATTTTCTAAAAATTAATTCAAGAAAATTGTCTTCGTAAATAAGCTGCAATGCTCATCCAGTGAATTTCGATTTTAGTCAATTTTTCTGAGTTATAGATCTATATTCTTATGGTTTCGTTCTTTCTTTAGATAAATCTGTCGGCTGTTACACTTTATGAATAATATTCTTAACAAAATATGCACAAATAGTACAAAATCCATGAAAGAAAGGAAGTTTTGAAAAGTTCTTTAGCACGCTAACTTTCTCTCCGGTTTTTTTTTTTTTCCCTCAGTAAACTCTCCTCCCAGATTATTTCAATTTAGCATAAGTGATACCAATCGTCACATCAACACGACATCATTACTCATGTTACTTGACATGTTACTTACATTTCCATCTATTAGGAGCTGTCAAATGAGAACGGAACTAATGGGGACAAAAAAGTAAATGAACTATTAATTATTTCAAAAGTAATCACAGTAACTGCTAATGCATTGGTCCCACTGTGGAAAAAGACGGGTAATGCCTTCATGAAAAAAATGTTAGCGGTTGCATATGGAACCATAACTGTACTCAGGCGTGCAACCTTATGTCCAAAGCAAATAGACGGCCTCGAATGCCTTTCTTGAGAGCTGTAAAAATGTGGGAATCGGAGAGCGATTTTGACTGTATTAAGTACTTCTATCGGAACTTTCGCAGAGTCCCCAGAGTGTTTAGTCGAAACAGCCTAGGAAACGCTGATGGGCATTATTGTGAAACAGAACGGTGATAGTCAGTCGACATTCCTAGGCGTTTAAACTTGATGATGTGCTTCAGTTTTTGCAAAGTTTCCACGTATTGCTAAGTGTTTATTCTGAGTCAAACACCAAACTGCGCATCAGGGTCTAACTACAATATTTTTGTGCTCAAGGCACTTTTCAAATTTTGTGACTTTATATCTTTAATTTAAACTCAATATTTGGCCTATATCTGTATGTGGTGAGCAGAGCACGGGCACAAGTGCTTTTGGGATAATCAAGGTTTGCTGCACATCACTGTTCTTCTCTCCCGGCCTCGAAAATTAGGTTGAACGCACACACGCTTGTTAATCTCACTTTGAGCACGTCTGAAAGACAAATTTCTCACGCTGTGTACGCGATATTTTAAAATTAAAGACTTCTGCAGCAAGCAATATTTTATGAGAGTTTACGTATAAATGCATGCAATAGCATAACTTAAGATGACAAACTTATCTAAACTTGAAGTCTATTTTCTATTCAAGTATAAATATCTACATGCGACATTCTTAAATTTTGACAGTGTTGGGGAAGATCTTTGTTCCATTTCATCATTTCAGCATGTAAGGAGAACCTTTCTGGAGGCCACCTTTCTTCTGCGATGCCTGCTTCACTACATTGGTCTTTAAATACCTCCTCTGAACTTAGTGTTGCGCACATGCAATTCCGAAATTCAGATGGTATCTGTCATGATGTTTAGGCAGAGCACGGAAATCTTCAGTTCCATGTCTCTGCAAAGAGGAGAGTAAGCAGGCAAATAGTTGTGAAGGGGGAAAGGGATAATATTTAAAAAAAATGTCTATCTACATTATTTGTTGTATTCTATGTATTTGATGGAATGCCTATTTGATGACGCATTATAAATTGCCCAGCCCATGCGTAAGCAATTACTATTTAGTAATGGAAATGGATGTATGTATTAAGCTACAATACTGGAATTATGCGACTTGTAGGCTTTCTTATACAAGAATAAATGAGTATTTTTGCCGTCTTGTATGTACAATTTAAGGTAAATTAATGAAGGAAAGAAATTCACCTTCAGAATCGTTAATTTTATAAACTATTTTTAAATTATTCAATTATTTTTCAATCTGCTTTTTCTAATTATTGAGTTAAACTCGCGATATAGAAATTTTAGTTTCAACCAGCATCAAAAAAATATCTTACACAAAAACAAGTTAAGATATGAGTAATGGTTTATTAATACATGAGTAATAGTTTATTAATAAATTGCTTATGAAGCAGTTATATTTTAAATATAAGATTGATATTAGACAAGACTTTCATGTATGTATTCTTCTACAGGCAAAATAAAAAGCAAAATACTATTTCGCACTCAAATATTATATCCCACAACTCCAACATATAAACGTTGAGGAAACACCAAATTTTTTAAATAAATATTTCCAGACATAATAAGCTATGGCGGAGAAAATTTGAGAAAGGAATAAAAAACTGATATTTTTCCAGAAGCAGGAGTACTTTGAACGTTGTGTTTTCAATTTAGAAGAACACTATTATGGAAACGAGAAATAAATTCATGCTATGTCTGCATGGAATTTATGCTTTGCGCTTTTGAAAAAACATTGGTGTATAGTCGCGCTAATTCATTAAAATAAAAAAAAGGCTTTTCTCTTACAGAGAAAATTATCTCGTACAAAAACATTGCTTCTAATTTGTGTGTGGACTTCTTTTTTTCTTTTTAATCATTTTCTTACACTAAATCAGTCTAAACAATCTTTAGAAAAACTTTTGTCTTTGCAAGTGATGCTTCTTTATTCTTGCATCGCGTATAATTGACTGACGTGAATAAAATGGAGGTTGATAATATGTTCCTTACTTAACAAATATTTATGTAATATTTTTTTAATTAAATGATGTTTATTACATGTCGAAAATGTCTTACATTTTTGTTCTTAGATCACGTAAAAAAACTAAATAAAAAATAAATGTCGTAGTGGTTAAGATATCTGCTTAAGTTCGACGGTTGTTTCAAAATTTTTAATTGCTTCTACTAGGGGAAAATAACATGAAGTTTTGCTTAAGTATCACAAGAAATTGGATAAAATTAGTAAGTAAAATGTAATCTGACACACAGTTGATCTTTCACCACTTCAAGTTCTTCATGGCCGTTTTCAGAGAGTATGGGGTTTCACGAGTCCTGCTTTGCATAGTGGAATCGCATGCGTGTAACCATTGCTACTTGGGATACTTTAATCCAGGCTAAACCATACCCTCCAATATTTGTTTCCCATTATGTACAAATCCGCACACGCCGTTGTATTTGTGCCTATGTACTATTCGCGATGATAAACCGAGGGTGATTGTGCTGCACCGAATTACTCCAATCATTCAATCAAATGTTTCAGAATGTAAGACAAAAAAGATTAAAAACAGCATAACTACTTACCACCCCGTAGTTTTATCTAGGCGGTCAGCCAGCTCCATTTCGCTGGGAAACAAATAAGGCGGAATAAGTCAGCTCGGTTTCTAGTATCCTCAATTAATACATTCTTCGACAACGAGAGAACTAAGACTTATTTTATGGATCTGTGCAACGAAGGATGTTTCTTTTGCTAGTGTAATTATAGTAGAAACTCTCTCTAGTCCATCACCCTTGGGACTGGGGGTATGGTCGGAACACAAAAATACGGATTTGTAGGAACGTAAACAATTCCCGAACTCAAAACATGTGTGTAGTGTTCTCTAGAGTGAAAACATTGCAATAAACTGCAGAAAAGCTGTTATTGAAAAAGAGCAAAACTGTATGTATTTACTGAACATATGTATATAATGTGGGCGGTAAGTCGCCGATGAGTCAACCCGAGTGACGTACCAACCAAGGCCGGGTGAGCTTGAGCAGTAGAGGTGTTCGACTGTAACTAAATTGTTTAAGTGAGCCAAGTCAAATTAACGTATCCACACTGTGTACTTAAGCTTCTGATGCTAAACATTTAAATGTAAAGCAAATTCTTCAAAAACTGTTACAGAATCAGCTCAGTAAACAGAGCTACAAGCTGTATTTCCTCAAAGGATTAAATTAAACTCAGCCGTTAAATTTTTGGGGAATATCTCTAATTAAGGGCTCTCAGCACTCCAACACTGAAAGTTTTATGAAAATATCGATTTTGAGATTTAGTTACTAAAGCAATCTATACACCTTAAAGTACATCTTAAAAAAAATTTTAAGTCACCTTTCAGTTACAGCACCAGCTACAGAAGAGAGTCTAATAAATCCCACATGTTATGAAGGCTAAGACAACATCACAGCTGCCTATTTCCTCGGCTTTTTGGCTTTTTTTCAGGAGATTACCTGCAACTTTTGAACGGTTGTATTATTTTGTTAAAAATTTTTATATTAAAGTCACATCTAAAAAAAGTGTTGAACAGTCTTCAGAAAAACGCGTAAAATTTGACAGCTGCGTAAGAATAATACAAATTATGTTACATGAAACGTTTCAGTAATTTCTTTGTTCCACAACTCTATGGATAGAAAAGATTATGTATATATATATAGATAATAAATATAACAAGGAAAATAAATGCTGATTTTGAAGAGCACTAACTGTACAGAGACAGTTCAGTGGAATGTTAGGAAAATTGTCCTCTTCAATGGAAAGTGGCTTCATAGTCAAATATGGACGCATGTAATACGCGGATACGTTCGAAGGTCTTGCGGATAGTTTAGCGGCGATTGATGTGCTTGGTATGTATACTCTCATTGTGAGGTTTTGTGGTGCGACAAAATTGTTATTACGAGGTTTGATTGCGAGGTTTTGTGGTGATTTTTCTTTTTTTCTAAGGTGGATAGTTACGTAGAAAAAAATATTTCCTAAGTAACTAACGCGCAAGTGCATTTCATGTACGTTTAAGCATGCAAGGTGTCAAAGTTAATGCTACCAGAGAGGACTATTCAAGGTCTGGAAGTCAAAGCCCGTTGAGGAGGCAGTTACAACGGGTGCTAGAAAAAACATTTGACGAAAATACGTCTACACTCAATATATTTAATCTTCGTCCTCCTAAAATAAATAACTTCATATTCAATTTTTTATTGTATACCCAAATCGAATTTCATGCTCTTCTGGAAACAAACGGAAACTTTTCGCATTCGAAAGATTTCGTTTCGTTTTGTGCACACAGCCTCCTCTTATATCAATGCTTCATACAGACGATCATTCTAATGAAAAAGAAATTTAAACTATGTTATCCGGAAAACTGTTTAAAAAGAACCGAAATTGCCCGATGACCGTGACTTCAAATATGATATCCTTGTCACTTGCAGAGCCTAAATTTGACATGAACTTGATTCACTTTTTTTTTACTCTCGATGATAAAATGGAACTGAAAATAGCAAAAACATAGCTCTGAAATGAGGGAACGGATGGTTTATTCCGATATTTAATGTAGCGCAGTGTTTCTATATTTTTATACATAATTATGGAAATTTTCAAGCGAATCGTACAAACAGTGTAGATCATTTTGTGCTTTTTAATCCTTTCGAACTTTTTAATCTTCTTGCAGTAATGGCGGTAAAAGTTTTATTTTGGAGAAGGTTGCCCGAAATTGTTAGAGTCATTGAATGAGCGAGTCTGTGAGAGGGATCAGCGCAACTATGTATTAGTTTATATATTCATATACAAACTGAGTTTAGTGCGCATCAAAACTCAAAATATAAAATAAAATAATTTGAAAACTGCGGTAATATCTTCCAGGGGAAAAAAAGTATGTAACGCTGGCAGTCATCAATAAATGTTTCTACACTCACTGTGTATCGCATCACGAGCTATTAAGGATATGCGGATAGTTTAGTTTTTCTGACTATGTTACCTCGTTTTATAAATCGCCTTGCACATTTTCAAAAGAAATGTGAACCCATGTCATTACGTTGTGCACATCGAAATAAGAGTGTACATACCAAACACATCATTTTCATCTTGGAAGAAATAAGTTAAACCCCAGCATGTCATTTCGGGACAATTTACAGCTAAGTAAAGAGCATGTGACGACAAACAGGCTTTGCTTTTAGAAAAGAAATTATATCTGCTTCATATTTGTTTTTCAAGCTACGTAAGTTCATATTTCATTTTAAAATGATATTCAAAGACAAGACAACACGTTTGTTTTATATCTGAAACCCAAGCTATCAAAGCATTCTTTGTTTGACTAATTGAATTCAGTTTCTGAACTATGAATAATGAGTTCAGAATAATCGCTTTCGAGGTAATTTCAGATATCTGAAATGATAGTAAGTAATTTTACTCATCGTAAGCTTACTTACAAGAGCGATTTCTGAATTATTTATGTAATACCTGTTTTTAAGTGTTAGAATTGTATTTAATTATGATTGAAAAGCGTGTTACAGTCTCTCACGAAGGGAAAATTCCCCCCGCAGCCTTAGATAATTATCCGTAATTCCACACTTATTTTTGCAAGTCTTTGTCCTTCAACTCTCGTACAATTCCACTGAAAAACTACTATGAATGTTGAAGCAAATATATATCAGTATACACAGCATATTACCATGCTTCCTGTTCTGCTAATATATCAAGAACATTTAAAGCCAAACGCTTTCCTGCTGGTGTGGGAAATTTGAAAGTGACTTTCTCATAGTGCAATATCATTAAAGTAAAAATTCATACGGAAGTCTGGAGCAGTTCTTCGTTTTAGCACAGGTACGCAATCAGAAACAGACCTGTAATTATTTAAAGCGATCATCGCAAAAAATACTCTCCTAACGTTATTATGTGGTTTGTAGTCTAATTATAATAAAGATTAACAAATGTTTGAGTCTTACTATTTGCAATTTTTTTTAGTTTCTGAAAAGTTATTTCAGAAGTATTTTGAAATCTATAAATTCCGATCAAAAATCCACTTTTACACGTTTCCTTAATCTTAAACCATAGCTGCTAACTCTTCTTTAGCACACAGAAGAGTATGGAGAATCTTATACCAGAGTTTGGCATTTTTTAAATTTCGAAATGGAAAATCCAGTCGTTTCTCAATTTTTACCATATTTTGAACAGACGAATCTCATCCCGAATTAGAAAAGTCAATTGTCTTTAAAAAGAAACTACTGCAGTTTTAAAATGACTAGTGGAAAGAGTATTTTCAAATAAGCTTTCGAATAAAGTCCAATTACTAATCTCTCAATAAAAAGTTCTATAATAAAGACTCAAGAAAGCTAGAAATGGTAAGTTCCTTTCACTTAATGAATTTCCAAAATCCTAAATACATTCATAAATTAACTTTGGAAATTTCAATGAAATTCAAATATTCTTTTGTGTAACGAAAAACAAAAATGTTTGCGGTAGTGTGTAATATTAACATATTCACATAGTTAAAAAATTCGTTTCCAAAATTAAAGTGTTCCAAGGGTGTGTAGTTAAGTCTGATTAAAACTATAAAAAATCTTTAAAGATCGTTTAACGATGGAAACGCAAAGATCCACGTATGTAGACATCTGGAGCGAAGAGCTTGATTTAAAATTTTGTGGCATATTACAAAGAACGATGTCAACCGGTCTGATACTCCCTCCTAAGCCAGTGTTTACAATTATATTGAGACTAAGAAATTATTTAAAATGCTTGGGTAAACTGGTTGCCATGACGATTCACTCTCAGCTGCATCCGAATACCAGGACCCAAAATACTCATACAAAAAAAGGTTGAAAAAAGCACTTGCATTATCAAAGCAATCATTAAACTGTTGTTCTTTTAAGTCAAGAGATTCCAATCTAAGTACACTTCCATATAGCGATGACTAAACATTGTGTAGGTTGGAAATAAAAAGTAAGAAAGAAACCAAACTACCGTTGAATATACAGACACTAAAATTTACATGGATGACAGTTTTCCCAATAAAAAAAATTACTTGCAGAGTAAAAAACAATTTTATTGAATCGTCGTTTTAAATGTTGATTAAAATTTTTAATATCTGAGTTACGATGTTTTAGCCTCATGTCGGGTAACAGTTTCTAAATTAGATTTAATGAGGTTATTGTATTTCAATTGAAAAAACTTCGTAAACTTTTAAGTACATAAATCGAAACTGGGAAATAACTTGTCACATGAAGAAAGTGACTCAGCCACGTACTTACTAGCGTCTAGTAAGAAAATTATCAGCAATTTAACTAGAAGTGATGATATGGCCAAGTGTTTATTGAATACGTAATCTTGATAAATTTCGAAACTCATCAGTAAGCAACTCTTTATTACGGTTTAAGATGTTGGTGCTTTTATCTTATTAATTATTTTTAGTCTAATGACGCTTTCAATATTTTTGCCGATAAACTCCATTCCCAAAAATGTTGATTTCTAGAAATGATTTCAATATTACTAAGTATATTCATTCTTATATATTTTTATAAGGTTTAGTCTAACGAAAATTCAGTAGATTCTAAATGAGACTAGTTTGTAGTAAAAACTGGTCAAAAATCACTGCGTATCAGTTTGACGATAGGGCATTTCCAATTCAAGCCCAGATGGTTAATCCTTACACTATCGTCGTAATTGCTTAGTACTTAATTTAAGGCGGCTGCCATGGAACGAGAAACAAGTTTAACCATTTTATCCAATTAAAAAATAATGTGTCGCTGCAAAATCTACAGCCATCTCGCAAACCTGCTTACCAATAAACATATCATTAAATTATTTGAAGTTCATGCAAGTGAACGAAGATTAAGTGTCTCAAACGTATTTGCTCAGAAAGCTCCGCTCTGATAAATTTCTCGTGCCATATTTATATTTTAACGCATCGGTATGATTTCATTAATTTTTTGTTATTATAAAAAATCAAGATAATAGAAAGATAACAAAATGGGCGTGGTAAAATCTAACGCTTAGGATGAACGAAGACATTACAAAGCTGGAAGTTTGCAAACGTATCTTTGATTATGTACTTAATTTCGTTTCCGAATTTATCAGCTATCAAAAAATTTACTATTTAGGATTTTGAAAATATCCTACACTGCTTTAATAGGGTGAAATATTGAAGTACAGAGCCTGCATTAATCGATTTTTATAGGGCCCAAAGCAGACACCATGCATCAATATTTCATCCCTTCCAAAGTTCAAGAAATAAGGTCTGTAGATTTAATTTTTAAGTAAGAAGCAATTTGAGCACCGCGAGATAATTTAACATTACTATTAACTCATTAAGTTTTGAAAAGTTTTACTTTCCGAAATTGATTCAATGATTTTCGCAATTTTGCTTGTACCATCTTTAATACAAACATTAACGAATATAGCAGACTTCTTCCTAAAGCTTTTGTAATAGAACTCCAAATTCTATCCTTACTTTTAAAATATAGCTCATTAGACTAACAAACTTGTCAGTTTCCCCGGAAATTAGTTCTCATGATATTTAAAAATCTGCGGAAATTGCACATTTAAATGTTAAGTTTGAATTAAGTATTAAAAATATATTTAAGGTCTGAAATGTTTATACATAAAATGGTATACATGCTGTGCAGTCAAATCGATTAGTTATAATTCTGAATAATGGACATATGCATAAACTATCACACATTCATCTAATGAATTTCATGAGTCAATTACTATAAAACATTACAACTACCGTGTTCACCAGCTTTCCGCTGTAAACCGCTTTTAAGGGTTAATTTATTGTTACCCTATATAAGACAATACAGCTCCTTTAATTTTATTGTAGAGAATAGACGTTTGAATTTGCGATTCCACCTTAAACATTACTTTTCAATGATTTATCAGAATTTTAGCCGAGCTTAATCAGGCGACAAATTACTTCAACTATTGACAGGATATTTACAGTGACGTACCATTGTAGCATTTGCCATTTACTAGTTTGACAAAATTCAGGATGGACTAAGAGTGCGGGGGGAGTCCAGAGCCTTTAAATTTTAAATATACACTAAAAATTAGAACTCTATACAAATTAAACAATTCCGACATTTTTAGGGGGGAGGGGGGGGTCGTTATCTGAAATGCAAAATTTGAATACATCAGGAGGATTGCTTGAACGGAAGTACATATACTAGATAGGCATTTACATTTTGGCATATGCAAGTTTCAAAAACTGAAGGACAAAGTTAAAAATTTAAAGGAGTATCAAATGATACTTCCTTTATTCAGGAGCACAAAAGATCTAATGAAATCATCCAAACCTGCTGTTACCATAAGGAGTTTAAAAGCTTCCCTTGCAGCTTTGCTTGAATTAACTCCAAATGACACTAAATTTCTTATCTGCAATCTTGCAAGCCAGCTGGTTGACATTCTGGTTCACTCACAGCTCCATCCTGGTTGGACTTTCACATCAGCCTGTCAGTCGCTAAAATACTCATACAAGAAAGAAAGGTTAAAAGCTAGGTACAAACAGTATGATGACGGCTTGGATATGTTCTAGCCAAAGAGGCTCTAAAAACTAAATTTACCTCCATAAATATAGCAATGACTTAAAATTATGCAAGTTACAATAGCAAGAAAAGACTGCAACAAGACTACCGTTAAATAAGACTGAAATTTTGTGTGGGTCGCAGATTTTAACCAAATGCTCTCTGCAGAATAAAATAGTACAATTTTATTGAATTGCTGTCGTAAGAGTAATTTATTAGAACGTATAATAGTTTGAGAAAAATATTTTAAATCTTGTTTTAGCTTCATCACAGATTCCACTTTCTAAATTTAAGTATGCAGTTGCCTTGCAATTTAATATAACTTTCAGAAAATATTTATCTTTATAAATTAACGGAATCCTTCCACTAGAAAAAAGGGGCCCTTACCAACGAGCTTATCAGTGTCTGTAGCAAGAAGTATCTAGTTTTCAAACAAATGATCAAAAATTAAATAGCAGTTATTGTCTAAGTGCATAACGTTTAGATTTCTCTTGATTATGATAGTGCAAGTGGCTCAAGTGCTCGTATTTTTAGTTTAGTCTGAAAGACTAAACTGTTGCCAGTATTTTTCCAGAAACGATCATTTTGAGGATTTTAAAAAATTTTTGTACGATTAGTTTTCAAAACAAGTAAGATAACGGGTAATAAATTAATACGGGTAAGTAACAAAAAATTCAATTTAAATTGTCAGTGGTATTATTTTGCAATAAAATTACTAAAAGACGCCGCGTATCAGCTTTACGTTAAATCATTCCCAATTCAATATAATGATCATTAATCTATACACTGTCATCTTAATTCCTTGGTACAAAATGGAAAATATCTAAAGAAATGAAAAATAAGAATCTTTTCTAAGAAAGAACCAACTAATAGAAAGAACCACTGCATAAAAACACAAATATTCTTGGTAAATATCGCAAGTATTTAGAGTTCGTAGAAGTGAACGAAATCTAAGTTTCGGCCAATTTACACTGGGGATCTAGAATGGGGTAAGATTCTCCTCCGTGGAGGACTTTCTAAGCGATCCTAACCCGTATCTACGCGACGTTTCGGAGAAAACTACGGAAAACTCCGAGCGGTTAGGTCGACGGATGCGACCTAGTTTCGAACTAATGAACAACTGGCAACAAGTGAACGAAGATGACATGTCTAAGATTTGTCCTGAAAGAGTTATTGTTAAACAAAATTCGAATATCTTAAAGCAAACGAAATAGACGTAAAATCTAAGTAACACTGAACGAAGTCATTACCAGAGATTGTTACAGAAGTAATTTGCATAAAATTAGCATTACGTTTTAGAATATACTATCAGCTATAAAAAAGTATACAACTTAGGAATTTTAATTTTTCCTACAACTATTTGATTCCGGATGAAATATTGAAATACAGAGCCTGCATAAATCGATTTTTACAGGGCCCAAAGCAGACACCATTCTTCAATATTTCATGCCTTCCAAAGTAAACGTTTGTCAAATGCGAGGTGTCTCGAGTTAATTTGTACAGTACTAAATCATTTGAATTTACGATGTTTTATGCATCATTACTGATGATTAACCGAATTTTGCATAGTTTTAATTTGCGAAATACTTAAATTTTAGGCACTTGCTGGTGCTACTTTTAATATACACATTTCTTATGAATGTCTAACTTAATTTTTAAGCTTTTGCCTATTTCAGCAATTTTTTCAAGTATTTTTGCTTAAAATAACTTTTTCAGATTTAAAATAATTTGTTAGACTGACGTACTAGTAAATTTCCCCAGTCAACTAATCAATTTTACTGGATACTTAGAAAGCTGTGACAAATATAAACATCCAAATGTTAATATCGAACCATATAAAAATGTCATTTCATACGTTCCATGAGAATTACACCTACACTGATTGAATAAGCTATGCTAACTTAAAACCGTTAGTTAATTCTGAACTGCAGGCAAACGAAGTTTAGAACTTTGAAAACATCAATAATGTTCGATATCACTGTAGGGTTAAATTACGCACGCAGTTGAGAAATGCTTTTTAACCCTTTAACGCGCGGTGTCCTCACTGTGAGGACACCAAACTCTGACGTTTTGACTGTTGCCAGTCACGAAGAATAGATTTGATTTCTAGAAAAATAGTGTCGGGTGACATAGCTCCTCGAGAATCCTTTACTTTAAGCACGTCATTTCCCGCCAAAAAATGGTAACGATTATTTTTAAGAGCACGGACATCTGCTGAAAAATGGAAGAAGGCGAGAACAGCTAAAATATATTGCCCAATGCTGGAAGAGCACAGCCAGCTGTCGTCAAAAAAGGGTCTCTAGATCTGTGTCACGCGATGAACGTTTCGATCGTCCGCCATCTTGCTGGTAGTTAAGTCGAGCGATGGCAACGGCTGCCCTTTTCCAGCATTGGGAAAGGGTTGCGCTTCAAAGGGTTAATAAAAGCTCGTGTGATATGAGCCACCCACTGAGTAAAATGCATTTTATAACATTTGAGAAAGTGGGTTCGATAAAAAATTTTCTGAAACGTTGGGAATTTTAATTTCTAAGATCAACTGAACAGAATACATCTATTTCGAAAGTAAATTTTCCCCGTTTGACTAGCGTAAGTGCAAAGCACGACGAACTAGTACCAGCTATGCTAAGTACGCCCCAAAGTCAAGTCATGCTTAGGTTAAGTCCAAGAGATAAAGGAAATAGATACTATACTTACCAATTGCTCCTGATAGCTAGAGACTACTTATTGAGCATGTTTTTAAGTTGTTTAATTAAGTTTTTAATGAAAAAGCAAAAAGGTGGATCTAAAATTAACCTTCAATCATAAAATTGTGTGTTAATCATACGAAAAATGTCTAGCTCCGCAAAAATTGAGACAATGTTACTCTTGCCAGAAAGCTTAACCAATCATTAACTAAAAATTTTCAGGTGTATTCAATTTTTAAAGTTATTCGATTTTGCTTTTGTTATGCTGAATAAACAGAACAACGATTTTAAAACGTTAGTGTGGAATGTTGAATTTTAATTTGTCAATCAGCCTATTTAAGCTAGATTCAGAGTTAGGATTTTAACTCACTTTAATTTTGAGCTTTAGTTTAAATTTATATTTTTATAAAGAAAAATTTATGCATCATTCTGAACCAGATAGAAAAGTTAGTGGATTAGCAGGGAAATAGGACCAGAGAAAGCCCAGAAACCCAGACAGGAAATAGATCTGGAACAGAACGAGCATAAATTCTTAATCCTGTAACGGAATCCGACAAAATTTACATAAGAAATCGAAGGCCCAAACTTAATTCCAAGAGCATGTGTCATTTTAAATGCCTTAAGCAAATACCCAGTTATTCTGGGAACTCCGTTCATCTAGTTTCTTATCGGTAGTAAAATTATCACTCGGTCACTATTACTAAGAATTTTAATAATAATGTGAAAAGTTTAGTAAAAATTGAACTGGTCGTGATCATTTTTCTTTTTTTTTTGCGTCCGCGAAATTTCAGTATTTTAATCACTTAAATGAAGGTACTATTAATGAAATAGTTTAAGTCATTGTTCACTAACATTAAACTATCACTAAGAGTAAATTAAATTTAGACAAAGACTTCTTTAAATTTTTTAATATTTGATACATCGACAGTATATAACGCTTATGTATGGACTGCGTTCTTGCAAACCAACCTTTACGTCGCGCTCGTCGCGTCCCCCCCCTCAACTATTAAAAATTTAAGTTAATTATATATGCAGAATAATATTTAAAACTTAGTTTCACATTACAGAAAGTTTGTACTAGTGTCAAGAATACCGTGTATCGATTGAGAGAACTATGGACACCGAAGTATTTCTGAACAGTCAATCTATATAAATAAAATTAGACTTTTCTCTGTACATTTCTTGGAATTCAAAAATGTTGCGATTTCTATCCGTTTCAAGCACCCGGGAATCCGATGCGACCCTCAAAAAAAAGTTTGTCTGTCATTCTGTCCGTGACGCTTTTTTGTTTAAGCATCACGTAAAAACGGCTGAAGCGAATGATATGAAATTGGGTGTCATGATAGGTGGTCACTCAACTTAAAACATAGGCGTCGAATTTTTAAAAAATCTTGATTAGATTTTGAGATTTTGCGAAAATTGTTTCACACTGCGTATTGTGTTCGTACATCACGTAATAACTTCAAAGGTGAAAAAATGGTATTTGGTGAAATGATAGGTGGTCACCTTAAACTATAAGCATCTAAAAAAAAACCGATGAGATTTTGGGATTTTGCGAAAATCGTTTCAAACTGAGTGAATTTTTGTTCACACATTACGTAATAACGACTAAAGCGAATGATATGAAATTTGGCCACATGATAGGTTGTTGTTCAACAAAAAGTATAAGTGTCCAATTTTTTAAATTTTTTATTAGATTTTGAGATTTTGTGAAAATTCTCTCAAAATGCGGTTATATTTTTTCAAGCATTGCGTAATAACGACTAATACGAAATTTGGTGATATGATAGGTAGCTGCTAATCTTAATTTATAGGTGTTGAATTTTTAAAATATTTTGATTACATTTTGAGATTTTGTGAAAATCGTTTAAAAATGCTAAAATGTTTGTTCCAGCATCACGAAATAAAGACAGCAGGGAATTAAACAAAATTGGGTGACACGATAGGTTGTCACTCAACTTAAATTCTAGGCTTCCAATTTTTCAAAAAATGTTGATTAGATTTTGAGATTTTGCGAAAATTATTTGAATATGTGTAAATATTCGTTCGTGCATCCCATAATTACGACTAAAGCGAATGAAATGATATTACTTGGTTACTCTCTAACCTGTAATATTTTAACAATACATAAAAATTATAATTGCGCTTTCTTTACTTTGGCAACATACTACATCCATTCTGTGTACTCCAACAATGCTGACGAAAGTTCTTGCTTTTAGAAATTTGCATTCAGTACTAACCCGTCAACGACGGGTACTTCAGCTAGTAATAAAATAAGCATAATGTATACGCTAAATGAAAGAATAGGTTACATCAAAGCAGCAGCCGAACTCTAGCCTTCCAGCTGCAATTTCGTCTGCACGCTTTTATTTAAAAATAAACAGCTTTCAAAAGTTACTTAAAACGAAAAAAGAGGGATAGGTTATACATTTGCATTAAAACTACTAACACTTTTACATACTTTTGGAATAGAAAAAGAACGCAAACACCCATTCTCTTGTACAGCAAAATTTTTCAACATAAATTCGACAAGAGTACCTAACTCATTTTATAAATAAGTTTCTAATTTTAAGTTCTGCACAAACAATAACAATTAGAATACCATAAAAAAATACAAAACCTAAATCACATTGTCACTCTCCTATGTCGCCCATACAGGCTGCTAGTAGAAATATATTACAGTAGTAATCCCTTTCCACTGCTCCTACATTTCTCGAGAAAGTGACCGATTACCAGACGGAAGAAACAAGATAAGTTTGCATGTTTCAAGACTATTTATAGTCTTACTGAATGCTGCCAAAGATCTGAGCAACATTTAGGGCTATAATCTACCATGTTCGTTTAAACGAACGTTCGGATTTGTGACACCATAGTGACGTCATCGGCAACCTACCAAAGGAACCAGGTAAACTGCAAGGTACGATAAAGCTTTTTTGTGCGAAATACCCCTACCGAATGTTTACATTACAAACTACGCAATTGCAGCCTACGTTTACGATGATGTCACAAATCCGAACGTTCCCTTAAACGAATACGTCAGATTAGTGCGTTGTTAAATGATGGTTTGTACCAAGCGTATTCAGTGACATTACGTTATTTTCAAAAATCCCCTTAAAAAGAATAACCCTAGTTGTTGTTGTATTTGGAACATTTATCATCGGACTTCTGTGCGTGGTTTCAAGAAGCCGCTCGGTAAGGGTGACAACCCAGTGAAAGTACTTTTACAAGCACCGAGAAAGGAATTTTTTATCACCAGGGTATGAGTGGAAATCGAACCCAAGACCTACTCGACGCTACGGCATTATCTTTGAGTAGGACAGGCCCTTAACCTCCAATCCATCGGTCCCCACATAACCCTTTAATGTCTAATGTTCGCTTGTATCGGAAAACGTAAAACAAACAAACAGCAAAAAATGCATGTCACACACAGTGTTAAATTTAAAAAAATTCTAAAGTTAAAATTTTGAATTACTATTAATTTAACCCTGTTGTTTTTGGCAATCATCCATCAGCCAATAAATCTTTGGAATTCTGCATGATATTGAACTCAAAAGAAATAACAATGTTTAATAAAACATATATATGTATATATATATATAAATATATATATAAATATATTAGGTCTACCAGAAAGTTCTATCCATTTTCCGTATGCAATATTTTGCCTAGCCAAAACTTCTGAAACTAATAACACGAAATTTAGCACGAGTGGGATTTTATAGCGTAGGTGCTAGATTAGAGAGTATTCTCAAAACTTCGTAATTTTTAGAGGATAAATGCCCAAAATGTTCTTTTCACACATTCTGCGGGATCTCAAAGAAGAAAAGAGATATCGATAAAATTCTTGCTGTAAAATACACAACACTCAAGAATGCCTAAAAATCGATTTCAGAACATTTCGAATATAATCCTCCTAGGAGGGTAGACGTAAAAGTTTGCCGTGAATAACTGGTTACATGACATTTATTCTGCAATGTATCACAAAATGTGCAATTTGACAATGTGACTGACATTGCTATGCTAGTTGTTGTAACAATAAAAATTTAATACAGTATACAGTAAAACCTATTTCAAATTGCTGTATCCACAAAACTAGCCAAAGCGCAATTTGGTTCGCATTCTGTTAAAGGTAAAGAAGTACTGTAACTTACAGGAATTCAATTCTTTCAATAAACTTTGTTCCTTCTATTGACTTGAATGTCATACAGAATTACAAAGATTTATTGGCTGATGGATGATTGCCAAAAACAACAGGGTTAAATTAAAAGTAATTTAAAATTTTAACTTTAGAATTTTTTTTAATTTAACACTGTGTGTGACATGCATTTTTTGTTGTTTGTTTGTTTTACGTTTTCCGATACAAGAACTTTTATGTATTTTCTAGTTTTTGCAAATGCCTGGAGTAGTAGTTAAACTTCAGATATCAATTTAAAAGACATGGGAAAATTGACTAACGCTTCAGAATTTTCTCATCTTCAGTATAAATATTGCATATCAAAATCCTCATATATAGGTACATACATACAATTTTTTTTTCTCTGCTCCTGAGCAGAAAGCCAAGATCAAATTATTTTGGGATGTAGGATTATTCCAACTTAACAACATATAAAAATTTAAAACATGTGTCTGTGATCAGACATGCCGAAAAAAATTCATGATGTTTTTTAGCAAATTCAGTGCTCATGCATAAACTATAGAAGGTACGCAAATTTCGATAACATTTTTGAAATCAGCGTAAAAAGTTACTCCTAGAAACAAATTTTCACTTCAGTAACTTTTACAGGTAAGGAGTTATTTAAGGAATTGAGAAAAAAGTTGGCGCATCTTGCAGAAAACTTAAAAATTTGCATAATTAATTTCTCGGTAATTAATTATCGTAGAACCTTCAAAATTGAGATTTGTTGATGTCTTAGCCTATATATCATCTATATAAAATTTGAGGAAAATCTAAGTTGGTGTGGTGAACTTTCTCCAGTTTTGTGTTTAATTTGACGTGGAATGACCTTACAAAGAATGAAAAAGTTTCGGAGTCCCTTTAAGTTTACAAAACACTAATTTTTATGCAAACTGTACTACAAGCAAACTGCCAAATCGAGTCTTACTTTTTCTTAAGTGTATATATTTGCGATGTAATGATGTTTAACAATTAAAATGCTTCTCGTGAAAAAAACCTTTGATTGTACACAATCCCTTAGTCGCGTATCGAGATTTTCTATTACTTGTGATGGGAATTAATTCGCTGTAAAATTACTGCTAGGAAGTCGCATGGTAATAAATGGGGTTACATTTTTATGAATTGCTCGGCAACAAGCACACTTTACTATTAAGTTGAAAATTGGTTTTCGCCCGTTCCGTTTTTAAAATGAAATATGCTTATAGATTGCGGAAGGAAAATTAGCTTTCCCAACGCATACATCCTCGGCCTGTGATATTTATTTTTACTAAAATTTTGGTTTCAGGGAAGCAATTTATTTTAATTTTAAACGTCCCAAACAGAGTAAATTTGGAAAAATAAATCATGTATAAACTAGAATTTTATTTACCATTTAAACTATATCGAGTACTTAAAGAGTGTTTCAGAATTCTTGAAAAAACATCAGTGCAGGAAAAATAAATGTTTCGCCCGCAGCATATCCCTCTATCTAAATGCATTTGCATGTATCTTAATAAAGGAGAACCAAATGGTACTTCTCACTTATCTTGGAGTCGTGGAGAAAATTAGCTGTCATTTTTGAAAGATCGTGCTAAGATATTTCTTTCAATTGAATTACATTTTTATATATTTGGGTGAGATAAATATTTTAAAGTCTGAGAAAATAAAAATGTATTTTATTCAAATTTTGTACAGTTGCTGTTGTCGCATAGGAATACCGTGAAATACTCAAGAAAGATTCCCGTGTTATAATTGAGTGAGACTTGATCGCTTGTTGTTGTTGTACCACTCGCTACAGAACTATAAGTGCGTTTTGTGATTTTCAAGAGTTTTTGCAGACCAGCCTTCAACTACTTTAATCTACTAGTACGCGTGCGACTTGAACAATGATGTTAAGCATAATGTACTCTAAAAGAATTGTAGTTTATTCGCTTCTTAGCTGAAATTGCTTTGGACATTCGTTTAAAGGTTCGTTCGCCAAGATGATATATCGGGTATTATAGAATACTAGGTGATATTGTGATGGATTCATGTCATCACTAATGTACAGAAAATAAAGACACCGAATATATTTTCTGTAACGGAAAATTCTGAAAAGTTCTATGAGAGGAAATTTTGATTGCTTCAGCTGTTTTCTGTGGGCTCACCTTAACTGTAACAAAGAAGATTATGACTCTTGTAAATAGACTAGAATTAGAAACAACTTGCACATAATCTGTAAAATACTTTTATAGTTAAAAATAAATTATGTTTTTTGAACTCTAATTAGTTTTACAATGGTTTAAACCACGTATTCTATATTACCCCGACTATTTCCTATTAACCTGCACTTGTAGTTACTTTTAAGCATTTTTATGGCAAAAAAAATAAATAGAGATTTCCTTATAAGTGAGTGTTTATTACAATTAGTTATGGTATGTGATCTGGATGATTCTGGGGATTTCAATCTAAAAACTAGTAAAGTTATTATTAGAAATGAAAACCCATAATACCCTCCTCTCATCTACCATATGCTCAGCTGAAAAGAATGGTTATGCTGCGTTAAGAAGGTTTTTGAAATTTTAATTAACGTTGTTAAACATTCTTTCAAGCAATAAAGTCTGAACTAATGTCTTAATATGAAGTTTCAGTGTACAAGGGAAAAAACCGGGTTGTGATGGATATCTTGAGTTTTAACAATCGCAGAAACAAGCTGTTTAAGCCTATGATTATGGATTACCGTTTTCAATCTTTTTAATACTTCTTTTCTTCTTCAGTTGTAACCTGCATACTTTATTTGTGCTTAGTAACTTGAAAAGCACAATATAAAGCAACTTTCTTCCCCTCAGTCGCTTTTCGCGCCTCTATTACCTCAAGCATGAAACTTCCTTGTTCTACGGTAAAAAGCGAGCGAGTTTTCGCATGGAGACTGCATCAAATATTTTGCTTCACTATAAGAAAACTGAATAAGACAAGTCAGAGATTAATAGAATCTAACGCATTGTCTCTCCTTTTTTAATTATTATTACTGGTTCAAACGAAACAGTAATTTATTTTCAGTGGTTTAGAGGTATATTATTGCTTTTAATTGAACTAAAATTTATCTATGATCAAATTTATGATTTTTTTTCGAAAGATGATATAATAACTCATAATCACTACGAAGAAAATCATATTACAGAAACAGTAGTTATCGCCATCTTTAGAGTTCTTCAGAGTGTCCCCATGATGATCAGAACAAACTTTAAGGGGGGGGGGGGGGAGGGTTGGTGGGTACAGTACACAATAAGGAATCAGATTCACACAGCAATGTGGCTTCAAAAACGATATTTTCATTTACCAGTTTATTATGAATTTGAGGTAAGTGTTGAAGAGTTCGTCTAATTTCTTAGTTATATAAAACAGGGGCTTATCACCAAAACTTTCAAAAATAAAATGAAGTAGAACTTTTAAACTATCACTTGTTTTCTGTGGATATATTAGTCAATGGTCGAAAAGTTATCATTTGTTCCAAAATGATTATTAATAACTACATGAAGACGACGTTCCCGACCCCACATTGCTATGTGATTATGAATCCTTATTATATGCCTGACCTACCCTTAAAGTTTGTCTCAATCATTAAGCGTGACACTCTGTATAAATTACGTTTTGAAATAAATCGCTGATTTCAAATATCAAGCAGAAACATATGGTCGTAATTGAATTATCAAAACTTGGACTCTGTTTAAGTGCATAGATCTCCAGAACAAAATTGGTAATGTACAGTAGCAGGGAACATTTACCCAAATAAAAACTTTCTTCCGAACTGCTTGGGAATTAGGACTCAAAACATTCTTTCAGTTCGGCTTTTTTTTGTTACCGTTCTTGCTGTTGTTTCATACTGAACCTAAATTCCGCTTTTCTTTTAGCACTGCTTTTCTGAAGAATAAAAACAAAACGGCATGAAACAAAGCTGTGGTAGTTTAATGGTGAGACACATCAGATTCAATGTCAGCAGACACGAGATTAGTTCTAAGCCATCCGATGCTACATCTTGAACGTGATCCTACTTCAAGAAAGATTTCAGTTTAAGTTTCTGGTTCTAGTTTCTCCTAGAACTGGATTGTTTTCTGAAAAATAGTATCAGAGGAGAGTATAACTTTTTAAATGTTCGTGGATTTATATGTTTCAGGAAGAAGAACTATTTTAATTTTTGTCAGTTTTTTAAAAAGTTTTAATTATTTCGTGAAATAAAAAAATGCTTTTAATAAGTTTTTTAAATCTCTAAACTGAAAAAAATACTAATATTATCTGTTTATCTTCTTTAATTAAAATAGAACTTAGAAAGTCATATTTATAAAGTGTTCCAGAAAAATTGCGGACTGTCTTTTCATTTATTTCTAAGTATAGATAATTTTGATCAGTCATTATTGTAAAAATTTACTGTGAAGAACATTTTGAACACTAACTTATTTCACAACATTCAAAAAGCATGTGAACATCAGAAAATATGTTTTTAAAATACTATAATTACTATTCTCACGGCGCGAGGCAAAGTAAGGTTGATGATTTTGCATCATTTTTATCACACATCTTCAACGAAAACTTCATACATAACTTATATTTTTAAAACACAAAAATAATTTTCTTCAACAAGCACATAACTCAGTGAACCACAATGTGTAACTTTTGGAAATTTGTGAAGTAATCTTTAACAAAAAATGTAATTTATGCTAATTTTTCAAGCTCTAGGTCACTTAAATTAAATTTTATTACAGCAATGTAATTACAGCAATATAATTACAACAATGTATTACAGCAATGTAATTACAGCAATGTATTACAGCAATGTATTACAGCAATGTAATTTTTTGTTTTTACTTCTTTAGAACAAAAATGTTATTTTCGATGTCTAGAGAAAAACGAATTTTCGTCTTCGGCATTTAATTACTTAGGTATTTTCAGTAGCCCTAGTGCGGCAGAAATGATGGATATGCTGACAAAAATGACCGGCACAATGACCGAAAGGACAAAAACGTTGTTGACGGAGCTAAAAATGTAAAGTAAAATCATGAATACCCAATAAATTATACTTTTTAGAAAAACTCCTTCTTCAGCTTTATGAAAAAACTCTAGGAAACAAGCACAGACAAATTTTGTCCCCTTTTGTGATAATCACTCATAAATAGAGATTCTGCAACTAGAATAATCAACAGCAAATCAAGTAAGGAAACAGCTTTGAGCTTTTCAATTGACATATTTGGTTTGTTGAGTAGCTTCCATCGAGATAGAAAGACTCTCAGAGTGAATTTTGCCGATTAAATAATTCTTAACTTTTACGAGATACATAACCCTGTCTAATGCGAAATACATACCTTCTATGCGACAGTTTGCTTATTACAAATTTCTCCCAAATTTCACTAGTAAACTCAAATTCTAATCACATTGCTTCAGGTAAAGAATCGCATACAAGAAATCGGAAATAACAGTAAGTGTGTGAATTTTCGCACTTTAAAATAACCATGTACTACAAAAACGGTTCTTAAGCTGTAGTTAATTAAATTTCTAAATTATACGGCAAAACTGTACATCTTAAGAAAAGCATTAGTTTTCTTTTTTGAATTATCAGTAATTTGTAAAAGTAACTTAATGTATATTTAAATGTCCTACATAAAATAGTAAGAAATCTAGATTATGACGCTTTATTAATGTGTATTCTTCGAAAGATTGCAATCAATAATTTTTAAGCTAAAAATATATTGTTGTCATAATTTTGATAAATACATTATTGATCTTCTTATTAATTTGTATTCTAGATTCAGTAAATATCAGCTACATCTATTTCTCGCAATATACTTAAGATATATGTTGTGTTATGCTGACATATTGTAATTTGACACCATCCAGACTATTCCTTCTGGATAAATCTATCAGTTTCTTGTGACCGTTATTTTAGTGACCATTAAGTTAAATGTAAGAAAAAATGTGTTAATAAAAAAAATACATTTCTAAGAAAACAAACAATTTAGTTTTGTCTAACGTTTCTCGTTCATTTACTGCTCCAACAAAACAAACATAAAAATGCTCTGGTACAGATGAGCTAGCTCATTTAGTGGTCGTAAATAAGATACTGCATTCAACGCAATCGCCTAATAAGGAAGGGAACTAGAATTAGACAGAGTAAATATCTTATTCTAGGCAGCAGGATATGGGATACTTGAAAAGGATGTATTGTTTATGTACGAACTTTTTTCCATAAATGTAAATATTCAGTACGCATTCCGTTAGTTTTATGGTCTTTTCCATAGCATTAGAGCTCATTTTAATACTTATTTTAATACATCATAGAGCTTATTTTAATAATTGTATCAAATACACTTTGTTTAAAAATAAGTGTACTCCTGTAAATCTTTAATTATTTGTTCAAAAAACTAATTTTCTGAATATTGTTAGATGTAACTGACTCGTGGTGACGCTTAATATGCATAAATTTCGATTGTTTTAAATATTAATATATTCATTAAATATTAAATATATAAAATAGTTTTCTTGTCTGTTTGTTCACTACAAACACCTAGATTGTTCGTTGATCTGGTCAATATCTGGTACGATACCTAAACATTACGAGAGATAGATATTACTAAAAAAATAATCAGATTATTAGTTATTTTGTTATTTTATCCTGTCTAATTTTCGAACATTTATTGTGCATTCAGCGTTACTTCAAGCCGAACTGAGCTATGCTGGAACATCGTGCCCAAATCAAATTTTTTAAGAGATTTCTCAACGGCAAAAAAATAAAACCCTTTTACAGCGTCTTTTGACTCTATTACTCGGATGTGAATTTATTTGTGAAAACATCCTTTTAAAAAAGGAATAATAATTTGGAGTACACAATCGTCTCTCTATTAACGAAATAATTGAAAAAGAGCAAATATTCCCGTTGAAAAATTAAAGAAGCATCTTATTGCGGTGAAAATTGGTATAAAGAGAACGAAATGGCCAATTTTCACTTTTTTCCCGCCGTTTACCTCGGTAGTGATTGTCGCATTATCCGGTCAGGTCATCTTTGAAGACTAGATACAATTTCGACGTAATTAGCTTTTAGGGAGAAATGAAAACCAATCAAAGATGACTCATTTGTGTGGAGGAGTTGCGGTAATTCAATCAAATCAATTGTTAATACACTGACCTTGATGACCGCAGATGTTTAATGTTTAATTATCGAGCGAGAGTCGGGCATTAAAGCAAGAATCAACCTAAGAAAGACAAACACGGCACACTCATAGAATATGATGCACATTCGAAACAATATTTAAAACTGTGAAGTATAGTTGAAATATACTTGGCGAAGATTGTAAAATAGTTTTAGTATAGGATTTTAAGGTAGATTTCGATTCCAAAGATGGGCTGTATGGAACAAGGAAGAAAAATACGGCACACTCATGAATAATGGTACACTTTCCAAATTAATGGAATAAGGAAGAAAAACAGGGACGACGCATAAATTGTGATGCGGTTTTAATATATAGCACTTAGTGCGTATTTGAAAGCTGAAAGTGTTTCATATTTTCTTACTTTTTTTCTTTTTTTTTTTAATTTAAGGACGGCGGGACGACAATTTTTCAACTAAAGGATAGAGTATTATTATTTTTTATATTATTTTATTTTTATTTTTAATCTAAGGAATTTCGATTAAAAAGATTTTTTTCTTTTTTTTTTAAGCCGCGTCACGTATAGTATCAGAAGTAATCGAACGTCGACTAATCTTTTATTTCATGCATCAGTGATTTTGAAAATAGGTCACGGGACTAGATTAGTGAACATCGGCGGACAGTTTCTTTTGCCAAGTTATGCCGTAATATCTTATGCCGTCGGGCTACACAGCAAATTACATATGAAACTTTTAATCTGCTTTCAATCTAAATTTCGTAACAAACACTGTCAAATTAAATTTTTAAACAAGGTTAAATAAGTATTACGGAATCAAACTTTTGAATTAGAATTTAAGGAAACAACACAATTTAGAAATATTCTCATAGCAAATAGCCAACATATACTACATTACAATAAATATTGCGTATTTTGTTGTGCATATTTTTATAAGTTCATAAAATATGCTGCAGTAAATTTGCATAATTTTGTTGCCATATTTTGTCATTGATCTGTTTTCTTAAATGGATATGTTACTGAGCTCAATAATCTCATATTATACAAGTTAAAAAATAATAATATTTTTTAAACATATTTATATAGGCAAAAGAAATGCAGCAAAAAAATTCGAGAAAACTTCCATATATTTTTATCTAAATTTTGTTGAATTACTTTAACTGTTTAGATGAATTCGTTTAAAAATCTTCAGTTTTATAAAAAGTAAATAGTTTCTAGATTTAAAACGTGTTTGTTGTCACTTACCTCTATAGAAAAAGCTTGTATTTATGCAAATTCATACAGCAATTTACTTCATTTAATCACTTGTAAGAAATACTTTACTTACACACCTTTTCCTTTCAAGTAAAAAAATGAATTGATTCCTTAAATATTGTTTTCAATTGCATCTCTTTCTCATCGCTGCCATTTTCTATATGTCATATTTAAAAAATCCTTTGCCCAAGGCATCCCCCCCCTCTTAGGGGAATAGCCCTGATGTGCCTTTGCCTCAACCACAACGCTCTCTAATACCTTCTCTGTATCAGAATGCAAGATATCTTTACACCATTAAAAAAAATAATATAGTGTGGAGTTCATGAGTTAACAAAACTGTATCTATACTTTAAAATATACATAAATTGAAACATTGAACAAAATTAAAGCCACTCCAAGAATGTACTTAGAATGTTGTTTTAGATTTGATTGGAAAAATGTTACATAAAATATTTCATTTAAATGGAAAATATATTCTGAATGAGAGACTGAACTAACTATCCGGACGTTGTTATTCAAAATCCATAATTTCTGAAATATTCCTTGATGTTAATATGCGTTAGAATCTGAAAAGATCACAAATATTTACTTTAATTACTTTAACCAGTATTGGCAGCATTATTTCAGCCAGAAAAGGTTCATTAACGTTCACATTCCCTTATCCATAAAATGAAGGAGAGTCATTTCATAAATGGGGGAATCGTATAATTTCTTATATGAGAAATGAGAATATGACACTCTCAAGAAAAACCGAAAACTCGAATGTAACATATCTGACATCATTATGAACCTAAAGTAGTAACGTTTAGGAGTGAAGTAACTTTTTTTTTTCAAATTAAAATAACTTATAAACTGCAGACTTTATCCTACGAGGAAAGTTATCAAATGCTTTTCAAAATAATTGAAGTGCGAAACAGAATAATCAACTGATTTTTCGGTAGAGTGATATTTTGTTGATGCCAGGGTTTTTCTGTTGAGATATATTTGTGGACTGACTTGCATCGACATGTTTTCGATGCATTTTTTCCGATGCAACAGGGTTGCCAGATAGCACAGGGGAGGATAAAATATTAAAAGTCGTAAGATTTGCATTACTTGATGATTTATCGTCTACTTTGGAGGCAAAAAAATAAATTCCCCAAACGGAACCTAGCTTGCGATGTCTTCCATACTTAGCAAAAAATGGCAAACTCTGCAGTTTATTACAAATAGAAGTATAGTTATAATATTCCTGACGAAGGTTGTAAAACAGTTTTAATCGTCAATTTTTAAAGATTTCAATTCAAGATTCAAGAAGTGTTTCGTGGAAAAAAAAATACGGTACATTTACGGATTATGAGACACTTTCCAAACAGTTTTTATAAAAGTGGATAGTTAGATAATGCCTGGCGAAAATTGCTAACAGTTTTAGTAGGCGATTTTAATAGATTTCAATACATTCGGAAAAGTGTTTTACGGAAAAGGCAAACATGGCACACTCATGGATTATGATGCACATTCCGAATATTATTTGTAAAAGTTAAATATAGTTAGAATATGCTGGACAAGGACTGCGAAACAGATTTAGTTGGCGATTTTAAAGTAGATTTCGATTTCAAAGAAGTGTTTTGTGTAGCAAGGAAAAAAAATGTGGTACACTCATTAATAATGAAAACAAAATAGGGACTACGCACGAACTATGGTACACTTTTAACACACAGCACATTAGTGCACACATAAAATATGAAATATTTCGTTTCTTTTCTTTCTTTAATGGCGTTACTAAAGCAAAAGACATTTTACCAAACTCATCTTGAAAATGAGAACAATTCATTCTCGTAAGCAATTAACTCTCCCCTCGCCCCTTACATTTACCACTCATAGGCGAAACAATTCCTACTATCGCGGAGCTTGTTAAATGAATCTAAATTCTAAACATCTGCAGAAAACAGTAATTAAACGGAAAAGTTTGCTCAAAATCGCAGTCATCACAAGCTTTGCTTCAACCTTTATGGTTATCTTGGCTTTTGAAGAATTTCAGAAACGTTACCTTTTCCAATAACGGTATTTTCACATTACTTATAAAACACAAAGGCCGTTTATTTTTTTTTCCCGAAAGAAATCGATTTCTTTTATGCTTCTCATAACAATGATTACTTTCGTCCCGTTTTTGGAGGAATATAAAAAGAATGTGCGATAAGAAAGCTCATTACAGAATCCCCCACCTAAAATATTCCTTTATTTTATCGCCCCTGGAATGAAAGGGCATTAACCAGCATCTCCAAAGCACGTTTGGGGGAAAATAGTGTAATTTTTAAATCAATGTGTCGTTTCACGATTTCAGGCACGCATGCGTGTGTAGTGTATTCTCTTGTTCATTTATATACTCTGCATACTAAAGTCCGTTTTTACCCCAATAATTTCTGAACAGCATGAACTATAGTCATGTTGGGGATAGATATAGTAAAGTTGACATGCGCTGTGCTAGGAAATTGCTTACAGCTTCTTGTGAAGCTGTAAGCAATTTCCTAGCCATATTTTTTTTAAATATGGCAGTTAGCCATATTTAACTGCTATATTAGACAGTTAAATATGGCTAAATTCGGAATTAGCATTCTTATCTCAAAAACGATTCGAAATACAGGAAAAACGTCAGTAAAAAAGTTCTTATATTATTTATTATATATATATATAAGTATATAAATAATTATCTATTTAGTAAGGAAAAACACTTTAATTTGCACATGCTAATTAGTTCGTACAATAGTGCTACAGTGCTACGGATGGCACCTAAACCACGCATTTGCTTGGGCTAATTTTCCAAAACTGCACTTACCTGACATTAACCCAACTGCGTGCAAATATTTTTCTGAGTCTTTTCGATTTTTAATAATACCAGCAATAATAGATAAATTTCTGATCTCAAACTTCTTGTACGGGGGATGATTTCTTTTAAAATCAGTATGTCTAAAAATTGGAATGTCAACATCCTACTTGGTCATATTGAAATATTTTGTGGAATTGAGGTTCAATACTTGTGAATAAAGGCTAGGATAAATAAATGACGTTTTCGACTGATAGCGAAAATGCCGTCCCAAAAAAGGGATACTAGGCATAAATGGGATAAGCTTATTTATTCTTAGTGCTAAACGTGTTTTTTCGTTAGCAAGAATACACATCTGTACTCTGGTCTGCAATTTTCGTTGCAGACCATGTTGTATAACATGGCTTTTGGTATGCTGGCAAAAGAATCAGTAAAGCTTTTTAAAACTTGAATTTTACGCGTTTAACATTTAACATTAATGTGTTCAAGATGGCGTTTCTTAATAAATCGGTGTGTCTGAACAACTTTGTAACTGACTTCTTTCTCACATCTCGGGCCGTTTTTAAGATAAGAACGTTAACACTACTATACCTAGGACTACACTTTTAAGACTATAGCTCTTGCCGTTCAGAAATTGTTTAGTGACAATGCCCTTTAGCGAGCACACTAGATTTTTATCTCATTCGAAATACAGAATATTTATTTCCGTACATTCAAATTTATTAACACAAAAGTCTTCGTGTTCTGCTTCGTTTGAAGAAATTAAAAGTTGAATTGTGGAAAAAGTATAAAAAAATAAAAACGAAACGTGCTATCACATGAAAATGTTAGTACTTTCCCTCGTGGTAAATCTTGGAAATTTTTCGACAACTGTGTGTGAGTGAATTCAAAGAATACATAGGTTAAAGCAAATGATATTACTCGTTGAGTATATATTTTTGTCTTAAATGTAAAATCAATAACTTTAAACCTTACAATTTAAAATGCTCTGTATAAAATCATCAGATTGAATATGCCGTCGATCGCTGGAAAAATTATATCTATATTAGACGAATTTGTGTTTAATAAAAAAAGTACTATTATATGCATGTCACGTAAAAAATATTTCAATAATGAAGTGCGAGCGACGTACGAGTTAATTTAATAATAAATTGCTAAAAGTGAAAACAATGCGTATCTGTGCTTGAATTCTTGAACAAAGTTCAGCGGCATTTGAGGCGATATTTTATTGTCTGAATTGTATCAAAATTCACACAAAACAAAGTATATGTTATGTGTATTAGAAGTCCAAGATCCTCCAGATAAATTAAAAGGGACGTGTAATGGGATGTGATCTCTCTTACGACCGCAAAACGTCTAAATATCTGAACTATTTCAGATATCCTGGATATGAGATAAATATCCAATTCTGGGTAGCTTCATATCACTCTGATATTCTGGATGTAAAACATATCCATTTCTGAGCTATTTCAGATCACCCCGATATTCTAGATGGGAAACAGATATCCACTTTTAATCCATTCCAGATCTTTCGCATATTCTAGACTTATTATCTGTACTGTCTGACTGAGTTTAGCGTGAAAAATTGGCAGGCTACCAGTAAAGGGGAAGCCAAATGAACCAGTCGAGGAGTTAGGAAAGCGAGCAAAGCGAATGCACTTCTTTCGCCTAGTTCATTTCTATGTGATTATACATGGTTATTGTACTTTGAATTTTTAGTTCATTTCATTTGATAATGTAAATTATTATTTCTTGAAAAATGCGTCTGAATAATTTAGCGGCAAGCGCACATCTGACTGGCACCCCAAACAACTAATGGGCTTGCCCGTTTCCACCTCTAAACCGGATATTTACGTTCTCGTGTAATCGGTAGTGAAACTATATTTCCATATAGATCTATAAAGGATTACTTGCATATTATAGATGCTTTTCGGTCGTTAAAGAGAATATACTTCAATTCTGTAATAGAGGTCCATTTTATGTTATTTGAAGGATCTTAGACTTCTAATAGATGTACACATAATTTGTGCTGCGTAGTAAATAAGTCAAGAAGCAGCGCAACAGATTTTATTTACAATCGAATAATTTTGAGTTTGGCTATAAATATTTTAACTTTATTCCATTTATTCATGAACATCTGAATTAATGAACATACATTCTAAACCAACGACACTACCTAAAAAACAAAAAAACTGCATCTTAACTTTTTTCCTCCCTCCTGAGTTGTGTAGTGGCTAGAGCACGGACTTGGATGTAACACGATCATCGACTAGCAGCAGACGTTCAAAATAGCGTCAGGCTCACAAAGGAATATATTTGACCCCTTTTAATGATCACCTACATAAGCGCCCTCTAGTTACGCATAACGGCGAATTATGATAAAATCTACTTCTAACGCACGCATGCGCACCAGGTAATCTTAGTGATTACGACTGCACAGCGCCATCTTACAAGCAAATTTCGTTTAGCTCTTTTAGAATATGTCGATGATAGTCCTATATCCAAGTCTGCGGGCTAGAGAATTATACTATGAGTCCGGGTTTGATTCCCGGCATGTGCTTGGTGTTCTTTTGTACGTCCTTTCAAAAGAGGCAACATCGTTCCGTCTGTCATTTGATCCCATGATAAACTGATCAATATTTGCGTTCTTGGCAATGGCGCTAAAAACAACTAGTGCCCACCATTAGGTAAAAAAGAAAAACATGTTTTTCTTCCTTTTAATAGCTTAGTCAGTTAATATTTTAAAGAATACTATACAAAACAACTCAGCTAATTTTTCATATTCGGGCTAACAGTTACTTTACAAAAATAATTTCTGTTAGAAAGGATACAGCGTATCACTATTCTAGCTTTTAAAATTACTCTAGGATCGTTGAAGAATGTTAAATGAAAATTTTTTCTGCGTTAAAGAATATCATTTATCCTTTTCACAGCTCATTCACTGTTTCTACTGCATATTCGGATGAATATAAAAATGAATTTAGATAAAGAAGTTCATTACTAGAAGCAGTAAATAAAACATGTTACTTGCTGTCGTCGTTAAGGGGAAGAAAATACTATCGAATATCTCATGAATGTCTCTACCCCTCTTATTAGAGAAAATGGAATACATTAAGAGCAGTTTGGTTATATGAGCTTCTTCCAGATATTTAATATTTTTCATCCATTTTCGTAGGTTTCATTAATTTGTATCATGAATAAAATGCAAATGCGTAATTGTTTTCTTTCCTTCTCTTCTAACTATGTTAAATCTTTTTGTGTAGTTATTAATTTTCTGCCTTTATGTAATTAAAAAATTCCAGCATATGAATAATCTCTATGTGGGGTATAAATAACGAAATTCTGGATGTATATAAAACCTTAAGAATATAGAAGAAATCTCGAAATTTTAGTAACAGCCATACTGTCGTGTTAGAAAAATTATCAGTGCGATAAACTACAAATGGCTTCAAAACAATACGTGAATCAAAAAACAACAACAAAAAAAAACCCTGTCAAGTCAGATACAATACGGCTATCGTTGTAAATAATAAATGATAACACAAAAACCAGGTACAGAGAAGCACCAATTGCAGAACAACCTACACAAATATTTATTTGTAACAAATCATAAAACAGCAGTATGTAAAAGTTTTTTTCTTTATTCAAGTGCACGTATGTGTGTAGCTATTTGGTAATTTCATCAAAATAAAGTGATGAATTGGTCAAGCTGCAGTGGTCAAATTTCCACTAATGCCTCCAAATTACCAAAGATGCGTACAAACTACCTCTGATATTCAGCGTGAAATTGCAGAAACCTTGTGTTATATACATGTGATGAATCACGATCAGAGAAGAATGAACATTTCTTTCTGTTGAAACTATTGCGTTAAACAATTACTGCAAAAGCTTCTTATGGATACACCACATATTAAAGTCTTTCAATCTTTTTCGCTATGCATTTTGAAATATTTTATTGTATATGTTAACACATCCAAGTGTTGTAACTGGAAACAGACAGCAATGTCTAGGCTTTGTGAACTCATACCTCATCGTATTTATGGTGATAGCACCTGTCTTTTACTGCCCATGGACAGGGCATATCACTTGTCAAGACGAGACTAAATAATACTCATCAGTGAAGGAGGGCTACAAAATTATTATTAGCAGTAATTCTCGTTTGTAATGACTAATATATGAATATCTCAAGACACAAAATTTAAGACAAGAATATCATTTATTACAGGCATCTTAAAAACATAGCTTCATTTCTTATGACAACCAGCTATCGTAAAAAACAACCAATTTTAAAAACGATCCTTCCGATAATTACATTTTTGTACTCTGTGATCAATTTCAAAACATTTAAAGCAAGCTCCTTTGACACTTAATATTTCCTATTTTGCATATAAAGGCATTTTTGAGGCTTTGAAGCAATTTGGACAGTCATGTTTCAAACCCGCAAAAAATACATAAATTCTCTGTCGTAGTGTTCAATAAACTAACTGCCTTTGAATTACGTTTCGGATTTTTTCTCAACGGAATTTCACCCTTCAGTCCAAAACCAGTCATTGCTAAATCAATGCGCTCTTCAGACTCTACTTCAGCTTTCAAAAATTTCAGTTGATTGTCAATTCGGCCATTTGGATCTCCTCTCTGATTAGTATGCAAGCTTCTTTGCCAAACTCTCAAAAAAATCTTAGGCAAACATGAATCATCTAACGTATAAGGTAATGCTGCACTTTTATCGGTAGTTACACAATGTTCTAAGGTATGGATTTGAGATTCCAAATTGTCATAAAGTGCGCATAAATTATGAGAAGAATTTTCTAGCATTAATTTTAAGAGCTCCTTAACATACACCTCTACAAATAAATCATCTTGTCCAGAACGAGACTTTCTAAAACAGCATTTGACTTCTTAAACATAAACATAACTTCATTTCTTACAGCAATCAACTCTCTCTTAAAACAACAAATTTCAAAAAACGCTGTTTCTAAAAATTGCAATTGCACTCTGGTACATAAAAAAATATTAAATTAAATGATAGCAGTGCTTGAACCATTGAGTCTAAAAACAGTCTAAACCTGGCAGTGCTTGAACCATTGAGTCTAAAATGTCTAAAACTAACATCACGCATATCTTTTCTTAGCTAGCAAGACAAAGAACTAGATGCACAGAGCTTTTAAAAATCTATCTAACGAGCATTAGTGACTTTGACAAAGACAGACGGACTGTGTAGTGTAGCATCGCAAAGCACTTTTGTTAACCGTCCATACACTTTGAAGAGGCGACTACTGCAAATTCAAATATGTATGGTACGTGTACTATGAGCGACACGTGTTTGTTAAGTTATGAAAAAGCAATCAGATAAGCGGCTTTTCTTAGGCGTTTCCATATATATATATACATATTGGCATGAGCACCCGATTACTTAAATAACGTTGCATGTAGCGTTCCAACATCTTACAAGAGTTTATCTATACTCATGATTTTTTTAAATTATTGTATTAACATTCGTAATTTCGATTTTTTTACTAATATTTTATGTTTTCGATGTTTGTTGTTATTTGTCACTCCATGTCGAACGTAAACTTTAAAATAAGAATTATTTCCTTTGTTCTATTTCGATTCACTAAAAAGAACAATCTTCAAAGATTTTTAAATTACCCATGTATAATACTACTCTATATTTTAGAAAATTCTGCATTCCGTTAAGTGCAATTACAGTACCTCAAATTATAATAAACGAATCTTACGATACATGATACAATATTTCGTTTTGGTTATAGTTATGAAATAAAAGCAAAGTTGTTGAGAAATTCTATGATCATGTGATTTAATTTTAAATTTAAAACTAAAAAAAGTGAACGTTGCACATTTTTCGTAATCTAAGCCAGTCACAGTCCTATTAAAAATTTCTTTCGTACGCCCTCAACTAATTCAAAACTTTACATTGAAAAATATGGATTAAGTTACGAAATAATTGTCGTAGTTTCTCTGTGGAGTATGAAAGTTGAAAAGTCGTGGAAATTTGAAACCTAGGTAGTGTTTTGATTTATTTTTACTTATTTCAAAAATTACTTTAACAAAGCTGTACACCTATAGTTGGATTCTTTTCTTTCCCCAAAGTCCGGGTGTTTGCTCATCAAGCATTCGTCACAACTAAGGCCCGAATTACCGGTTGTTTTATTATGGGAGCACCAGTGGGCGTACAGTGTTTTCCCTTATGAAAGGGGGCACAAGCTAACACCCAAGCCCAAGCCGGGAATCTAATCTAGACCCAAGGCATGATAGAATGGTTCTTTAGCAACTACACCACCTCGACGGCTTAGTTTGAAATTACTTCCCGGGAAAACGTCAATGCATTTTACCAAATAATATATCACATTTGATTGAAATAAATTGATTCATTTAGTAACTTCTCAAAAGTATCGGAGTACTCCAGTTGTAATGGAAAAATCTGTCTGAAATTCGTCGGTTCAATTATGTCTGAGAAAACGGTATGCTACATATTATACGATGTCCAAAAAAGGACTCCCTTATTTTAAAATTTTAAAGCAAAGAACGACAGAAGACTCAAACAAATAGTATGCTTATTCTGAAGGCTGTAAAATTTGATTGGAAGAAATTTTGAAATTAATTACAATTGTTGTCAAAAGTACTATATGCTGCAACACTGTGTCCAAACCTTTTTAAATCGGCGGACCAGCGAAAATAGAAAAAATACTTAGCAGACCAGCGACAGGTAAAATTAGTTAACGTTATATAAGCATGTATTTTATTTATCAAATCGAATATTATAGAAAGCAGTGGCCTTGGCAGTAAGCTCCGTTCCCGCAAGAACACGGAAAGTGAAGCAGCACCGGCTTGGTCAGTGATGGGGAAGGTAAAAACCTCTTTCGGCTGGGCTGCTGTGGGACAGTGAACATTAATGGGAGCTGGTGCACGTAAATTCTGTTCGTGGCTCCAGTGTCCTGCATGTTCAGACGATACCTCTGGGGGTGCCGATTTCAGGTGCTAGGTCTCTCGTCTGGAATTGGTTTAAAATTAAGAGACCACTCATACGGGACAGCGTTGGTCTGCCTAGTAGGAGCCCCCATAATGAAATGACCAACATGCGCGGTCTTATGAGTGGTCAAACCTCCAGCAGGCCGCTGACCCGGCCATTTGAAATGGAAAAAAAGTATTATAGAAATATAATTTTAAGTCACAGCGATACTTTTTGCTGATTATTTTTATAAAATAAAGTTCCGACACGTGCATCAGCAATAATAAAAGTGTCGCGGACCGATACCGGCCCACCGACCTCTTGTTGGGAAACACTGTGCTATAATCCTTATAAACTGGCCTTAAAAAGTAATCTGAATTTTAGACGGTTAAATCAATATTACGTCGTCATATGATATTTCAACAATGTAAGTAATTGAGTTCTAGAAAAAAAAATTATTTATTTATTTATTTACTTATTTATATTTTATTTATTTATTTATTTATTTTGAGATAGGAATTGTAAAGTACAATTTTTTGGGAACATTTTTAACTATTTTTGACATTTCTATTATCTGATTTTTAGGGACTTAATTGAAATATACTTTTAGTTTCATTATTTTGTCGTTCTTTATTTCAGAGTTATTCAGCTTTTAAAATAAGATTGCTTTTCAACACTTGTGAAGCTATTAAAGCTGTGTGAAGTTTTTCGCACTTTTTATTTACCTGGGTATTTAATTTTCTAAGACCCTTGCAATCCACCATCAGATTATTCTCCCATACATACTTTCATAACTATTCTGCAATGAACAACACTATCCGATTAAAAAAGACTTAATGGGCGTGGATTTCCGCGATAAAATAATTTTAACATGACCTTCAAGATAAATAAGAGGAACTTCTCTGCATAAAACATCGATTGTTTTTATTCTTTACGCACAACGTTCATTGTTTTGGTACCATACTGTCATCATTCAGGAGGATATTAGTGGATATCTCGCAAATGTTTCTACTGTCGTGACAGAGGAAATGGGATGTTTTGAATACAATATGGCGTTTATGGGCTATCTCCTGCAGTCTTTTAATATTTTCCATCCCGTTCCTTATGTGCCATTAGTTTTATCATAAAAATAAAATTTCTGGAGTATGATAGAATACTCCATACTCTCCCTCTTTCTTATTATTAAAACTTAAACATATCATTAGTTGTTTTATCCCTCGACAGATAAAAATCAACATATGATAAAATAGAATTGTGAGATTGAAAAGCATTTCAGACCGTAAAGTAGTTGTTGTTTATGAAAATGATCTGTAATATATTTTTCAGGAACTTTGGAATATTTCTACAATATTCTGGCAGAAATGGTAGTAGAAGAATATTCAAAATGAGTACATGGGAAAAAATGTATATATTTATAGTACAGATTTAACTAGCTGTATTCGCTAAAGTATTTTGCTTCAAAATCGCACTTCCTCATATAGATGCTTGGTCATTTAATTCATCAACGCACAGTTAAATTTTCTCTATCCAAGCTATTATCTAGTCACCGAAAATTGATTAAAAGAATGAAGCGAATATTACTGTAAGGGGCTATATTCCGCTGTATCATATTTTTTCTGTTTCTCTCAATACTGGTGGCTTAATGCATTCCATCAGGAAACGATCAATCTTACTTCCTTAGTTACTTTAATGATTATTTTTCAGAAGTAACGCTTAAAATAACTTAGCAGGCTTGACAACTAAAATAACGGATCAGGAGTTAAAATCACTTTATTATCCGATGTGGAAGAAATAAATTCAAATTTTCCATATGAGGTAGCTATTTCCTTTATCTTCTTCCTTTGTACACTATTCATTGTTTCAGTTTGATATACGAATACACAAAAAAGGTTTCATATGAAGAAAAGAGGGTCATTACGAGAAGCCATGAGTAAAACATGTTTCTCAATTACAACGCTCAGAAAATATTAGCGGATACCTACGCGAATATGTATTGTCCCAGACGAAATGGGATATTTTGGAAGAAATATAGCGTTTGTGATCCATCTCCGGCAGTCTTTTAATATTTTTTTCATCTTATTTCATACGTCCCATTCATTTTTATCATGGAAAAAAAATTCGTTCGATCGATGCGTTTTAGTCTACTTTATGATTATTTAAAGTTTATTCGGTTGGGTTTATAATTGTTCAGATGTGATTGATCACTCGATGTAAAAAAAAAAAATGCATGTTAGTATTACGAATTTGATAAGCATTAAAATGCTATTTTCTATCAAAATCGCTTTTTTAGCTCCAGCGTGCAATATTACTGAGACGTTAATAAACGAGATTCAAAGCACTGTTCTAAATTAGAAAGCAGAGCAGATCATATACACTAAGTGAGATGTTATTGGGACATTTCTTAAGGTTCGTCCACATTTTAGATCTTTTTCGAAAGAGATAGGCATTCTGATGTCTACACTTTTCGAAAACCACTGAGAAGGCTTTCAGCGTGACAGATTCATTGCACACGCTGCCCAATGTATATTGTACCGAGCACCGACAGCCCGATCAAAACACTATACAGGATTTTGGAAAAAGTCGAATCCTTTACTAGAAAACATTATAAAGTCGTCGCAATTTGCCGTCACTTACGATGAATAAAGTACGCCCTCGGGACAAGCACAGAATTTCTATCACGCTGGAATGCTTAAGCTTTTCTGGACAGGTTAAGGTGCAATACCTTTTTCGTGTCTAATTTGGAAATGACAAGAAATTTGGAATATGAAATTTGGAGGAAGTGTGCACTAAAGAGTTCTTTATTTAAAGAATTATAAAAATTTACATGGATTTAAACATAAACGTAATTTACAACAAAAGTATAGTTGGCAGAAAAATCCCTTCATGAAGAAAGCAGTTTATCACAGTTTAATGTGGGAAATTGTCATTGAAGCAATTCAAAAAATGGGTTCTAATAAGAAATGTGTTTATTCCTAACTGCAATGCATTGATGATGTCTTTCCATGACGCCATTAAATTTTTTGAACACAGAGACGAGAAGCAAATACAGGCGGCTCTAAACTTCTGCACATTCTATTTTAGTGCACTTTTAAGTCTATTTAGAGCCACAGTAGCAGACATACGGATCGTGAACACTACTGTTTTGTTCCCAGGTTTAAGTCAAAAGAGTTTCAGTGTTGTATTAGGGCCTGGATCAACCTGTTGTATGCTTTGCCAATCTATTTGTTTATCCATAAATATTTCGTCCTTATAAACTGATAAACACTAGTGAGAAACAGAGAATTACAGTGAAGATACAAACAAAATGAAAATTAAACCTTCACGCATATTGACAATTTTTTACTATCATGGACGAAAGGGATCCCAATAAAAAATAAACATGCATATCAAGTAGGTAGGTCGATTTGATAAACAAACAGCATGCAACAGAAATATTTATCAAGAGAAGAGGAAAAAAAAGGATGAAATTCAACGAACTCTTGACAAGATTAGAAAGAAAGTATCCGACACAGTACTTAAATCCTTATCTTTAACATAAAAACACAGCTTTCGGTACATACCTTTTACATACCTCTGCTTTCCAACATTCAATATTCTTACACCCTTTCAGAAGCCAATTGTGTGCAAAACTCGAGGACTTCCTGTAGTAGGCACGGGGGTAACACTTGTTTCAAATCATGCAACGACCGTGAACTCAAAAGAGCAAGTTGTTCTCCAAGGTAGTCTCAAACATGACCTGGATTCAAGGTCTAGCGAACTGGCAATTCCGTTTACTCCATGTCGTGACCCTTAAGATAATTCTCAGCAAACACAGCTCGATGAGGCAGTGCATTATCACCCATAAGAACGAAGTTATTGTCAGAGGGGCGGACACATGGATCAAGGTTGTCGTCCCGATAACTCACCTCCAAGTTCATCCATGAAATTCTGACTAGAACATGCAGGTGAATGTGACCACCGAGAGAGGCATCTTTGTACCGTTGTAGTGAAGATTCCTGTTTCTGATGCTGCAAAAAGAATTGCAACCGAGCTGAGGGACGCTAGTCCTTGTAATAGCCGAAAGAGCTATAAAACGGACTCCTGCAGGTCTTGTAACACGTGATCACCCTGTAACATATCTTCTAGACACAGAATCTTCAAATTAAAACTGATCCCACAGTCGTTGGACAAGACAGAATAAGACGTCTAGCAGCATCAGATCGTAGCAATTCCATTTTCATCCATCTGACCCCCCCGCTATCTTTACGAATCGAGCATCCAACTTCTAGTTATTCCTTGAATCCTGTAGGTTTTTTCAACGAAATTACCGATTAAAATTGAAGATAAACAATCCAAATCTTACATACAATGTTACGAAAGTTTAATTTTTCAAAATTTTCTCCCACTCCTCTTAAGTGTCCATTTTTGAAAGTAAAATTGTTGGCTATAATTTTAGAAGTCTTTAAAGTAATATTACTATCATTCATATAAATCATCGATTTTATTGTTTTGCTACTTTTTGGAATGAAAACTACGAAAAACACGTTGTATCTTAACTTTTGGAGGGCACTGCATTTGTTGCGCTATTTCGTCGGTGGTCGACGGTTAATTACAAGATGATTACCAGTGAGGCATAGTTATATCTGATGATACTTGGCAAAGGCTTATTTCGTAAAAATCTGGATTACTCAAATCAAGTACTAAATGAGCAGTTTTTCTTTAGTAAAAAGTTTCCTTAGTTAGCAGTAGCATTCTGACAATACAAGGAGGCCATATCGTTGAACCCCATTGAATAAAGTAACATCCATATTAAAAAGATGTCTTTAAAATAACACTTGATATTTTGCACACTTTATTGATTTATATTTTCTATAGAAATATTTTTAAAAACTGAAAACTAAATTGTATTTAAAATTATTTAAAAATCTCTCAAAATGAATATTAATAAAAATAAAGAAAATTACAAGCTTAACAGCGGACCTAGCGATGGTCGTAAAATGTCGATTTATTACTAACAACAAAACGTGGTATAGACTTGTACGTACATATTCGTGCATTTATCGTTGAATACATAAATTAGAAATGTTATATAAAACCTATAAAATAGAAAACAGCTGTTAAAAATCCATCCAAAAGAATATAAAGTTTCAAAGATACATATTTTTAAATATGTCACCAATATTTCCTTTTTGTATCCTTTCCCCAGTTTAATGCTAATTGCTCTAGATAAATTTTGAAAACATATAAATTTTCCCACTCATTGAGTCCTTGATATTATTGTTAAAGATGATTTGTAGAGAGGGAATCTTTGTTGTTTAAAAAAAAAGAGAGTTTGCAAGTCGTTTCAGGTTATTTCGAAAGAGAACAAAATTGATTAGCCATAAAAAGTAGTGCTCGTTAGAATAGCCGTAACTGGGATATTTTATTTGTTTGCGACATCTAGTGAGAAGTACCCATACTTAGGGAATACATTTTGTTTCTCAAACAAGAAAGTATGCAGTACTTGCAATCCACGGTAATATTTAGACATGCGAACACAATTTCTTTCAGTTTATTTAACGTGATTACGTTTTATTGATCGCGCTTACGCATGACGATTCAGTCCAAAATACTTTTTGATTAACTGTCGTTTTACGAAAAAAAAGGTTTTATTTGTTTACTTTCACGTTCCTGGACAGGTGGAACATGTTAGAGAATAATGTCTATTGGTAGTAAAATGTTCTATGTAAATTAATATTGTTCAAGGAAATAAATAGCAACGCCGTTTAATTTTGAAGGAGGTAAAAAATAATGTGTTTATATTTAAATAACCTAAATATGACCTGTAATTTAAATTCACTTTTAAAAATTAGATTCAGTTGAGATTGACAGTCCCCATCAATTCAAAAAACCAAGTCAAATAAAGTACCACTAAGAAAACATTTCGCATATGCTTGATTTTTAAGTACTTATTATTTCATTATCGATAGCGTCTATTGTCATTTATTTCGATACTTATCTGTACTTTTAAAACTATTTGTGCTTAGAATGGGTACAAACTTTTAAGTATTGGGAATCGATTATTCAAAGCAAAACAGTAGCAGCCCATGAAGATGCAACAAACAGGATTTTGCCCCATTTGTTTGGTTTGTAAATATTTCCAATTTTCTATGTAACTCGTGTTTGTTTATAGTATACAATATAAACAAACATCTTAAAAGATTTGAACAAGAACACTTTGTATTGATGATGCAGAGACCTGTCGATTTTGGGGACCGATAATAAATGAAATAAAAAATATATTCATCGTGTCATGAGAAACTGAATTGGATTTGTAATTTTAATAAAATAATTCAAATATAAAAAATGTTAAAGACTTTTTTAAAGATACGATATGCTATATTTTTAGAAAATGAAAGCGATTTCTTAAAAAAATTCTATTTTTTTAATATTAACGTATGTTATAGTTTTTGTATAGTTAAATTCCCCTATGACTGATTCACTCATCATTTTTATGTCAGTGTGAAAAAGAATTAATACTAATAAATTGCATAAGCTTTTTCTTTATGCATTATTTTTATTGTTACTGATGATAATTAGACTCAGAAAGTAATCTGTCTTTTAGGCCTTTCCATAACTCCTGACGTCACACATGACGAGATTTGCATATTTACGGTTGCCATAACAACTATCTGCTGATGGCAGACAAAGATCTTAAGAGCGGTGTATTAGCTGAGAAACCCCATCCTTGCATGTATAATCGAATGGAAAATTTTAGATGGATTTTACAGTTATTAAGAGAAGCTTTACAACAGTTTACTAAAATCCGTTCGTCTGGTCCAATAAATGCGTGTCCTTAAAACTTCACGATAACAACTGAATAATAGCTGAAATTTCAGCTAACATATAATTCCGCTTAATAAATTTGAATTATAACTATGACGGTATGTCTATAAGCAATTATGATTGGGGATTTTCGTTGAGACAATGAATAAGTTCCAATAATTGAACGTACAAAGTTCTAGAAAGCATGAAATGAATCGAATAGTACAACGAAGTGCAAAACATGTCACAGAAATTATTAATTTGCATCATCCTTAAGGTATCCGACTACATTCGAAGATCATTTTCTTAAAATAACTTTTATGAAGCAGACTAAATATTTTTGGTGAGTATTTCAAAGGAAAAACTTAAAAATTTACAACAATTTAAAATCATGTTTTTTTTAATGAAAATGTATTGAAAATTTTAATGAAAATTCCATCATTAGAAAAACGGGCTATGAAAATGGTTTCAAAATAATCATATGTAGCTTTGCATGTATACTCATCTAACTGGTGTTAGTGTAACAGACGACAGGTTAAATTGTATTTTCAAAACTTTGGAATTCATGACTAGTCGAGTGTAGTGAATAAACATTTTTCTCAAAATTCATCATATTTTCTGAAATAAAAAAACTGTAAAATATAATAGATCTACACCAAGAAACTTGCTGTTTATTACACTCATATAAGTCCAACGAACATGCATGTAAAGTTAAATCATTTACCGTTCATTAGTTCTTGAGAAATCATATTTTTCATGCAGTAACTGCGAAAAAAATTACATTTTTCAATAAAAACATTTAAAATTTTGACATCCGTCGCTTGCTATTTAAATGGCCATAACTAGCACTCTGCAGCACGTAAGATTAAAGCAGTTTTAGAAGCTCAAAGCAAGGGGCAAATTTAGAATCTCAAAATTGAGACAATAAAAGAAAAATGTGAATTTTCACTAAAATTGACCTTTTCAACGTACGTACCTTAAGTTATTTAACCTTTTAAGGTATACGTAACGTACACCTTAAAAGGGCAACTTAATATATGCCTTAAAGGAGGATTCCTGTGTCGGATTTTTTAATTGCTTTAAGGAATCCACATGGACAAGCGGTGAAATGCCATGATGCGATTTGGTTCCTATTTACGTTACAGCTAAGTTGAACGATTGTGAGTATGATTCTGCACCAGATATATGTTGATCGTGTGAATCAAATTTTATGTTCATTTAACTCTAGTTTTATGTAGACTTTTACAGCATTTATTTACAAGCTGTTATCATACCTCTGATGTAGTTACTCTGCGTTTTCTTATTAGCATGTACCTTGTTTTGCTTTGTGTATTTTAATGAAAGCGATTTTTGTTGTTCAAGGTCTGAAAAACACTACATACATCACTGCCCAGATATTTTTTATCGCTATGATTTTTTGGCTTTCTGCTACTCTATTCTAATTTTAATTCACCACTTCACCATATCACTAATTAAAAAGTTCATTTTATAGCTTTTTTGGAGGGCCGGGGGATTATATTGTAATGAGATCTGATCACTTCTGGTCACATTCTGGTCACCGATACAAAAGTAATCTTCAATTACTCTATTAAACTATTACTCATGACACAAGTATAAAATTTAAAAAGACATTTTAAGCATTTGAACAAGAGAATATCTCCTGTTACTGATTTATGCGTCTTCGGAATTGATTTTTATCTCGAATTTCGAAGCACCCATGCGTATGCATACTTAAATTTACGTACTTTTCCGCTTTAGCTTTCTTTATTTTAAAAGAGAGTTTTGCGGTAAAGTGGGATCAGGTGCACATATTTTTTTCTTCCCACTTCAAAGAATAAAAATCTTAGAAAAACAAAGTAACTTTAGACATCGAATGTTTCAATTTTTTTTTTCTATTTAGTTACTCTTATATCATTTTATTTAAATTCTCAAAACGTTATTTTGAGAATGCCTAGGTTTTAAATTTTAAAAAAAGCTCAAGAGATAAAAATTTTTAATTCGCTATTCACTGATAAAATAATGTAACACAAAACTTTCCACCGAAACCGCTGAAAAAGTTGTTCGTAGCTGCTTTATTTCGAGATTTAGTGCAATTAATGTGATTAAAATAATCATAAAAGATGCTTTAACTGAATTATTTCGTTAACAAAAAATAGAAATTAAGTGCCTAGTACATAAATTATTTTTCATTAAGGGAAAAATTTATTCTAATTGATGATCTTGGTGTTGAATTTTATCAACATTTTAATTAAAAGTGAAATTTAATTAATAGACATTTGAATAGATTTTTCATACTTTTATTTAATTTAAGTTAGAGTTTAAAATTTTTCTGCTTACTTTTTTGAATGATAAAATGTACCATTTAATGCATATTAAATTCTAAGCCCTATGTTTAAAATTGGATGACTATCACTTAAACAGTTGTTAAAAATGGCAAAATCGCTGTGCATTCTTTTAAATATTTTTATTTAAAGTAAATTGCCATTCAAAATAATTGCAATTAAAATCTCATTAAATATATTAACATTTCCGAAGTTTACAAGTTTCGACTATTATTATACTTATTTTGATTGGATAGTCTTTTTTTTTCATTTTAGACTTTGGGATTTCTTGAAACCTTGACATATTAAAAATTATTACTAAAACTTTCACTGAATTGTTTATAATATTAATTGACTTTTCTTTCATATGGCAAAGTTTTACTTTTCATCTTTTTGTATTTTAATTTAATCATTTTTACATATAATACCGATTAATTGCGGTCGACCACGCCTCTATAGTTTTCTTGTAAATAACTTATAAATGCTATAATCTTTTGCAACACTGCAACCTTAGTTCTCATATCTAATTCATTAGCACTTCAACATATTAACTGCGTCTTAAATTTCTTTGATATTTCGCAGTAAATTTTAGACCTGCCTGAAGCGTTCATTATATACAAAAATATGCTAGATATGTAAATGGAAATTCTTTACTATATTTCTTCTGATTAGAAACACTTGTAAAAAGTTCAGTAAATACTATTCTTTTAGAAATAAAAGAAAGTTTAGTGAATTTAAAAATAACCAAGAAAATAATAGCGTATTTTAATGCATTTTTCAGTTTGAGAAAGTTTCAAAAATCAGTAAAAAAGGAAACGAAAGGTGTAAGAAATGTGCCTTTTCCTGCATTAGTCATTTAAGTGAATTTTTTAACACAATTTACGAAATTAACTCAATATCTTCAAAATAAGACTATGCTAAAACAGAAGACACAAACAAAAAGTTAAAGAGCGAAAAAGTGAAAAGGGTTGTTTTAAAAGTTAATAAACAATACATCCAAAAATAACTGTCATTTCCATCAAAACATGCTGCTATCTGCCCTAACGCATCGAACGGTTGAAATGTTAGATTTTCTTTATAACATTCCAATTACCCTGTAACTGCTCTTGAATACAACATGAATAAGAGATGCATTATGAATCGGGGTCCCAAATGAAATGACACCACGTGATATTTCATTTGGGTATAGGGGAAGGCTGGGCAAAATGGGAAGTTTATTCTGGCCAATAACTCTGCCACAAATAGGAATAAATTAAACAAGCAATACTTATTTCAACTATGCAATCTTAGTTGTTATTCTGCTGTATTGAAACTTAAAATGCGCAGAATATTTTGGAATCTGTATCTCAATATATCCAAATCTGCAAACTACCCCATTTTGCTCTATGGGATAGGGCAAAATGGATACCAGCAGAGTTCGCATAGTTCACAGATCACAGCAATGGCGATATTTAAGCAATCGGTGTATTGCATATCTGAGTAGAATTCTTCAAAAAACTAGGTTTTAGCAGATCTCTTATAAAATAAGCACTAACTTTCTAATTTATTTAGAAATACAGCCTTTAGTGTGCAAAATTGTGACTTGGTTTACTGAATAGAGTATGTTTTCAGGTGTGAATTACACTTGTTTAGTTTGTTATGTTTCTTGGCGTGTTCCAGTAATATGACTTAAAGTTGGCAGCCAAACTGCCGGGTAAAATAATCCATCGGCTGAAGAAACTTCAGTGCCGGGTCTTAGTCATCATGGCAGCCCTTCAGACGTTCTCAAAATGCGTTAATCCCTATTACATTATTTAATTTATTTCTGCGTTTATCTTAGGCCATAATTTTTAAATATTCTATTTTAATATTTGGGACACTTTTCTTATTTTAAAATTTTCATAAAATAAATTATGTATAATATATGATTGTGGAACTTATATTATTTCACTATGTATAGTCATAATTACTTTTACATCTTTTATTTTTCTCGATAAAAAACACTTTACAATTATTTTCAAATGAAGGATCGTTTTGCCCTTGGGTGAGGGTAAAAGGATCCTTTGGACTCTTCTTCAAAATTCTATTTTTTCTCTACTCAATTTGGGTTAAAAATATTATTAAAATATGTTTATGGTGCAAAATATTGTAGTAAAGGGCCAAAATTTTATTTAACATTTATCTTATTTTATGCAAGTTTTCTCCTTAAGGGGATCATTCTGGACCACCTTCCCCTATGTATTGCTTAGGAATTCTACTTTTCCTGCTTCTGTAGGATGCATTTTAACTACTCGTTTAATGCTAAGGATTTTCATTTAAAGATATATGCAGAATTTCTACACATTTAGTGTGTATCGTATACCCTCATATTTAGGGTGTGTACACCCTAAAGAGAAATACCTTTCGCTACATTCCATTTCATGAGATGTATTTGGCGATTAAGAAAGCGATAAATCAGGGAAACCTTCTAAATATAAGAAAATTGTTTATGCATTACTCAATGAAAATTCTGAGCATTCAAATTCTGAGTGAAAATGTATCATTCAGAAACAGGAAAGAAGAATTCCTAGGCAATACATACATTTTAAAAAATATTTTAAAGTATTTAAAAATAAATTGGTAATACATTCCTTTTTGATAGCCTATTAAACTGGAGCCAGAGAATTAATGGGTGCCTTTATAAAATTACTGTCTTATAATAATACGAAGATGCAAGCATTAAATTAAAATGAAAGATGTGTGATGAATTACACTGACTTAGTCGACCTTTAATATTAGGTTCATAACAGCAATATTTTACTTCGACTCTAGAATAATAAATAATACGCTCGTATGCAGCAACATCCTTGATAAAACATCCTACATCAAGCAAAATATTTCCCTATCTATTAGTTATTAATGCAATCAGTGGATTCGGCTGCAGCAAGATAAATTGAACACAAAGAATATTTGCTTTATCATATGCTCCCAAAGTAGCTACAGTGTTGGGATTATGCCATCTCGCCCAGTAATTAAACAGAAAGCTTTTCTCGTATCTGCTGCCTTTCGGTTCGCAACTGAGGTTGAGCATTATCTGTGGGAAGTTTCTCCGGGATATATCAGTTTTCCATATCCAGTTAAGCAGCATTATTTCGCAGCCTGGTGTTTGTAACTTCCGTGCTTGAGAAAATTTTCCATTTGGTATTTTTTTTCAGAATTCACGAGTTTCTGAGAGATCAGGAATATATAAAATTTGCGTTTGGTGTGTTTGGGTACAGGAGGAAGAAAAATAATCGTGTTTAAATGTCAAGATATTTCTGAAATTTCTCTATGTTTGAGCATATGTGCAACGAATGTTTTAAATGAAGAAATATAGAGGTGAATAGTTATAGTTGATTAAATTCTTTTGAAAGAATCTACTTATACTCTATAGTTAGTATAACAAAGTTGTTTGATGTATAAAATGGGTTTATTATCAAACATTTAACACTAACTAATATTAACTAAATTTTTTTGGCTACTTAAGCAAAGCGCACAAAATGTTTTATCACTGCATTTTTAACACTTTTCTGCACTTCTGTTTATTTCTTAAACAAATTCTAACTATTCTTCGTGTCTTTTCATTTAGCAAGTTTATTCAATGAAACTACTGTTTCTGTTTAATAGAGTATCTTTCTAGTTGTCATGTAAAAGTTAGTCAGAGGTAATCTTTATTTCATTTTCCAGTCTTGAAAAAGACAGTTACTGTACCACAACCTCTCAGCTTCGGTACATCCCATTTCATGGGATGTATTTGGCGATTAAGAAATCGATAAATCGGGGAAACCTTTGCCCTGGAAGTAGATACTATAGGATACTACGTTCAGGAACGGCACGTGTTTTTCAAATGTAGTATTGCATTGTCTTGGAACGAATTTCTTTTGTAGTTTGATATGGTATTTGGCTTAAGTCTGGTGTTTTGCAGACTCATCAGTTTTCATTCTTCAGAAGAGATTTCTATAAACAACACACTAATTTACCAACACTAGTGTGGACATTACCTATAAGGCACCTAATCCCAACACTGCATTTAAATGTTACGTTTTTTATAATAAGGGAAACAATGAAGTCGACTGAGGGTGGAGGGAAAGGGGATTATTCCCAGAAAATCGTAATCCGGGAATTAGCAGAATTACGTCGACACTTCCAGTAGGTGAGGAATAAACGCACTTACAACGATTGTTAAATACTATCTGAAAGTAATTCTTTCTGTCATGGCGGTGCGAAATCTTAACAGTTCTTAGATTTGCCGAAATTATCTCGCATGGTTCTATGTAGTATCATTTTCCTTCTCAGCGTTAATTTGTGGATGTAAAAAATTAGCTGCCTCCCACCGTATTTTATAGGAAACATTCCTGATTTTTGACATTGTAAATGAACATCGCAACTAAATTTTCTACGTAACTCTTTTAGCATTTTACATTAAGTGGTATTCATTCTACGTGCATCACTATGGGTTTATGATTATTCGGCTTCTAATTTAAAAAAAAAACATTTCTTCCATATCAAGAAAGTCAGTTTTACCAGCACATTGTGCTGTAGTTACTTGTGGCTACAACACAATGTGCTACGTTTTACCTGCAAATTGTGTGTTGTAATAACAGTAACTACAATTCTACGTAAGGGTAAAAGTACAGCAATTTTTTTTCAGTCAGTTTCCTGAAACGTACATAGATATTTATTTTATTTCTTTGTGGGACTTATACAATTACTTTGATGTAATAAATACGTGAATTTTAGTTAGAGAATAAAAAAAGAGGCTGTGAGAAAGTCCCCAACAAAATTATAACCGACACAGTTATTTATTGAAAACAAGCTCCAACTCCGTAGTTTAAAATATTTTCATTTGAAAAACTTCTCTAACTTAAAATCAAAGTTTATTTTGAAGTAAAACAATGTTTTCTTATCTTGCCTTCGGGGGAACTAGCATGTATATTTTTTCTAGTTCAGTTAAAGCTCTTGGAAATAGTTCAAAAGTGACTTTGATTTCTTTTAATCTTTCCTTTTTCTGAGACTAACATGAAATACTTGAATTATAAAGCTTAGAAGCCCCGGAGCTTTCCTTTCCGTCTCTCATGTAAGTATTTTTTAGTACAATGAATGTGTTCTAAGGAACATTCTTTAACATTACATTTTAGATTATGTCCATACAAATACATTTGGAGGATTTATTTTAAATAAAAGCATGCATCTTTTTTTCCGTACTTGTATCGATTGTTTTTTAAGGAAATACAGTAAACTGACTTAACATCTATATTTTTGATTCCAATATTACATTAACATTAATTGTCCAACGGTTGACAATAATGTTTTCATTTTCTATTTTTACTTTTATCAATGCTCACCACACACACACACACACACACACACATATATATGTGTGTGTGTGTGTGTGTGTGTGTGTGTGTGTGTGTGTGTGTGTGTGTGTAATACTTAAGGATATATACCTAACTGTACGTTCCCATACTTGTAAATAGAATATCATATGGGGGTGTTAAAAATTCTTAGCAATATGTAATTTATTTTTCGCTTTTTTAAAACAGCAATTAAAGACGAATGTTACACATTATTCTGAACAATCTCATTTATAAAGCTTATTTTTTTAATTGGAAGAAAGAAAATTGAAAGGTTTGTTTCAATTTTTCATAATTCCGCTTAATTGTTTACATATATAATTACTTTTTATAAAAATTATAAACTGTATTTTTACTCGTATTTCCATTTCAACTCTTTTAATTTTATTTTATTTATTTATTTGTAGATATTATTACACAAAATTAAATTCTTTGAAACCTTAAAAATTTGCCTGATTTTCTAGAGAAGTTCGTTACGTCTAGATAAATTTCAAGAAATTAATTTTCAGTCACAGTTTAATTTTTTATGAGGTACTAAACACACCAAGCAGAACATCTCACGATCTATCTGAGTTCCTTGTTTTAAAACTAGCATAATTATTTCCAAAATATAAACGATGTCTGCAGATTAAAAAAAACGCTCCCGGTTTGAAAAATATATTTAGATCTAATGCTCACATTTAGTAAATACATTAAAATTAAAATGTTACCTTGAAATGCAGTGCGATCTGTAGTACCAAACTTAATACTCTTTATTAAAGAATCGCATATATGCAAAAGAACAAGTATAAAAAAAATCCAATTTATATTCAAAATTATTTTAGTAAGGGTCACACAATAAATTCGATGTGATTTTGTATGGTTTAAATATCGGGGGGAAAAACATTATTTTTCTAATTATGTTATTAATTTTAAACCACAATGTACGTGAATCAACGCGGACAAACCGTTCACTATTTGGCTACCGAGTCCCATTACATGGATAGTTTTAAATAAAATATAACACAGAAAGTTCAAACCCGTATATTAACTTTCTTTGCAAATGTGATCATTTCTTCAGCAAGTACATTTGCAAATGGGATCAGTTCAACACGGAAAACATCCAGCTTGGTCAGTGCTTGAGCGGGTGAACTCCTCTCTCGGTTGGATTGCTGTCTGACCGTGTACACTGAAGGGATCTGGTGCAAATGGCTCCAACGTCCTCCATGTTCAAACGATCCTCCTAGGGGTGCTTCTTTCAGGTGGTTGTTGGTTCCTTAACTAGAATCGGCTCAAAATTAGGGACCAACACGCTAAAGTCCAACCGCCTTGGGGGCAACGGCACCTATTTCCATGGATAGGGCAATCCATGGATACGAGAACAACAACAACAACATGAGTTTTTAAAAACACGTGAAGTCACTCAACACCTTCTAGATGGAAAAAGCCTGAGAACAGAAGCTTTTACGTCATCGGTGGGTCCACTAAAGTGACGTCATCACAGTTTTATTTTCACAAAGTAAAACTATTTAAAATTTGTGGTAATTTTAGTCACGCATAAAACAATTTAAGGATTTACTATGGAAAATTTAATTTTACGATAAATGACAACTTTTAACCATCATTAATTGATGCAGAAATAGGTCATTATGCAGTATTTTGTATCAGAAAATTACTTCAATTTTTATCTTTAAATTAAATTATTGTCTAATATTTAAAGCATTCACCAGAAATTTTAAATCATTTTACTATGTGAAGATGAAATTGTGATGACGTCATTTTAATGGACCTACTGATGACGTAAAAACTTCTGTTCTCGGGCTTTCTGTATCTAGAAGGTGTTGATTCGCTTTAACTGAAACCAGAAATCGAATTTAATAAGATAAGAATTTACGCATACTATCGATTACGACTTGTTGTTCGTTCGTATATGTTTGTGCGACAACAATAATAAAACAAAGAATAATTTATTTACATTATTAATGTTTATACAACCTTTAGTTATTGAAATAAAAGAGTATTCAACAATATCAAAAAAGATACAAGCTTTTAATAGATTTCCTGAATAAATTTTACATTGAACTTATTGGTCGGCAAAGTTTGAGTAAATCTCGAACATTATTAACCAGTCCAGCATATTTTCTGGATAAACTTTGTTCGAAAATACATTTCTCCTTTTCATCGCACTCATTCATCACATAATGATACAGATCACTAAAAACCTGCAAGACGAAAGTTATATGTTTAAATATGTCATACAAAATATTTATATCTAATCGCCTTTTGACCATTTAACAGCAACTTTTGAATTCCATTAATCCTCATCTAAAAAGACGCTCACAAAAGTATATGCAACTTTCTAATGGTTATGTTTAGTTCTACTAAGTCAGCAATCCAGCTGACAATATAAGGGAAAGGAAACATGCATACATGCATTATGTCTTTAACAATATGTTTGAAAAAGCTGGTGTTAAAGGCAAGAGAATTAATAATTTTGTATAAAACACACAAAACAGTAATACAGCTCTTAGTAAGATCAGCTCTTATTAATGTTCTATATGTTTTATACAAAGTTGTCTTACACTGTATTTCCCCTGACTAAAGACATTTTTAAGCCTGAAATGTTTCCAATACGGCAGTAGCAATTGTTTCTTGTTACAGCCTAGCCACTTAATTTGAAAAGGTTAGGAGAATATTTTCCTCAATAGTAGTTTTTGTTTTTTAATTAAAAAGCCAGAAATTATTTTACTGATGAAATAGTTTCCCGAAACTCCTAAACAAAAGTTAACAAGTACTGACTGATTGCATCCCTAATAAATAGAAAACTTACTCAGACGGAAGTACTTCTGATGCTTAAAATTTCCTTTATAGCCCTTGATCGATATTTTTGACAAGCAATTTGTAAAAAACGAATGGGAGCTTTGAACAAGTAACTCAAATTTATTATTTTTCACAGAGCTTTTGTTTCTAAACTTTTAACTGAAATTTCAAGGAATATGATTCCGTAAGGTTTGCAAGAAGTAGATTTTTACTATGAGCACTACCTGCCTTTTCAATGGGAACTATTTTCAATTTTCTTTTCTTATAACGAAAGTATGAAACCATGCTAAAGAAAAAAATTCTCGAAAAAGATTTTTAAAAGAAATTCTTCTTAAAATTGTTCGATCAATGTGCATGTTTATTCAGTTTAACATAAAAATAGTTATCGAAACTACTTAATCTCGAAATACATTGTGATATGATTTTTATCATAGGACGCACTCATTTAAATCTACGAACCTGTTCTTTTTCAATTTCCTGAGGCTTTTCTTTTTCGGTAGCCACTGCAGATTCTTCTTTTGAAGCATCTAGAGCCTCGGGCAGCTGTTGCTCAGATCTTGAATTTTTCACTTCGGATTCTCCACTGTCAAGATCATCGGTTTTTTCTAAGGCAGCTTTAGCCGCCTCGATTCTTCTCAGCTCCGTTTCAAAATCAATAACTTCGTCTTGCCTTATCACTACCTTTTTTTCTTCACTGCTCTGGAAAAAAGAAAGTATCGAAATTTTTTAAGATGTAAATAATTAAACCAGGGATAAAACATTTCGCGTAGACATATGTTAATAATTTCTTTTTTTCCTTTCATGCTGTATTTTAAAGTAAAATTCTGTAAGGTTACGTTTTGTTACATTTGGTTATGTTTGCTTGTTCAATCTATCATTTCGATAAATTAAATCAATTTTAAAATAATTCTAATGAAAGGATTTTTTTATTCATAAAATTTTTGATTGACAGCTGACTCTAAGTTATGTAAAATAAAACGTTTGTTTTGCGTTTATATGTATATGTTAATCAAATTTTTTTAAACTTTAGTAAACTATTTATAAGTGTTTCAAATACGAAACAATATTTATTTATGTATTTTTTCCAATGCTCGGCTACTGCCTTGGAAGGCTTTGGCCACTACGGGTCGGAATTGTTGGCCACTTTATTATGCGGGCACCCAGTAAGTGGACCAACGTTGGCCTCTATGAAGGGACGGACAAATGACAATCACGCCCGGTCGGGGGTCGAACCCCAACCCCGGGAGTTGAGCCCGATACCGTAGTACGGTGCTTTACCAAACATACAATCCGGTCGGCTTCATTTAAAAATTATGTTCCATAAGAAGATAAAAAATGAACTAAATCATTCAATATGTCCCCTTTTTACAGCATCAAATCAAGTCAGTACACATGAAATGCAATGACTTTTCTTACTATAAAAGAATACTTCCGAAGAGTTGCTTATAATAAACAGACAAGTAACAAGAATCACAAATATACTACGAGCTAAATTTCTTAATAAATTGAATTTCCTAGTTCAGACGCTTTTTGATAAATATGGAAGCTTTTTTTTTCGAAAATGAAAACGTGGAAGCGTTTGTTATCTTGCAATTTGTGTATTTTACAAAAAGAAGAACTCTAGTTTATTATTCACGAAATCTACAAAGGTGTTTCGCGTTTACGTTATAATAGATTATTTTTGTTTCCGTGTTTTACTTCAAAATATTTATTTTAAATGCACATATGCCATAAGAATTTGTAGAGCGATACTGTGAATAATTTAGGTAATAAACAGACATGCTTAGTTTAATTCTGCGATGATCAATTGTATTTAAACGCTCTACCATAAATAAAATAAAGCAATACAAATTTTGAAAATGGGTTTTCTTTCGCTACATCCATATTAAAATTACTTTAATTAAAGTGAACAAATAGGAAATATCTAATACTAGCATTCTGTAATGAAAAATTCTAACAAATTGAAAAAAAAAATTCAGTAGCTAACGAATAAGTAAATAGAAATCTAACTGATACGCAACTGCACTCAATAAAACTTTTTATAATAATTTCAAAAATGTTGCTGAAATTTTTACTTTTATTTTATTTTATTTTATTTTATTTTATTTATTTATTTATTTATTTGCATCCCGTTTTATCATATAAATTTACCGTACTGTCACAGTATATTAAAACAAGTTATGGTCTTCATAAAGTTTGACAATAGAATGTTGAGAAATGCATAACTTATCTAAGTCTCAAAACAACATAATATATGCCATAAAAGACAGAGTATATCTCATAACAACCCCCGAGTTGAATATATTCTATCCATATGACGGCATAAATTGGATGGATTTGTCAAAGCTGACGTAAGTCAGATTATTCTACTACTATCTTCTGACACCTGTGAGTGACGTCTCACACTGCGGTTAGACGTTTCCACATGGCGTCACGAACTAAAGCAATCTCAACTTGTTAGTACAGAAACACAGCGATAAGTTTAGTTCTAGCTGAATACACCGTGAAAGTTTTGATGAAAATGACAAAAGGAATATCAAAGCAGAAAATAAGTTAACCCTTTAACGCGCAGTGTTCCCGCTCTGGGAACACCAAATTCTCACGTTTTGATTGTTGCCAGTCACGAAGAATAGATTTGATTTCTATAAAAGTAGTTGTGGGTGACATAGCTCCACGAAAATCGTTTACTTTTTATCACGTACTTTCCCGTAAAAAAATGGTCACGATTATTTTTAACAGCACTGACATCTGCTGAAAAATGGAAGAATGCGAGAACAGCCGGATAGATTGCCGAATGCTGAAAAAAAGGGCAGCCATTGCCATCGCTCGACTTAACTGTTATAAATATTTAACATAAAATATATCAGTAAATGAATAGTGGATGGCTTATTTAAGAAAAAACCAGTACTTTTCGAAAACGACATAAAACGGAATTTTTCTGTAGCAGAATGTGTTAGAGAAGCTGAGAATTAAACAGTTGTGTTCAATATTTTGTTGTGGCTTGTACCAGTCGACAGTGAAGCTTGTTTTGGCTATTGGTAATAGGGAAAGATTGGAAAAATATTTAGGTTGATAAAATTGGGACTCAGCAGGGGTCACTTGACTACTGTTGCTATCTTTGAAAAAAATAGCAGCAACTAGTTTCAAACACTCATCATATTTTGAGTTAAATCAAAGACAGAGTAGTCGGCTCTGAAATATTGAAAATCTCAAAACAGGAAATTTTTGATTTTATCTCCCAGATTTTAGTCAGGAGTTTCTAATATTTTTTATTACTTTTAAATGATATAGGAAAACCGCTTTCAGCTATCATTTGAAGTACCAAATCAGACATTCTATCACAATTGAAATACGTTACGTTTTCTCTTCTGTTAGTTGGTAAAGTCAGATAAAGCAGAGACTTTGGCGATCGGGTAGCGATGGGTTTTTCGCTTTTCCTTTTCTCAATATCTTCAATGGAGATAAGGCTTCCCCTTGCAAAAAATAGCTCAAAGTTGCAAACAGGCCGACACTGAAGTAACAATTTTTGCTTCTTTATACCTATTAATTAGAACTGAAGCTCGGACAAAAGAAGAAATCAAAATTACAAAGAAGTAAAACTTAAAGCGGAAAAAGGTTAACTTTTCTAAATAAAAATATCAAAACACAGAAGAAAAATAGTAAACTGAGTACTTTAACTACGCGAAAAGTGGCTAAGTTCGTACCTTTTGTATCGAATTTTACTCCAGACCAAAATCCCTGTAGGGCTGTATATAGCATAATGGATGTATACGATATTGGTATACATCAAATGGATGTGTACGATATGCATATGAAGACTGTAATAATGAAGAGGAGTATGATCAAATTTTTATTTGCGAAACGCGTAACAACACGATTCTGCTGAGTTAAATTCGCTTATTACCAGGTGTTTCAAAAGGGCCGACGATTTGAAAAACCAATTTTTAAAAAACGGAAAGCGATAGAAATGTACGGTTTCCTGCATTCTGCGAAGGTAATCAGGGAATTTATTTTTACCAATTTTCAAAATCATTTACAAAAGTTCATCAACAGGTGGCGCTGCTGACTAGGAAAAGCTATAAAACAATGTTTTCAAAGTAACCACCGTTTGCAGCAACAGCCTGACGCATTCTGAAGATAAATTCGCAAAAGCCGGTGCAAACATTTTAGTTGAAATGTTCCGGTAAGCAACAGAGATCTATTGTTCCAGTTCATTTACAGTTTGCCCTCTCCCCCCCAAAAAAAAATCGCATGGCGTCAAATCTGACGTATAGGGAGGCCAATCTATGCCACTTTGAGTATGCTTTTCCTAGTTAAGGACAATGTACTGCTTGCCAGACCGTTTTTGACATTTAATTTCCTTTGAAAACTGCGCCTCGTTTAAAAAAACGGTGTGGTGAACCAGGTGATGAAGTTCCAAAACGATAAAAAATATACTATTCCAGCAAATAAACCGATTTTAAAGCATACGCTATTATGTAGAAATAATACAGATCTGAAAAAACGGAATGCGTACAGAAAAGCAGCGCTATTTATTGACGAGTAACTAATTTTGAAAGTCGGCGAGAATAAATTCCCTGGTTCACTAAACAGAACGCAGCAAACCGTACATTTCTATTGCCTTCCGTCTTCTTTAATTGATTTTTCAAATCGTTAGTAATTTTTATGACACCCGGTATAAGCTCCACACTTATCAAATAGTTATACTCCATATTTAACCCACGTATGTTTCTCAGAGTAGTTTTGTTTGTTTGTTTGTTTGCTTGCTTGCTTGTTTTGTGTTATGGGAAGCCTACACGAAGGGCATCATCCTACATGGGGAAGAGTGTCCTTGATCGGGAACTCTCGAGGGGGTTATAACACGTATTCATGTTGCATCTGGAGAAAACCGACCTAAGCTCACGACCGTTAGATTGACAGCCATGCAGTAGGCTCAAACATGGGACCTTCACAGCCGTTTACCATGTTCAATGTCTTATCCAATTGGCCATGATGGGCCCGTAGTCTGAGAAGGAAACGCATTATACTGATTTTTTTTGCAAACTAAAATTTCAGAAGTGAAACATCAACGATTTTTTCCTTATTACTGCGTTGCATATCTGATTGTATTCGGCCATGGTTGATAAAAACCATATCACGTGCACGAGCTTAAAATAACCCATTTTCTCCAAAATACAGTTCTTTTACTTCAGAAAATGCGTATTAGGTTGTAAAAGGAAAAACAAATTTGAGACCTGATTTTGTCCAATTTTTGTCTAAAATGCGTTTATAATAAACGATAACCAAAAAAAGAAAGTGCGAGCAAAGGTTTCTCGAACATTATGCACATTTGTATTAATGCTTGTAAGTGCGCATTTTTTCTAAGAAATCTAAAACATTTCTTTTACTGTAATTTTATAAAAACTTTAAACGACAATACGATTTTGAAAAGTACTACTCAATGTTTTTCTTATCCAAGTCTTTTCTAAGAACGCTTTAGAGAATTTAATAGTTTCAACAAGTCAACACAATAAATTCACTCAGGCTTTTCAAAAATCTATACTGTCTGTTCCGATATATTTGACATACTTTAGGAAATTACTTTTTACTCGGATAAAATTGAATTGTTTCAAACTTTAAATTGATATATATATCGGTATTTTTTCTTCATCTTTTGACAACTGTTTTATGTATAACATGTTTTAACTGGAGTTTCACAGCGTTTTCTAAAACTGTTAATGGATCAAGTTACCAAAAAAGAAATGAATAATCAGTATTATAAAACGGGTCAGTTTTTTAATACTTTTAATAAGTATTTTCTGTCGGTAATTACTATTTTTATTGGTTGCATTAACTATACCAATTATCAAAAAATTATATTATGTGTGATTCTTACCTCATTTATTTGCAAGAGAATCAGGTTACGTTGCATGTACAGGTTGTGTATGATTAAACTTCTCCTATAAACTGCAAAGTAAACTGCTACCAAATTTGAAAAATCGACTGTACACAAAACGCTCTCAAGGAAGTTTTTTAGTTCAAGTTTAGTTCAAAAAATGTTCCCTAGGTGGCGCTTTCCATGGTGAAATCAGCTCAAAAAATTATTCAAATCAGTTAAAAATATTCAAAAATTATTGAATATATTTGGAAATACTTTATACATCGCAAATTAGAATTTAAATTGTTGAATTTGCTGGTTTTTGGATGCAAAGGATCACCTAGAGCCATTTTTTGAACATTTTTTTTTTTCGAAATTTCTTGAGCTCGTCTCATATATATTATACATACCAAATTTGGTTACAGTTCGTTCACTCGCTTTATCTTTTTTTACACGGGAAGTTTAATTATAACCACACTGTAGTTTTATTTTAATGACGCACACATTTTGTTTATAATTGCTTTCATGCTTATTATTTTCCACGAGAAATATTTTTTTCTATTAAAATTTTAGTATCATTCAAACAACATTAATGCCCGCAAACTATTTCCAGTACTTGTGTGTCAGCCCTCCACCACGTCAAATTGACATTAATCATTTTGGCGGTTAAAACTTTTGCATCTATAAATGTTTAAAAATAGTGATGTATTAAATAATAAAACGGGATCCAGTTTTGGAAAAATATGATTAACGAAACTAGTAACTAATAGTTCTGTAATAGTTTTTCTTTACTGACACTTAATCGCAATATATATATATATATATATATATATATATATATATATTGTGGTGGAGTGAAAGGAGCAGTCGCGAAATTTTGTTTTTAAACAAGATAATTTTGATGCTGTTCCCATGGGAAGGCCACACAGGTGGACAATAATTACAAGAGGCGCCAGGCAATCGACATTTTGGACACTAAGAGCACAATGAACTGTCAATGTTAAAATATTTATGGCAGTCCCGAAAATGATATGCAAATTTGGAGGGGTATATTACCCCAGTGCCCCACCTATACGACCGTGATTCGGCGAAGGGCGTCATTAATTCCCCGCTACGAGCAAATCAAAAACCCCAGTCAATGAAGTAAGACGGGGTAAAAAGAAACTGCCCCGTGAGAAAAAAAAAGCTGGGGTGCAGAAAAAAAAAGAACAAGAGTATGTCGAAGCAGTGTGGCGAAGGAGTTGTGTTAGAAGAGAGAGTCGAGGGAGTGCTTCGAAGCAGTGTGGCGAAGAAGTGTGTTAGAAGAGCCAGTCGAGAGAGTGCTTCGAAGGAGTTGTGTTAAAAGTGTGTGTCGGGAGAGAATGCCAAAGGAGTGTTGCTTGGTGATGACCTAAAAGAAAAAGTGGTCCCAACAGAGCACGCAATGGAGAAAGAAAAGCTTGTGAATCCAGATTTAGCGACTGAATGCTAGCTAAAAGCCGATCGTGCTCTGCGGAAAGATGGCTACCTCATCATAATTGTGAATATCCAAACTATTTATTTTCTACTTGTGTTTAGAGCCTAGTGTGGGTACACATTATCCTCCAAAACCACATCTCCCCAGATACTTTGTTATACTAAACTTATTTCGATATTGCATTTTGATTAATGTTATTGGAATGTCTAAGAATAAATAGATTTTATTTGCGGCTCATATAGCTTTTAGATTATTTCAGTGTTTAGATGTATTCCATTATTTTCCTTTTTTCAGCGTAATTCTAGGAGTGCTTGCCAGGTAGGTTATTCGCGGCACAATCCCACCTTACGATCATCTTTGGCCTTAGCATTCATCAAATTTTAATTATTTCAAAATTCCACCAACGAACGTTACCACATATATATTTTTTGAAGGGGGGGGGGAGAATAAGATTTATGATTATGAAGAAAAGTTTTTAAAAAATTGGAATTTTTTAAGCGCAAACTTGGATTATATTTTGTATGTTAATGCCATCTATCGGTACTTTTTTTCCCTTCGTAAAAAAAATGTCTGCTCTGTCTCTATACCTATTCGTACATATCGCGATTTTTATCATTATTTTTTCTTTTTAATGCATTTTCAAATTTTTTCCAACTTTTGACAAACCCGGTGCTTTCATTAACATGATAAAGCTGATAAATAGAAGCTTACGATTCACAGATGTTTTCCGAGTCAGCTCAGTGAAGTTTTACCTCAGAAAAGATATACCTATCTTAATCATATTTAAACAAAAATAAACGTATTATGCTTTCAGTTAACACTTAGGTTTTAAGGGTGGCACTTTCTTCCTTTACACAGATGGACAGAAGTATTCTTACCAATTAAATTTCAACTTATCAGTATTCTCAATTTTTTTATCATAATGTTCGCATTGACAAAAGCTGTATTCTTCGTTTCTTTCTTTTCTTTCTTTCTTTTGAAATATCCAATCATCTCATTATTTTGTGATTAAATATTTAAAATTCATCATGCAAAAATAATTCTTGTCTGGAAACACTTGTCTTAGAAACCCATGTCTTTGGCACGATGTCTTTTATTAGTTGAAGTTCCTATTACTAAATTTCATGAACAGGGGGAAAAAATATGCTTGTGAGTCTATATTTTACAAAAATTTAAATAAAATAATTATGTACTTACTGTTTTTATAAAAGAGTAGTTTAGTACAATTTCATTTGGATTAGTTTTATCTTTCCTGAAACAAGAGACACTGCAGTATACGCACAATAATGCGATAGAGTCATATACTTTATCTTCTAAAACTGCTTCCTATTAGAGTAGATAAATAAAGATAATTCTTTATTAATGTCTGGAGAAAACTTTTGTGCATTTATTTAAAAAATGCAAAATTCGTTTTATAAACTAAGATATTGCTGACATACTCAGAGATGGAAATGGCATTTATCATAAATTTGCAATTGCTTGCAAAATCACTTACACGGATTTTTTTTTTCTAAAAACGATAGGTATGGTGGCATGGTCAATAAAAGGAGAACGTATTTCTTTTGTGTCAAAAATATAAATAAATTGTTATTAAAGGAGATTTCTGTTTAGCCTACATTTTCGGACATTAGTTGACAAGATTTATACTCATTAAAAGTTTATGAATTGCATTTGGAAACATAAGACTAGCTTTTATCCGTTTATTGAATCCTTGTTCTTTTCTCTTGTCAACGAAAAGCCTTCAACGAACTAATGCATTCCTTTAAGTTTGAGAAGTTCTGTTATTACTTTCAATTTAGAAGAGTTCTAAACAGCTTATTATAGGGAAAAAAAGTAAGAATTTTTATAAATATTTTTCATTATTACTTATGGTTTACTTACATCACGTGCAAATAATGTACATATGATTATGAATTAATGGTGCGGTTTAATGGGTGTACAATTAGACTTAGTTAATATTAAGTTTCCAAATGCCTACTAGTGCCTGAAAATTTGAAGCAATAAAAATCATTTAAAGACAAACTATATTTTTGATCGAAATAAAAAAATACCTACGCATTTTAGCCCACCTTACCATGCAACAATGTGATGCCAGAACACAATATTTATCCAGAACCTAAGTGTAATAGTCGTAGCCGTAATATTTTCAAAATTGAATGATATGTTAGCCATGAAAATAAATAAATAAAATTTGATAAAGTGCATTAATTTGTTTGGCTTTTTTTTCCCAATCTATTACCCATTTTACCCTACCTTTTTTGAAAAAAATCTCTTAATAAAGTTTAATTCATTTACATTTAAAACTAATATAACCATATTTTTTTTCGCTTGTGAAAAGGGTGAATTTGTTGAATAAAGTAACACAAAAGAAGGTGAGTATTTAACATTATTATTTACAGAAAACTGCTTATGAATACATAAAATTCATGATTCTATACAAATTTTATCTCACCACACCCTACATTTTGAATTATGAAATTCAGCCATTGTATGACATCACGTGCAAATAATATACATATGATTATGAATTTGTATAGTAATTACTTGAACGTTGAATAAACTTTATGCTATTAATCATTCAAAACAGCAATTTTTTTACCATTGTTCGAAAAGTTTTCGTTTTAGAATAAGATTAATTAAATAAATTTAGCAAATATTAAATATGGCAACATTCTCAAGCACCTTTCCTCACTGTAGTAAAGCGCAATTGTTAAGCACTCACTCCCTGCACCATTATAATCTTACTCAGATTTAAAAGTAAAATAATTTATTTGAAATTAGTAATGCCCTTGTGTTTATATAATGTTATATTTCTTTGACTGATATTTACATATAAGTGTTTTAAATTGAAATGAAGAATGAAAGTTTTTACTCTTACTTTCATGGAAATATCGGCAAATTTATCAGCATTTATTCCTAATTCAATATTTATTCCAACAGAGCGTAATTTCTATCAAAACAAACAACAACAACAAAATGTAATAATTATGTTTCACTATTTCTTATCACCATATAAAAATACTTTAACTAAGTTGCATAAAATTTACATTACTCAAAATGAATATTTATGTAATAGCAACATTATTAAGGATTTTTTTAAGTAACAGAAAATACCGTTTTCAAAATTTTCTAAACATTAAAATTATATTTCTTCAAAGTATGTTTTACAATTTTCTTCCATATCATAAAAAAGAATTCAAGCAAGCATAATTAACATTTATTTATAAATGCCTCATAATTCACAGCACATACAGTACGTTCACACCAAATTCTACAGAATGTTTCCCTTAAACATTGTAAAATTTTGTAAACTTTGAATAATGAATTCCATATTAATGGAATACATGCGAAACATTGGAAATTTTAAATAAAACGCTTAAACATTTCTGAAATATATATCAACATAACGAAAATGCAATTAAATATTATAAGTAGTAAATACAAATATTTCGTGAAAGTTACATATAATTTCAAGCTGTTTTATGTACATGATAATCAATAATTTTTTTCTTCAATTTGATGTTGGGTCTGTAAATGCATTAGTCCTACATTGTCATTAGAAAATACAACTTCATAGAATCTTTACAGAAGTGGCAAAACCATTTGTCTTATTCTTCGAGAAATTCGATAAACGTCTAAAAATCCAAAGTGTCCAGATAATGTCAGATACATTAAGAAAAATGTTATCAGACATTATAAATTTCATTAACAAATGTTTTTGCCTAAAGCATTATTACGATACATATTTACGTAGGTGTTTTTTTTTTTAACTAGAAAATATAAATTATATATTTCATAACAAACAAATTTTATACTGTATCAAAAAATTATCCTGCTACTCATCAGTTTAAATAAACAGCTAATGAGTCAGTTGTTTAATGAGCAACGTTTTTCAATGAGGAATTAACCTTTGATTCAGTTTAAACAGCCTGGAAAAAATTATACTTTTTTACTGTGGCTGTAGCCTCGACATTAAAGAATTAAAAGTTAATAATTTTGCGAACTTTTATAAAAAAGATATTAGTTGTGAAAACTACATCATTTGAATAAAAAATACAAAATTTGGAAATTTCTGTACGACTAATTGATTAGTTATTTTTGAACGTAACGTGTTTTTCAATCATAAAGACTGTTCCGGCGTTTTCTTAAAATCTAAAATTACAATGAAAAAAAAATGAATGTAACGTTATTTTTATCTCCTTTATGTCAAATTCTCTTCTTCGTTTTCTACAAGCTTGAGCTAAATTCGCTACAAAGGAACAATTAGCTCCGAAGGATTTAAAATCGAGACAAGTTTGTCTGGATTTTAACATTTCGGAGCGAATTTAATTCTTTTCTTTCAAGCGTGTACAAAAAACACGGGTGCTCATCAAGTTTTAAATCATTTAACTCTGTTTTTGACCATATTTTTAAGAATTTGCATTATTTAACTGTCGATAACTTTTTGTATTTACATCATTTACCAAACGTAACGAATTATGGACTCCTAAAGCAAACATGAAATGTATTAACAGGTATAATAAGAATGCAACCATAATGAGCATAGAAAATATTATTTTTCCACTTAAATACCTTTCAACTGTCACACTTAATTTAAAAGGATCATACATAATTTTAATTCAATAGTAAATACAGCGAAGAAAAATTTAGTATTCATTACGTACTTGCACTAACAAATCAGCTGTTAAATGTATAGAACCAATTTCCGTTAGTTGATTATTGTCGTTTGAGTGCAAGAAAGTCACGTTGTATCCTTCTTTAGAAATAAGTATATCAATTTCTAGCAGCTTACCAGTTAACGATAATACAACAGTGTCCCCTGCTTTTAAGAACCATTTCTACAAGTGAGAAAAAGAAGAAAATTACTATTAATGCATGGATATATAAATACAGGGTGCGTCAAAAGTTCGTGCAAACTTTAAAAAATAATTTAAAAAGAACAAATGATGATAAAAATGTCCGGTTTTCACGTCAGAAAGAGGGTGGATTTTTTTTTTTTTTTTAAGAAAAAAAAATAGTTAAAAATTACCGATAGGTGGCGCTGCTATGCTTACACCAAGATGATTTGTGCAAATCAGATAGTCAGTAAAACACTTAAATGCACGTACACTCCTCAATCGATGCCAACATCATGCTGGCGTTACAGGATAAAATGTTGATTATCAAACTCTTTTATAAGAATAATGAATTAGCAACAGACGTACTGAGGAAATTTCGCACTACGAAATAAATTTTTGAAAATATAGAATTGTGTTGGTGTTGTGTTTCTGCTCATTTTTATTTTAATGCATACCTCATTTGCATTAATTTGCTTCATATATTCGACATCAGCGCCACCTATCGGTCATTTTTGAACCTTTTTTTTGTTCTTAAAAAAACCCACCCTCTTTCGGATGCCACACGTGCAAACCGGGCATTTTTATCATCAATTGTTCTTTTTTAATGATTTTTTAAAGTTTGCACAAACTTTTGACGCACCCGGTATATTCAACTAACTGAGCATCCCATTATTCGCACAGGAATGGGGATTGTTAAAACAACGAATGCGATTGAAAAAATAAAATCATATATTTATCTACTTATTACAGCAATTTTTTTCCTCCTAAATAGTTTATATCTTCTCCTCCGTCTCCATTTTTCATTTACGAAACTATCTTGATCGTGATAATTTTTTTTTTCAAAGATTGTTAAGTCTTACTTAAAAACAATGTCAAGGCGTAGTTAATTTCTTTTCCAATTTTAACTCTACCACTTAGTTATCATAAGAACAGTGTCGATTGTTGTTAATTAAGTTGTTAAATGCAACAATCAAAAACTGAAGTGATTTTTAAAGCTCTTGAGTTTTGGAATATAAAAATACATGAATATGAATCAAATAAAACATTAACCTTTAAAAGTACTCTGATTTAAGGTACTAGTTTATCTAATTTTCATCTCATTTTCTTCGCATACGGGGCAGCAAATCTTCCGAATTACCCAGACCTGCACACGCGCAGTATGCGTGGCATCTAATACTGTCGAGAAAATTCATAATGTTTTAATGTTTTGAAAGTTTTCATTCGGAAAATGACATACATCATTCTACTTTAATCCATCCTACATTATATAACATTTTTTTTTACTTGCGACATTGTAGTTACCGTAGAAACACCAGTTTTGTTGCCACTCAATACTAAATTTAAAAATTGAAAGAAGAAGATAAAAAGTTTAGGTAGTATCATTTGTTAAATCTACTGTGGGATATATATTAATGTAATTTTATTTATCGTTTCGTTAGTCGTAAAGCGCCCGTTGAAAAATGATGATTTTTTAAAAAATTTAATTTTATATATAGGAAGTATTTATTAACATGGTGTATTGTGTTTAAATCCACACAGTCGTAGCGAAATTACTATTTTTAAAATTAGTAATTTAATTATCCATGTATTGAATGCATTTAAAAATATTTCGATTGGTCATCTCTAACAGATTTACCCTATACATTCTAATTTTTAAAAAAATATTGAATACATTTATTCACAAGATATAAAAGTACAAGTATTTTTGCATCAGATATTTATTTCCTCTTTTAAAAACTATAAAAAGTCATGATTTATAAAACATTTTTTCTTATTTTTATTTGAATTCAAGGTTTTAAATCTTAACACTTTGTACTTCTTTTCTGTGTAGAGTTACTGAAATTTCTAGCCCAAATAAATTCTTTTATCTGAAATACAAATCAAATGGAAAAATAAATGAAAAATTGTTTGATCCGTTTAGTTCTCTTTTTCCCCCTGTAAAAATAACTTTTATTTTTCGAAAGTAAAAAGCTACTTATGACATTCCGTAAATGATGTTGATATCAAAATCTATTTAACCATAACGGTTTATACTCGTTTTACTTTTTTTATGTAATACTAGTGTGATTAATATTTAATGGGTTGTATTTCATTCTTAACTATAAAAATAACGGATGATTTTATGGGAAACGATGTTAAACTGCTAGTTTTTGCATTTTAGTTTTCAGTCGCTGAAAACATTAAAGCATGTAATATTTCAAAGTTCACAAAACAAGTTTGTTCTTTGTGGGTTTTTTAGTGGCATCTCTAACACATTAAATGAAACACATAATGAAGCTTACCAGTGTGTGGAAGTAGTTGAGTTTATTACATTTCATTCGTGTTCTTAAGACTAGTTTAAAAAGTTATCGTGCAATTTTGGAACATAAATTTAAAAAGAAACCAATTACGTTAGGATATTGGAAATTTTTAGGATGTATCTTCATAAATTGTTTTATGCACTGTAGCAAACAATAAATTCGCATCAGTTATAAAACTTTCAAACAAAAATTCCCAGAAACGAAACATTTTTCTATAATATATGTCATATTTTGAATACTTTGCAGTGCAGTTCAATGTTAACGAACTTTTTCTGAAAGTTACATTGAAGGCACAGACTTTATATTTGTCACAGTGAGTAATTAGTTTGCAAAGAAACAGCCTGAATTTAACTATAAATGACACTCTATAGTTTAAATTTCAGAATGTGTATTGTTTAAATTCTGTCTCCATTCGCATATCAATTTCTTTGATTGTAAAATCTTAGAAAAACATTTAGCACGTATGAACAAATATATATAGAACGTATCAGATTAAACCTTCACTGCGCCACATGCCATATCTGGCATATCTAGTACATACTAATAGAACTCTTCTAACTTTCTACCTATTTTAATTTTAGGCAATTGGAGTTTCATGGCACATCTGTAACGATAACATAACAGTTTAGTATGTTCTTTATTCACCTGATGATTTTGGCTGTTATATTCATCAAAATAGAAGTGATTGTTAGTTTGGCACTGCGTAAAAGTGGTGTATAAAAACTTTATGATAAATGTATGGTTGCTTAGCTTTGTTAAACAGCCATTTAGGGCCAGTGCCGGCTCGTCATTAGGGCCACAGGGGCTTGGTCAAGCCGATTATAACCACTACTTAAATCAAAGCTTCTTCCTATTGCGCAACACAGTTCTTTTAATAATTTACTTTTATTAAGAAATTGCACGCATTTTTTTGTCTATTCTAATACTATCCATTAAAAAAAGGTACTTAAGAAAGCGATAATTGACATTCCCTCTATGTAAACCATGCACGGGCTATAAGCTTCTTTGATCTGAACTTGGCCTCTTTTCTCGGTTTACATATTTGGCAGTGAACACAAAATCCATATTGACACGGTATTAACTTGGTTTCCAAACGGCTTATTCTGCTCTGTCTTCAGGGCCCAGATATTCGGGCTGCGTAAATTTGTGTTCAAGCATCACGTAAAAACGACTGAAGCGAATGATATGAAATTGGGTGTCATGATAGGCAGTCACTCAACTTAAAACATAGGCGTCGAATTTTTTAAAAATCTTGATTAGATTTTCAGATTTTACGAAAATCGTTTCAAACTGCGTAAATTTGTGTTCAAGCATCACGTAAAAACGACTGAAGCGAATGATATGAAATTGGTCGTCATGATAGGTGGTCACTCAACTTAAAACATAGGCGTCGAATTTTTAAAAAATCTTGATTGGATTTTGAGATTTTGCGAAAATCCTTTCAAACTGCGTAAATTTGTGTTCAAGCATCACGTAAAAACGACTGAAGCGAATGATATGAAATTAGGTGTCATGATAGGTGGTCACTCAACTTAAAACATAGGCGTCGAATTTAAAAAAAATCTTGATAAGATTTTGAGATTTTGCGAAAATTGTTTCAAACTACGTATTGTGTTCGCACATCACGTAATAACTGCAAAGGTGAAAAAATGGTATTTGGTGAAATGATAGGTGGTCACCTTAAACTATAAGCATCTATAAACTATAAACTATAAAAAAAAACGATCAGATTTTGGGATTTTGCGAAAATCGTTTCAAACTGAGTGAATTTTTGTTCACGCATTACGTAATAACGACTAAAGCGAATGATATGAAATTTGGTCACATGATAGGTTGTTGCTCAACATAAAGTATAGGTGTCCAGTTTTTTAAACATTTTTATTAGATTTTGAGATTTTGTGAAAATTCTCCCAAAATGCGGTTATATTTTTTCAAGCATCGCGTAATAACGACTAATACGAAATTTGGTGATATGATAGGTAGTTGCTAATCTTAATTTATAGGTGTTGAATTTTAAAAATATTTTGATTACATTTTGAGATTTTGTAAAAATCGTTTAAAAATGCTAAAATGTTTGTTCCAGCATCACGAAATAAAGACAGCAGGGAATTAAACGAAATTGGGTGACATGATAGGTTGTCACTCAACTTAAATTCTAGGCTTCCAATTTTTCAAAAATGTTGATTAGATTTTGAGATTTTGCGAAAATTATTTGAATATGTGTAAATATTCGTTCGCGCATCCCATAATTACGACTAAAGCGAATGAAATGATATTACTTAGTTACTCTCTAACCTGTAATATTTTAACAATACATGAAAATTATAATTGCGCTTTCTTTACTTTGGCAACATACTACATCCATTCTGTGTACTCTTACAATGCTGACGAAAGTTCTTGCTTTTAGAAATTTGCATTCAGTACTAACCCGTCAACGACGGGTACTTCAGCTAGTATTAATATAATGTACTAGCCACCAAGGCGGCTAGCCTCGTCACCCCATACCTTACTGTTCTTTATACTCAGTGCAGTATTAACTAAATTTCTGGACCAATTTCAACGAAATTCTGTTTCTTTGTTTTAACAGTATTTGTCATTAAATTTATTTAGGTCAAGTTTGCTACACATTTTGGGTGTCATCATAAAAGGCGATGTTGAAATTGCAAATGAAATTGCAAAAATGTGCTCTAGCCCAATGCATGGTGACATTTTTTAGATGGGCGATAAATGCTCCAAGTATTGTAAATTCGATATTTTAAAGCTGTGAAAAAGTCCGACAGATCTTGTACTTTTATGTATCGAGTATTTTTATTTTGTAATATTTGTTTAGCTACTGCGTGACATATGCTTGCTCTATTTGACGTCACTGAACTGTTAATTTGTAGTTTTGCTTATGCGTTATTGTTATTTGCTTTTATGTTTACATCTAACTGCTGCCGTTTGCAGCGTAGAAATATCGTCGATTTTGGTACCGCACACGTTAGCATATTATATAAGAGATACTTACATAATTAGGTCAAAAATAGCAAAAGTTTTATAGTAATTTTAATAATCATTGGCCTTTTGAAAAAGTTCATATACTTACATAGTGTGCAGGGGCTTGCTTTATATGTATATAGATTTTTCGAGATTTTAATTGGCATTATTTGACTTTTAATTGGCACAACTGAAAAGGGTCACGAGCTGTCGTGTTTAGGACAATATAAAAATAAAATGAGATCGAAAAAGTATTATATATTTCTTTCACTTGCTGTGCTTCTGTTAAACAATGGATTCTGCGTAAAAAGTTGAAATCAGATAATATCCCGTAAGCTGGATCCAGAGAAGAGATTGCAGTGTGTCTGTAAAACTGATAATATGAAACTGAGGGCACCTAAGCGCATATGAAGTAGAAGTGCTAATTCTGGTTTATAAAAAATAAAAAAATGAAAGGACCCTCAGCAAACATACCATTCAGAGATGAAAATTAGATTGTCTATGCCATTGGCCAATTTTTATGGAAATCGGACAATGGCACAAACTTCTAAGATGTGATTGTAAAACTTTCATAACTCGCAAACTTCTGAAATATGATTGTAAAACTTTCATAACGCGTTTTAATCGTAGAACTCTCTTAATCGATATCGAAATTATTACTTCTTATCGAATTGCCAAAATTCGCTTAAATTAATTTCTTTTTCCAATAAAAATATCCAGAAGTATTTCTTATCCTGAATCTTATTGTTGTGTTTGCTTCTCATTTCAGGTTATACCTTTAGTTCAGTATTTATTAAACCGTGCATTAAAATTATTTACCAGCTTCTCAAAGAGTAGAAAAAAAAACCTAAGATGCTTTAATATATCCTTTATTATTTCAAGATCCTTTGTTATATCATAATAAGTTTTCAAACGAATTATTCTTTTGTATTATTCTCATACATACTTTTTTTTTGCATTATTCAATAAACGAAGGAATTAACGCAATAATTGCAATTATATTTTCACAAATTATGAGACTTAAACTTTTGGACTCAACTGGTCCTAAAACTTTTTTTAAGTAAAGATATTTCTATATTATATTACAAGTGAACTTGAAAATTAAGAGGCTGTAATTATATTTGAATTAAATTCAATCTATAAAATAAAGTATATTACTTTATACGGTAAGTTTTGATATTTCTTTTGAAGCATTCCAAATATTCCAAATTGATTAGTTCTGAAAGAAATCTGCCTTTCACCTAAAACCAAGTGGTAAAAATTGGATTATAAAAATACTACTATTTTTCAAATTCAATTATACATTGAGTTGTTTCTTTTTTATTTTTTACTTATTTTTATTTTACATAAAAAGAAGTATACCAACAAACAAATCTCCTGCGTGAAGTTAAATTCATAAAAAGGCTTTTATTTTGATACGCACACCGTTCTAATTACGCTTTAATCTTTTAGAGGAAACTGAACTCAGAATCCTTAACACCAAAATAATTCCGTTACTTTTGATTGCACGTTGATCTGTAATTATTTGTAACTACAACAAAATGTAACTTGTAACTACAGTAAAACGTAACTTGTACTGCAGCACAACGCCTGTGAAAAAATTTAGCTTTTCTTTTCAATGCAGTCAGAAGTTCAATATTCCATCGCTTGCCTTCAAAGGCCTGGAACGATTCGCAGTTTTGGGACTATTAAATTTATTTTTTAATGGTAAATGTTACATCTTTGAAATATTAGTAGCTCGTTTTTAAAAAACGCAGATTTTTCTAACTGACTCGCTACAAAGAAATATGTTTCTCTGCCATTACGCAAATGAAGGAAATGTTGATTCATTTTAGTTTAATCTTAAGAAATATTCTTCAAAATTATCTGTGCTTCGCACAATGAAGTTTCAAAATGTTCAAGTTAAGGCAGAACACAGATATTTTTATTCTACTCTTCTTCATTTGCCCTGCCCTCTATTAAAGTATATATGTTTAGAGTTTCTGTAAAAACATAAATGATGATTTATCATTAAAGTAAGGAAATAAAAAGTGATATTTACAGGTCTTTTTATAGAAATTCCCTCATTATATTTGCACATTTGAACTCAAGGATAAATAACTCAAGAAAATATAGAAAACTTCTTCATTTAAGTTTAATGATGTAATTAAATTCACATTAATTGTAATTTTTTTTCTTCATGAAAATTCAAGGAAACTTAAAATTTGCTTTGATTTTTAATTTCTTACTTAGCCCAAGCATTTAGGATACATGAATTCTTAAACTTTCTATTTTTAATTCAATTTTATCAAATGCTGTCTACAAGCATTTAGTCAAGTATCTTTAAAATATAAGATACAAAAGAAAAATAATCAAAACATTAACTTCAAAGTTGTTGCTAAAATATGTAGCACAAAATGGCTATAAAACATAAGTAGGAAAATATCAGAATTAAATATTAATGATCCGTAAACAAAGAGTCTCTCCAACATTTCGTGTATTATGCTTTTCTAGATAAACAATTCATTTTTTTCTATTCACAAAAACAAAAATATCTTATGTATTTTATTCCTGAAACCGTAAATAATTTCGAAGCCATAAAAACTCTACATGAGTTTTGCTCGTAGCAACAAAATAAAATATTTTTTCAAGCCATTCACTAAGAAATCATTTTATGTCGTATTAAAAATGTAGCAGCATAACTTTTCTGGAATTTCAATTTTATATTTCCCATGTCATATATAGTAACACGTATTATGGAGGATTCGAAGTATAATTTGTTCCGTGTGGTATGTGTTTCGTTTTATAGAAGTATGACTCTGCAAAAAATTTCAGTTAACCCTTTGAGACACAACCCTTTCCCAATACTGAAAAAAGGGCAGGCGTTGCCATCGCTCGACTTAACTACCAGCAAGACGGCGGACGAAACGTTCATCGCGTGCCACAGATCTAGAGACCCTTTTTTGACGCAGCTGGCTGTGCCGGGCAGAGCCAGCTGCGTCAAAAAAGGGTCTGTAGATCTGTGGCACGCGATGAACGTTTAGATCGTCCGCCGTCTTGCTGGTAGTTAAGTCGAGCGATGGCAACGGCTGTCCTTTTTTTCAGCATTGGGCAATCTATCCAGCTATTCTCGCATTCTTCTATTTTTCAGCAGATGTCAGTGCTGTTAAAAATAATCGTGACCATTTTTTTACGGAAAATGACGTGCTAAAAAGTAAAGGATTCTCGTGGAGCTATGTCATCCGCAACTATTTTTATAGAAATCAAATCTATTCTTCGTGACTGGCAACAGTCAAAATGTCTGAGTTTGAGGTTCCCAGAGCGGGAACACTGCGCGTTAAAGGATTAACTATATTTTTCATGTTACTGATTTTCTATAGGATTAAAGCCCAATGCTTCATTTAAAATTAATCTTTAAGCACTGCAAAACTTCTTGATCTAACACTGCTAATCTATTCTTCAATGGAAAAATCGATTCTTGAATCTATAATGAATGGCTATAAAGCATGCCAACAGCAACAGTCCCAAGATAATTAATATCAGATTTAAAGGAGTCATTTTACGAATAAATCTTTAAATATAGGTTTTCAAATGAGTAACATGAACACATTTTTCGGTAGAGTAAGGTGAGACTGATTGTAGGAAAAGAGCTGACAGTGTTTTTCCTCACTGGTTAGCCATTGGATATTTTTTTAACTAATGAACCTAGAGCTATTTTTGTTTTCAGAGATTACCTCTAACTTTTTTTATTCGTTCCTCGGTATTTAAAGGATTTTTTAGTTTAGATCCTTTTATATTACTTTTCCTTTTTTTTCGAAAAATTAAAATATGAGCAATTAGGTTTCTTTCATTAATTGGCTTAAATTCCCCGTATCGAGCTTCCAAAAAGTTTATTAAGCTGTTAGAAGGCAATGCAACGTTCCTTGATTCAAACTTTACTTAAACTTGGGAAGCTGTACAATCAATATAACAGCAAACTTATACATTGATTAATGAAGATTTACTACAAAGTAAGTTGGTTTTCTGTGCTATCTGTCTGTTTATTCAGCGGTGCGTTTATTGTACTTCCTTTTTGGCATCAAACCACATTTCATTTGTCCACAGACAAGTATTAACTTTAAAATGCTCCTGAAATAGAAGTAACTTAATCATGCTTTGTCAACTAAGTAGTGTGATTCTTTACTTTTCCGTCATGAAATTACACTTTTCTTGTATCTACAGAACTAGAACAGGTGTAACTTAATAGTTTCAGAAATATAGTGTGTTCTAAAAGTTCCCGCTCTCAGACTTAACGATTTCATTTCCTGACATTTTTTTTAAATATTAAATCGTATCGTCGCTTATAATTCCATCAATTCTTTAATTTTTGCTGTTTGGTTCTTTTCGCTGATATTTTTTAAAAACGTCGGCGTTTTTAAAAACGGATTTTTAAAATTCTTTAATTTTTGCTGTTTGGTTCGTATTTTCGCTTATAATTCCATCAATTCTTTAATTTTTGCTGTTTGGTTCTTTTCGCTGATATTTTTTAAAAACGTCGGCGTTTTTAAAAACGGATTTTTAAAAAATCCTGACATTTTTTTAAAAATATTAAATCGTATCGTCGCTTATAATTCCATCAACTGTTTAATTTTTGCTATTTGGTTCTTTTCGCTCTCAAACTGTGCTAGAATCAAGTTCTATGTCATTTTGTTCTTTATAGTAAAAAAAATTTGTTACGCAATCAGAGAGTTGCGCTCCATGATGTAACATGGGATCCAAAGATATTTAGCTCAATAAATATCCAAATGATATTCACATGTCGTCCGTACGGAAACTTTTAAGACACTCTGATTACCTTCATCATACTTGACATCAAATACGCAATCCTTTGAGTAACCATTTTTCTCCGGAAATAGACGAGCTGGCTCTGGTTCTTGCAGATAATTCACCATTTCAGATAATCTGAAATTAAGGTACAAAAATCAAATATTTTTTCCTGGACATTGTTTTTCATAATTATCATCCAGTTTTTTGTTTGTTTAGTTCTATATTTTGATAAGGGGATCGGAAAATAATGCCGTTTTTTTATACGTCAATATTTCGCCTAGCTTAAACGACTGAAGTTAATAATAGGAAATGTAGCATGGACATGAGTTTTTTTTTTTAACGTAGGTGTCAGCATTTTCGAAATTCGTAGTTTATGAGGGGGTAGGGCACCAAAACATTATTTTAACATATCCCGCGTGATCTTCACTTGAAAAAAAAAAGGTTCCTTAAAACTCTTGCTGTAAAATACAACAATGAGGAATACTGAAATATCAAATTCCGTACATTTTTAATATCGTCCTCTAAGGAGGGTAGACGGCGCCCCCCCCCAGCTCTTTTTTCGCACATCATTCTTAGAAGAGAAATATATATATTTATATATGTCATACAAGTGATCATTTAATTAAAAACATCTTTCACTTTGGGGGCATCTGGATTATAAATTGTAATTTCAAAACATGGTGCAATACTTGTTGCCTAGGAGGGTCGAACCTGTCAATCATAAAGGTGTCTCGCCAGCAGGCGCCTCCCATGTCTGCTAATTTAACAAATGAGGATTTTGTTATGGTTTTGTAGACCAACTAGATGATGGACAGACAGAGCTGCCGCCTAGTGGACACTCTGTGAACTTAACTAACAAAACCAGGAGACATTTACCGCAGAGCAGCTCTTCCTGACTTCGAGATACTTTCAAACTCCTCTGTACGTAACTTGTAAATATGCCTTAATAAAATATTCCAGATGGACGTTGCCGTTTGTGCTGTTCCTAATCCACTCACGCACGACAAAAAGTCGGCAGGATTATCTTGTGGGAAAAATATTTGAATAATTTTCAAGTTAACATGAAAGTGTTGATAATCAAATCTCCCAAAAGGAAATAAATCTTCAGTAACGTGCGTGAGTAGGTCAAAGTGACGGAGCCAGCTTGTTAGTAGTACCGGCGAACGAACGGAACGAACGAAAGTGTTTATTTTCCCCTGCGCTCGATCTATAAGAATTTTATCAGTTGCAGAAAGCAGATGTCCATAAATATAAAAACTGTGCAGCAAGAAAAAGAAAAAACAAAAATGACTGAATCAGAAATAGACATACCGAAGTTTGATCCAGATGAAGTACCAATAGCACCGTGGATTAAATTATTAACGCAAATTTGTGCTGATAAGAAATTAGATGACGAATGGAAGAAAAAAAAATATTTATAAGTATTTAAAAGGAAGAGCACTACAGTTGTATCTAACAAACTGTTTAGAAAATGAAAATTTTGAGGAAACTAAGAATTTCCTCCTCCTAAATTTTGAAGTACCAGAGGAGAGGAATTTGGAAACTTTTTTTTTGCAGTAAATCTCACTCTTGCGTGAATTTAAAGGATTATTACACTAAGAAAATAAATTTAGGAAGAAGATTGAAATTCACAGAAGACAATATCGTAGAAGCACTGAATTCCGGCCTCCCGGATCGGGAGAAAAAACTGATGATGATTGCCAGATGCGAAACGGTTTCCCAGTGGATTACTCTCATTAATCAGATCCATACGAAGACCGATGAGGAAAATACGAGTGCAGTCCGACCGAAAGTCCGAAACCCGCCTCGCTTCATAACGCCACGATGGGCGCAGACATCCGAGCCTAGGAACTGGAGTCCGCGCTTCCAGCAACCGCGAAGGCAGCTACCGACCGCCCAGCCGCCGCGGTACAACGGACCTTCCCGATGGCAGATGCCGTTCTGGCAAACGCCCCATCAGAGCCGACCCCAACCATATACCCAGGAGCAGCAACCGAGATGGCAGCAAAACAGAGGGAAAAACGACCAACACAATCAAAATAGTTATGAGAGAGTTCACAATTCCGAACATTATTTGTGTGGGAACTGTAAAGAAAAGAACTTCTGACAACTACCGAAAACCTTACTACGGGTAAACCTGGAATTTGAGACAACAACTGAAAATCAAAAAACTATACCGGAAATTTTAGATACTGGTTCAACAATTAATATTATACCACAAAAATTTATAAATCATTTCAATTATGTAGAAATTAAAAATCAAGCTGGGATAATTAACCAAACACAAGGTAAGGTAGCAATTCATAAGGTAATACAGGTAAGAACTAAATTAGATAAAATTGTAGAAAATTTAATATTTTATGTTATAAATACAAATTTAAATTATTGCTTATTATCACTAGAATCCATAAGTCAATTTAATCTGGAAATTAATTTTAAAACTTTTGAAATTTTTCAAAATAATGAAATTGTGAATGACAATCATGATATTTCTCATCATTTAACTTTGCATGTTGTTGATGACTGTGAAAAATGTAAAAAGTACAAAAACTCTCAAAATTTAAATTGTGTTGATCTGCAAATAGATAATGTGTTTAAAAATACTTGTAATAATGTTAGTAATGGTGAAAATAATAATTTGAATAGTGTTACAAATCAGGATGTAAATGATAAATTATTTCAAGAGTTACCAAATAATCATGTTGACAGAAATTTTGAAATTAATAAGTTGGAATGTGCTTCTAAAGATGATATCACTAGGTTGTTTCGTTAATTACCAAAAAATGATGTCGTTGAATTAGAAAATATTGATAATGGATGTGTAAATTTTACTGTTGATGAAAATAATGCAGAACTAGATAATCTATTGACCCAATATAAAAACATTTTTTCTAGGGATAAGTATGATGTGGGAGAGATAGGGTTAGGACCCCAGAGGATTTATTTGACCTCTGATATACCGATATCTCAACGTCCATATCGTGCTTCCCCAAAAGAAAATGCCGAGATTAAAAAACAAATTGATGAACTTTTAAAAGCGGGATTGATAAAACCTTCTTATAGTCCTTACGCAGCACCAGTAACACTAGCATTCAAAAGAAATGAGGGAACGAAAAGCAGATTATGTATAGATTTTAGAAAATTAAATTTAATTGCAAAAACAGATAGTGAGCCAATTCCTAGAATTGATGATATTTTGGACCAACTTACCCATGCCAAATTTTTTTCAACACTTAACTTCAGGTTACTGGCATATCAAAATTCATGAAGATGTCACAGAAAAGTTAGCATTTACTACAAACCATGGCGTTTACGAATTTTTAAGGATACCCTTTGGGTTTAAGTCTGCTCCTAGTATTTTTCAAAGGTGTATCAGACAGATATTACATAAACATAAAGTAACATATGCTCTAAATTATTTTGATGATATTGTCGTGTTTTCCAATACAATTGAAGAACATCTTTCTCATTTAAGTATTATGTTTTCCATTTGCGAAAAAGAAAATATTAAATTAAAATTAAGTAAATGTCAATTCGCGAAAACAACTATAAATTTTCTTGGATATGAAATAAAAAACGGTACGTATTCTCCCAATAATCCTAACATTGAAGTTATAAAGAAATTAATGCCTCCTAAAAATGTTAAAGAACTTCAACGGTTTCTCGGAACTATTAATGTTTATCATAAATTTATACCTGACTATGCTAAGATAAGAGCACCCTTAAATAAATTGTTATGTAAAGATACTCCTTGGAACTGGACTGATGAATGCCAAAACTCGTACGAAAAATTAAAAAACAGTTTAATATCCAAACCAATACTTTCTCTGTTCAATCCTAATTATAAATGTCACTTATTTGTAGATGCTTCAAAATTAAATATTGCAGCTGTTCTGAAACAAGAACACCCTGATGGATCACTACACCCTATAGCCTTTCATTCTAGACAACTAAAACCGTACGAACAAAACTATGCCATAACAGAACTTGAATGTTTAGCGATAATTGATGCGTTAGATAAATTCCACTGTTATCTTCATGGTAGTCATTTCGTTGTTCACACAGATCACGCTGCTCTAGTATGGTTGAAAAAAGTAAAACATCTTACAGGTCGTTTATTTAGATGGTCTTTAAAATTATCAATGTATGATTATGATATAAAGTATTTAAAGGGATCTACTAATATCGAAGCAGACATGCTTTCTAGGAATCCTATTTCTCATCATGTTTACCATAAAGTTCACTTATTAACGTTAAATGAAATTAAAACGAAACAGGAAGAAGAACAAATAGCTGATAAATCTTACTCTAAAATTAATGGTGTATGGACTGTAAAGAAAAAAGGTATACCAAAAATTGTTGTTCCTCAGTCACTTAAATTACCAATATTAGAAAAAGCACACACTCAGTTTGGCCATCCCGGCATACAAAATATGCTTAGTTTAATTTCCCCACACTACTATTGGAAAAATGTAATTACTGATGTTTCGAATTTTGTTAAGCACTGCGAAATATGTCAATTAAATAAAAAATCGAATAAAAAACAATTTGGTCTTTTAGAGGCATTACCTCCGGTTAGAGAACCTTTCGAAATTTTGTCAATAGATACAGTTGGAGGACTGAACTACTATAATTCAACCAAAAAATATTTACACGTAATAATAGATCACGCAACTCGTTACATTTGGACTTTCCCTTCTAAAAGTGTCACCACGGAAACTTGCACAAACTGCCTGAAACAAATTTTTCAAATCCAAGTACCTAAAAAATTACTGATAAAATACCCTGGACAAAATTATTAGAAGAAGTAACACAACAATACAATAACACACCTCACTCTGTTACTAAATTTACACCAACTTACTTAATGTTCGGCATACCTCCATGTGAACCTCCATTAAACGTAGACAATGCAGAATTGTATCCTCCGCTTGAGAAAGCAAGAGAATTAGCAGAAAAAAGATCTATTGAACATCATAAGAAAAATAAAATTCGCTATGACACTAGATTTGTAGATCACGAGTTTAACGTTAATGATTAAGTTATGCTATCAGAATTTCAATATCCTAATTCCAGAAAACTTAATTCTCCTTATTCAGGTCCATATACTATATTAAGAAAACTGTCCAAGGTTAATTATGAAATTGACAAACCTAACCAAATTAATAAAAGAAATTCCGACATTGTCCATATAAGTAGACTAAGGAAGTATTACCCTCCGGAAGAGTTCAAATTAAGTGAAGAAAATGATAACTAAACATTTTGCACTTTTCACTACACACACATTATAATAGCTGGATCAAAAATTAGTTTTTATTTTGTGAAACTATTATTAAGGAGTTAAAGGATAGGTATATTGTCGAAGAAATTGTATTCAAAGGTAAAGAGTGTTTATGAATGAAGTTTCGTAGATAAGATGATATGGCATTTTAAATTTTGGAATTATTTTTGTTATGGTTAATATAGTGATTGCTGGGAAGACAGTTGAAAAAATACAAATAAAATGTGATTTTAAGTAAATTTGATGTTAAAGGAACTTTTGCAAGAAATGTTGACTTAAGGAAAATTGATCATGAAGAAGTTGAAAAATCAAGATTATCTAAGTGAATATAATTATGTAGGCCTACTATTTGCTCATATTTCTGTTATTTCTATTTTAAATATTTGTGTGTATTGTAGAATTTTAATAGTGTTGTTTATCAAAATTATTGCAGTATTACAGGAGGAATAAGGATCTTAAAATATATTCAATTTCTTATAGCAATTTTCAGTAATTAAAGGCAGCATTGGCCTATGTGTCTGAATTGAGTGTTGAATGGACACAACACTTGAGTCAACACATATTTTTCCAAATTCACGAAAAGCATAAAATGCGATAATTCTTTTAAGTATATCTTTTGGGATCCATACAAAAAAAAATATTTTACTTTAAGTATTATTTCTTTGAAGATGTTGAAGAATATGATATGTCATACAAGCTTAAAAAGGGGGGATATATGTCATACAAGCGATCATTTAATTAAAAACATCTTTCACTTTGGGGGCATCTGGATTATAAATTGTAATTTCAAAACATGGTGCAATACTTCTTGCCTAGGAGGGTCGAACCTGTCAATCATAAAGGTGTATCGCCAGCAGGCGCCTCCCATGTCTGCTAATTTAACAAATGAGGATTTTGTTATGGTTTTGTAGACCAACTAGATGATGGACAGACAGAGCTGCCGCCTAGTGGACACTCTGTGAACTTAACTAAAAAAACCAGGAGACATTTACCGCAGAGCAGCTCTTCCTGACTTCCAGATACTTTCAAACTCCTCTGTACATAACTTGTAAATATGCCTTAATAAAATATTCCAGATGGACGTTGCCGTTTGTGCTGTTCCTAAACCACTCACGCACGACATATATATATATAATTCTGGTTTTAAAATGTAACAAGTATGAATCCTTTGTTCAAGCACAGCTTCTTTGTAACTAAAAACTTGTTGAAAATTTATTTATTTAAATTGAAGGTACGTCAATACAATACTTTTCTATCTGGTTAATGTATGAATGAACTTTTGCTCTTTATCGAAAAAAAGCCTGCACAACATTTACAGCAATTTTAAAAAGGCAAGCAAAAAAAGCTATCATGGATTTAGTTTCTAAGGACCGCGGTTAAAATAAATATTTTACTATCTTATTGCAGTTACTACATTCGTTTTCATCGTTTCAAAGACGCTGCGGCAACGATTGCCTTTCGTGACCTGACCATCGTTGACCACTGGCTTCAGTTATTCAATGCTCCAGTTATAAGTCAATGTGTTGGACATTTAAGGACCTATCTTGGAAGCAACGATGGTTACTGAAGGAAAATCATTGCTTTCGAGTCTTTGCAAAGATAGATCAAAGGTTAACCATTCTCTGAGCGTTAGTGTAAGCACTAGTAAAATCATGATGAAAAATGTCTTAGACCAATTCGTTCGTAATTATTGAACTTCCTTCTAATTTGAACTTTAGTTAAGATAACTTACTGCAGTTGGACAAATATGGCGTCTTTCAGTTCTTTGCGAAACCTTTGTTCTTTGGAGGTTGCTTCAACGTACGGTGTACCCCCATCTGTTGTTAGCAGCTGCACTATTTTCCTTTTGTATCGTATTCTCCGCAATTTCGGTGGTTCTTCTGGAATGAAAATCACGCATTTATTTATGCTATAGCAGGGTCTTTAGTTAATAATGTTCAAACTTGATTAATTCCGGATCTGGGAAACCTGAGATCACAATAGTTGCATTGTTTTTTGTAAATTAAACATAAAATTTACATTGGGGAAGGGGGGATAAATTAAAAAAAGAATTATCTTATTATGGTTAGACCTTTTCCTAAAACTATACATAATCTTGTTAGTAGATTTTTTTTGCATTGGAGAATAAAATATTAATAATTCTTTAAGCAGTAAATTATCATCCTATATAATGACTTTAAAACACAAAATTATTTTGTATTAGAAAAATGGTGTGAAAATACTCGCACATTTTAATCGCATTTTTTAATGGAAGAGTATTTATTTTTAAAGGAAAGGTTACTTTTTATGCAAAAAGAAATCTTTTATATGAATTACATAAGTAAGTTAAACTAGCTAGAGCATAGAACTTTCATTTTGAAATCATTTTGTTGAGATTTTTTATCTTGCGCTCAAAATTAATTTAAAAATTGCTTTTTGTAATAGAATTTTCTTCTTAAAATTGCCTGATTTTGTATTCAGGTAGAGTTTAAAAGATATTATCGCAATTAATCTCGCTGCACTTTTTCATAGAACTTATTAAGTGAGACAAACTGCTCATTAGGTCTCTAAATTTCGCTCATTGTACCACTTTACTATTCAAATTGTTAAGTTTGAAACTTTTACGTACTGTTCGTTCTACTTTCAGAAGACGAATGAGCTTCTATAGTAGGTACGATTCAAACAAGTGTTGTTGTTCAAGTCGTAAAAAGTACAATATTTGACTAATGAGGCTTTTTTTGACTCATTAGTCAAATAAGTATATATACAAAACTGACTATTGAAATATACAAAACTGACATTAGGATCACATGTGAAGTGAGAATAATAAACATGGTATTTATCTGCTATAATTTGTTTTTTTCCAGTTTTGTTTTTATTTGAATTTATCTGTGAGGAAGCACTACTTATATCTATTAAAATTACATTAGCTTTAGCATAAGAATTAGATTATTCTATTAAAATTGCATAAGCTTGTGAACTGCGATTTTACATAGTGTACAAAATATGCATTTTTTTCAATAGCAGTGTCATTAGTCAAATATTGTGTACTTTTCCCCAGTTGTACAACAACGTTTGTTATAATCGTACGTACTCGGAAAGCTCTTCTGAAATAAGGCGATATATTTCTATTTCCATTTATGCACTGTCCCTACACTATTCGTTAGAACTTTGAACTCTAATTTCTTCATAAATATCGCTCGTACCACTGGAACTTTTGTGCTTGCAATATTATCTGTATGGGCAAGATTTCCCTAAATATGAATGCAAGGATCTGGGCGCTGCACACAAATTTAGATTATGTATTTTTTCCTTTTTTTTCGATTCATACTTTTAATATCTTAACTCTGCATCTAATTTGAACATTTATGTAACTGGAAGTATGCATCTAGAATTAACGGTTTCGAAAATAAAGGTCGATGAACTTATACATGAACACGCCAATTAGTAAATCCCTATCACCATCGGAAAAAGCATTGTTACACTTGCACTAAAATAGCTATACGTTTGATTCCGTTTAAAATGAAAGTCCATTTATTTAGCAAATTATACTGACAAAATTTTAATATTTATTCATAAATAATATACAAGTGCTCACTAAATTTCAAAATAAGCTGCCTGTAGGCAGAAATGCGCTTGCTCGTGGCAGAGTTGAAATTTTCTTCTGGTTACAACGCATGAAAGCAAGTAAAAAATTCGGAGAAACAGATTCCACTAAAACTCAAAATAACCGAGCTCATATCAAGCCTTATTAATTGGTGCTAACAGTGCTCTTCAAGTGATCCATTGTCTTTACTGGTCACTGATGAAGAGACAGATTGAACGAAACTTGTCCGGCGATACATGATAAAGGAGGAGCTTATTAAGCATACAGCCTGCATACTTTCAACAGTATTTTTAATGTCTCACTACAAATGCATTCCATTGCTCATACTTAAAAATAATAATACTTACTGTGATTGTATGTGATGTTGCCCTTCTGCACATTCAAGCGAGGAAGCACAAAAAGGTCAAAATGAAAAACACCTCCGATAATGAAGTATTCATCTGGATCTACAATCCGCATTTCAGGTTCCTCCAGAGGATCTGGAAAATTCGTTTTAGTTTTAGAAATATCTGGTAAACCCTTAATTATTCAACCCACACTGATATGACATCGCCAATAACTGAACACACAATGCCAGTAGTATGCACAAAACACCAAGTTCCTATCGTATAATTTTCTTTGCAATCCTGTTGTAATACCCATAATCCTACCTAGGCCATGATGCGAAACTTTTAATCTATGACTTTGATATGGTATGATGTGCAATGTTGTTTTTAGAGTGTCCTATTGAGAAGGATTTTACACACATTCAGATTTTATTAAAAAAATCATTTTAAAGATTCTTCAAGGAGATCGTTATTAAATGCGTTCTCCAAAGTATTGTTTCTAAATCTTAATTTCCTGTATTTAGTGAAGAATGAAATATGAACAGTGCGGGAAAAAAAACACGAGAATGCTTCGCAGTTGCAATGAAGTAAATGGCCTTATTTATATGCATCACCTGAAGATTGTAAGATTGAGGGGTTTGCTTTAAAAACGAGGTAGCTCCAACTATTCAAGTTTGCGGAAAACTTTAAAAAAAGTTTGGGGATTCAGCAGAAACTAATGAAGCTGGCAGTTGCTTCATTTAGAGTAATGCAAGAACTAACGATTGAAGCTACATCATTTTGGTGCCAAACGAAACAGATTTTTTTTTACTGCACAGGACAGCACATGTAACTCCTAACTCCCGTAGGATTAGCTACCTCCTATTAGCACTGAACCTTTCAATTTTTAAAAGCAAGTGTGCCTCTATAAAGAGACATTTTCCTCGTGATTATTGAAGTCAATGATTATTATAATGTAATTTTGTAACTATTACTTTTTATAAATCCATTTTTTCAAAATATTTTAATGTGTTTTGTAAAGCGATAGCTTTAGAAAAATTTCGTTGGGACAGCTTATGCTGAAGGAATCCTTATATTTTTAATTTCGATTTCGTGTTGATTGAAACATCAAAGTAAACACAGTTTATTTATTTTTTTGGTGTAGCAGAACCTACAATGTAGTCTATATCGATAAAATGAGCACTTATCAGATAAAGCTGAGGTGTATTTAAAATATTTTGAGAAATCATTTAATGAAACTGCAGATTTCAAAATGTAAGTTAATTACTATATGATTTTAATGATAAAATTTTGTTTAAAAGAAACTCAATTTGTCTGTCCCATTGAGGAATGGTGTTTTTTCTGTGAGGGATACTTATAAAGATGTCGCTGTTTTGGGGCGAAAAAAACTATCAAAAGTTCTAAAATAGTAAATACCAAAAATTTCAGTTATATTTTTTTTTAAAAACTGGCTTAGAGATACGTTTACCTATGCAATAGCTGTAACAGTCATATCCAAATTTAGAATGCGAACAACCCTTCCATTCTCTAAGCTGCACTTCTCTAATACACACACACACATGGATTACATCTTCTGTTATTTATATATGAAATGCATTAAAATAATGAGGTTGTGTGAATAATGACGATGAGACTGTCGGCTTTTAAGCAAAGCCCGTTTGTTCCATCAGCACATCAACAGTATGGCTATCGTAAACAGTATAGCAGTCGTGTACAGATCGGAATACCTGAGTAACGGGAGAATCACGGCATTATAGGCATCATTCCAACTGTGATGCCCATAAAAATATTTATCCAGGCTCTGCACTAACTTTTTGTTCTCAGGTCATGTGACCGTCAACATTCCAGAAGTTTCTAAAGCTCTGCTACTGGACGTTAAATACAAATCAAAACGATGTTGCCATATTCTGATTTGCAATAAAAATGTGGCGTGACACGGGAGGTGTGAGTAGGAGTTTTGTTTATTCCTTGTTTACTTTTGTTACCTTAGTAAAGGCACGGATTTTTTATGAAACATCACGGAATTCAGAATTAATTTATTAAAAGTATGCATTTTTAAATTATTACGAGGAAAAATTCAAATGTATAGGAAGTAGCTAAATATTTAGAATACAGATGAAGAACATAAGATTTTAATGCACAGATTTTACTGTTTGTAATTTCATTATTTATGTAAAATATCTATACGAACCCAATTTTTTAGAATCGGGAGCTATAAACTTTGACGTAATTGGTCCTTTTGCATCTGGCATTTCTTCTTGAACCATTGTTTCCTCTTCTTTTGAAATAGTATTGTTATCCTAAAAATATGTATTAATAAGAGTTTTTTCAACCCATGTTCATTAAATGTCTGAAAACAATTATAGGCATTAATCAAAATGGAAAAATGAATTACTTTTTAAAAATATTTATAATTATTAATTTATAAAAATGCCCATTAAAGATCCAAGCCCAGTCTGACACTGACCATAGTTGTATAACATTGTTATTAACACATGAAATTGCATAAACTTGAATGTCGTACTGTTCAAAAAATAATTTTGTTGCTGGGAGTTTCTTTTGGTGCGAACATTTTACATAATTTTAGCATTTTCATTTTAGATTATATTTTTGTTTACCAATATTACGCTTAGATTGCACTTAAAAATCTGCACTATGACGTATTATCAGTACGTATAAGTTAAAAAATTTCTATTTTTCTTTACAGAAGAATACTTTTCTTCAAAATACTGAAATAATTGAACTACTAGATTATGGATTGCACGTTTACATTTCGTCTAGTGAAAATTAATAGAGTAAAGCTGAATATCCGATTAACATAAACGCCATATAATGTGTACCTACCAAAAGTACTGGTAAAGAATAGAACTTACAAGCATGAAACGACAGAGAAACCGAGGTTTTTTATAGTAAAGTTTCTCTAAAGGTTTCGCGAAAATCTTTTCGTATTCTCAGAAATATTTTTATCTAGGGTTGAAGTATGAGCTGTTTTAGATATTTCAAAGTTTACTTGAGTATATCTATTATTTTTGTTGCAACGTGTACGGTTAATACGTACATTAGGGAGTACTTCCTTCATTTTAAAGGCAAGTAACTCTCAGTTAGTAATTACATGACTACGTTTGTAATCGGATCAGTGGTGGCTCTAAATTTGTTTTGTGCTGTTTTTAAACTATTTCCTACAGGATGAAAATGTTCTTATATTCTTTATTGAACAACTAGGTTGAAATTGAGAGAGTAAGTGTGTTAGTATGAGTTAATGGCCACTATTTAAAAAATTATATTCAATATTAAGTAATATATTCAGCGATAAAACAATTATACATAGATTATTAGGATGGGCATTTCATATCTTTTAAATGATAAAATGCACGTAGAAAAATTATAAGGAATAAATAAATTACTTTTATATCTTATTATATAAATTATATAGTCTTATTTAACCTTCAGTGATAGAGTTTTGTGAAGATTTCATTATAAAATTTTAGACACTCATGTAACCAGTTCATGTATCTATCAGGCATGTTAGTCCATGTAATAGACATTTTATTGCCATTTAATATAAATGATCAAGCAATCCAGCAATTAAAGCAATCCAGCTTTTTCAAAAGGCTGGATTGCTTTAAAGGACGCTTTAAAGGAGCTTTAAATAAGTGAGGCCAGCTTTTTGAAAAGCTTCCAGATTTTTCAAAAGCTGACCTCTCTTATTTTGGAATTTATATTACAAGTTTGAAGTCTAAGCCCGAGAATTCTCGATGTCAGCATTAAACTCTCGGAGCTATAAAAATTTCTACTGTACACGTTTGGTATCTTTTCAAACACTATCATAATACTTTTGTAATGTAATATATATATTGGGTGATTTCTAATTATTTTTAGGGGTAGGACACATAATAAGGAATCAGAATCACACAGCAATGTGGGATCAAAAACGCGGTTTTCACACCCGGTAATAAACACTTTGGGAAAAGTATTGAAGTGTTCGTCTAATCTCTTGACCAAGTTTCATAAAAAATAGGCTCGTATCCAAAAATTTCATCCATGAAATAATATAGAATTTTTAAACTATGCTACTAATTTTAAACACCTGTTTCTGAGAAGAATACATTAGTTTCTGACGAACAATGGTCTAAAAGTACACTGTTACGTCAGTACTTTTTCCAAAGTGATTATTATTAGCTACATGAATTAGCTACACGACGTTGCCGACCCCACATTACTATGTGATTCTGTGTCCTTATTATGTGCCCTATCCCCCCTTAAAGTTTGTAAAAATAACTAGGAATCACCCTGTATATGCATACATATATATTGGACAGTACTTAAAACGAAATAATCTTACATTGCTCTGATTTCACAGGGCATATGTGACGCGCAGCCTCAGTGGGTAGCATAATCTATGTTTACTCGCTGTCATTATAAAAATCCTTTAAGAAATTACTGGAAGTATTTTTCTCACCAAACAGGATTTTATAATTAGTTTTGTTCACACAATGTTTGGATATGTCTCTTTGGTAACGGTAAAATTATTATGAGGAATAAAATGCGATACATCTGAAAATAGCTAAAAGAAGACGATACTAATTTTAATTTTAATACACTGAGTTTACTGATTGTAATTTCATTATGTATATATGTGTGTGTGAGGTTCTTTAAAGTATTTTAAAAGAATCATGAAAAATACATTAAAAAAAAAACAGTCCGCAGGGAGATGATCAGTCGACGTAGCTCACACCTGAAATTGTTAAACCTGAAGTTATGGCGGATTCCAACTAATTGGCCCTAAATTGTTGTTTAAATGCCTTAATAGTTATCATATACCTGAATAGCTGATGGCGCTTCCGCTTTTCCAATATCGTTTTCATCAACATAAAATGGTTCCTCATTCTCTGTTTCTGAAAAGAGGGAAAATAACACTTTTTCTATCAAAGTTCCAAATCACTCAGAAAAATCCCTTTCAAACCAATTTAGAGTTAAACTGAGTGTATTTTGATGTACGATATTTTGATTAATTAATAATTTTGATATGTCGGCTTCTTTCAGAATGATACGTTTAAGAATGTTTTTAATTAACTTCTTCCACTGAATCATTTTAAGTAAGATTTTTTTTTTCATTTTTAACTAAAACTACATAAAAATTTAATGCTAATTTTTTTGACTGGTGAACATATAAAAATCAGAAAATAAACAATTGAATGAAATAGTATTATTGTAGACAGTATTTACAGAGTGTATTGTGAATTGTCTTCTATAATTTTAAAACTTACAAGAGAGGAATTTTCTTAAGAATCATCCTTCTCGTCCCCTGTAGTAGAACATCAGTTACACAAATTAAACGTTAAAGTCTGGCTTGTGTCCACGGTAAATAGCTGGGGCGGACTAACTGTCCACGGACTAGCTGGGTATTGAACTTCAACCGTAAGGTACGACAACAACATAACATAGGACTAGCCTCCGAAACTTTGTCTGGTATAAATAAGCAAAATTATTATTATTATAAGAAAGTTATTACATAAGGCAGAAAAAGATGACGTGTTGTGTATCATTTGCCCCAAAACAACTGCTCATTTTATCCATTTTAGTTATTAAAAATACTGGAAAAAGTAAAAGTCTTAAAGACAATTATTCATAAATGTTTGTACAGAAAGTAGCAATGTACGTGTACAGCAGCAGATTCATTTATGCTTAATTAATGGAAAAATTCATTAGTATTTCATGCATACGTATACACAATAGGAATAATAAATACTATTTCTTCAGAGCGTAGCCACGGGGGGGGGGGGGGGGTTAGGGGGTCATAACCCCGCGTGAGGAATTTTTTGTCATACAAAATGTATATTCTTCACTCCCTTATCACACACATATGCATGCATATATGTGAGTTGCAGTAGTCGTAACCTCCCCCATGAAAAATTTCTGGCTACGCCCCTGTATTTCTTAATTATGTACTTAGTTTACTTGTTCACTTCTTTTCCACATACAAAATCTAGCTTTTTTCTTCTTCATTCATTTTATTTGCTTGTAAAAAAACAAAATATTACAAGGAATTTAATTCATTCTTATCGTATTACGAAACACTTCAGCATACGATTGTTCCATATCTAAATATCAGGTAAAAATGTGTTAGCATTACGCTTTTTTTTTCGAGTTTCATACCTGAGAATTGTATGGTAAACTCCTTTTATCAGTCTACTGGTGCACTTAGCAAACTAAACAAATCTTTGATATTTGTGTTTATAAAATTAATCTTAATTTGAGAAAAAGAATCAACGAAAGAAAGTTATTTATAATTTTCTTAAAGATTATTTCAGTAACTTACGATTTTTTGGCTCCGTTTCCTCATCCTTCGCCTGTATAAAAGAAATAAAGTATGTATTATTATACTATTATTTAAGATTTTCAACATAGATATTATTACAATATATTGGATAATTATACATATCATACACCTTATTTTTACTAAAAATTACAACTTTAATTTTCGTTCATGATGTACGTCTTCTGCATTACTAAAATTTTGAAAACCAGTCTCCAAAAATTTATTAATAATATAGATTTATTGAAAGGTGTGTATTTATATATCTACAAGATATTCCAAAACGTGGTAGCAGATTAATTTTTTATTTGCATAAGTCTTTTTATAATTAAATTACAAAATGCATAATTAAATTACAATTGCATAAGTCTTTTTATAATTAAATTACGAATACTTTGCCGATAAGTCAATGAATCTTATTTTAAATATTTAAAATAAGATTCATTGACTTATCGGCAAAGTATTCGTAATAAAATTATTTTTTACAGAAATCGATTTAAAAAATTTACATCTTGCAGTGTTTAAGCGAACATTGTAAAATGATTACATTTTCCTTAGCTTTTTTCCTGACTTTAGTCAAAATCTTAATCGGATTGCTTCAGAATCAGGTACATTTGGCGTATATAGAAAAACTGTGAGGTACAACTCATTATATAAACATAGTGGTGGATCAAATGAAAATAAAATATTAGCTATAGCTGTGCGTATTTTTGTGTAAGTGTGGCAAAAACATATTTGCTACCAAATGCACAGCAGGGACAACATAAGACCCCTCAATAAAGACTAAGGTGATGAAGTTTCAGTGAACAGTGTTAGAACACCTATCGTATCCCTCCGATTTTTTACCAAGTAATGTTTATGTCTTTATTTCCCTGAAAAAAATCATTAAAAAGTCAATGTTTTTACTTGGAGAACTAAGTCATGTTCAATCGGCTCGATACTGATTTCTGTCTCAGCCAAACAGCTTCTTCGAACAAGATATTTTTTCACTGTTTGATAAACCAATGAAACAAACACTTTTATAAGTTTGGTGATTACATTTAAAAATTGTTTGTTTGTGTAAGTTTGGTGGTTACATTTAACTATGCCATTTCATTCAATAGCCCATGTTCCGTTTGCATTTCATCCGCTCTTATGCATAAAGGCAATTCTTTTAATAACGAATATTTGTCGTTTTGTGCTGCTATTTATTCTGAGCTATTATGCTGGAACTTAACAGACAAACTTAAATTTTATCAAACGCAATTTTTAAATTAATCATACATTAAAAGATTCTAAATCTATCATTCTGGTCTTCTCAACTTTATAAATGTACGAATAATGTACGAATTAAAATCTTTAAAAACTAATTAAGCAAAATATTCTTGAAATTTCTAAGAAACATTCACGCTGAATTCAGTAGAATTATTTCAACCTCTAGTTGATACCTTAATCAAAAATTATGTACAAACACTTCTGGCGTTTCAAAATCTTTCATTTTCATGCTCAAACAGTAGCTTATTAACTTCATCATCTATATAAATCATAGGTCAGCTGTTTTTTAACAATTCTGCACTCAAATAATTCTAAATGTTTTGCATTGAACTTAGATTTACGAAGTGCAGTAAGGGTTGAAAGATAAAACCTCTTTCTTGGCCTTGATTTTCACAGCTTAGTGATGCATGATAAATTATTTGAGAGCTAATTTTTCTTCTATTTTCCGATAAGGAACTGTTGTGATGGTCAACTGGAGATAAAAGGGTTGTGAATACTGAAATTCAATACTCCGCTAGAGCAAGCTTTACTCCCGATTTTTAAGTGATTTTTTAAAGACAAATCAAAGACGATCCAGAAATCGACTTAAAAGATAACAATCATAATTATCATTGATTACTCATCCTGTATCAAATATATTTTGAGGGATAAAAGTTGTATAAAAGATTCACATTTTTAAATTCAAAAACTGAATTTTGTGAAAGACGACGAAAAAACCTTAACAAAAACTCTAGTAGTCTGCAAATATTATTTGTGTTAGAAAGACCTCGATTTCAAAAACATTTTCATTTTAATTTTTTAACTTCTAAGAAATCAATAAATATTTCTTTACATAAGTATTTTACGAAACATTTGAAATCAAAATTTGAATGAACACCAGTTCTTTAATACAAGTAATACGAAAGTAAAGATTCCTCTTAAAGCATTTCAATCTTTCTTATTGAAATGAGGAAAACTAAAATGCTTTTCACCAAAGATCCAGCAACAATGCTCCTTTGTAATGGCACAAAAGAAAATTGCTTGCATATTGGTAGTAGATAAGTTTGTCCTTGACAGCTGTCTCGACAAACTGGGCAATTTAATTTACTTCTGACGGCTTTAAATTAAAATGTCAGTGTGTTTGATTCAATTTCTTCACAGATTGTGACGTATAGTAGGAATATTGTCGGCAATGAATGGTGCATAAATCGCAATGTTATCCTAGCGAATTCTTATTATTGATAAAGTTTGGAGGTATAAATATCAAGAGATTCATGAATAGTACGCATTTTATGAAAATTAATTCTGCGGATATTGATATCGTATATAAGTAAATTGCATCATAAAATTTTGAAAAATATGAATTGATTTTAAGGTTAGTTTTTCTCGCCGGCATAAGTTTTAGTAAATAAGATCTTAAAACATGATTTTCTACTCTGTAAAAATTCTATTTCTACAATAGTGTAAAATTTCTACTTACTGGTCGATTTTTTACAGTTAATGAAAGACAACTGAAAAGAGTCGTTTAGAGCTATTTTTGTCTTCTGCGGGTAAAAAAATTGTTTGGACTTTCCACAGGAAAATTCCTTCCTATGTATCTGTTCAGTGAAAGAAAACCTAGAAATCCCTCATTAAGTATCTCATACAACGACCTTAACTGTGTCTATCACACTCTCTATCTCTCTACTTATTTCCTTAAAAACTCTTTTTACAATGCAATTAATTTGTATTGAGTCGACAACATCGCTGGCCATGTGTTAGCAATTTGTTTCAAAGATCAAAAGCATTTGGCAGTGTCAGCATTGGTTAAAGCGTAAGGAACTTAGCAAACACCATTTGAAAATTTACCGAAGGAAAACAATTTTTTCTTCTCTATTATATAGTACAATAATAGAAAGATGGAAACAAATTTTTAATAAGGAACCAAACAGAAGAAATAATGTGAGAAAATTTCTTTTAACAGATATAAAAATAAGTTCTGTAGTAGAGAAAAAATATAAAGATAAAACGCTTTTTTTATGTATAAATTAAAATAAATTAGACATATAAATAAATTTTTCCTTAGAGAAAATAAAACCCTTCTTTATATTTAAATTCAACTATGTTAAATTTATATAATATAGAACTGAATCTTATACTCTGTAATGCATTATAAACTATAGAGAAAAAAAAAAGTTTAGTCTGAATCAGAGTTCCTAAACTAAGAATTAAGAGATCCTCCTCAAAAAATGACGAAAAATGGAGAAAACATGTATTAGAAAGGTCATCATATACTTAATAAAATAATTATGGGTACTTCAAAAATAGAAAATAATCAGACTAAATATATTCCCAAATTTCTATAACATTAACACGTCCGTTTAGCGACTCTGATTCAGGCAAAACATTTTTCTTCCTTGACAGTTTATAATACACTTCAAAATTGAAGATTCAGTTTCGTACTACATAAATTTAACATCTTAAATTTTAATCTAAATATAAAAAGGGATTTCATATTTCAAAATTTCAAAATTTATTTATATATCTAATTTATGTTAATTTACACGCAAAAAAGATTTTATCTTTATATATTTTCTCTACTTCAATATTTGTTTATATATCTGGTTAAAAAGATTTTTTTTCATATTATTTCTTTTGTTTGGTTCCTTATCAAAGTTTTGTTTCTTTCTTTCTGTTTTTGCAACTGTACAGAAATTGTAAAGAAAGCAAAATAACTGTAGAAAATATACTAGTGGTTCTATCCAGCTTGTTGCTGGAGTGGTTGTGTACTTGGGGGATAAAATTATTTCTATTGAGAGTAATTTCAAAGCCTTAAACATAATCGGTAGTCTACTCTCAAATCTGATATTATAATATTGTACTGTTATAAGTAACGCATTCAACTGACTTAATTCATTATTGATCTCTATTTACAGATTTGGTCCCTGCAAACGCTCTAAAAGGTAATTCCTTTTCAATTAAATATAGTTACAAAAACATAGTTGCCTGATTTTTAAGGATTTTTTAAATATAAATTTTCACACCTATTTTTAAATATTAATTCCCTTTTTTTTAACAAACTTCACGCAGGGATACCAAATCTCATAAGACAAATCGAAATTACAATAAATAAATTAAATATAAGGGAAGAGTTTTTCCCAATGTTTTCTCACTCCATAACAGTTGTCTTACTTGCGGCACCTATACGCATACAGAAAAAAATATTATACTGACTCCCTAGCACGCAGGAGAGACGATAATTAGTTTTAACAATCCAAGATCTAAATATACAAATACAAAATATCTAAAATTCCAATGTCATCACATACAACATTGATTTACTGCTAGAATTTTACTTTAGAAATATCAAGATAATCTTCGATCACCAAAACAAACACAAGATAAAAACGATCATACATCAGGAAAATATCTAAGTCAATTTTTTAACAACATGCATTTTAGCCCTAAACGATTTAAGCATTTAGCCTTTTAAAATTATTAAAATTCTAAACGATATAGTACTATCAAATAACAATAAAGCCATGACATTTTTCTAAAGGCAATCATAATTCAAAACGACATTGCATTATATAGCAGCCAAAATTATCCAATTACAAATTTTGAAAAACTAGATTAAAGCTATAAATTATACTGAAATTTATTTTACTGATGCAAAGTTTAAAATACTCATGGTTAAACTTTTCTGGAATGCTCTTTATTTTTATTCAATGTGATTCAATGTTGAGGCTCTGAAAGTATTTTTGACTGCTAAGGGAGAAGAAAATAACTGAATGTTAGTAATATACAAATCTTATTTTATTTGTAAATTAAAATTTTTCTTTATTATTTCTACGAGCTGAAATTGACGTCTGATGAAATATAAATAAAAAGCTACACAATTCAGAATAATTCTTTCACTTTGTGTCTTCTCTAATTACCTTCACTACCACGTAAGGGAAAAAAATTCTATTTAAGCCAAGAAAGAGTTATTTCCTTCAATAAATCAATGCTAGACCTTAAATATAAATAAAATTTACGTCACAAATGCATTCTTAGCTTTTCAACATCTTCCAAGGACGCATACTTGCAGTGGTGAACATTTTCCTTATGTCTAGTGACATTTCAGTTTCAAATCAATATTTCTTCCGTGTTCTTGGCCATCACACTGAATTCGATGAATGATAGAAATCACGAGCTTTAATCCATTTTCCCTTTGTTATTGTTTTTCTTATCCACTTAGCTGAAAAATTTTTCTTTCCCCGTAGCATCGACTGCTTGTTGAAAAATGTTTTCCCCTTTAGAATCACACGAGACACTGATGCATCATTTTGTGTTTAATGCTGCAAGGAAAGTTAAAGAGTGTTCATGGAACATTAAGCAAAGCGCTAATATCTAAACTGCGAAATGTTAAAAGGAATTGCAGGGAGATCATTGCATGAATCAGTACAGTTAGTTTTCTTCTTTAAAATGACAAAAAAAAAAAAAAAAAAGATCGACCGGCGCTTTAAAATGTAACAATTAAAATAAGTCTGTCGATAAAGATTAAAATGTTTGTTTTTTACTTTTTATTTTACGTTAGTTATTAAAACAAATGGTCTTTGCTTATTTTATAAAGTCATATAACTGAAGTTTTTTGATACGCGAATTTTTAGCTGTGCATATTATTGTTATTGTCATCAATTTTGATTCCAGTTATTGATCATGTTAGATAATCAAATAAGAAATACATTTTGATGATGGAAAAAAAATGGGGGGAAAAAATCTTTACTCTGTAAAGTTGATACTGTGAAAATTTATAAATTCAACAGAGTGCGTACAACAAGTATGTAAAATACTTTTAAAAACTCACTTAATAATTAATATCAATTTTATTTTTCCTCACTAACAATCATTAAGTAATATCTGACACATACATTTTAATTTGATGCTTACTTGTAACTCTGGCTCAAGATCATTCGCTAGAATACGACTCAAAATTATGGGCATATGTTCATAAGTTCTCTCATTTTATCTCCCTGACCGTCTAATAGTTTCCATTTTGTTTTCCTCTCCCTCCTCTGTTTCTTCATTTACAAAGTGTTGCACATTGCAATATATTTTCCTCTCACTACTTGAGTTTCAAATCTAAATTATTCTTAATCTATAAACATTAATTATTTGAAACAGACGGAACAGCACAGTGCAATGAACTGCATGAAGTGAGAAAATACTGTTTTTGTTACGTTTGCACTGACCCGTTGATCATTCTCGCCAACATTATTTTTTTCCCTCGATCGGCTCGATTTAGAGACAACCGTAGAAAACTATTACAAAATTCACAGTTTCTATTTTAGTTAGCCCTATTTCTATTGTGGTTGCGAACAATACTTAGGAATATAAACTCTAATTTATAATAAACTAGCCGCAAATACCTAACTGTTCTTTATACTCAGTGGACTATTGACTAAATCTCTGGACTCACTTCAATCAGATCAAGTTCCTTTGTTTTAACAGTATTTGTCATTCAATTTATTTAGGTTAGGGTTGCTACACATTTTTGTGCCATCATAAAAGCCAATTCTGAAACAAAAAATAGCTAAAATGTGCTTTAGCACATTTTTTAGATGGACGATTAATGCGCCAAGTATTGTAAATTCGCTATCATAAAGCTGTGAAAAAGTCCGAAAAATCTTGTGTATCCATTATTATTTTGCAATCTAACTACTTTGCGACATATGGTTGCTCCATTTGACATCATTGAACTGCTAATTTGGATTTTCACACATGCGTTAGTGTTTCTACACTAATGCCTACATCTTAGCTGTTGCCGTTCAGCTGTTTGCATCTAGCTGCAGCCGTCTAGCTAGAAATACCGTCGATTTTGGTACTGCATGCGTTAGCGTATTATATAAGCAGATTAATACTCTTTTTTCTTAAGGTAGACCAGCTAATTAACTAAAATTTAAATTTTGAGTTATTTTTTAAGAATAAAGTACCTTATAAAATAAGAAATATATTCTTTAATGTGCATTACTCTGTTTAAAAAAATGAACCATAAGATTTACAAAGAAAGTGAGTGAATTTTTCAGTCATGAACATTTGAGAAGAAGAAAAACCTTCTATTCCGACTTACCTCTTCCAGGTCTTCCGTTTGTTCTGCAACGGTATCGTTTTCTTCTGTATTTAGAACATCTACCTCGGGATCACAAATTTCTTTAAAATCTAAAATATTACAGTATTCCATACAGTTCATATTCTTAAATTGTGAATAAAAACTAATGATATGTATTGTGAATGACCACCGATTTTGTTTTAAACATAGGTATCTGTTATCTTCTAGATGTGTGATCGGAAATGTTTTAGATTAAAGTGTAAGTTCTTTGAAGAAGGCAGCTTCACAAAGAAAAAAAAAGAAACAAAACATACAAGAAACTATTTGATCGTCGTTTTCAGAATACTAAGTTAGTTCATTTTTTCAGAAACTGTCGCTATAAATTTTCTCCTTTTACTTACTCAGCATTTAGAGAACAGCCGTTACGGAATCTCTGTCAAAAGCATCAGACTTCACGATATCAAGACGAATTTTCGGATCAACCTTCCAAATGAAAGTGTTCGTCGAAAATTTTATGTACATATCTTTTATATTTTCAGTTGTTTTTAATAGATTAATGAGTGAAAACAGTCTGTAGTACCTTTATAATTTTATGTTCTCCATCTATATGCATTCTCAAAAGAAATTAGAGTAAAAACTCCTTTAACGGACATTCTTTAAATACCCAGTCCTTTTAGATAGGCCTATAATGTATTTCATTCCTCTTTAGTGAACACTCTTGTTTAGTTGACAGGTTTTTAATATTTTAGTCTTAGAATTATTATTTTTTTTTTTTTTTAGCAATGAAAATTTTTCCCCAAGCAAGACTCATTACATAGAAGAAAGTATGCTGGATTCATGCAATACAAAATTTGCAGTCTTAAATTAATCTTCCAGGAATGTTGCCCAAATCCTAGCCGTATGCTATCTCTATCCCTATTGTTCACTGCACAGTTAATAGTGTTCTCATTAAAGACTATTGATAAGTGGCATAAAAGAAAAATTTGTAAAAATTCAAAACAAGTACTTTAATTGCCTTTTTAAATAAATGAAATTTTTCTTCGGAATCTTTTTTTTTTTTCTCTGATTCAGCTCAATTTTTTTTTCAGTCGCAGGAGTTTCTTTGGGAAGGTAAATGCTTTTATTTCATCAATTCAATGTATGTCAAATTTTCACCAAACAATATGCATACATAAAAAAGTATGCAACAAATTTTAAAATAAATGAGGTTTCTCTATTAATGATAGTACTCCTCGATAGCGGACACTTCTCTTTAACGGACATAAACTGTGGTCCAATTTGTGTCCGCTATCAAGAATTTTTAATGTAACTGTTTGCAAAAATGCTTTTCTTATAATAAATACGAAGTATGACTCGTCCATTACTTTCTTGTTTTCTCCATAACGCATTTTGAGGAGTGAATTCTTTGAGAAGCATGGTAAAAATGTCTATCTCCCTTTATTAAACAAGCGCGATAAAATTTGCATTGCATTTTTTTAAGAAATGAAATTGACTTTACAAAAGAAAAGAAACAAGCTTTAAAAAGTAGAGAGCGTTTTTTCTCTCTGAGAGGCAAGCAAATTCTTTCCATTTGGATTATTTTCACACTATCGTTTCAGCATGAAAAATACTAAATAACGAATTTTTAATCAAATCTGAAATGAAATGGTATTACGTTAAACTTGAAATTATATGCCAAACACAGCAATGTTGTCGTTATCTAGAGGCTGTCAGTGCTAACTATTTCTAGATTACACTCTAGAACATAAAAAAAAACGACGCACTAAGAAGTAATGCAAATTTGGACACAGACGGATACCGTACAGGTTTCAACGGAAAATACAAAATTAAGCTTGGTGGCCAATGAATGAACATCTGATGCTGCAATGCATCAACTTAACAAATGACAAAATACTGAAGAGAAATTTCGATTCCATGTCATAAATTCTCTGTAAGTTTCATTCCGTGTACTCAAGTAGACACTATACTCTGTCTCGCATATAGATTCACGAAAAATAAGAGCAGATGTCAGCATTTGAGAGAGGACGTGTATTGTGGCTCAAAGAAGCCGATTGGTCTAATCGGAGAATCACTCGACATTTGGGTCCCACCGCTAAACTCCGTTCAAATAAGAACACGGCAAGTGAAGCAGCATCTGACTTGGCCAGTGCTTGGGAGGGTCATCTCCCTCTCGGCTAGTCCGCTGTGGAACCGTGTACGTTAATGGGAGCTGGTGCACATAAAATCCGTCGTGGCTCCAATGTCCTCCAAGTTGTTAAACGATACCTCTGGGAGTGCCGATTTCAGGTGGTGGTTGGTCCCTCATCTGGAATCGGTTCAAAATTAGGGACCAACAAGTAGAAGTCCAACCCCTCGGGGGCACTGACACCCCTCTTTCCATGGATAGTGTCGTCTATCCGTGGACACGACAACAACAACAACTCGACATTTGGATATGGAACGATGCCGATGTTGGCAGGAATGGGTGAAACATGCCCGAACATAACGTCAAGTTGTAAGTGGTGGCCCTAGAGAGATGATACAGATTGATTCAGAGTGCTGAGATCGTCAGATTCGCCCTCAGCTGAACCCTAGATTCATTATTCATCGATCCTAAGTGCAATTTGTGCTTGAGTGACCGCAAGGGCCATATTAATAGACGGCTAAGAGAAAGAGGACGGAGCTCACGGGCCCCCTCCTCCAACTCTCATTGATCTCTGTACACCGACAAGATCATTTGCAGCGATGGAGCTAGGTTTTCAGTGGTGAAGACAGGGAACATTCGTCCTAGAATATAACTGACTGGAGTAAAATTTTCTTCAGTGATGAGTTCCTTTTCGAACTGAACCCATATAGCCAGTGAAAACGTGTTTAAAGGTCACGTCATCCCCGGTCAGCGGTGGGACACCAGCCTGACTGTCGCCCTCTATATAGCATACGGCCCGACAAACAGGAGTGATCGTCTGGGGTGCAATTTCATTTCATAGCAGATCCCTTTAATGTCGACGACCTAGAGGTACAAAGACGATATTCTACACCACTTTGTTTGCCCTTCATATCACGCCATTGTGGGCTTACCTTTCAGCAAGATCATGTCATAATTATTTAGGCAAAATAATGCACACGGCGAGAGTTAGTACTGCTTGTCTTCATGCTTTCTCAACAACATTGGCCAGCAAAGTTGCCAGATCTCTCGTCCATTGAGAGTATTTGCGAAATTGCAGGCAGGGCCATCCAACCAGCTCGGGATTTCGCCAATCTCACGCACCAGTTGGGCAGAATTTGGCACGATATACCGCAAGAGAACATCCATCAACTCTATTAATCAACTCCACGCGTTATAAAGACCATCTTGTGTAAAATCCAGAGGTTGACCAACACGTTATTGACGTGCTCACTTTGTGAATTTTTTCTTTTGAATAAATTATCCAGTTTTTCTCAAATTGCAATCATATTTTTGTGCATTATAATTTTGTTTTTGTCTTAGAGTGTATTATATAAAAGTATAAAATTCATTAGCATACCTTTTACAGCTTCAGTTTCTTCAGAAACAATTTTTTCAGGAGAAACATGGTCAAATAACGTGTGCAACAATCGAACGGCGCAATTTTCTTGAACTATATCCATTGGTAACTGAAAGCTGAAACCATGTATACTCATCCCTTGTTTTCTAGCTGCAATGTACAAGTTAGCCCACATGCACAAAGTTATAGAAGGGTCTTCCTCACTATCTTGTATTGCATATTCCATGTTTTGAGTTTTCGGATTCAAGTGTTTTTCAGCATCCTGTTAAACAATCATTCAACATTCAAAATTATTTATTAAGTTATTAAATAGTTCTATGTGCGTTTTTACTATATAGGGTCAGGTGGGGTAATTACGGCTACTTTATGCAAATTTCAACTGTGTGAATTTTAAACTGTTTCAACTAGAGGAAGATTATTGTGTTCATTAATTAGGAGAAAACTTTCAGCTTTAAGAACACCTAATAAAAATTTTGTTTCCTCAGAATTATTTTCTTAAAATTTAAAAGGGTGGTCGCAGTCATCCAAAAAATATCACAAAATGAAAAATTTGGGGTAAATATGACCACTTCATTTCTTTTGATATTTACGTTTACAACTTTTTGTTGAGGCAGTTGAAACAACTATTCTTATTTTTGTAGAGATTAAATTGCGGAAATAATTGAAACAAATTGAGTAATAATGTTATAATTTGTACTTGTTCAATTAAAATCGCATCATCATGCCAAAATGGCTTAAAAGTCACTCTTTTTATGAAAGAAAAATTTTGAATTTAAGATTTGTTGAAAAAATTGAAAGAAATTGTATTAACTTTTCCTGGCTTTTTAAGATCAAAATAAAGAAAAAAAGAATAAATTAGACTATTATTGGCTTATCGCTTGTTTTGATGATCATTTGATTATCAAAAAATAACTACATTTTTAAAGAAATATCCATGGTCAAAAAGAATTTTCTGCATATATCTGTGACTCATTTACTTTACATTGCAAACTCTTTTCTGGTATAACTTTAACGTCTATCAATGTACTTCTGGCTCTATTCACTTGTCATGACAATAAACTTTAAGCATTTGAAGATTTTAAAAGTAATCAAAAGAAAATTTCCTCTTTATAATTTATTATTTAGTTAAATATAACAAATAAATAAAATATTTTAATTTCTTTTTTTTACTTTAGGTTTTTTAAATGATGTAAGATAAGCATGTGCTTTTCCAGGTCATAATAACTTTTCTATTTAATTATTAACACCATGTCAAAAATTTCATGGTGTTAACATGGTGAAATTTAGCAAAATGTTAATTTTTTTCCAGTGACTGCTTTAGCATTCACGCAATATTGCTTAATTCTTCAACAAAAGTTTCCGTTAAAAATGATTTCTAGCCCTTTTGCTTAATCTTTTCATCACACAGTTTGGCTGTAATTTAACTTTCCCTATAATAATCGTTCTACAGCTGAAACGGGCGAGTAGATTGACCCCAAATTTAGTATGTGCACTGTGCACGAGATGCGCTCAGCGTGTTTCTTTGAAAGGTCTAGATCAAAAAATGTTCACTAGGTGGAGCTTTGCATTGTAAAATCATCTCAAAGGATCACTTAAATTAGTCAATAAATGCTCAAAAACTATTGAATAAATGTTGAAATTGTTCGTACATTTCGAATTGCCACTTCCATTGATAAAATTTCTGTTTTTCATGCTAAACGCTCCCTTAGTGGGCATTTCTTAAATTATTTTTTTTTGTAAATATCTTGAGGGCATCGAATGTACAGTCTATATCTCAAATTTAGTTACAATCCATTCACTTTTGTTAGCTATAGAACTCTTTTTACTGAGGAAGTTTAATTATAACTAACCTGTATATATATGTATATTAACGTAGTTAAAACTTTGAAAAAATCACGCATAGCAGTTACTTGTCGAGCTATGTCTTGACAAGTAACTTGTATGAGTGTTTTTTGTTTTTTGTCTGTTTTTTTTTTCAATTATTTTATCTTTTAAACACAATTTCTTTTGAGTATTTTTTGCCATCCTGTATATTATTTTGAATGCAAAAATTTTTGCAAAGCCACACATGTTAAGATTTATGGGGCTGGTTTTAGTAAAATAAGATTCGAAGGCAACGTCAGTAATTATGATGTACAAAAAATTTGTAATTTTTTTCGGCTACGTTCCTTGTTTTTGTTTTTCTGAATACGTCTAAAACCTCAACAAATTAAAAATACAAACCTTCAAAAGATTGAATGATAGATAATCCAATTTCTTTGATATAGTTTTGTGTATATTGCTGATACCCTGAAAATTACATGAAGATGTGTGAAAAATTAAAAATATTAAAACACTCTGTCTGTACACATAACTTTATAAATTAAGTTAGAATTTTGTTTCGAATAAAGTAACAGCATGAAATCACACTTCAAAATAAGGAGTATAAACTGTATAGAGATATTATTTTGCAGAGAATAATTTTACACATGTACACATACACGCATATACAGGGTGTCCCAAAAACTTGGTAACGGGCTTTAATTCTTTATCTGTTAGAGATAAGTGGGCAGTTTAAGAATGTTTTATGTCGAAAGTAAGACTTCGTTAAGAAAAAATTCCTTTCGTTAATATTTAAAAACACACATTTTTTAAATTTATATACGACTCCATTACAAAAATTCCCGGCTAGTAAAATGTGTCCCATGATTTGCAAATTTTCAATCTTTCATCATAAAGCGTGTCAGATATCTTTAAACAAAGATGATTGGGATCTATACATGAATTTGAATGTAAACGACCATTGAAAAGTGATTTAAGCCATCATATATTTATTTACATACCTCTGACAGTTTTTGAGATATAACTCTCAAATTTTGTACATCACCTCATTTATGTATCGGGAAATTTTAAGAACTCGGAATGTTTTCGTGCGGGGTCGCATATAAATTTAAAAAGGGTAACTTTTTGTAAATGAACGAAATAAATTATTTCTTAACACTCTTATTTACGATCTTATTTTCAACAAGTTTTCAATTTACAATGTCCACTTATCTCTTATAGATAAAGCCCGTTACCCCTTTTTTGGGACACCCTCTATTCATATATATATAATACATTATACATATGTAGTATATATATATATATATATATATATATATATATATATATATATATATATATATATATATATATATATACACTCATGTCCATAAATTAAGGATAATTCAGAATCACACAGAAATTGATCTCTAAAATAAAAATTTCACCTGTGGAATGATCACACACATCTTGAAGAAGAATATGCAAATTACAGGAAACCACCAGATGGCGTGGATGGTACGTCACAATGACGAGAGTGTAAGAAAGGGGTATATAAGGAATGGCGGCAAAGAAGTAAAATTGTTCACAAGCGCTATGAAAGCCTTTCAGTGCAAAAACCGCATAGTTATGGCACAAAGGAGGCATTTAGATGATGTTTTACGTGGCAGAATTATCGGACGACTGGAATGTGGACGTACCCAGCTGGAAGTATCCGAGGAACTTGGAATCGCCCAGAGTGTCATCTCCAGGCTTTGGCAACGATTCCAAGATGATGGTAATGTGAGTAGACGTTACAGCACAGGTCGCCCCCGAGTTACAACGCCGAATGAGGACCGCTATTTGGCAGTTACTGCCAAAAGAAACAGACGGAGTACAGCATCAGACCTGTCTCGTCAGCTCTCTTCAGCTACCGGTACGATAGTTTCAAGGCAGACCGTGTACAGACGCTTAGGGCACATTGGTCTATATGCTCATAGGCCTGTCAGATGTGTTCCACTTACCGCAACTCACTGTCGCATGCGATTAACCTGGAGTAGAGAGCATGCATTGTGAACACCGCAACAGTGGTCTTGTGTGATGTTTTCCGACGAGTCCAGGTTTAGTTTGGAGTCTGATTCTCGCCGGACATTCATCTGGAGAGCGCCAGGTACCCGTTACCACCAAGAGAACACCATTGAAAGACACCGTTACGGTGGTGCAGGATGGCTCGTTTGGGGAGGAATTATTCTTGGTTCCAGAACTGACCTGCATGTTCAGAGTGTAACGATGACAGGCCACATCTATCGGGATGTCATTCTGGAACAACATGTACGTTTGTTTCGGGGCGCCATGGGTGCTGAATTTGTGTTTATGGATGACAACGCCCGTCCTCACCGTGCAAACATTGTAGACGAATGCCTTCAATCGGAGGATATCACCCGTATGCATTGACTTGAATCCAATAGAGCATGTGTGGGATATGCTTGGCCGACGAATTGCAGCCCGTCAACCCCCTCCCACCTGTCTACCGGAACTTCGGAGTGCATTGCTTGATGAGTGGTGTAATATTCCCCAAGATCAGATTGATCATTTGATACTCAGCATGCCTAGGCGTTGTCAGGCCTGTATTGCATCGTCCGGGAGACATACTCCGTATTAACCATCCTACTAACCATGTTATACTGTTTTTTGTAAATAGGTTCTTTTTTGAAATTTGGTCAAGGGAGTAAAACTTGCAATTTTTATTAATTATGTCAAACATATAGCATCTTTTTTGCTCTTTACTTTTTGTTTAATAAATAGACTTTACAAATAAGTTAAATTTGTTTTGCTTCTTTCTCTTTCTTTACCTGAACTTCATTATCCTTAATTTATGGACATGAGTGTACATAGAGAGAGAGAGAGAGAGAGAGAGAGAGAGAGAAGAAACAAAAGTACAAAGATACGAATACATTATTCTTGTAATAAGAATAAAAATTAAAAAAATCCAAAAAAAGGTGTTGAAAATTCGTTATTCTTATTCATAATTTTAAAAAGAATTCCGAATCAAAAGTAGAAGATCATAATATTTTAATCCCTAAATCCCCAAAACATTCAAATTTCCTTTATTCACGAGCACTAAAAATCTTTTTAAAATGTCTTTTCATTTCTGAGCAGTTAATTTAAGAACCTAGATCAATAAATCTAAAGCTCCAAACATTTAATTCTGAACTAATATCGGAGAGATGAGTTTTATCTTTGATTCCTTTTTTCCTTAAACGAAGTCCTGTAATACGAAACTTCAATTTTTCTGTTGATTAAACAAGTTAATGACTTCAATTAATGACTCATTAGTTATCTTTCACCCAGGTTTCCATGGCGCTTTCAAATTATAGATATCCACTCAAAAAATAAACAAATAATATAAATAAATGGGACATTTTCAAATTAAATCTTCAAGAGAATTAATAAGCTTAGTATGTCTAGCTAAATTCTATTTTTACAGAAAATTTCTTTTATTTGTTTTCTTAAACAAAAGTTACAGCTTTGTTTGTTAGAAATTGCTTGATATTTAACCGTTAAAAAAGTCTCACCATTCGTTAGTGACTTAATTAACAGCCATCGTACACTTTCCTTTCAAGAAGATTTTTGGTCATGTAAAATGCGCCAAAAAGCCCCAATTTATTCAAAGACAAAAGAAAGTAATAATATACCATAAATTATGTACCTTCTCGGTGTAATTTACACAAAGGAAAAAAGAAATTTAATCATCCCTATCACATCGAAATTTATCAAATATTTTCCTTGCAAATCTTTCATATGAATTATACACTGTTAAAATTGTAAGTTCAACGTTTCACCAAATAACCGGTGAAATCAGAGAGTCACAAGCAATGTCATATAAATTGAACTATATTAATGATTCACCCAAAAGTGTCTTACAAAAGCCAAGGACCGATTGAACCCAGATTTATGTTCAACTGTGAAAAACTGTTTTCCGGTGAACTATCATGGCCGCCGTTAGCTCGCATTTGGGAGGTTAGCGGCGATTACAAAAAAATAAGATAAAAAACTGCCTCATGAATTCTTTGAAAAGAAAAATCTTTCAAACATGGAAGAAAGAATCTTTGTTAAGAAATATAGGCTGTGCAAAGCAGCTAGCACATTTGACATCGAATAAACACGTTTGACAGCAATGGCTTTCTAAGAGAACAGAAACTGATTATTGCTCATAACTCATCAATATTTTTGGGTTACTATTACTTTTCTAAAATCACGTGTAAAATAGAACAAGACATTTAACAAGAAAATTTTTTACTTCAAATTGAGATATAATTTGTATATATCTCAATTACATATAATTTGTTTTTGCTAAAAAATTTTGTCAGTCGTGGCTTAGTTGTCAACACGCGATTGTTTGAACGAGTCATTGTGGGTACGAGTCTCGAGTAGAAATTTTCTTTCCTTTTCTTCTAGTAGTGTGCATTAATTTTACTATATAATGGTGCTTGAGGGAACACCACTAAAATGGTGTATCTCAGCACCACATTTTTCAAAATACCGGTTGCAGCTAAATTGGCGTCGGAATTTCGGTGAAACGTTGAACTATATTTTCAGAGTGTACTATTGCTGAGTTAATTACTAAAGCAGATAAAACAAATTTACTGAAATATTTTGTCGATTCACCGCATATACAAAATGTAATCTTTAAGAATTATTTTATGTTTTCCTTCAAAAGATTCATTTTCCTGAGAGAGCATTCTGTCTCAAATTTCAATAATTCAAAAGTATTTGGATTTCTGAAACTAGACGAACACTAAATCATTAAATTATATTATCACTCCTAAATATTGCAGGAATTCTTTCGGGTATCTCATATGTATACTATGAACATAATTTACAATATGAAATATGTTTTAGTAAATTATATTGTATTTAAATCCTTTTTACAAATCAAACACATTTACAAAATTTAGTACACGATAGGTAAAGTCAAACTGAATTCATAACTGTTTTTTAAATAAATTAAAATTGCTTAAAATTTTATTTTATTATTATACCAGACAATGCTGACACAGTAGATTAGGTTAAAGTATTGCTCAAAACTATTTCTATGTTTCGTCTAAGCCATTATTTGAAACTAACTATTAAATCTATCAATATAAATCCATATTTAATAGTGCATTTTATGCCATATTAACTAATTAAATGTCTTCAAGACTTAACATCCCCCATTCTGTGGCTGATACACTTACACTCAAAGCTTTTACTTGAAGCAAATGCTTATGTGAATTTGCACCAAACGTTCTTATGCTTAGACGGACTAAAGCCATTTTATCTCATAGTATACACGCACAAGATAAGTATAGAAGCATAGCTCATAATAAAGATAGAATAGAAACATTTACAGATACAATAATAAATCTAGCTTACTTCTTTCCATAAATCCTTCTGCTTTTCAGTGGCAAATGCTCCGCATACAGAAAAAGCAGTTTTCAGTTTATCAATAATCTGAAATAAAAATAAAAATTTTAATTTTTTATTTTGTAGAAAGGAAAACAGTTTATCTTATAGCGCGCTAATTCAGTTTGATATACAGGTAATAGTACCAAACCCTCAAACCCTTCTCAGTAACTCATCATAGCTTTTCCAAAATCGCTTTATATGAGATGAAGAAAAGTACTGTACGTGCAAAGATTAAAAGAAGATTAGTTGTTCTAAAAAACAGCTAATCTTTTACATTTCATAGAATTGGGAGAAAAAAAAAAAAGATTTATAAATTACTACATGTTTCTTTATTATTTTATTATTTCTTTGTGGCTAAAAATTTAAATATTATTTTTAAAAATATAAAATTCTATTTTACATTGTTATAAAATTATTTTCTAATGCAAAAAAAAAAATCATTTTTCGTAAAGTATGAAATAAAAAATGAATCCAAACCAAAGGAGTTTTAGTTTTACTGCTAGACAAAAAAAAAATCTACCGGGGTTTTTTTTTATTGTTCTCTATTATTCTGTGTAATAATAGAGAACAATAGAGAACAATAATAGAGAACTGAAACGTAATACAAATTTTACAAATTCACTGACGACTCTAACTTTTCACTTGATACCTAAAATCAGCATAAAAGAATAACATTTTATTCGTTTTTACGGATATTATTTGAGTTGTTGATTCGTGATTAAGGCGTGATTAAGCCAACGCTACACTAGGGCGATCTGCCAATAATGGGGGGATGGTGTCTTGGTAGCAGGACTTTCTAAGGGATTCTACCTCAAATTCACGTTACATCTGGAGAAAACCTGCCAAAACTCCAGACCGTTAGATCAACAACCGCGCGATAAGACCCGACCTCGGGACCTTCTCATTTCGGCCGTCTAACCATTTTCACTGACATAATCACTGTGGCAGGGTGAGGCTGAATGACTTCCAATGCACTTGAAAGTGACCCCTCTCGTGTTAACACGATATTTTAGTTTTTAAACTAAAATTCCTCAATATTGAACACATTTCACTAAACATTATTTAAAGTAAAATGAATGATTTATAACAGCCCAAATAATAATAAAGACTACACGCCTTTATTGTTACAAATCTATATAAATAAAATTAGACTTTTGTCTGTACATTTCTTTGAATTCAAAAATTTTACAATTTCTATCCGTTTCAAGCACCCGGGATTCCGATGCGACCCTCAAAAAAAAGTTTGTCTGTCTGTCATTCTGTCATTCTGTCATTCTGTCCGTGACGCTTTTTTTGTTTAAGCATCACGTAAAAACGACTGAAGCGAATGATATGAAATTGGGTGTCATGATAGGTGGTCACTCAACTTAAAACATAGGCGTCGAATTTTTAAAAAATCTTGATTAGATTTTCCGATTTTGCGAAAATAGTTTCAAACTGCGTAAATTTGTCTTCAAGCATCACGCAAAAACGACTGAAGCGAATGATATGAAATTGGGTGTCATGATAGGTATTCACTCAACTTAAAACATAGGCGTCCAATTTTTAAAAAATCTTGATTAGATTTTGATATTTTGCGAAAATCATTTCAAACTGCCTAAATTTGTTTTCGCACATCACGTAAAACTGCAAAGGTGAAAAAATGATATTTGGTGAAATGATAGGTGGTCACTCACCTTAAACTATAAGCATCTAATTAAAAAAAATCGATGAAATTTCGAGATTTTGTGAAAATCGTTTAAAACTGAGTGAATCTTTGTTCCCGCATTACGTAATAACTACTAACGCGAATGATATGAAATTTAGTCACACGATAGATGGTTGCTTCAACATAAACTATAGGAGTCCAATTTTTTAAACATTTTTATTAGATTTTGAGATTTTGTGAAAATTCTCTCAAAAAGCGTTTATATTTCTTTAAACATCACAAAATAACGACTAATACGAATGATACGAAATTTAGTGATATGATAGGTAGTTGCTAATCTTAATTTATAGGCGTTGAATTTTTAAAATATTTTGATTACATTTTGAGATTTTGCGAAAATCGTTTTAAAATGCTGAAAATTTGTCCCAGCATCACGAAATGAAGACTGCAGGGAATGAAACGAATTTGGGTGACAGAATAGGTTGTCACTCAACTTAAATTCTAGGCTTCCATTTTTTCAAAAATGTTGATTAAATTTTTAGATTTTACGAAAATTATTTCAATATGCGTAAATATTCGTTCGCGCATCGCATAATTACGACTAATGCGAATGAAATGATATTACTTAGTTAATCTCTAACCTGTAATATTTTAACAATACATTAAAAATTATAACTTCGCTTTCTTTACTTTGGCAACATACTACATCCATTCTGTGTACTCATACAATGCTGACGAAAGATCTTGCTTTTTTGGAAATTTGCATTCACTAACCCGTCGAGGACGGGTACTTCAGCTAGTAATCTTATATAATAAAATCCGAGAGTAAACATTGTATGTAGCTATGTAGGTTTGTAGGCAAGTTTGTGACCACCGATATTTTTGCGCGCGTCTCTGGATCGCATTGCGCCGAGACGGTTTGTCGCAGGCCTACCAAATTTTGCATACGGCTTCACTAGGACAGATCCTAACACGCATCTGAGCGATTTTTTCGAAATTCGATTTAGAAAATGTTTTATTTTATGTCTTGTCCTATTTTTAGCGATTTTTCTCGCTTAATACGTAATAACGCCGGTAATTACACTCGCAAGAAAACGAAATTTACATCATCGGATAGAGGAGAAAATTTTCTTTTAAAAATTGTTTGTTCGGACTGTGTAACATATTTTTCAGATTTTTGGGAATTTTTCAAATAAAATTAAATTTGACGCTGACTTAATAATATTTTTAAAACTGCTGCATCTTGAATTCTATCCGTCCTAACTGTTTTTATATTTCGCAAAAGACGGAGCATGCAATTCGCCCACTTTTAAAAGAAGAACGGGGAAAAAATATAAATTAGGAGATTTTTTACGAATTTTTATGTAAAGAAGGATTTTGAATACAAAAGCAGATGCTTCAAGATTTCGTTTGATATTAAGCTTGCAAATTTAGCCGTCATAGTAACTAAAACGTAATAGCTGCCAGTTGAAAAAAATAAATAAAATTACTTTAAAATAACTGAATTTTCGCATGCGAAATTCATACGTCATTTTGATGTAACGAGTTTAAAACCCCTTTCGAAACTCAATCAGAATAACGGAGTCACAAGCAAAACATACGGCACGTACGAAATAATTCCATTTTTTATATTACGTTGCCAGAAAAAGAATTGAATGCTGTTTTTACAACAATGAATTACCCATCATTATTTTCGATTGAGTCTCTAAACGGGACAGTTTTCGAATCGCAAGAAATATTTTGCAGTGCTAAATACGTCAATCTGACAAGAATTATGCATAAAAATGTATGGAGAGCTGTTTTAATGGCAGCCAGAAAGTAAAATGATTATCGTTTATACTCATGCGTAAATTGCAAAGAATCACCAAAGAATAAAAAACTACATTAGTGGCAAATATCTAAACCGTTTCTTTAAATTAAGCATTAAAGATGGAAAATCGAAAATATATTGGTATCAGTAAAAGATGGTATAATTAATAGTTAGTAGATATTACAATACTAATCAAAGCACAATATACTGCATTAATAAATACTTCGTGAAACTATTCGTTTCCATTCGTTTTTAAACAGCCGTCTTACATCACAGCTAACTAAACATTAAATAATTTTAAGTCGCGTTAATATATCCTGCGGTAGTTTCCACAGAAAAGACTGCACCTGAACTTTTTTTTTTCCTTGGAGAATCTGTTTTGTCACAAGTAGTTATGATCACATTTTAGGAAAATTTTCTCTTCTTGCCTTGCGAATAGCGGGTACACAGCTTTTTAATTATAAAATAAAACGGTTCTCCACATCATGTTGTATCTAAGGTATTAACGGTATAACTTAAACCTAAAAAAGAGTATAATGTAGGAATGTGACATTTTGAAAGTTAGAAATTTTTAGGAACCGTCAAGCTTTTCTTTTTCTGATCGCGAATGACACCAACATAGTTTTTTGTGTCATAATATTACAATGGTCTCAGGTCAGTACTTATACTAACTTTACCAATAACTAATGAGTAACAGCCATGAGTCTAATTATTTTGCTTATTTTTAGATTCCATATCACTGGAATCAATTCGAATTATACATGTAAGAAAAAGTTTCGTTCCCTACCGTGCGGAGAACGGGTACGCAGCTAGTCTTATATAATAAAATCCGAGAGTAAACATTGTATGTAGCTATGTAGGTTTGTAGGCAAGTTTGTGACCACCGATCTTTTTGCGCGCGTCTCTGGATCGCATTGCGCCGAGACGGTTTGTCGCAGACCTACCGAATTTTGCATACGGCTTCACTAGGACAGATCCTAACACGCCTTGGAGCGATTTCTTCGAAATTCGAATTAGAAAATGTTTTATTTTATGTTTTGTGCGATTTTTAGCGATTTTTCTCGCTTAATACGTAATAACGCCGGTAATTACACTCGCAAGAAAACGAAATTTACATCATCGGATAGAGGAGAAATCTTTCTTTTAAAAATTGTTTGTTCGGACTGTGTAACATAATTGGTAGATTTTTGGGAATTTTTCAAATAAAATTAAATTTGACGCTGACTTTCGTAAAATATTTTTTAAATTGCTGCATCTTGAATTCTATCCGTCACAACTTTTTTATATTTTCTCAAATGACGGAGCATACAATTCGCCCGCTTTTAAAAGAAGAACGGAGGAAAAATATAAATTAGGAGTTTTTTTTACGAATTTTTAAGTAAAGAACAATTTTCATTTCAATTGCCGCAGCTTAAAATTTTCGGTGTTATATCTTGCGTTTTGGTTGTCTTGGAGACAGTAACAATTATTAAAATTGCCATTTGAAAAAAAAAATTACTTTAAAATAACTGAGTTTTCGCATGTGAAAAGTGCGTGATTTTGATGTCATAAGTTTAAAACCTCTTTTGAAACTCAATCAGAATAACGGACTCACAAGCAAAACATACGCCACGCATGAAATAATTCTATATTTTACTTTACGTTGCCAGATAAATAATTGAATGCTGTTTTTTCACCAGCGAATTAATTATCCAGCATTATTTTCGATTGAGATTTTAAACGGGTCACGTTTTCGAATAGCAGGAAATATAATGCGGTATTAAACAGGGCCTGATTATGGCAAACAGGGACCCCGGGGATTAATGAATTTGGCCTCCATCTATGAAATTTGTTTTATTTTTCATAAAATATGTTTATGAAAAAGAATATTTCAGAACAACTTTTGAAATTGGGGTCCATTTCGAGCCGGAGGCACTGGGCAAAGTCCCGATTTACCCGTGAGATACTAGGTCCCTGGTGCTAAATACGCCAATCTGACAATAATTAAGTATACAAATGTATGGAGGGCTGTTTTAGTGGCAACCATAAAGTGAAATGATTATCGTTTATGCTAATGCGTAAATTGCAAAGAATCACCAAAGTGTAAAAGGCTACATTCGTGGCAAATATCTAAACCGTTTTTTTTAAGCATTAACGGTTGCAAAACGAAAATATATTGTATTGGTATCAGTAAAAGATAGTATAATTAATAGTAAGTAGATATGATAAGGCAATATTTATCAAACCACAATATACCACATTAATAAATATTTTGTGTACACTATAATATTTTGTGTATAGATTTTTTGTATGTCTTCTATTCATTTTTTAACAGCCGTATTACATCACAGCTAACAAAACATTAAGTAATTCTATGTCGCGTTAATATATCCCGCGGTAGTTTCAACAGAACTTTCTCTTTTCTTGGAGATTCTGTTTTCTCACAAGTATTTATGATCACATTTTTTAGGAAAATGTTCTCTTCTTGCCTTGCAAAGAGCGGGTACACAACTATTTAATTATAAAATAAAACGGTTCTCCACTTCATGTAGTATCTAAGGTAGTAATGGCATAACTTAAATCTAAAAAAGCATGGTAGTAATGGCAAAACTTAAATCTAAAAAAGCATGGTAGTAATGGCATAACTTAAATCTAACTTAAATCTAAAGTATGATGCAGAAATGAGACATTTTGAATATTAGGAATTTTCACTGCGAACCGTCACGCTTTTCTTTGCTGATCGTGAATGACACGGACATAGTTTTTTGCGTCATAATATTAACAATAGTCTCAGGTCAGTACTTATACTAACTTTACAAATAACTAATGAGTAACTTTACGCCAAGAGTCAAATCATTTTGCTTATTTTTAGATCCCATATCACTGGAATCAATTCGAACTATACATGTAAGAAAAAGTTTCGTTCCCTGCCGTGCGGAGAACGGGTACGCAGCTAGTTTTATAAAAATTATGATACGTTAAATCATCGTTCAAAAAATCAATAATATTAGCACGCATAATTTTTATGTTCATTCGCATCTTTTTTTACACAAAAACTCTCGTAAATTAACTTTGGTTCTACTTGGACCAATAACTTTTAGCAAATATATTAAACGTAAAGCAAATTTTTAGGGAAACTCGTAAGCTAAGTTCTACCATTTTGTGCTTTTTCATATTCAGTTCCCTATAATCCTAGGAGCTTTAGTACTGAGCCAGATATTGCTACAGTCCTCATTTAAAAACTCGCCAATTTTTGTTGTCGAGCAATGAAATTGCATATCGGAGTTATCAGGTACACCAGGTATGGGCAAACTTTATAAAGTTGCGGGCCAAAAATTACAATGTCAGCAAAGTTGCAGGCCGTATAAGTGGATTTATGTGGGATTTTGATTTAGTTTATATGGATTATCTATGGAAATTTGAAAAACTCCACGGATCAGATCAAATGCCCTGGAGGGTCACATCCGGCCAGCGGACTGGGTTTGGCCCCTATGTGGGGTACACGAAAACGATTGAGGAAACAAAACTCAATTCATTGAAAATTTTAAAGTTAAGTAACATATAAATGTATGTAGTTGTCATCTTCAAAATGCTAAAATTCACACACAAAGATAGAAAAAATATAAGCCATACCACAACTTTGAACTTATTTCTGTGACAATTAGAGCTGCCGTCCAGGTGGTGTAGTGGCTTATACAGAGGGTGTTCACACATTTTTTTAACGATTTTACAAGGATATATATAAAAATAAATATAAGAATTTTATTTTCTAATGTGTTCAATCTGATAGCCCTTTCTTTGAATTATCATATTACATCTTGCTTTCCAAGATAAAAGTCCTTTTCTGAAAACATCAAGGCTGATATTGTTCCAATCCTCCTTCACAATCTTCCACAGTCCACCCAATGTTTTGGGATGGTGCTTAAAAAGAGCTTGTTTTAAAAGTCCAAATGCACAGTAATCCATAGGAGACACGTCAGGGGACTTGGGTGGGATGCATTTAAAGGTAATAGCTTCAATTCCAGTTTAATTTCTCATTTTATCAAAAAATAGAGTAGTAGATTTAGAGGTATGGCTTGGAGATTTATCCTGATGGAACTTAACACAGTGAAGATTGTTTGGATAAAGGTATGGAATTTCTTCTTTGAAAATAGGTGTTAAAACATACTTCTTATAGTAATCCGAATTAATTTTGACATTTTTTTCTGCTTTCCTTATTGTAAGTTTTCCGTTATAAGAAAATCCAGTAATAACCATAAAACCTTTAGAAAAACTTTCCATGTTTTCTCTAAACCAACTTGTTAAGTCTTTTTCTCTTCTTTTGCGGTAGTAAATCAATCTTTTTCTATTGCAGTCGGATAAATATATCCAAGCTTCATCAATTGTAGCTACATATTTCCATTTTTCACCCGCCAAATAATTTTCATACAACGATCTACACATAGTCTTACGCTGAGAAACATGTTTCGGCGTTAGGCGATGAACATCGTGGTTTTTTTTTTTCTCTGATTAACTTTAAATCGGAATTTATAATTTTGTTCACAGTTCCTACAGAGATATTTAAATATTTTGCGATAGTTCTTTGGGTAGTTGGATTTCCCTTTAGAACATGATGCGACTTTAGATCTTAAGAGGTGTACGTAACTTTGTTGGGTATGCATTTTTTTAATTTTCCCCAGTGAAATATAAACTTTGACGTTTCTTTCCTTTCATATTAATTATGCCACTTATTTTACGTGTAGAAATATTAAAACCATGATTTTCACATCTCTTTTTAGTAACTGAATAAGAGTATTCGGATAGCGCAAATATATAGCCTTCGGTCCATTTTTTATTTTTCAGCGACATTTTAAAGCAAAGAATATTTTTAATGCTGCAGACGATAAATAAGACTTATTACAATTTGATGCCAATCATATTTTTATATTCAAATTAATATTTAACTTCAGGGAGAAAATCAAAATCGTTACAAAAATGTGTGAACACCCTCTGTAAACCATTCTATCACGCCTTGGGTCCAGGTTCAAATCCCAGCTTGGGCATGGATGGTAACTTGTCCGTTCCTTACGCTGGGCATACGCTGGGGTACGCTGGGCACCCACTGGATCCCCCATAATAAAATGGCCACAATACCTTTTGAGCAGTTGTCGTGGACAATGCCTGATCGGCTATTCCCGCCCGTTGGAAAAGAAAAAATTCTGAACTCATTTCTGTCACAGTTAGAACTCACACAACAAAGGTTTAAAAAAATTCCACCTCTTACACTAATGGAATTCATGACGTGCAATTTAATTTATCAGTCACGTAATTACTGCTCGGAAAAATTTCGGTATATCTTTATTACTTTCACAAAAATGCCAAGATAAAAAAAAGAGCTAACAATTTTTCGTGAGAAATACACACTACTGTATTCGATATTCATACAAAACAGAATAAAACAAACCTCTAAGCATTTTCGGCATTTTTCGAATAATTCCGACACATCGCAGCTATTGTCATCTTCCCACTCGGACAAGTAATCGTTGACATTACACAACTCCAAGAAATCTGGTTCTTCGGTATTGTTCAAATAGTCGTTCCACTGAAACAACAACAACCAAGAAAGAAAATAAATCACGCCGAAAGCATCAGGCTGTAAAATAATTTCTAACGCAAATTGTCCTTTTGCAACAAATTCTTCGATGTGGCGGCGTCGAACGTCGCTAGATATTGCTGATAACCTTAAAAATGTTGTATGTCACTATTAATGTAATTTTGCAATATCCTGCAAAAGACCTTAAATGTTATTCCCATCCTTTAAATGTATAGAGTAAGTTTATACAGGGTATCTCCGAATTCATCGGTCAAACTTTAAGGCTAGATAAAATAAAGAAGCATTTTTTTTCTATAGCAATGTGGGGGCGGGAATGAAAAGTACCTTGTGTTTTCAGCAAGATGGGAATCCATCCATTTGTGCAATAATATGCGCAATTACCTCAGCATTTTCTGTTTTATCAGCCTACACTTTTGATTTCCGACACCTCTTTAAAATTGTAGGCATGAAAATGCAAATGCAAAGATAACTATGCACATTATTGCAGAAATAAGGGGATCCCCATCCTGCTGAAACCACATGGTACTTTTCATTTCCGACCCCATATTGCTGTATGAAAAATGCTTCTTTAAATTATCTAACCTACCCTTAAAATTTGGCCCATGGATTCGGAGACACCCTGTATATTTATTGCATTGTGCTAGAAATGAATTATCTCTAAGCTACTAAACACCGTTATATTTAGGAATTCGTTTAACTGCGCCTGTAAAGGAATTATAAATGTCTATTTCGGATTCTGTTTTGGAAAAACGAATAATCGCTAATTTTAAACTCCTGTTGTCTAAGCGAACTTACTATTTGAAAATTGTCAACTTTGTGTACACATTTTGAGTTACTTATTTCATATAGTTTTTATTTTGTCTTAAAATGGGCGTAATTCTAACTCATGTTTGTAAATTTCACGCGATTCTAGATACTTGGAAACGCTTTGTTGCAAAGGAATGAATGTTTTTATGCCAAATCTGGTAACCATTATATTTATTTTTTCAGTTTTTTATTAATATCTTCTAAAATAATTCGATTTTCGAAATTTAAATCACCTTAGCAGGTTCCTCGGAATTTTTCGAATCTGTGGGCACCTTAGTCGAAACTCATAGCCCCACGGTTTAGGAGGAGATAGGCCAACAAGCTTTGACAGCGCCAGCAGCCTTTACTTTTTTCTAGAATAGAGATATATGGTAAAATAGTACCAGAATATTTTATAAGTGGCATTAAAATTTATTTATTGCCTGCGGTTCCAGTTTAAACTTCACAATCAATAACATTACGATGTATAAACTTGATGCGCATTCCTGTTCCATTGACTAATGCTTTCTGTGCATTTAAGTTTCTCATTAGTATAACGATGCAATTTACTAACTTATGTGATGGCAAATTATGGTATTTTTCTGTTAGCCAGGTGCAAGTCCGGCCAACTGTTTTTTTCTGGGAAACGTTTAAAGACTACTTCTGAAACACTGTCTCCCCGCCCCCCCCCAAAAAAAAAGGCGGAAATTTTAATCCGTATACGAAATAGTATTTAAATACAGAATTCAATATATACAAAAATATCAATGTACTAAAAAGAAATTTGTATGTCTATTGTTTACATAATGGGGAATTTCTGAGAAAGTGTGGAATTGAATAAAAATACGAAATTAAATTATACTTCCAAAATATGGAAAGGGATAAACAACTATGTACTGGAAATCGCTTTAGGTTTGTAAGAATTTTGCGCAGATCACAAGAATTTTGGCAATTTTTCACTTGCTCCCGGGTAACCGAAAAAAAAAAAACCCCAAACCACTCACAGTCAAAGAATTTACTCTACTGGATAGTTATTGATTTCATTGCCTCATGCATATTATTTATCGTAGCTACGATGATACGTTCTCTATCCATCAGATATTTGATTAAGCCAACATTAATAAACGTTCAGTCATCATTTTTAGGTTATACTAGCTGAAGTACCCGTTCTTCGCACGGGGAATGAATGGACTTTTTGATATTACGATTTGTGGTGATTACTATTCATTGTAATAAACAGATATAGCAAAATTGATATCACGTTATATTGTGTTCAATAATCATGCATACCGAATTTCAAGGCAATCGTTTGTACGGTGCAGAAGGCGATGCGACGTAGCGCAATCTAGTGGCGAGTTTTAGCAAAACGGATACGGCGAAAATATTCTTCGCATTCAGATATCGATGTATAGGAATTTTCATGACGATCGGTTGAATAGTCCTGAAGTTCATGTGTGGACGCAACATCGAGTGGCAAGTTATAGGAAAATGGATAGCGCCAAACTCTTCCCCGTGTTCAAATATCTATGTATACCTATTTTCATAGCAATCAGTTACCATCTAGTGGTCAGTTAACCATCTAGTGATTAATTAAAGTAATGATTTGCTACAGCGCCGTCAAGTGGCGAGTTGTGGCAAAATAGATAACGCCAAAATATTCTCATTGTTGAAATAGCTATGTATACTGATTTTCATAGCGACCGTTTGAATGGTCAGGAATTTGGCCTGCTGCAGGGTCATCTAGTGCCGAGTTAAAACAATAATGCATTGCAGTGCCATCTAATGGTGAGTAACATCAAAAGGAACACAGTTAGAATATATTTTTTGTGCTCAAATGTGTAAGTATAAAAAATTTTATGCCGATCAGTCGAACGGTATAGAGGTTGATGCGTTGCAGTGCCATTTAACGGCAAGTTACAGCAAAATGGATAGTGAAAAATATTCTCCGTGTTCTAATATCCGCGTGTACCAAATTTCATCGAAATGGGTTGGACGATATTCGCATAGCAAACGGCTAAACGGAATAGAATTCGACGTTCTGCTGCGCCACCTAGTGGCAAGTTAGAGGAAAACGTATAGCATAAAAACCTTCTCCATGATAAAAGACTTAGGTGAACCAAAGTTCATGGTAATCGGTGAAACGGTGCTGAGTTTTTCAACCTCCTACACACATACCAACATTCATTTTTATCTATCACCAGTCTTATTATATATACCAGTCTCAAGTAAAATCCAGTTTCAAATCTAAGCCTCGCCAAAGTGCCAGCATACGCCATTTTGCAAGAGTTTTTTCAGGGAATCATTCGAAGCATTGACTTAGCAGCAATCAAAATGGGAAATGGTTCGATTGCCAGACATTTTTTTGAAAAGTGGAATCCCTTAATACAGCCTCATTTTTTAAATTATCAACTATAACATGTTTTATTCATCGTTACCTCGACGTACTAAATGCGAAGATTTCAATTTTCTGAAATTTGACGGATTTCCCCCAAGTTAAATCAATGTACTCAATTGGCGAGAATTCTGGAGCTACATCGATTGAAATGCCCTAATAACTGCATTATTTCTGCACGGATAGTTAAAATTTAACGCTGTATTCTAAGAAAACCTATGCACTTGTTTTCAAAAATGCTATTTCCTTAAGCTCTCAGTAAATTGCGCCAAACGCCGAAAACTGTGCAAACCGCTAGAACTCACTTTCACAAAATCGGCCTATGAGCCATTTTATTTTTCGCCAAACTAAAAAAATTTACATATTAGTCTCGGAAATCTTCGATCCTCATTGTTTTGCGTATAAAACATTTCATTCCTGCTCTCATTTCCTATGCGCACACGATATTATAATTTAAAAAAAATAACCTTACGAATATAAACTAACAAAAAAATCATTATTATTCTTTTATTTTCACTTTAAGAATTTAAAACATTTTATTCGGCAAAATCGCCACACATGGCAACCAAGATGCTTATTTCACACTTTCACTACAGGGGTTACAATTACATAAAGCTTTCTGCGTGGAGAACATAAAAAATCTCTTAAATTCCGGGAACGGGTGGACTTTCAAAGTTTTAAAGTGGACTATCATTTATTCTATATTATTTTACATATATCTGTGTAAAATTTCAGGCTGACAGGTCCATTTTTGTGGAATTGTATAGTACCCAAATCAACAAATTGACAAACAGAATTTCATTTTTATTTATAAGATAACCTACGCTTGTTTTTAAAAATACCCTCTCATTAAATTGCGCCAAGCGCTAGAATCATAGAAAATCTGACACACTTTCAGATTTTAAATACGCACTAAAGTGCTATATATAAAAAGAGTTATAATCCATAGGTCTTCCCTATTTTCGTTCCTTATTTTATTAAGTTGGAAAGTGTATCATTATTCATGAGTGTGATTAAACAAAATTAAAATTGATATTTCTAACATCCTTTTTTCTGGATGTAATATATTAGAAATAGATGCAATAAAGCTGCTCAGAAAAATGCACAATTCCAACTGAATGAAAATTTCAACAACTTATACGCAGGTGTATTCATAACCCAAATAGCAGACTATTAAATTACGATAAATAGCGCCAAGCGTTAGAATCCTCCTCAAAATCGCACATCAACACCTTTTATTTTTCGCCCAATTAAAAAGTTGCACATTTATTTTCGGAAAATTTCCAAATTCAATTTTCCTTTTGAGTATAAATCATTTCATTCCCGCTCTGATTTCACATGCACACGATATTTTAATTTAAAAACAACCTTACAAATAATCTAGTCAAAATAAAATAATCGTTATTCTTTTATTTTTACTTCAAGAGTCTGAATCATTTAATGAACTGCCGAATGTGGCAACCTAGATAAGCTTAATTGTCGCTTAATGCACTGTGGGGTTACAATTACGAAATGGCGGAAAGCAAAAATTAGCCTTTTGCGATACGTTTTTATCGATATTTCCTAAAATAGTTCGAATTTTGAAAAAATCGCTTCGAGGTGTGTCGGGACCTGTCATGGAGAATTTCCGTTCAAAAATTGGTAGGTCTACGATCACCCGTTTGCGAGCTACGCGAGACACAGACAAACAAACAGTTTACACACATTGTTTTATTAATATAGATACCAGTCTCAAATAAAATCCAGTTTCAAATCTAAGCCTCGCCAAAGTGCCAATATACGCCATTTTGCAAGAGTTTTTTCAGGGAATCATTCGAAGCATTGACTTAGCAGCAATCAAAATGGGAAATGGTCGACCGCCAGGCATTTTTTTGAAAAGTGGAATCCCTTAATACAGCCTCATTTTTTAAATTATCAACTATAACATGTTTTATTCATCGTTACTCCGATGTACTATATGCGAAGATTTCAATTATCTGAAATTTGGCGGAATTCCCCCAACTAAAATCAATGCACTCAATTGGCGAGAATGCTGAAGATAGATCGCTTGAAATCCCTTAATAACTGCATTATTTCCGCACGGATCATTAAAATTTAATGCTGTATTCTAATAAAACCTTTGCACTTGTTTTCAAAAATCCGTTTCCTTAAGCTCACAGTAAATTCCAAGCCGGAAACAGTGCAAACCGCTAGAACTCACTTTCTCGGCATTTGAGCCATTTTATTTTTTCGCCAAACTAAAAAATTTTAACATATTAGCCTCGGAAATCTTCAATTCTTATTGTTTTGCGTATAAAACATTTCATTCCTGCTCCGATTTCCCATGCACACGATATTATAATTTTAAAAAAATAACCTTACGAATATAAACTAACAAAAAAAAAATCATTATTATTCTTTTATTTTTACTTTGAGAATTTAAAACATTTTATTCGGCAAAATCGCCACACATGGCAACCACGATCCTTATTTCACACTTTTTTCACTACAGGAGTTACAATTACGGAAAGCTTTTTGCGTGGAGAACATAAAAAATCTCTTAAATTCCGGGAACGGGTGGACTTTCAAAGTTTTAAAGTGGACTATCATTTATTCTATATTATTTTACATATCTGTGCAAAATTTCAGGCTGATAGGTCCATTTTTGTGGATTTGTATACGAATCAAATCCACAAACAAACAAACAAACAAATAAACAAACAAACAAACAAACAAACAAACAAACAGAATTTCATTTTTATTTATAAGATTATATCTGACTTCATTATGTTATCTCAGAGTATGTTTTCTGAAATATTTCCATACGCTTTATTAAGAATATTATTTCCATTCCCTCTTAATTACTGAGGTATTTCTTCAATAATATTTTTGGAGAAAATTTGCTTTAGCATACTGCCTGGCGGGAGATCATGAAGAAATTGTCCAATTGGCGCGTTTCTGTGTAGCGTCTCTTAGATTGCGACCTGCCCTTCTCAGTTCGTTTTTCCCTTGGAGGAACGAATAGTAAATATTATTCTCTCCTCCATGTTTTTCCCACAGCTTTAAAGCATGGAATTTACAACACTTCGCGCACTTATCGCCGTCTAAAAAATGTCGCCAAGCACATTGCTAAAGCACATTTTAGTCATTGGCGTGTTACCAAACTGGGAATAATTCCACTTTTTGCAAATTTTGTTGTAATACTATAACCCTATAGTACTGCTGAAACTAAGTGTTGTTATTTCAAAAGTGACACAAAAATGGAACCATCGCCCGACTTGGCGCGAAATACGCGTGCCAAATTACTTCTCTGATTTTTTACGGTGCATTAGCATACTATACAAAAACATTAACATTTGCACAACCACCTCCATAGGAACTTTAACTGTGCCAAATTTCACCGTCATCCGTTGACGCAGTGTGCTGCAAAAGGGGCACAAATGTTTTGCTTAGCGTATTTATATATATACATAGATTTAATTACCAATTTCAGTTAATCAAGAATAACTATGACTAAAAAAGTCATAATAAGAAAGTATGTCTCGTCTGTAGCACATTATAAACATTTAAAACAAAATTATAGAAAACTGAGCTTTCCTTCTTCTGATCAAATATACAGGGTGTCTAAAAACGGGGGGGAGACGCTTTAATTCCTAATCTATTGGAGAAAAAATGCAATGAAAATTGAAAAAATGTTCAGAATAAGGTAGAAAAAAGATTATACGTTCAGAAAAAAATCCTCTTGTTCATTTTGAAAAAATTACTTGAATGTTTTTATCCGATCCCCATACCAAAGAAATTCCCATTCAGTAACATGTGCTCTATATGCTAGTCAAGCGACGAACAAATTTTGGGAAATACATCCTAAAAAGTATCAGAAATATGAAGATAAATATGTGCTGACTTAAACCACTTTTCAATAGCTCTGGAAGGGAAAAGAATCAGTCCGGATGATCTCGTTTAAGGGTTCGTACAAAAATTATGAAAGAAAACAGTGTTTTGTACTGTTGCAACAAACGTTTATGAGCGTATTCGAATTCATGTATTGCTCCTGACCATTTTTGTTTGAAAGATATCTTTGAGACGTTTTACGATAAAAAGATGAAATCACGTTCATCACAACATTAGTCTACGGGGAAAGCTTTGCTAATTTGGAATTTTTTTGTGCAGGGGTCATATACAAATTTTAAAACTTTAACTTTTCGAAAATAACCGAGAGAACTTTTTTCTTAACTTGGTGTTTTTTCCTACTTTTCTCTTTTTTTCTGATTTACATTGGTTATTTATTTCTAATAGGTAAAGAATTAAAGCGCGTTACCTCCTTTTTGGGACACCCTGTATAGTTATCTAATCGATTTATAAAACAAATTACGATCGTTTACCTTTCTTTACAACGATTTCCTTTAATCAAATAAAGAGATTTTTTTTACAATGAAGCAAGGCTCCCGTTATGAGATAACGTTGCCTCTATTTTTGCAACAAACTGTTTTTCGATTCATAAGGAGGGAGGGAAAAAAAGCAAAGTTACTGATGACCTAGAAACGTCAACTATCTTTTCAAGACTTGCCTTCATATTCTTGTGCAACTGAGAGTTAGCAAAAAGACCCAAACCCGGTCAGTGGCATGTTAACAGTACTGTATTTTCCTTTTTCGTCAGTTTTTAGAATCACTTTTAACCGTATACCAACGGATACATTTCAAATGCGGACTAAAAATATTGGCATTAGATCATGACATTAAAGAATTTAAGTATTGTAGATAGGAATCCATTTAAAAGTTTTATTTATTAATCGAAAAGCTTTTGATCAATAAATCGTATTTTTTTTTTTTGCGTGAATATGTGTACCGAACTTCTTAACATCACTGTAAACGTAAATTTTTAAAAGGCGAAAAAATATGAAAATACAATCTTAAAAAAGGAACATTTTTTATTTTCAATTTAAGCAAGTAAGTATCCAGTTTAATACAAAATTAACTATTATAATACATATTTTTTAAGTATAGCAATAAATGTATCAAAATAAAAGAATAATAAGGTATAGTTTTAAAAATGTAGTCCCATGTTTTGATTTTGATTGTAGGATTAGCAGTGTAAACGTCTTAATTGGGTAACGATGTGAATAGCTGTAAATGTTTCTTTTAAACAAAATTCTTAAAACCAACCAAAAAATTAAATATCTCGGCTTCATAAAACGTCATATGCATTTTACAGCATCCTGTAATTTTAGATAATTTCCCAATTGAATTCTGTAGAATAATTAAAACAAAAAATACTCAAATGTTCTTTTAAATTCATTTTTTTTTTTTTACTCAAACTATGCTGAAAATTTAAGCAGCACTATTCTTTCGTAGGCTAAGCAGTGATTCTACTTTTTCCTTAATATTTACTTTGATGAAATCATTGTTTCAATTAAGTCATTCATCCAAAATAAAGTCTTCGCATAAAGTAACCAAATTCTGTGTGTGTGCCGTGAACCATCAAATTGCTAATAATTTAAGAGCAGATTTTTTTCTTTTTATTGATGGGGAATTCGAAAACGTGCAGGAGATTTCACTCATGCATGAGTACGCATACTTAAAAAAATAGCATTGGCCTCAGCATTTATATTCATATGTTGTTAATAAAGAAAACATCCTTAACTGTGTATTCGTTATACGTTGGTGACGTTGTGTGTGAAATTTCCAAGTAGTAAAAAATATCTGCTAAAGTTAGCCCTAGGATGTCTTGTTTAAATATGTACGTAACTAAAAATTAAATCAGTTTCATTCAAGTCATGTGTAATAGACTGAATCAATACTCAATAACAGAAGAAAAAAAATAAATTGTTCATTTGAATTTTTAACTAAGCTCTCAAAAGAACAAAAAAAATATTAAGAATTAAAAAAATCACAAACATTTTTACTTCCTTGTACGTAGTATAAGGAAGTAATGCGATCCCGAAAAATTTTGGGGGCCAAATTTCGACAAAAAAACCGATTTTGACTACCTCTAAATTTAATTTTAAAATTTTTTTCGATGCATGCTATCGTAGGCTAGCATGCACGATCATATTAACGCGTCTGCAACTCATTTTGACCAGCGGCGAGTCTGCTGTGGCCAGTTTTTCCATGCCGTCTGTACGTACGTACGTACGTACGTACGTACGTACGTATGTATGTAACTCGCACATCTCAAAAACTATTGGTCGTAGAATGTTGAGATTTGATATTTAGGATTGTTCTATGATCTAGTTGTGCACCTCCCCTTTTGGTGGCAATCGAATGGATAGTTTATGTACAGGACCGCCCAAAAGAATCGAAATACATTACGCTCTATGGGCCGAAATTCATTAAACTCGCCTAACTCAAAAGCTATTAGGCGTAGAATGTCGAAACTTCATATTTTGGATAGTTGTAACATCTAGTTGTGCACCTCTCCTTTTGGTTCCATTCGACTGGATAGTTTATCTACAGGACTGCCCAAAACATTCGAAATACATTACGCTCAATGGGCCGAAACTCATTAAACTCGCCCAACTCAAAAGCTATTAGGCGTAGAATGTCGAAACTTCATAATTTGGATAGTTGTAACATCTAGTTGTGCACCTCTCCTTTTGGTTCCATTCGACTGGATAGTTTATCTACAGGACTGCCCAAAACATTCGAAATACATTACGCTCAATGGGCCGAAACTCATTAAACTCGCCTAACTCAAAAGCTATTAGGCGTAGAATGTCGAAACTTCATATTTTGGATAGTTGTAACATCTAGTTGTGCACCTCTCCTTTTGGTTCCATTCGACTGGATAGTTTATCTACAGGACTGCCCAAAACATTCGAAATACATTACGCTCTATGGGCCGAAATTCATTAAACTCGCCTAACTCAAAAGCTATTAAGCGTAGAATGTCGAAACTTCATATTTTGGATAGTTGTAACATTTAGTTGTGCACCTCCCCTTTCGATTCCATTCGACTGGATAGTTTATCTACAGAACCGCCCAAAAGATTCGAAATACATTACGCTCTATGGGCCGAAATTCATCAAAGCGTTTTTTAGAGGTATTGGGCTATTTCAAACGACTCAGAAGTGATGTATGCTGTAAAGAGTTGGAAAATGAATTTCTCCATTAAAAAAAGTGTCTTTATCATTTGTAGTTCTGCTACAGGAACACTCAAAAGATTTCCAATACATTACGGTCAATGGCAATTTTAGGGGCATTCATCCATTTCAAGCACAATATCGTCCTACCACATAAGTTAGGTAATGGTCCGACCACGGTCACGTGCCTCCCTCAAGAACTATGCCAAAAGTCGCCAAGCTTGGCGACTTTTGGTGTACGTGTGTGCATATTTAACTCTCAGATCTCAAAAACTATTATGAAATTTCATATATAAGAATGTTGTAACATCTAGTTGTGTATCTCGATTTTTGGTTCCAATCTACTGGAGAGTTTATTTACAGGACCACCGAAAAGAATTTTAGTATTTTAATGTCTATGGACATCTTCAATATAATACAACTGTAGACAGTCATTGTTTGGTACATGCCCAAAAACTCGCCGTCTGTCCTCGACCTTGGCGAGTTTTGGCGAAATATCGCCAAATTTGGCGATAGTCAGTCATTTGGTCCATGTCCAAAGTATCGCCATTTGTCATTGTTCTTGGCGAGTTTTGGCAAAATATCGCCAAATTTGGCGATAATCTGTCATTGTTGGTCCATGCTTAAAATCTCGCCAAATGTCGTCGACATTGACGAGTTTCGCCGAAATATCGCCAAATTTGGCGCCAAAAATTATTTCGTATTTTGTATAACTCTAAAACTTTAACCCGTACAATTTTGAACTTTTGTATTTAGAACTATATTATAATATCTAACTGTTTTCAATATCTTTTTTGACAGCAATCGACTGGGAATTTATTTACAGGGTGAGCCAAATGACTTTAAATACATTAAGGTGTATGGATGCATTCAATTCATTGAAAGTCAGTGGTCAATGACTACTTTGGCTATCCCCAAAATCTCGCAAACTATCTCAAGTTTGTCGGCTTTTGGTGAAATATCGCCAAATAAAGTGTCAGAAGGAAATCTTTCAAATTGAACTCAGCTTGGCGATATCGAAATATTTGGCTAGAAATCGCTATACCTTACTATTATTGATACTTTATCTCTTTCAAACAAATAAGTTTAGAGGAAGTGCGTAAAAAACATTTTTGAATTAATAGACGTGCAAGGAAGTCATGTGTTGGACACATCAGATTTTTTAATTAAATAACTTAATCAACTTTGTCATGAGAATTTTCCGGGTTACTTGACATCCTGCGATAAACCTTTATTAGGTATAACGTTAGGGATAACGGAACTACATAAAAAATCGGAATTTATATGAAAATTGACCTGGTTGCATGAAAATGCTTAGCATCAATAGTTGCCTCATTCAAATATGTTTTGTAACCGGAAGTATCATAGACACTTTTGAAAACAACGATTGAACAAAGATTTCTCCGGACACTATATTGTACAAATTTGATTAAAAGCAGTCAGCGATTTCATCAGTTAAAAATCACAAAGACCTCAAGTTATAAATTCGTGCTCAGTAAACAGTTTTTTTTAATTCCCTAAATCACTACAATTTTGCTAGCAAAATGTTACAACGTAACTATCTCTTGGTTAAAATTTAAATTTATTATTATTTTATTTATTTTGGCAAAGAATGTTGTTTTGTTGTTGTTTTGTGTTACGGCAAGCCTACACGAGGGGCAACAACCTGGGAGGTTCCTTGGGCAAAGGACTTTTTAAGGGGTTCTAACTCATATTCGTGTTACATCAGGAGAAAACCATCCAAAACTCTAGATTATTAGATTGACAACCGCGCAATAGGACCGAACACGGAACATTTACACTTTATCCATCTACCATGTTCAGTGTCTTATCCACTCGACCATTTATTAGTTTTTTATTTACTTATTTTTCATTTTATTTTACTTTATTTTATTTATTTTGACAAAGAATGCATTACAAATTTCCTCAACAAATCCAACTGATCCTCTGGCACATCGTACACATACATTGAAACATCAGGAATTTTTCCCCATTTTTCAAGGAACGTACTGTGAATTTTAAATATATTTTATACATTTTCCTTGGAAAGGACATTTTTTAAAAATATTCAGTTCCTGCTAGATTTCAGCAAAAATTCAGAGACAGATAATTTTGAAAGCAGGAAGATATTATAATTACAAAACTAACCACAAAATGATAACCAAGAAATTTCTATTAAAAAAACAGTTTCGTCTGCAAAAAGCGTAGAAAAAATTGTCTGTTATTATGAAAAGCACTTTGGAAGGAAATGGCTACGTTACGAAGACAAATAAGAGTCATTAATGAAGAAACTTTCTTCCGGGTATAGCTTGAAAATAAAAATAACTTTTCATTTTCCTTGATAAACAATTTATTACTTTTAGAAGATATAATTTCTTAGGCATTTCTTTTCACAAAAAAAGTTTGTTTAAAGAGCATTTTCTTTTTTGATAAATTAAGCGAGATTATTTTTAATGATACGTTTAGAATTTGTTCCGAGCTAACAAACGTTCATGTAAAAGATTGGGATATAGGAAACACGTTTTTTAAATCATTTATAAGCATATTAATACTACATGAAAGTTTTTATAATCTAAAAGTGCCAGTCTGATGGATATGCCGATTTTAGGGGCATATACTAATGATATAGATATGAAATACAATTTTTTTTATTTTAAATCATTAAAAAAATTTCAGTTTTCCTGAATATCAGAAAAGAAAACTATTCTTTTAGATTCCTTTTTAAAAAAATGTTTATTTATTTACTTTTGTTAAAAAAAAGAAACAGGTTTGGAAACAGTAAAGATTTAACTTTAATATTATGCAATAAAAACTATGTCTAAAGCCTATGAAACATCGACTTAACATAAATGTTTTTTACTGGTTTTTTTTTGTTGTTTTTTTCTTATCTGAAACGGATAAATGGAGCTGGAAAACATTTCAAATGTTTTATCAAAGGTTATACCAATTATACCAAACACTACAGTAAACAATTACGGACAAACAAAGTTAGGTTGTTAAATTTTTAAAGAAATTTCTTATCCACAAGATTTACTTACAAACTTTTTTGAAACTCAAAACAACAAACTATAGTATGTTTAAGATCCTTAACACTAGAGCGCTGTTTCTTTCAAACCTGGTTTTATTCGTCTGTGAGTTGTGGATGTCGTCGAGTCACTTTTCAGACGGTATTTATATAGTTAGAATATGCCTGACGAATATTGTAAAACAGTCATAGTAGCTGATTAAGATTTCAATTTCAAAGATAAAATTTGTGGAATAAGTGGGACAAATGAGACCCGACACATGGATAAAGATGCACTACTCAAACTAATGAAGCAAGATTACAAACACGGGACGCTCATGGATTGGGATGCATTTTCCATCATGAAGCAAGATGACAAGCATGGCCCTATCATGAATTATGGTGCACTTTCCAACGCAGCATAGACATTAAAAAGGGCCGACACGTAGATTATGGTACACATTTCAATATCATGAAGCAAGAAGACAAATATGGCTTCATGAATTTTTCATGAAGCCATAATTGATTAATAATTGAATTCATAATTGAGCCGCTCATACTTTATTATGCACTTTCCAACGCAGCATGAAAGATAAACAGGGCGAACACGTAAATTATGATACACATTCCAACATAATAGAAGAGGTATACATATATGGCCAGCATATAGATTATAATAAGCTTTTTATACATACCATTCTAATGCGTATTTAAAACATGGAAGTGTTTCAGATTTCTTTTTCCTATAAGTTTTTAATTTGAGATATAAAATAGATCGTGTAAAGAATTATTTAGATTGATATTTTAGCCTTGGGATAGCTGCCTTATCGCTACCCTGTTTACTAAATTAAATATTCTTCTAACAAAAAGGCTTAGTTGGAAAATTTTACTCAACTAACTTTTGCTGCTTCCCAGGATTCCTTCTGTTGCTGTCGATGAACAGACATCGCTTCTTTCAACTGAAATTCCAAATCTTGCATTTACTCTTCGCTCTACAAAAGATATAGTATGCCCTACAATAGATAATCTAATAAAATATCTTAAATTAAAAGTTTTATTTATAAGTTCATTTAAGTAAGCACATTATAAGCAACAAAAGAGAATGAATCTAAATGAATTAACCTACTAGAAAGTCTTCTAGATAAAATCTATACGTCATAAGTTAATCACAGAAATCAGTTCCATTTTGACATTCATGGAACTCCACCAGTCAATCATATTTTTTAATAAATAGGCTTTGCGAAAAACTGAAAGTTGTGTTCCTAATTTCGGTGCTTGCTTGCTACAGTAGCCATTGAGCTTGCTTGGAGAAATTAGGATTTCGACAAGATCGCAGCCACACATTTGTCAAGCTCCGAAAGCCTGAATGTGAAAGTAAAAAATCATACTTTGAAAAAAACTAATAAAACACGCTTTTATGGCAATGTGAACTCAAAAGTAAAAATTAATCTTTATATTTAAAGATTTTGTACAGCAGTCATGTGACGTTGAAGAACTCGGCAGAACTTAATCTTTTGAATGAAGCATAAAATAAGAATAAAGTGATTGAGTAAAAAAGTAGCTGAATGTTGCAAAAAGCGTGGGGTGCTTTTCATTTACATTTTCATACAGTCTTTATTGATAGTAAAAAAAATTACAACCATCTGATATCAATTACTCGATGCTTATTTTTAACACTATGCTAATTTTTTCTGTCAAGTACTTATTTTTTTTAATTAAGCTTAAAATAAGAATAAAATTCTACCAAGTTGTTCAACATCAGATTGCAGTTGCACAAAATCTTTATATTTAAATATTATTTTATACTTTTCACTTCATGTTACTATAAAAGCGTGTTTCCTTATACATTATATTTCCTTATATATATAACATTACGAATCTAAAGCCCGCTGAAGTCCCACATTTCTAGAACTACGCAGTTTTAATTCAGTTGGAACAAAGGAATCTGCATTCAAAAATTGCAATTACTACACGTTCCCTTGCAATTCCTTTTTCATTTTGTAGACAGACCCAGAATTCGGTCCCTCTGGCGTCTTAAAAGACATAACAAACCCTGAAAAGCCGCTGCCCAGATTTTGGGTTTGGCCAATAATTGCAACGTTCTTGGATCATGTGACACGACTTCAAAAGTTAATAAAAGGGGCTGATGCAGCCCAGGAGCGAACCTTCCGTGTGACTGCAACTGCCATAGAAATGTGCATCGAATCTCCCAATAAAATGATGTAATCCCAATTGGGAATCAGTTTCATTTCATCCCCCGGAGCAGAACGGCCGGGGAGCTCTAAGCCAGAGTCCTGCCAGTCGCGCCGTCTCGCCTGCTCTACCCGTCAGCGCCGCGCCAGACCGCAACAACGTCCTCTTTTTAATACATGCACACATATATATATATAAAACAATTTGTAAAATGTCAGTTAGTTGGTTGGTTAGTTAGTTAGTTAATTTGTTTGTCTGAGTCTCGCGTAGCTCCGAAACGGGTGATCGTTTCGGCGAAATTAGACCTTCCAAATTTTGCATAGAAATTCTCCAGGACGGGTCCCGATATACCTCGAAGCGATTTTTTCGAAATTCGAATTATTTTAGGAGATATCGATAAAAAAACATGTCGCAAGAGGCTAATTTTTGCTCCGCCATTTCGCAATTGTAACCCCGCAGTGGAAAAAGAGAGAATATAGCATATCTAGGTTGCCATATTTGGCAAGTTTATTAAATGATTCAGACTCTTGAAGTAAAAATAAAGGAATAATGTTTTTTTTTGTTTAGATTATTTGTAAATTTGTTTTTTAATTAAAATATCGTGTGCATGGGAAATCAGAGCAGGAATGAAATGTTTTATACTCAAAAGAAAAATAGGATTTGGAAATTTTCCGAGACTAAAATGTGCAACTTTTTAATTTGGCGAAAAATAAAATGGTTGATGTGCGATTTTGAGGAGGTGATTCTAACGCTTGGCGCAATTTATCGTAATTTTATCGTCTGTTACTTGGGTGATGAATACACCTGAGAATAAGTTTTTGAAATTTTCATTCAATTGGAATTGTGCATTTTTCTGTGCAGCTTTTGTCCATCTGTTTCTAATGTATTACATCCAGAAAAAGGATGTTAGAAACATCAATTTTAATTTTGTTTAATCACACTCATGAATACTCATATACTTTCCAACTTAATGAAATAAGGAATGAAAATCGGGAAGACCCATGGATTATAATACGCTTTTAATATATAGCACTTTAGTACACATTTAAAATCTGAAAGGGTTTCAGAGTTTCTTACTTTTTTTTTCTTTTCCTTTTTTGATAAAGGTCAATATAACCAGAAGCTCTTCAGAACTCACATAGCACGAAAATAATTTGTTCCTTTTTGTTGGTTATTATCATTTAACCATCTTATTTTTGTAACCAGTGGCGGCCCGACAGAGTAAGCATCGCATCTGAGAGCCGGCTTCGAAGGGGCGTCATTTCGAACACAAAAACTAAGTACAGCATAAAAGGGGGCGTTTTTGTGAGATATTATTACTTCGATTCGTCGTATAAACTGTAACATTCGCTTGTCGAGCTTGTTGGACTATTTTAGCATACGCCCACTATCAGATTTTCGTAAAAATGCATACATCACCGTAAAGATAGCATAAACGAATTCAGAAGACCTCAAAACGTGTAAATACATCAAAGTTGAATTTTTTCATGATTACAATACTTTTCTTTCATTTTACGTGTCTGCAAAATAAAAATAAAAATGAAGAAAGAGGAGCCTTTAGACCATATTGCGATCATTTAAGCTCACACGTTCACTCAGAAATATACATACTTCGAAAATTGAGAGAAATGAATATAGATTCGAAGCACCTCAAAATATAAGTATATAGTTACCTCATACAATATGCAGGGTGCCCGAGGATTGTTAGATACAAAATTAAATTTTAAAAACTGTAAGTACGAGCCGCGTATTTGAACGATGCCTGATTTACAAAGTGCTAGAATTTCGTTTCCTATAATTATGTACCAAAATATCTAACAGACGGCGCTAGGTGTCAAGGACTTTGTCAAGATGTTCAGAAGAGCGCAGTAGACATGGCGACTTTGACAAAGATTTTGCAATACGATTTTTTTCAACAGGACGGTTCACCTCTACATTGGCCGACGTCTGCCTCAATCAACATTTCGCAAAACAGAGGATTGGTCGCGGTGGTTCAATCCAGAGCCGTCCTCGATCATCAGATTTAACCCGCTTGGATTTTTATATATGAGGTTACGTCAAAGATATTGTTTGCAGGACTACATGTTCTAATGTACAGGAACTCAAGTAGCAAGTCACAACCCCTATTCATTCCATAACTCCTCCGATGCTTTCAAACACTTGGAATGAAATCGAATATCGTTGTACGAGCCACCAAAGTATATATTGACATCTATTAATTTTGTTATATGTGCAATTAGTCGTTTTAAGCGCTACTGTCTTAGATTTCTTTTTCTTTTTTATAAAGTGTCCAACAATTCTCGGGCATCCTGTGTATAAAAAAGAAGGTAAAACCATTTGTTTGTTTGTACAAAATTGATACTAATATAGCATATAAAATATATTCTGTGTGTCCCTGCAAAAGAACTATAGATACTGCTAACGCATTTCCAATACTAATAATGCTGTATCGAATTTTAAAGCACATCATTCTTTACTAAATACGTAATATAGTACTTCAGACAATGAGTCCCATATGACATAAAGTGTAAAATCTTTCATGTTTGCTTCTAAGAACTATAAGCGTTACCCACACAATTTCTTATGATGGCCAAACTTAACCAAAGAAATGTAACATAGATCAATTTTATCCTCTTTTATAGATAATTTAGCAATACTAAAATGTATTTTATAATAAATCGAATCTATATGCCGTATATGAAATTTTTGACAAGTGATAGCTACGTCCTACATTCGTGAAAACGTATAGATGTTTGAGACGGTGATTTACATTTTCCCTGCCAAATCTCAACTAAATTGAATGCACTGTTGAGACTCTAGTGCACTTCAAATAATTTTAATCTATAGGCCGCGATATATGAAAATACTTTTTCGTAACCCTGTAAAAACTGCAAGTCATGAACATATCAAAATCAATACAGTATGTAAAGATAGTAAGCTGTAATAAGTGTACCTAATTAGCTCAATCATCCCTAGTAGCACAACTAGTTCAAAAAACGTTCAAATTACGTTGGAAACACGTTTTCCGACGTTAAAAAACGTGTTTTAAGCGTCTTTTGGACTAATTGTGCTACTAGGGCTATAGACATCAGAGCACATTATATAGTTTGCGTCTATATGTCGTAATCCGTATTGTATAAGAATTCTTTTCTGTAGCCCTGTACGGAAACTAAAAGTCCAACACTCACCAAAATCCATATCAGTTGTGTGACGGCGACCTATAGTATACAAAACTAATTTGAGTTTATTCGAATGCACCATTTAGACACAAGAGCACTTTAAATGATTTGCATCTATAGTCTTAAAGAATTCTTTCTTGCAACCAACTTCTTTTTCAGATTTTTTCTTAATAATAAAACAATGAAAGCGGAAATGAGATCTCTGGCCACAAACGCTCCTTTGAAAACCAAGGTAAATTAGATGCGCATGATGCATAAGGCAAGCATGATGTGCTTGAAATCTTGCCACAAACCAGCTGATGGGACAAGTGCCTCAAGTTAGATTTGTCATAGCGCTCTCTATTTCCTATACCAACTGTATGGGTATAAGGATCATTCCACGGTAACGGTTTTAATCCCATTTTTAAACTCGCGTAATAATTATTAAAAAAATGCATTTATTTTCTTTCATCAAAATTCATGCTGATTATTGGTTTCTTTTTTTTAAATAAATCATTAAAAAATCTTGTAACTAATTAATTTTTTGAAATATTAATTAAAATTTCTTGGTAACTCATGATACCAAAAAAAGACATTGACTTTTCTGCCCATACTTAACAGGTAAAATTCTACTTCTTCAGTGCTATAAGTGTTGCCATTCTGATAAAAAGAAACTTTAAATGATTTTACGCAAAATAAAGTGTTGCCAACACAGCTACGAAAATTCGGAGAATAATTTGTTGCACAATTTATTAATATATATATATTATATTATATATATATATATATATATTATATATATATACGTATGGTCTTGTCCATGATCATATGGAATTGCCCATTTCCCTTAAGATTGCCAGTATAATGGTGCTTTGTATGATTCCTTCGCAGAACGCCGAAATAATATAACGCCGAATTTTTTGTCTCACATTGGTGATATAAATACGAAAGACTGCGTCTATTTAGATGGCTAACTGTTACAGGTGATGTGCTTGTCTTCCAGAATGCACCCATAAGAAACATTTTCATAAAATCGGATCGGAATCCAATTGATGCGAGATTTCTCAAACGCACCCTAAAAGTTTTCAAAAAGCGTATTCCCATCATAACCGTCTTCCATGGGCGCCCATATGATTGTCTGTAGGGGAAGAGGGGGCGACAAGGGAAACCCTGTCCCAGAAAGATATATTTTAGTTTTGAGCCGCCCTCCCTTCCCATACGTATGGACGCCCAAGCGTCTGGCCAATCAAAACAGATGTGTTGAAGGACGCGATAGCTTTCTGCTTTCGACCCATGCAGTAGATGTGGTTTTTAAAGGAAACTCAGCTCAAGATAATCTCATTCGTTTCTTTTTAAATATACAGTAGACAGACCCCGCACCCCTCATAACACTGTAGGTACGTTCCGTGTTATAGGAATCCGTGTTGTACGGGTCCTGAGCATGGGCGCCGGCAGCATAGGGCAAGGGGGGGCAACAAGGGCGTAGCCAGGATTTTCATTAGGGGGGGCAGGACATGGAGTGTAACCGGAGAATGCCCGGTTTGTCATAATCAGACCCTATAACTAGCTCATTTTAGGGTGGGGCAGCTGCCCCACGCCTGCCCCTCGCTGTCTACGCCCATGGGCAGTAGCGGATCCAGGGGAGGGGCTAGGGGGCTTCAGCCCCCCCAAAAAGATTGCTAAAGGGTAACATTCTGCTTTATTATACACTTTAAGTAGATAAAATGATCTTTTTTTATAACTTAGCCCCTCCCAAAAAGTTTTGCATTACTTTATACTAAAATTTTGCTTCATCGTACGTTTTGTTTGGGTGAAATAAACTTTTTTCAAAGTTTAGCCCCTCCCAAAAATAATTTCTGGATCCGCTACTGCCCATGGGGGGCATCGCCCCCCTGGATTTTTGTATGCAGTGTTTACCCTTGCTTTTTTGCTCTTTCCAACATGGTAATCATACGTGTAAGTAGTCTTTGCCCCCCCTGGAAAATATTCTGCCGGCGCCCATGGTCCTGAGCTATACTCCACCTGGAGTGCGGGCTGCACGGCAAAACTTATTTGCGCTCCTTAGAAACACAATGATGTTTGATATGTTGCCATTAAAATGTTATATTAATTATAGGATCTAAAAGCGTAAGAAAATCATTATAGTTTTGTACGAGTCTCTTTTAACGTGTTATACGAACACGATCACAATTTTTACGCCTTGGTCTAGGAATCTGTGCTGTATGGACCCGTGTTATAAGGGGGTTTACTAAACTACTATTTCTGATAAACCAAAAATTGATTCCCGCCCCCCTCCAAAAGAAAATCCAGTTTTTTTTTTTTTTTTGGGGGGGGGGGGGTGGATGATCTGTCAGAAAACATTTTCCAGACAGCGACAGCTTAATTTACATCTCCAAACCCATACATCGGAGAAACCGTACGTGTGTGATGCTTGTCAGAAAGCATTTTCTAGACAGGATTACTTGAATAGACATCTTCGTCAAGTCCACAAAAGAAAGAAATCTTAATGCACACAGCATGTCTGGGAAAATATTTTGTTAGAAAGGTACTTTTAATAAACATTTTAAAATTTATATAGGATAGAAACTTTATAATGTATGTATGACAGCTTATGGCAAAAAAAAATAGTGTTTTAAGTTTAATTATTTAAATATACAGTAAAATCTTGATATAATAAATTTCAAAGGGCAAACGATCAAATTGGTTATTCTGAAAAGTTCTTTTACGGTGAAGTTTCATTGTGTGAATTTGTATATGTGATTGTCTTAATGCAAGTATTTTATTTGTTAATCTAAAACATTGGTAATGGCAAAGTTTGTCAGAGCAAAATTTTATAGTATCTCTGGAATAGGGTTGGTAAAAAAACGGCCTTTTTTTGGTAATAAATCCCCCCAAAAAAAGTTTTTTTGTTTAAACCAGTTTTTTTTAATCCTTTTATAATTTAATCTATACATATTTAAAAATAAAATTATTTATAAAATGCTCAAGTAACAATTAATATTCCTTCTGAAAATAATTAAAACTAAGTAAATAAACAATTGTTGCTCCTAATGTGGACATTCAAATCATTAAATTTAGCAGTAAGGATTTACAGTGTGGTTTCTCGTTTGAAGTGTAGCCGACTGTAGAAAATCAAAACAAAATGCGAACGGCCAGAACACTAGTTGGGGGCTTAGACTAACGGATCTAAGCACGCCGAAATTTCGACCAGACACGGATTTACAAATTTGCCACCCATATTCTGAGCGAAATCGCCGATTATAGACTGAACTAAAGCACCGCCTATTCTCCGCCTTCGAAAGTTTGCCATCGTTATCTATAGCCCAGCAATTCTATTTAGAAATCCATCGCTGATTTCAGGAAAAAAGTATGATATTCGTGGAAGCTTCGGATCTCGATTTAGTAATAACTCAAATGACACATACCTGGCGGATGAGCATAGCTAGAGGATGGCGAAATAGACGAAAGGCACCCTCAAAGTGACCAAAAGTATTCGAAAATTCAATAATAAGGGAGATGGGGATAAAATTTGCCAATGCGCTGTGGAATTTTGCAGCCTGTATGCCGGACCGTAGTGGATTTTAAACACAATACAGTAGACACCGGTTATAACGTACTCTCACGGGACCTAAAAAAGTAGTACGTTATAGCCGAAGTACGTTATAAGCAATACCGCTGGTATGATTCAATATTACACAAAAAAGCAAAGTGGGCTCATAATTTCATTGTATTATGTGTTTTAAAAGAGTCTGATTTTTTAAAATTTAAGTTAAATAAAAAACAGAGAAAATTCTTTATTGCAATTTTAGTGAGATAAATAATCTGTAATTTTCTTTTGCTTTAAATGAGCAGATGCTACTTTAAAAATACAGTTTTGGATATTCATAATAGACTTTTGTAGAGTCTCTGCATCATCATTGCGGCATTCAAAAAATCGTGATAATGTTTTTGTATCATTTAATGTATCGGGTATGCTTGGTATAGACTCTTCTGTTTCTTCTTCCCTATTATCATAATCATTATAGATAGGGCTTTTCAGGAGGCATTTGTATTGATGAATGACAACGAAAAAACATGGTCTTGTTCTTAGCCCTACCTAGCAGGGGAAAAAGATTAAGGATCGCTCCCTTCATTCATACACAATTCATCTCGCTAGAGAATGTGAAAACTGACAACGAGTGTTCTTGAAAGAAATGAAATTTCCGAGAAAAAGAAAATAAAGTGCTTAAGAAAAGCAAAATTTTATTTTTGGCTGTGGTATAAAAAGTACGTTATAGAGCCGAAGTACGTAATTTTGTTAAGTACGTTTTAACCGAAGTTAAATAACATTATAAATATAGGACTTCAATCGGGACCTCGCTTTTACGTACGTTATAACCGATAGTACGTTATATCCCAGTTCCGTTATAACCGGTGCGCACTGTACTTAATACTAGTCGCCAAGGCGGTCAGTTTCGCCGCCCCGCATAACTTACTGTTCTTTATACTCTTCAGTGTCGACTCATTTCAGTGAAAATCTTGTTTCAACAGTATTTCTCGTTAAAGTTATTTAGGTTAGGGTTGCTACACCAGAGGTTTATGCAGACAAAAATTGAGTTCGCTTGCGGCCCCTTCACAAAACTGCAATCGATTAAAACGGCCCCTTCACAAAATATCAATCGATTAAAACGGCCCCTTCATAAAATTACAATCGATTATAAACGGTCCTTTATTTTCCTCTTACCTTAAATTTCGATCTGTTTTATCAATTATTTTCACAAAAGAAGTGACTTTTATTGAAAATTAGCATGAAAGCTCACCAGATAAAGTGCTGAAATTTACAAAATTAAGTACTGAAATTCCCCAAAAAAAATAATTTTCACAAAAATGGGACCATTGAAAAAATTCCTAGATCTACCCCTGTAGACATTTTGGGTGTCATCATAAAAGCCGATGTTGATACAACAAATGGCTAAAATGTGCTTTTGCTCAATGCATGGTGACATTTCTTAGATGCGCGATGAATGCACCGAGTATTGTAAATTCGATATTTTAAAAATGTGAAAAAAGTCCGAAAGATCTTGCACTTTTGGGTATCAGTTATTGTTATTTTGTACTCTCGCTACTGCGTGACATATGCTTGCTTCATTTGACGTCATTGAACCGCTAATTTGGACTCTTGCGCATGCATTATTGTTATTGCACTAATGTTTACATCTAGCTGTTGCCGTTCGCAGCTTGGAAATATCGTTTATTTTGGTACCGCATACGTTTGCGTATCATATAAGAACAAAAAGAGAGATGAAACGGTACATGCCCATCCTTCTGCAGATATTTTGTACATACCCTGGACTATATGCATGCAAAATTATGGGCACGTGCGGTTGAGGGCAAACTCTGTCAGTGTTTTAATCTCTAACGTCGAGTTAATAGAGCTTTTAATTTGCTACTGAATGTTAACCCTTTAACGCGCAGTGTCCTCGCCGTAAGGACACCAAACTCTTGGCGTTTTGACTGTTGCCAGTCACGAAGAATAGATTGGATTTCTATAAAAATAGTTGCGGGTGACCTAGCTCCACGATAATCCTTTACTTTTTAGTACGTCATTTCCCGTAAAAAAATTGTCACGGTTATTTTTAACAGCACTGACCTCTACTGAAAAATGGAAGAACGCGAGAACATCTGGATAGATTGCCCAATTCTGAAAAAAGGGCAGCCGTTGCCATCGCTGGACTTAACCACCAGCAAGATGGCGGACGATCGAAACCTTCATCGCGTGCCACAGATCTAGAGACCCTTTTTTTGACGCAGCTGGCTGTGCGATCGTCCACCATCTTGCTGGTAGTTAAGTCGAGCGATGGCAACGGCTGCCCTTTTTTCAGCATTGGGAAAGGGTTAAAGAGTACCGTGGAATCACAAATATACAACATTTAAACAAATAAACGTTTAAATACGTATTTATTTTCTGAGTCTGTACGTTGAATCAGCCTTCGTCCTTCTTTTCACAGCTTCCACCTCCAGAAGAATCAGAATTACCGTCTTCGGTTTTGCGAATTCCAGGATACTTAGCAGGTTTATTTTTCTTTCGCAAATCTGTTTGCGGCTTGGGGGATCCCGAAGGTTCGGCTACTCTCCCCGAATGGACTTTTTTTGACCGTTTAGGCAATTTGTTTTTCTCCTGTTTGTCCGGAATATGTTGCAGGATGTCGCGGAATATTTCGCAGAGAGCTTCTAAATTTTTATAAGCACTGGAGTATTCGCTGTAGTCTACAGAAACGTATTCTGGAACTGGGATAAGCACACTGGAAACATCCTCTTCATTGCAGAAAACGTCAAGTTGTATCACATCGTGTTTCTTCTTTCTGAACTTGAATAAAACACGCAGTTTCTGGTTTTTATCGGTGTATCTCAAAGAATACTCATCTTGAGTGGTGTTCCAGTTACTGGGCAAGAGTTCCGTAGACTCAGTATTCGAACTAGGCCAATCGTCACCACTACCAGCGCACAGGAAATTCTCGTTTATAAGGAGATTGTGAAAAACAATAACTAGGCAATCTTCTTTCGATTTTAGATTATTCTTCACTGAATTGAACAAATTCTCCAATCCTTTAATGGTATCCATGGTCTGAAAAACATTAAAAAAACAAAAGTTCAGGTGGTCTCTTCTGTTGAAATTACCACCGGATGTATTAACGTACGATTACTTATCATTTAGTTAGTTGTAAGGCATCCGTTGAAAAATGATGAATATAACAAACGCTTTTAATTTCACGACATGTTTATGAACACGGTATATTGTGCTTTTTAGTTTAGTAACGAATCTACTAATACTGCCTGTTACTTACATTATCTACCTACGTTTCTCCCCTTAAATGTTAAGTTTAAATCCTCTATGTTTCAGCAGAAATGGTTTATTTGTCTTAATCTCTCGAAGAAAGTCAAACTGTGAAATCTCGAGGTTTTAGAATCGCACGAATTTCAAATGTGACGTTAATTTTAAGGTTTATGACTCTCATGCAATTTTTAATTTATGACGTCACGTTTTCGACTACCGTAAAGGAAATCTCAGTTAGCTGAGTTAGTTGATCTGGTTGTATCACACTGCTTGTTTTCAAACGGAGTAATTTTGAAACTTAAAACGGCATAGAAAAAAAACAAACTAAAAAAAAAAAAAAATATGTTACATTGGATCGGTATAGAGAAACATAGCAGCGGACGAAATATTTTATGTAAAATGAAGTACCCTATGTCCTACATACGTATTTTAGAAGCCGTTTCGAAAAGTTATACAACCAACAAAAAAAAGAAAAGAAAATGAAAATTTGTTTTAATTCACTAAAATACATTATGCTGAAAATACTCGTATTAAACAATAGAATGCCAATGCATTTCACCTATATTAATTTTGGTTATTTTAAACATATTTTAATAGAATTTAATTCAATTTAGACAATTAATTAGTAAATAATTAAAAACACTGAAATTTTCAAAAAAATCTTATTTTTATAAAATATTTTTGAAAGTTTTTGATTATAGTGACCACTGAGCTTGCTTGGCCGCATTAGAATTAGATCGCAGCTATACTAAAGTATAGCTGCTAAGTTGGACTGTAAACGTCTATAACGCATAAACGTCTATAGAAACTTAAACGTTTTCGCGAGATTCCACGATCTCTGTGATATCTCTCTCACCACCATCTGTGATATTTCCGTTTACTTCATAACCCCTTCCCCCCTCCCCTTTGTATGGTATTTTTCGCCATACAAAATGTATATTCTTCACTCCCTTATCACACATACGTATACATATGAGTTGCGGTAGTCGTAACCCCACCCCCCCCATGAAAAATTTCTGGCTACGTCACTGGCTGAATTATGCCTTTTTTTACGAATACGCCTTATTAGGGGCCGAATGCATCATACGAAAAGCGAGCGTAGCTAGTCTAGGGGGCCTTGGCCCCTAAGTAGTCAGAAAAAAAACCGCACTAACTTCTGGTACCGGGAAAAATGTCGACGAAATCAATTTGCTCGGCATTTCAGATAATAACCACGCCAAGTACATACGCCCCATACTTTCGTTCTGCTGGGAACACATGGCTGGTAAACAAACAATGTGGGAGCAAGTCAGTTTTGGGTACTTACGTATTATCCCGGCGGTCATTTCCGCCAAACTATTTTTTCGTCAAATGAGCTGACAAGCTGTTGCCAATTGTAGTCCAAACCATTAATAATTTCATGCGTCCGGCATTTATCTTCAAGAAAAATCGCTCATCTTGGCGGACCACCGGGATAATACTCAAGTACCCAGTTTTGTTTATAGTAGCCTTATTTACTTCTATGGCATAATTTAGCATCAAATACAAAACAAAAAGTTCACCAAATTAGCAACTGTATACATAGACAAGGCTGAACTAGATCTCGCACTTTGTTGTTAATAGCACGGAGAGAGCGTGATCAATTTTAGCCTTGCCATAGATGATTAGTAGGTGGGGGGCAAATGTAACCCTAAACTGAAACAAAACATATAAGTCACTTGATTTATGGAAAATAATGCGTCAAAAACTGTTTCATAATTTCCCGTGTCCCTTGTTTTGCTTTCTAGAAAAATAAAATGCATAATTTTGCGAAACAGATGGTGATTAACAACCAGATCCGTTAATTTTCTGGTTGATTCCTAGTTTAGGGTGCTTCTTCGCCAACGAGGCGATAACAGGTATAATGTGGTAAGTTTGTCGACTTTAGTTTGCGTTCTGGCAACCATGTGAAAATCCGCCATTTTGTTTCTGTAGCGCACGTTTTTGCCTTTGACGGGACTCTTATTTGTTTACATTATTTAATTTATTCTACTAAAAAAGAGGGGGGTAAAGGGGGCACAGCCCCCCCCCCTTACATAAAAAATGGGTTTATGGTTTAGTGTACAGATTTTAGAAAATTTGTTTTAGATTACAGAAAATCTCTTCTAAAATAGTATCCACAAACATTTAAAAAAAAAAAAAAAATCCACTACGACTTGTGAGACGGCGATTATGATTATTTAAATAAAATAAAAAATCAGTTGTTCAACAAGTTATGAAAGTACAATAATTTTTGTTGTTTAAAACTTTAATATTTTTGCTTTTCAATTTGCTTATTTTGTGTATTTATCGTTAATTTGGGTGCGTTCTCCCGTAGTGTCTTTGGGAGCGTTTCAGCTCCCAAAGACGGGAAAACGCGACAAATTGGCGATTTTTGAAATTCAAAACCATCGTATTCCAAACCATTAATTAATTTATTGCGTCCGATATTTATCTTGGCGAAAAATCGCTCGTTTTGGCGGACCGCCGGGATTATACGTAAGTATCATAATTTCATATGTTCGGCATTCATATTGGTGAAAATTTGCTCGTCTAGACGGACTGCCGGGATAATACGTAAGTACCCAGCTCAGTATATAGTAACCCTAATTATTATTTTGCCGTACTGTTGTCACGGATTAACAAAAAACCGTCATGGCAACTACATTTTAATATTTATTGTTAATTTGGCGAAATAAGGAGGTTAAAAAGAGATTCAACCCTGAAATATTCCTGAGCAGTGAAATCAAATGTTTCGGTATTATCTGTGATGATTATGAGCATGCCGAGAAATTTTAGGTGCCATAGATTTATCGTTCAGAAAATCACAAAACTATTAACGTAATCTTAAACAAGAACTGATAAAATTTTCTTTGAGGTAGCGTGGAACCGATAAAAACAATCTTATACACAAGAAAAAACTTTCCATAAATGTATTCTAATAACAGTAAGTAGTATATGTTTCTATATAAGTTTAGTTATTATACCGTCAACGGCAACCGCACCAAACTGATCTTAAAGCTGAAATCATACTGCCCCCTCTCTTCCGCGATCACGTCACAGAGCTTCTCTCAACGGACGTCGCATGGTGTGCGAGCGTACATTACGAAATATCTGGATCTTATGGTCTAACCAAAAGTTTCACAGCAGTAAACTGCAATGGAACGATAAGGCCACTATGAACCAGCTTTAATCGTTTTGGCAGTTAGAACACTTACAGTTTCCAAGATTGATAATGATATATTAAGTAAGTGCCGACCAGATTGTACGGTGGATAAAGCACCGCACTATGGTTTTGGGTTCAACTCCCGGCAGTCGTAGTTAGATGCCCGACTGGGCGTGGCTGTCATTGTGTCCGTCCCTGCATAGGGGGCGATGTTGGAGCATCTATTAGGTGCCCCCATAATAAAGTGACCAACAACTCCGGCCTTAGTACTGGCCAATGCCTCCAAGGCACAGGCCCGCCATTGGAAAAAAAATTAAATAAGTAGACGGCTATCTAATATAATAAACAGGGTTATCAACAATAGTAACAGGGAATTGCGTAATTGTTCAGCGTTGTTCTTGGCGCGTAATCGCACAGAATTAAAATTTAAAATGATTGGCGAAAATGGTCGACGGTGCAATACTTAAATACCCAAGATTAAGAATGAAATAAATGCAACACTAACGGACATGAAAAAAATTGTATGGATGTATTTTATCAAAATTGATTGGGTTGATAATTATTGTGGAACAGCTTGGATATCAAATAACGGTTTTTTCCTTCTCTGGTGATTCTTTGGCGATTTACGTATTTACATAATAGATAATCATTTCCCTATGTGGTTGCGATAAAAACTTTTCTCCACATATTCTCATACATAATACTTGGCAGATGGCTTACTTAGCACCGTATAGTATTTCATCTCACCGTGGTGGCGAATATCCAGGTTGTGCCGTTATTATTTATCATTGTAATTACACTTACTTTGTAACGACAAGACAGCTTTCCTAAAACACAGACGATGCTTATAAATATAAAAATAAAAAACTTAATAACTGAAAATTTTAATTTTTATTGAATATCTGACTAAAATGGGAGGAAATGGGTTGAATCTATAGGCTGTTACTGAAAACATTCGAGGTTGCAGCTTGAAAAGTTACTTCAAATGATAACTGTAGACGTCGCTGCTAGTGCGGAGAACCAGTATCTACCACCTACAATGAAAATGCTAAACACCATAGATACACTTACATAAGAATCAGGGAATCCGCTGCTTACAATAGCGCTGAGTACGGAGACTTATTATAGGATTGGCACTCTCCATAGTTGCTTTGTTGGATTTTTGGTACCCAAACTAAGTTTCAGTTAAGTAAACATTGGTAATCTAGTAACGTGCAGCTATCCTAGCGGTATAAGAATAAATCATTTACCGCGCTGACTGCTAACATGTTTAATTTCACAACTTAGGATGTAAAAGAAAGGTACTTACGTATTATCCCGACGGTCATTTCGGCCAAACGATTTTTGCTTCAAATGTGCTGGCAAACTGTTGCCGAGCGTATTTCTAACCATGAATTATTTCATTTGCCCGGCACTTATGTTGGCGAAAAATTGCTCATTTTGGCAGACCGCCGGGATAATACGTAGTACCGAAAGAAATTCGGAACGCGAGCATTAAATTTTAATTATCTTTTTCTCTTTGCTTACGTGGTTGCCTTCGTAACAACCAATAAATAAACAAAAATAGAAGAAATGGTCTGTCTTGAGATGATTAAAATATTTGACGAAAAAGAACACTTCGTCTGCTGTGGTTTATATTCACACCAGTTCATGACTGAGATTTTTATGTAACATGAATTTAATGTTTTAATGTGAGTTTCAGTTTAGCGGGAATTTAACGGTGTTAAAATTTATCACCGCATGTAATAAATGTAAATGCTGTTTGATTGAGTGTGATCGTCATTATAAAAAAACACTTTTCAAATCTTGTCCTCTCTTCGATGGCTGCGCCAGCAGTTACCGAGTGTTTGTTGCGCCATCTGTATGCAACAACGCGTTGTCCCCTTTTCTATAAGTGCCCCTCCTATAAATTTAACTTCGTGAAGCTGGGTAAACGCAAAATTTATTCCTGCTCGTTCACCCAGAAAACACCCGGAACTCCACAATAGGCTATGCCACGGAGAAATACTATAGATGTGGACACTCTCCATAGATGCTTACTGGGATTTGCGGTAACCAAACTAAATTTCAATTATGTAAACATTGGAGATCTAGTAACGTGCAGTGATCCTAGCGGTAAAATAATAAAAGATTTCTCGCCCTGACTGCTAACTAGTTATACATCTATCTGTGTATAAATAAATACGCTAAGGAAAACCCTTTTGCAGCACATTGCGCGAACGGATGTGTGCGAAATTCGGCACAGTTAATGTTTGTATGGAAGTGGTTGTGCGACTGTTAAAATCTTTTTGTAATATGCTAATGCACCGTAAAAAATTAGAGAAGCAATTTCGCACGCAGTATTTCGCTCCAAGTCGGGCGATGGTTCCATTGTTGTGTCAATTTTGAAATAACAACGCTAAGTTTCAGCAGTACTATAGGGTTATAGTATTTCAACAAAATTTGCAAAAAGTGAAATTATTCCCCAGTATGGTCAAACTCCAATACCTAAAATGTGCTTTAGCCCTGTAATTGATGACTTTTTTAGACGGTCGATAAGTGCGCGAAGTGTTGCAAATTCTATGTTTTAAAGCTGTGTGAAAAAGAAACGACCAGGGCAGGTTGCAATTCAAGAAACGCACAAATTCGACAATTTCTTCACAATCTCCCGCCACGCAGTGTGCTAAAGCAAATTTTCTCCGAAAATATTATTGAAAAAATACCTCTGCAAAGGGTAATGAAAATATAGGGAATGAAAATAATACTATTAATGAAATGTATGGAAATATTAATGCTGACTTAATCGAATATCTGATGAATAGAGAACATGTCACCATAGCTGCGATAAAATAATGTGCTATGATGACAATGAAATCAATAATTATTCAGTAGAGTTTTTGAATTCTTTGAGTATGAGTGGTTCGGGTTTTTTTCGGTTAGCCGAGAGTAAGTGAAAAAATGCCAAATAGTTGTTATCTGCGCCAAATACTTGCAAACATAAAGCGATTTCCTTTACATAGTTATTCATCCCATTTCATATTTTGGAAGTTTAATTTAATTTCGTATTTTAATTTAATTCCACGCGTTTTCCCGAATTCCACACTATGTAATCAATAAGCATACAAATTTCTTTTCCGGCAATGTATATGTATTCCGGCAATGTATATGTAGAATTCTGTACATAAATATAATTTTATGTACCGATTAAAATTTCCGGCTTTGTTCGGGGGAACGAGTGTTTCAGAAGTAAGCTTTAAACGCTTCCCAGAAAATCAGTTGGCGGGATTTTGCACCTGTCTAACCGAGAAATAATATAGTTTGCCACACCACATAAGTTAGTATTGAAAGTTAATTGCATCATTATACTAATCAGAAACTTAAATACAAAGGAAGCATGAGTCAATGGAACAATAATGCGCATCAAATTTATATCATAATGCTAGTGATTGCGATGATTGAACTGAAACCGTAGTCAATAAAAGAACTTTAATTCCACTTATAAAATATTCTGGTGCTATTTTACCATTTCCTTTCAAAAAACTCAAATTCCAAATGTACCTGCATTTGCGATGACAGTAAATGAACCTAAGTTTTTATAGATGGTAAGTGGTACGCCTCATCAAGTAGAGTTCAATCATTCGACAGTTTAAGATTTTATAACTCCGAACATAATGGGACTTTAGCCGAGAAAGGCTGAATTTTCGAAATGGGCTACTAGACTAAAAAAGCAAACTGAATGTGTAAAATCCTACGGGAACGTGCAAAATAAAAGGTCGGAGATGACCCCAATGACCCACTCGCTGGAGCTGCCTTTGTATTTAGCAAAATGTGATGGAGTTTTCACAAAAACACCGCCTTCACAGAAAAGTGTGGTGGTTGTAAAGTGAAATTGTGCAAAAGTAGTCAGTATAGACAGATAGTCTCTTAGCCAAGATAGTCACTTTAATAGGTTCCAGCGTATTTGGAATCTTGAGACATACTCTTTGACAGAAGAACTTTATTCACGCTCAAATAAAAAATTTATTCCTTTATGGTCTAATTTTGACCACTGGCAGACAACTACTGTTTTTTTAATTTCCCAGCCTAGCATGTGAACGAGATTATGAACTCGAGCACTAAATTTTAATTAATTATTTCACTTTTGCCTACGTGGTTGCTTTAGTAAAAAATGAATGTAAAAAAAGAAAAAACTAGGAGAAGCTTGGAGAAGTCATTTGAATTGTCAAGCTTGAATACAACTTGATTACTGCTTGATTTGGAAAGCCACATCCACATAACAAATAATTTATCATCAGTCATAAATGTACTTGACCATAGAATTAAAAAAAAAATTCTATATTTCCAAATATTGAAATTCTTCAAAATAAAATACAATTATACTACGAAATTGATTTCAAAATCAGTCGTTTGTCTCGATTTTGGCCAGTATTGCCCAACATGAGTGTCGCGATATTGAACGTTTTAAAACGTGTGCTGCATAATAAGTTTATATTATGCTTATACCCCTATTAGTAGAGTCTCTAAATCACACATAACATTATTTTAATTTTTATTCATCCCATGGTAAAATAAAAGAAACAGATAGGCATCGGGCACTGATCGATCTCGCCAGAAAACGGCGTGACAACCATAACAGTCTTCAATCTTCTTCAGTAACTTCAAACTTTAGTCATGCCAGCGCGAGGCAGATTGGCGGAATGGTTAGGACGCTGGCCTCCCAACCCTTAGGTCCCGAGTTGGATCGCGGACGCTTGATGGAAACAGATTAAATTTACTTGAAATTTCAGCATAGAGGGGAAAATGCGTGGGGAAAAAAAATATGGGGCGCGAGTTCGCCGACGGGCGCCCCGTGAAAATAAGAAATTTTTTTTAGGAAAATTTTTTTAAGCTTCAAATTAAGCTTGCTATGTCAAGCTTATTGCAAGCTGGGCACGTGTAAACTTGAACACTTGATTCAAGCTTGCATTAAGCATACACGCTTGAAAATTTCAAGCTTAATTCAAGTTTATTGATTTGATAAATAAAGCTTGCTGCAAAATTGATGTGCTGTCTGGGTCCCTATTTTCTTTCCTTATTCCATTAAGTTGGAAAGTATATCATTTTTCATGAGTATGCCGTATTTCTCTCCCTTGTTCCATAAAACACATCTTTGGAATCGAAATCTATCTTAAAACCTCATACAAAAACTGTTTCACAATCTTCGGCATGCCCAACTGTACTACTCCATTTTAAATACTATTTGGAATGTTCATCATAATCCATGAGTGTGTCGTGTTTGTATTTCTTGGGTTGATTTCTACTTTAACGCCCGGACTCTCACCAAGGTGGCGATAATTAAACGTATGCAGTTACCCCAACGATTTTAACAACATGTATGTAGAGAATTCCATGGTATGATTTCTACTTCAACGCCCCGACTCTCGCCAAGGTGGCGATAATTAAACATTTGCAGTTGCCACAACGATTTTTTGTATTTATGTGGCAGCCTTAATTTAGAATTGAAATGTACGATTTGGAACAACGTGTAAGTACAGCATTCCATTATTTATTTATTTTGGGCTGCCAACTATAGTAGTTTTAATAATTAAGCAATATTAATCTTCGAATTCCTTAACTGGTGCGTTTATAGATAATTTGTTCACTTTATTTTTCATCTAGTTCTTATGGGAGCGTTGAAACTGTGCATAACTCCTAAAAACCCATCACTGCAAAGCTTACCAAAGTGCGGCGATTTTTAGGTTGGCGAGAGTCGGAGCGTTAAAATGGGAATCAACTCTTTCCTTCACCATAAATCACATCTTTGGAATCAAAATCTACCTTAAAATTACCTACTGAAACTGTTTTACAATCTTCGCCAAGTATATTCTAACTATACTTCACCATTTTAAATGCTGTTTGGAATGGTCATCATAATCCACGAGTGTGCGGTGTGTGTCTTTCTTGTTCCATAAAACACATGGAATTGAAATCAACATTAACATCGCCTACTAAAACTATTTTAAAATCTTTGCCAAGGATATTCTAAGCATACTTTTCAAGCTTGGTTCTGTTTTGAAGTTACTTTTGGCAGCAAACTTGGCGATCAATTATCAAAAATTGCAAACCTTGTGCGACTTTAAAGATTTTAATCTTCGTCCTACCCCCCACCTCCGCGTTATCTTGCAAACACATTTCAAGAGATGTTCACCGTGACAGTTCATGTCTATAAATTATGTCAACAAAGTCGCATATACAAAAATCTGGGACTGAACGAAATAGAACCTTAGTTCTAAAAAAGTTATATCTTGAGATGATTAAAATATTGACTTTATATTTTTTAACGAGTGCGTATATCGTGGCTGACGAAAAGGAACTTTTCGTCAGATACGTTGTATAAATCTAGTTTTGCTCATCTCTCCCGTCGGAACTACAGTTTAAAGGTAATTAAAGGGTAATTAAAAGGTACAGTTTAATCTTCCCAGGCTGGAGCTGGATAAATTTTTCCTGGGTCACCTTTGGACAAAAATGCAAAACCACTTTGCTGTTTTGCATTGTGTAGGGCTTGCGCCATCCCCTCTCCACTCCCTTTGTGCTAATGCTACCCATAGACATCTAATGCAATAGACGGCGCACCCGGCAACCTGGCGTGTGCACAAGATTACTATCACCTCAATCAAATAGTCACGTGGCCTATCCTTAGTGTTGTGCTTCACATCTGCGCTGTCTACAGTAATTGATGGACCTGATCAAAAACCACAGCTCTTAAGGATTATTTTCCCCCATAATAGCGCCAAAAGTGCAATAACTATCTCAAGCTGGCTGCATCAGTCTAATAAGTCACGTGGTATAGCCTTGTTACTGCGCTACATATGTATTGGCCATAGGATACGCTGTCTACCGTATTAGATGTCTATGGTGCTACCCTGGAGACCATATTGACCTCTATCTCGTTGGCGACCAATGTGTAGCACAGTGGTTAAAGCCACTGACATTGGGAGATGGTTCAGGTGGAGGAACAGGGTTCTGTCCTCTCGCGGGGCCGTCGGTCTAGCGGTCTGGAGTTTTGGGCGGTTTTCTCCAGATGTAACGTGAATACGCTAAGGATACCCAGAAAAGTCCTCCCCCAAGGCATTTGCCCCCTCTTGTGTTTGTCCTTTCTTTGACGTGGATTTATAAGCGGTTCCAAGTGTACAAGCTCACAACTCCGAATACATGTTCTAATACAACAACATATTTCGTTAGCTGCCGTCGGTATAAATCTAAGGCTGCATTCATACTGGCCGTTTCGTGCTACTTAGATGCCGCGATGATGTCACACAGCGAAGCAGTGGATTTGCCGAATATCAAGAGTGATATTCCGCGGCTGCCGCGAAGCTACAACCAGTTAGAGGAGAGCGTTCAAAAGCATTATTCTGACGTCACATTTCGCGAGTATACGGTGCAATTTCATTGGTGCATTTATTGCGGCCTCGCAAGCTCTCCCACGGACAGTCTACGTTTCAAAGCGAAAAAGAACGGTGGGAGAGCGGTGTCTGAGAGGGGCACAGTACGTCCAGTATTAATCCAGCCTAAAAGCTTTTGTATTTGGCTTTATAATAAGGTGATCAGATTTCTGAACATAGAATCGGAGACGATTTTGATTTCCCCGATTTTGAAACTAAACTGGAGACATTTATAATTAATGAAATAATTAACAGTAATTTAATTAAAAACAATGCAATAATTAAAATTTGTCCGGAATTCCTGTTTTACAGTTTGGGGACAGTTTGTACAATGTTCTGAAATTGGGCACATCCTTGAATTGTCGCTTAAATTGTCCTTAATTGTACATATTTTGCTCGTAGCTTAACTTTCGAAGTTTTGATTTTTGTCTCTAAAATGATAATGAAAGCCTTTTTTGAAAAATTCTGCCTTTTTTTACCATTTGGTCCCCTTCCGAAGTTTTTGGATCCCCTCCGGTAATTTTCTTGGCTGGTTGTTCGTCTTCTCCATGCTCTAATGCTAAGGTGACCAAACGTCCCCATTTTCCGGGGACAGTCAACATTTTCAGGGCGTTTCTCAAATTGTCCCCTGAATGTAAAAATGGAACTGGGGACAATTTTTAATTATTACATTGTTTTTCAATTAAATTACTGTTAATTATTGCATTAATTATAAATGTCCCCAGTTTTGTTGTCTGAATCGGGGACATGTCCCCGATTCTGACTACAAAAATCTGGTCACCTTGAATACGCCATCTAGCGGCCTAACTAGAACTACTATGTGGCAGGCTTGCCTGGCCAGCTCAGCTCAGCTTACATACTTACATATTACTGTTTTGAGACGCGCTTATTTCAAATGTGTGTAATTATTGTTTTTTCTTTTTTTTTGCTAAAATATATTATGGGTGATTTTATACCAAGAAGTATGTAATAATATACTTTGCCCTTTTTTCTTTAATGTTTGAAAGATCTAGTCATAAATGCTTGGATTAATTTTATGAACACAATTCCAAATGCATGTCCTAAATTATTTCTATGCTATTTATATTGATTTCTATATTATTTATATGTATACTTTAATGTGTACGTTTAAAGGTTCTATACTATCCTGTAAATCGACAGGTTTTTGACATGTGGTGTTAAAAAAGTAAAAACCTCCGTGTTAGATTTAACAAAATACCAATCTAATGTTACATATTAAACGTTTTCTAGGATTTACGTACTTAATTTGAAGCTAATAGATCAATATATTAATGTTAAATGTTAAGAACTTTTCTAAACAGCTTCACAATATTTACTCAGAAATAACCTGATTGAAAGATAATTTTATCGCACTGTTGTGAGCCCCTCTTATACCTAAATGTCACCCCCAATTGAGAATTGAGGCTTTGCATTGATATCTTTAGTGTTGTGTTAAGATTCTACCCAGTGCTGTTTTAAAATGTATAGATATAGGGGCAGTACTCTTTGTTGAATGTGTTAACATTGATATAGTTACTATATAATATGTGATAAAAGTACTAAGATATTTTTTATCTTGAATGCATATAATTGTTTGTCTCTTCTCCCCTTAAAATTATTGAGAGCCCCCTTTCTGTTAAAATCAGAAAGTAATTGTGTGTTAGTGTTGTTCTCTTTCAAATTGTCTGAACTAATTTCAGTAAAAAATTTAGCATCACAGAAAAACAAAAAAATCAGAAATGTCTAAATAACCATCATTATTTTGGTTTAAATTTTATCTGTTTATGATTTTGGATGAAAAATGTTGTAATGTGAAAAATATCTATCATTCTGCATTTTTAAAAGATTGACAAAATTCTGGCTGTAAGTCTTCAACAGAGATTCTTCAGCTTTTTAGCTGATTTCAGCTTTTTGCGAATAAAGAGGAAATCACTTTTTTGTCTTTTTCCTCTGAAAATTCTGTACTGACAAATTTGCCATATGGGTCATTCCATGTCAAATCAACGAGGCTCACAACCTGACCCCCACAGAATTCAATAAAATTTGGTATGATAGTTGTATCTATAGAGAAAAAAATTAATGTGAAATTTCTAGTCCATATCACTTTTAGTTTTTGAAATATTTAATTTTAAAGTTTGTGAAATTAATGCAATTTTAGAAATTCTTGCACTATACAATTGGCTCCAATTTCTCTCCTAATTATCATAGAAATTCAATTAAAGTGTCTATAGAAAGTAAACAGGTTGCCCTTTCTTATCATATGTAACATGATTAAATTTTTTAAATTTTAAACTTAAAGTTCATCATTTTAAATTTTTAAAATTTCAAAAAGTATATTTTAAACTTTTTTTTTTAAATTATATTATTCTTCTATTTATTGTTAACAATATCTGAAAGTTTCATTCTGGGATTACCATGAGTTTTCGAGTAATAAATTTAAGAAAATTGCTATCATCTCGATTTAATAACTACAAAAGAAAATTTTTGTATTTTAAAATAAAATTACGTTTTTAACTTAATATAAGAATTTTGAGAGAGAACAAATAATGTTGATAATGTTTTTCAACACTTTCATTGGGGGTACACACAAGGCAATGTCTCTCCCCCCCCCCCCAATAAAAAAATAGAATTTTGCTAAAACAATTATTTGTTTTTAAAATTTCAAGAGCAGTTGAGTCCAAATTTGTTTTTGCTGGGGGTTTTAATGAGGGTGCTTTCAAAGTAGGAATGGGGGTGTGCCTCCCCCCTTTTAATAGGAATTTTCAAAGTTTGTCTAACAAAATTCCATTTTTCTTTTTCATTAATAATTTTAAAAAATCATTATGTTTCATAAAATGCTTCCACTATTCCAATGAGTTACAACTATTCCTTTAATTGTCAATTTTTAAATAATAACATTTTCAGGTAAAAAAAAAATAAAAATAATAATTACAGTAAGATGTTATTTTTATGTTGCATGCATATTCTGAACTATTAAGTAAATATTTCAAGTGTTACCTTTAATTGATGGGTATTTTTTAAAAATTGAGTTTTAAATTTCAATGCAGTAAGGAAAACTTACAACTTGCAGATTATGCAAAAAGTAAAATAAAAAAGGAAGTAAACCATTGTGTGATTTTTTTCTCAAATTTATTGGATGCAAATAGCATTTTTTTATCATATAATTTATGGGTAGTAAAATGATGGCGATATATTATGTGGATGGAGAAAGTTTACTTTAATTTCATCTGCATGTGGATAAACACCCAGAACACATGAGCAAAACACCAAAAATTAGCAAATGTTACCTTTAAATTAAAAGATTGCTTGATATAAAACTAAAAGAAATAGATCATGCGACATTTTTTTCCATAAAAAACTTTTTTCCACCTCTAAAAAGAGAAAATAGGCATAAAAACCGCGTTGCTTAATGCAGGCACAACTATTGTCGGAACAAGCTACCCGTCACCGAGCACATTTGTTTATATCCTACAGCGCCCCCTTTAGGTCGTTGAGATCGCGAATAGGGGCCTTAACCTTATCTAATGCTAGACGTTTGAGAAGTATAGCTGTTTGGGAACATAGCTAGTGCTACAATCTTCGAAGATTTCTCAACTCCACACGCAATTCTAACAACAACAACAGGAATAATAATAAACAAAGCGGGTCGGGAATCATGCAATCGAACCCAAAAATAAATATTACGAAATTAAACGGATAAACTATGGTGGAAACAATAGTGTACAAAACACAATTTAGAGATGGAATGTTTGAAATTGATAAAAAAACTTTTTATGCGGTATTTCATAAAAGAATTAGAAAAAAAAAAGCATTAATTGCAAGAGGAATCGGAACAAAATGTACAGAGAAATGAAGAGCTTAAATAGGATATCGAAAATTTTCCTTATTAGCTACGTGTATAATGAGGAAATTCTTTTTATTTCTTTGGAGAAAAACTGACCATGAATAAATGAAAGTTTATCAACCTTGACAGAGAAACCTGTTTTTAAGGTTCTTCATTTTCCTTAAGTACACTAACCATGGATTTTATTATATCTTCCTTCACCGCGACACATGGAAACATTTGATAGTGAATTATCTTTTTAATTTCTAAATTATGACTTAAATATTCTTATTGATCTTTGTTGGTAAATGGTGCTAGTTATGAGGCATTTAATTTTGTGTATTTTTTATGTTTTTACTTGTTGTGTATTAATTAACTGTACTGTTAATCATGAAGTTATGTCAGTACTTAAAAAACTGCATATTTCAACTGTGGATTTCAATAGTAACAGAATATTCATGAATTTTAATAAATCTGCCTCTAAGAATGGAATGCAATTTTTAAGTTCCCAATCGTCTCATAGTCAAAAGAAGTGTGTAAAAGATCTCATGTATATAATACAAAACATAAAATCAGAATGGGCTATGAAAAGTAAGTATTATTGTTATTTAAATTTATCAGTTTTAAAGGAGGTTAATAAATATTTATTACAGGCCACTAAAAGATTAAAAGACATTTTTAGTAAGTAATTTTTGAAAGTGAATTCTTTTTAATGAAATATGTGCACATGTATGTATTCTAGAGTCTTAATGTTTTTAACCCTCTCGTCACCGAATTCCGAAAAATCAGAGAAAAAAATTCTGTCTAGCATTTAATGCATCTGAAATGCTATTATAAATCATGCAAAAATATTTTCTTCTAAAGTCGATTAATATTAGATTTTCCTAATATTAATTTCTGCATTTTCGAAGCATTTTTTAATGCTAAAATTAACTTAAAAGGATGCACATATTAGGTAAAGTTTGAGGAATAAGAAAAAAACTATACTTACCTTAAAAAGAAAAAAAAAACGGTAAAAAAGCAGCGTAAATATTTTCTTTCTCCCGAAACAATGAAGCGAAAACTGTAAAAAATGATCTAAATTGACTAGTACTGCAATCTAGGCACGATTTATGCATCTAGTTAAGAGCCTTATATACTTTTACATGAATTAATGATATTGATATCACTGAAAGAAAAAAATACTAAATTCAATTGTTTTCTCTCTAAATATTGCTATTTGAAGTAGGAGCCTCATATGAGGTTCAAGGTGACGAGAGGGCTAAACACATGTATAAACACTAATTGAGGTGCAGTTTCAGTGTTATGCATCATCATTGCACTAGTGAGATAGAATGTTTTGCAGCATTAACCCTTTTAGGAGCACAGGTATTTGCAGTGAATCAAAAGTGCTTGCTAATTTTCTGACCTATCTTATAGAATTGATTTAAATATTTTCCCTGTAGTTTAATATCCAAAAGAAAAATTAAGGAAACAAATATTTGCCGTACATTTAAATTTTGCTGGAGAAAGAATTCATTATTCACAAAATCAAAGTCAGAAAACAAACTGTTCTTTGTGCAGAGAATCGAATGCAGAGATATATCTTACCAAAAGTGAAGTTTCTGAGTACTTTTTTCAAACAATTATGCAATCTTTCTTTAAAAATACAATTCAAAGGAAAGTTCATTGCCAAATATATTATTTAGAAGCTATGCATATCTTAAAATTATGTTATATATTTTTGCCAGGCATGTATACAGAAAAACATTTTGGAGGGGTTCAAACCTTAAACAAGCTGAGTTTTTCACAAAAAGACTATATCAATATCATTTTATAACAAAAAATGGTACTTACGTATTATCCCGGCGGTCTGCCAAGATGAGCAATTTTTTGCCGAGATAAATGCTGGGCACATGAAATTATTAGTGGTTTTGAATACGATTGGCAACAGTTTTGCAACTCATTTAACGAAAAAACAGTTTGGCGGGAATGACCGCCGGGGTGATACGTAAGTACCCAAAAAATAATTTTTTTTGTGTGTGTGTGGGGGGGGGGGGAGAGTGTGCCTGGACCCACCCCCTTAAATATGTCCTTGATTTTTACTGAACAAAAATTTAAAAAATAACTAGCGATTATGGTTTTCTGTAGACAACAGTTAGTAACTGGTAAATAAATTTACTGGCACCCTTCAAAGGGTTAATACACCAGTAAATATATTTACCAGTTATTAATAATAGTGGTTACTAATAATACATTCTCAGTTACTACAAAAGGAAATCTACAATGCACTCGCTGTTTTAATAACACATTTTATTTAAAAAGCATTTCTAGCTTTCGCAAGTGAACTCTCTCTGCTGCAAGGTCTATGTGGCCTATGCTTCTATATTTGCATTTCATCATAAAGAGTAGCATTTCATTATTTGAACTTTTTCTGTGCATTCGAGCTTGTTTAAATTATGTGTGTGTGTGTTAATCTTTTAATTATTTTCTTTCTATTTTTAATTTTAGTGATCGATTCATATGGAAAGGTTCCAAGTGGCTTGCTCTTGGGTGATTTACTTTGGATTGGAAAATATGATGAGTGTTCAGCAGTGAATGTGTCCAAATCAGAAAATGCTACTTCTGGATTCAATGGAATGTATTGCATGTCACAATGGAATATTTCTTTACCCAACACAGTAATATTTTTGTTTGTTTTTAAACTATGGTCATGGTCATCCAACTGAATTCACTCGCTAAAGTTATTGATAATTGTTTATTTTCATAAAAGAGCCTTTGCTTTGTTTGAAGACAACCATTTTTGTTAGTTTTGGTACAAGTTCTCCGTAAACAGAGTATAGTACATGCTACAGGGGTCAATGCAAAGAAAAATTGGGTCCATTTTGCGGCCCTTCACAAAATTACAATCGATTAAAATGGACCCTTTACAAAAATGCAATCGTTTAAAGCGGCCTCTTCACTATAATACAATCAATTAAAACGGACCTTTATTGGCATTTTACCCTACAATTTAATCTGTTTTATCAATTATTTAAAAAAAAATGTGTGTTAAAATTCACAAAATTAAGTATTGAATTTTACAAAAATAACCAATTTTCATAAAAATGCAACCCTGGTAAAAATCTCTGGATTGACCCTTGTCTAGGATAGAATCAGATATATTTGCTGGCAAAAATTGCAGCAATGACAATTACTAAAATATTTTTAGGGCCAAAATTTGAGTTGAAAAGAATAAGTATTTGGTCTGCCAAAGAAATGAAAAAGAAGATAGAAGGAAAGATGCTTTCAGAATTTTATGATAATATTGTTACAAATTTTTGGAGTAGCATGCTGTTCTGGGGTTTAAACTAGTTTAAAATTCTTATTCTATGTGTCAAATAACTTTGCATTTTGCTGCATCAAAATTGGTTAGCTATAGTGGGAGATATGGAGTTTTGGTTACCCCGTTGATTAGCATATGATTTTCTAGAAATCTCAAGCAATACTGGTCCTAGGTCTTAGCTGACCTAACTTTTGGGGACTTATTTCTGGCACCAAATTTGGCAATATTTTGCCGAAAAATCCCTAAGCTTGGCAACATTTTCGACATTTGGTGCAATTTTTCCAATGGGGCCTGTAAAGTTCATTTTCCTGCATTAACATCACACAGTAGCCTGATATTACTCTACTACCCTTCTACTAAGCAATCAAAATCAAGTTTGATCTACAACATTCTGCAGATAGGTTTCTCTAGAAGTTTCCCCAGTGTTCGCCGTAAACTATAAAAAAAGCCAGTGTTGCTCCAGAAGAGTCAATTGTCATTGAGCTCTCGTTAAGTGGGTTTGCTGCATTATGCTGTGAATTATGCTATTGAAGGCAATACTTTGCTTGCTTTTAAAAGCTGGTTTTTAAGTGCTGTGTGTAAATTCTTCCTTGCTGAGTCTTGAGGGACTGTTTGAGATTTTCCTCATGTGTTTCCACTGAATTTTTGTTTGTGGAATTGTTTTATTTTGTGTATATATTACAGCATTTGTGAAAGTTTCTGTTCTGAATAGACTGTTATAAACAAGCTACTCTCTGTTAGTGCCTGTGAATTTTTTACAGCTAATTGTCCAACGAAGTTCTAGAAGTATTGAAGTTTGTGTTCGATCCTGACGAGTGGACTTTTTACTAGAACTTTCTACACCTACTGGACTTTACAAGGACAAACACAGGAATCAAGCAGAATTTTCTGCAACAATGTATAAAAAAAAGATTCCATGTATTTTATAGTTAGGGATTGGCAAAAGTTGTAAAATCTAAGGAGCAAGCCAACATTTTTAGGAGCCACATATATATTGAATTATGTATATTAACCCTTTGAGGCACAACCCTTTCCCAATGCTGAAAAAGGGGCAGCCGTTGCCATCGCTCGACTTAACTACCAGCAAGATGGCGGACGATCGAAACATTCACCGTGTGCCACAGATCTAGAGACCCTTTTTTGACAAACGCTGGCTGTGCCGCACGTGATGAATGTTTCGATCGTCCGCCATCTTGCTGGTAGTTAAGTCGGGCGATGGCAACGGTTGCCCTTTTTTCAGCATTGGGAAAGTGTTGCGCCTCAAAGTGTTAAGAAATTTCTGAAATTCAATACGCATAAATCTGTTTAATTTAAAAAAATCTCTAGTCCTTCAAATAAAATTTTCAGCATTGGGCAATCTATCTAGCTGTTCTTGCATTCTTTCATTTTTAAGTGGATGTCAGTGCTGTTAAAAGTAGTCGTGACCATTTTTTTATGGGAAATGACATGCCAAAAAGTAAAGGATTCTCTTGGAGCTATGTCACCCTCAACTATATTTATAGAAATCTAATCTATTCTTCGTGACTGGCAACAGTCAAAACGTCAGAGTTTGGTGTTCCCAGAGCGGGAACACTGCACCTCAAAGGGTTAACGGAAAAAAAGCTAGTCACCAAAGGATACATTTTAGTCGGCAGGGGACCAGGTTTTTTCGAACCCTAATTATGGTGTCCACTAAAATTTAGTCGCCAAGCAACCACGATATATCTCCAAGATGGTGCTGGTGAAATCTCACAAAAACATTTGCATTCTTACAGATGTTTACAGTCCATACCTACATTCTTGGCATAATCCTTATGCTGCAAAGCTATAAGGATTATGCGAATATTTTCAGTGAGTTCCATAATCCATGAGTATCAAGAAAAGATTTCTTTAAAAAATATACGTTATATAAATTAAACTCATGAACATGATTGATTATTCATCTGCAACTAATATGTTCATTCATCTGCTTTCTAAAATAACAGCAGCTCCACGGCACCCTCACATGCATATATTAAAATGAAAATTTAATTTTTAAAGACTTGGATATTTTCTCATTGTTTTATTTTGTTCTGCTTATATGTCTCATACTGTACATTATCAGAGATTTTAATGTACATAGAAATCAGTATGTGAAGTAATTTAATTATATGAATGTATCTCCCACATTTCTGTTTAGTTGTATTTCTTAATAAATTCAAATTCTTCATTACAATTTTTGTTTTTCTGTAAAGTTCATGTGAATTTTGCCATTATTCTTGTCTCTCATCTCTTTTTTGCTCTAGATTCATCTACCTATGCATGAAGTTCCAATAAAAATCGGTATCTGCTTACCTGATTCTTGCAATAGCTCTGATATAAAAAAAGATGTAAGCCTCTTTATAGAACTTTTATGTAAGTTATTTTAATACCTTTTAAATTATGCTTTTTAAGTAAAAATGTGATTTTGATTTACAATTTGTGTATTATAGATCATTTACCTAAGATAAAAAACTATGAAGGTGAATTAAAGCTTACTGCTTTAACATGCAGTTCAAAGGATGTAGATGTAAATTTTGGTACTCTTTTATTTTTGTAAGTATCATTTATTTATTAGTTTTCTATTGATCATCATTAAACATTTATGATGTGGGGTCATTCCATGATGACTGATGTTACTATTTGACTACATTTGTAACCTTTGAACTGATATAAGAAGCCTTTTTTTTCCCTTTAAATTAAGGGAAATCAAAAAACGTGACTGATGTTACACAAAAGATGTTTTGTGTAACATCAGTCACGTTTTTTGATTTCCCTTAATTTAAAGGGGAAAAAAAAAGGGCTTCTTATATTGAGAATGGACAACAGTGTAGTACTTATTTATGATATTCTTGATCAATTTAAATAAATATCTATATATATATTTCAAGCCACTAGTGAATTTCAAAGGTTACAAATGTAGTCAAATTGTAACATCAGTCACCATGGAATGACCCTGTAGCATTAAAAGTAATTATTATATGTATTAAAACTTATAAAGTTTTAGAAGCTTCTGAAAACACTTATATTATGATAGTTGTAATTATTACACACTATAGTTCTGGAAGCAGAAAGTGCTTAAAAATGCAATGTACACCAGGACAATTGCAGTCTTTTCATCCTTGCAGAACATTTCATCCTTTAAAGGAAAAAAACCAATAAATAAAAATACATATACGCACAAAAAGAAAAAAATGTTTTCCAGTACAGTTAAGCAGTGTTCCCTTTAAGCCTTGCCTTCTCTCTTAACATTTTGCACTATGCAGCATTCAGAGATTAGAGCAATTTCAAAAATAACCCTCCTTCCTTCATCGGTTGGCTAAGCATTCATCAGGACTAATGTCACTGGGGATGAATACCTATAACTAGAGCCCCTTCAATAGGAGCCATGTGTTATATTAGTTTTACCCAAAAAGCTCATTAAAAGCTGTGTACACAAGAGTAAACTAGTACTCTAAACTGGAACCAGCTTAGGTTCCAGTTTAAGTTTTTTTTTTTTTTTTTTTCATTTTTGCATGAGACTTCACTTTTACTACGCTACTTGAAAATGTCTCCCTCGACAAAGTTGCTTTTTACGGTTGTAAGCTATAATAATTTTCAAAAACCTATTTAGAAATTATTTTAAAGGAGTCCATTGTTGCAATGTGTGGGCTAAATTATCATAAACATTTTGTTAACAGTACATCCACATTAATGTCACAATATCTGACATCAAAAGTCTGACAGAATTGCAAATTCTGAATCTGCCTTAGTTTTAAATGCATAATTAAAATTTTTTTTTATCATAAACGAGTAATATATATGCTCTTTCATTAATTTTTATATCTGTTTTGCTTTTACTGTGGTCTGCCAAATTTGGTCAAAATGGCTGCAAAACTTTTGCAACTGTTTGAGGTCATGTTTTAGAACGCTGGATATAATTTTGCTTTTAAAGCTGGCTGTCACATGGTCATAATGGCTGTTGCCAATTTTTTTCCCAATTGCTATAAATACCTATCTGGTTTTTTGTTTCTGTTGGCTATTACTGACACATGAATGTGATATTATGGAATTTTCTGAATTGTCAAGTAACTTATTATTTTAAAGCTTTATTAATTTTTCAGTAACTGTGACAAATGTATGTTTGCTTTCGAATGATTAAATATATGTTTTTTTAAAATAATGGATGGGGAATAAAGTAAAATTACAATAAAATATGAGGTTAAATAAAATGTTTACCTTATTCCTAGCATGCTTCATGTATAGTGTTGAGCAGAATATATGATGGTTTCTTGCTATTAATTAGTTAGATTATCCTTAATATTGATTAGTTGATTTGATACCTTCTGAAAGGTTTTTTAAAACTTTAAAAACTGTCTTATCCATTGAAGAGTGAAATGTTCTAAAATGATTTCAAGTATTTTTAAAAAATTCTTATGTCTATGTTTAATTTGTTAGTATTTGTAACACTGTTTAGGCATTATTAAAATTATTTAAACATTTTAGAAAATCACTTTTCAAAGTTAGATATAATTTTAATATAATATCCTCTAATCCATTATATTTGATTTAAGAAATTTATCAGCAGAAACTTGTGAGTTAAAAACATGGTGATTCTTTTTTCTCCTAAAACATTTTATCTTTTTATTATTATTTTCTAATTATCTAAGAAGTTTGCTAATAGAATATTAAAAGAAATAATTTGAACTGCCAAAAGTATTAAATGGGAACCTTTGACACTCTGATTTTTCCATTTCTCAACTTTTATGAAATGAACACAAAAGCTGAAAATGTTTCAAACCCAAATAACACATTTACTGTGCATTAGTTTTACTTATTTCCTGAGACAATTGCTTAAAACAAGAGTCTGACAATTTGCAATTAAAAAAAAAAGTACAAAAGAATAGACTGTTACACAGAAAAGTATCTAGTGCATTAAGAGTGAAATAGATGTTAAGTTTAAATTACTGAGTGCTTTACAAGTTCTATTAGGTAGGTGTATAAACCTATGAGCCATGACCCATCTACTTTCTATTAGGAACTTATTAAACTTTCTGTTTATGCAGTACATGTATCTAAATGTTTACTGTTGTTACATAATTAATAATTTTTATTTTTAGGTGTTTTCTTGGACTTTATTTTCTATTATGTGTGGCAGGAAGTACTTTAACTATAGCCAAACATTTTCGGAGATATTCTAGCAGTACAATACAATCTATGAAATCGCTGAATAATGATGCATCTGATAATGAATCTTTAGTTCACATTGAAAAAGAAGAATGTGAAGATGACCAGATGGATATTTTAGAAAGCAATAACAACCTGATTAAAACTGAAACTCAACTAAACAATCTGAATATGAAAAGTATGTAGTATGGTCTGAATTTATGCATTATTAATTTAAAGTATTTGGCTTAAGTTTTATTATTATTTTTAAATATTTATATTAACAAATAGGGCTGTTTTTTATGTTTTTACCTGGTAAGAAAATAAAATAAGTAAAACGAAATATTTTTTTTTAGTAATTGATCAAAATATTGGCAAAATTTCTCTTTTGACTGCAATCTGAAACAAAAATTGTATGATTTTCATGTGGCAAATTAGTCAACAATTCTCAACATATTTACTCACTGTTGTAGTTTCTTTTTAAAAGGCTTTATGCAATATTTCATGTTTTTGCCTCATCTAGTCCATTATACATTAGGAAATATTCATTGTCTTTCGAATTCCTTTTCCCTTTATGTTAAGGGTGAAATTTTGAATCAATCTTATATTGTCAATATGATTCAAAAGTCATGTCTTATATTGTCTTGCAAGAGAAGGTGTCTTGCTAAATTTTATACTTCTATTTGAGGCTTCAAAAGTCTCAATTAAAAGTATGAAATTTAATGCTCTAAATTTGTTAACATTCCTTTTCATGCCCCTTAAGTGTTGAGTTTCAAAAATATCCTTCATATCCTCAGCTTATAATTCAATGAGAAAATGCATTCAAAATTTCAGACTTGTATTTCTGTTTTGCAAAGATATTCTGATAAATCAGTCAGTCAGTGCACACTGAGTGGTTTTAGCTTTCTAGGTAAATATTTTATAAACAATGAAATTAGTGAGAGTTAATTTCAGTTTCCTACCTTTATTAAAACAAACATGCACATACTTACAAAATATAATATTACCTTAAATTTTTTCTATCAAATATTTGATATTTTCATTAATTATGGAAGATGATGTCTTTTAAAGGGCTGACTCTATACTTTCAGCAGCAGTTGATTCATTTGAGGTAATTTTAAACACTTTTTTTTTTTTTTTTGTAAGCTTTAAGAACTAACTGAGCTAGAACTTAGAAGGTGTTAGTTTTCAAGTATTCCAACATTGCAAGTTTGCTATCATAGATATGAATTGTAAGACCCCCCCCCCCACACACACACACACCTCTGGACAAACCCCCCCCCCCAAAAAAAAAAAAAAAAAGAATCCTTTAAATTGCAAGATTTTGGCAGACAGTTGATATATAATTTTCTCATAAATGCTGATACACAGTTTGTACAGAATTGTTATTTTGATAGAAAAATTGAGCAAGTTTAAAGAAGGCAAATATTATGCAACCCATTTCATCAATGTGTAGTTTCAAACTAGCATTGAACAGTTCAAACATGCACCTTTTTTGCCAACTAATTAATTTGCTTGCATTTTATTCCTACAGTATTTCCAATATCGAAAACAAATTGAACTATCTGTTATTATTGTATTTTGAAATGCTACTGATTGATTTAAAAGCTCTTAGCTTTGATAAAATGCAATTTCATATGTAAATGCCTTTTTACATTATGTATTACTGATACTCATTCCTTTCATATTGAATTTCAGAGATTTTGAAAACGTTTGGTGAACTTTTAAAATGTTTCTGCATTTTCACAAATGCTGCCCAAGTTTTGAGCACCAAGTCTTCGAAAAAGCAATTCCCTTGTTTGCATGGATTAAGATTTTTTAGTTTGACATGGGTGATTTTAGGTCATACTTATGTACACAATGTTAACTTTTTCGGTAAGTGTGACTGTATACTCATGTAATATAGCTGTTAAAAATGTTTATTAATTATGTCAGTGAAAGTAATTGTGTCTTAAGTAATATTAAAAAGCAAATGTTACAAAATATATAAACTATATATTTTAGAGCCTTGCTCATTAAAGTAGAAATTTCAAAATGAGATATCTAGCAACTCTTCTATGTAATGCGATTGGATTCACTGATATTTGTATTGTTTAAATTCATATGCAGTATTTGCTTTTTGTTGGACTTGGAAGAAAAAGAATTGAAATCACATTGTACTTTTCATTACTCTTAGTGTCATTTAAAAATGCAATGACCACTATTTTGTAGTTGTGTTTGCTTTTTATTTTATAATAATACAAAGCAAGCAGAACTAAATTTTATATAACTGTTGTAATTTTATATAATTGTCAAATAAATTGAGTGGGGAAATTTTTGTTTAACACTTAGGTGATATTTTCTTCAAGTTTTTTAAAGATAATTAAAAAGTTGCCTTTTTTTTCACTCTTACATTCTTTTGTGAAATTTTTCTAATGGCGAAAAATAATTTAAAAAATTAATAATGGACAAGTTAGCCGAATAAGATTTTATGGGAAATTGGATGTCTCATTTGAATGACAATATACTTTTCAAAAATATACTTCCTAGAAAATTCTTATTACATAATTAAAAAAAAAAGATTTCTAAATTAAAAGAAATAGTATTATAATCCATAGTTTTAGTGTTTATCTTCTAGCAATTTTAGCTAATGAACAAATTGAATCCCTTATGAAAGTGGCAAATTTTACTATTTCTGTTATTTGAAATTAAGATTAAAAAAAATGTTCATATTCAATTAAAATTGAATATTAAAACTATTAGATGTGCATGTACTTATTAACTTTCAAATTTCCAGTGCAAAATATTATTTTTATTTGCTCAATCCCTTTCTCCCACAAGTATGAAATCTCATTGATCAATGATAAAAACTGTGAAAGTTTTGTATCTGTAATAAGTAAGGATTGTATCTGTATTTAACTCTGCTACTATTAAACTGAATATCATAGTTCTTAAATCTAACCTATGGTTCCTTAACCCCATTTGACAACTGTGTTGTGTCAGGCACTTGCTTCGCCTAAGTAACAGATTACCACTGACCCACCACTATTTTCTAAAAGTATTTTTATACATTAGAAATTTGGATTTATTTGAAGATAGATTTATCGAAAGAAAATAGTCATGGATAATTTTTTGTACAAGTTTATCCGTACTAGTTTTCATCTATGTAGATGTTCCAAATTCAAAAATTTCTTCAAATAAATCCATACCCAAGGGGCTATTGTTCACTTTTAACTATACTAGCTGCCATTTTTTAAGTTATTTGTCCAAATAGAACCAGTATTTAGTTTTTAGAGTTTTGAAGTATTCTGATTCTAATGAAAATAAATTTTATGTTCATTCTTATTTTTGATTTGTTGAAACATGATTTAATTAAAAATTCATCATTAATATGCAAATAATGATACATAAGTCATTATCATTATTTTTAGACTTTTATAAATTAAAGTTTGAGAAAAGTGAAATGCATTCAGTATTTTAAAAAGTATGGCTTAAAATATAAAATTTCTCTTTAACACTGCAGAGATAATTTTTCATTGCTTTGTAACTTATACAGTATTTGTTAAAAATGAATGAAAACTGGTATTTTGCATTTTTTTTCAGCCTACTTATTCGAAGTATCAAGTGAAAAGATACTGTTACCTCCAAACTTTCAAAACTTTTAAATATGATCTTCCAAGAAAAAATTTATTATACATAGAATAGTAGAATATACCGAATTTACCAAATCAAGCTGATACTTTTCTTTTTCCTGGATGTCAGTTGAAACTCTAAACCTTCTGTGGGTTTGGATTTTTATTTTGTGCTCTGTACAATTTGGCTCAAATGGATTGCATAAATAATTTCTTCTATTTAGTGTGTCATTTTATATCATCTCAGTGGTACAGTGGTTAGCATTAGGACCTGGTTACGTATTGATACGTCAAAAATCAAGTATCATAATACCAATGTCACATTTTCTAAGAAATCTATTCATCAAAAAGAGCAATTTATTAAAACACCATCAATGTTTGCACTTGTGTAAGGGAATCCAAAATCGATTTCATTATTATTCACTCATTACTAATGAATGATTGATCAGTGGGAAGTCAACAGGGTTCCAGAGTCAGTTTGAACTCTACTTTTCTGCATCTATTGAGCTTCAATGCCAAACAAAACAATAGCCGATCATTTGATTGATTTTCTGTTTTTGATGTAAAATTATCAAATATAGGAAAAGGATCTTTTTCTTTAACTTCAAAGCAAGTACTTTTAAATCAAAATATTTTGAAATAAAATTTGGGGAGGGTAATGTGCACATGCCCTTTATAACCTTTTCACTCATAATAAAAACCTTTTACCATCAATACTCCTCCTCTATAATCTACAATGCAGTTTTCCTGTCGTCTAGTTTAGTACAGTCCACTCTTGCTATAATGAAACCCTGCATCCCACGGCAGAAGGTCTTTATAAGGAGTGTTTGTTATAAAGGATATAGCTATAAAATGTAAACAAGCACATTCAGCAGCTCTGTGAAATAGGTAATTTTTAAAGAGAGTAAAACTAAACTAAATGCTCAAATAATTTTTTACCATTAGTATTAAAAATATTATAAATCCAAAGCAGATTTTAAAGTAGAAAATAAAAGGAGGGGAAGGGAAGGTGTCATGCATACTTACAAATATTCATTTTCTAAAGAAAAAAATCAAAAGTTGTTTACCTATTATGCAAATGTGATTTTTGCAAAATGTAAATTTCCATTTCACTTAAAGATGTGGCTGGCACATATGCATGATTCTTAAGAAACGGGACAGAATAAGGCTGATGATTTTGCATCATTTCATTTTTTAACAGAAAGAATTTTTCCTTTTTTTTATAATCCAAAATCTTACATTTGATGTTTAATGAAAAATAAATTTTTGTCTTTATTTTGCTATTTCTTTAGCCCTGGTATGACAGAAATGATGAGGGCTGGCTGTGATTGAAATGAGAAAAACATTTTCTGCCATGCTAAAAAATGTAAAATAAAATCATGAATACCCAGTAAATTATGTTTTTTAGAAAAATTTCTTCTTCAGCTTTATAAAAAAACTTGGGAAAAAAAAAATGAAAAAAAATCTAGAAAACTTGTAGAGACTAGTTTTATCCCATTTTATGATATTCATTCATATGCTTCTGCATCCCAGAACCCATAATCACAAAGGTGTAACTAGGCAGCACAGTCCTTGTCCCACAGTTGGGCTGTTGCACTTTTGAGTTTAGTTAATGTATCATTTTATAGTAATTGTGATATTAGGTACTCTTTCTTATACAATCCCATCTATTAATAACTTTATTCATTTCATAACAATATTTATATATTTTTGTTCTGTGTTTCTTAGATAATTACTTGGACTTGCTTAAAGGAATTGACAACTTACCTTTTCAAGCAATAATGCAAGGCACATTTTCTGTTGATACTTTTTTTCTTATTGGGTATGTAACCATTCATCTTTTTGACAAATGTAACTGGTTAAAAGAATATATATATATTTTAGTGTTCTTGCAAGATGTAACTGTTTGTTTGAATGATCACAAAATATCTTATTGTTGTTCTTGCTATCAAATTGCATTTAAATACAATGTATCAAAAACATCCTATAAAAACATGTTTTTCATTTTCGAAACATTAGTTAAAAAAAATAAAATAAGGATTCATAAAGCAGTTTCTTACCCCACTATATTAAAAAAAAATCATTAGTAAGTTGTATAATTATTCTCAGCATCGTGTTTGACATTTTTAAAAAATTAAATAAAGTGAAATATTCTTTCTTTTTGTAATTAAAAAATATATATATACAGAAAAATCTTCAGACTTGAAATTGGATTAAAAAATTTGCATATTATTATTATATTGCTTATTTATTTTGTTTTCCAAAAACATCACTTTAGTCCAACCTGTATTTAAACTGGTTTGAGTTTATGTTGCCTACTTTGTGTTTATGGAAATAATTGAGTGCATAAAATGCTCAATTATTTTAACAAATGGATTGAAACTGGTGAGTGTAATTGTGAGTTCAACTAACAATTGTACGAGGTAGAACTTGTTTATTTTCTAATGTTGTTAGTTTTCTTTAATGTTATCATGTTTATGCTTTCTGCTGCAGTAAGATTTTATGAGCACTAATGGGAATTTAATTAATATTTTTATAAATTGTTTAATTTACTATTGCTTTAATGTTTGGAAATCTTATTTGTATTTGCTTTTAAACCTCTTAAAGTTAAAATTATTTTTAAGTAATGAGTTAAGTTCTATTTAAAAAAACTTTATTCATGATAATAATTTAAATATTTCCTTGTAGAGCAAGACTAAGTGTGTAACAAAATTTTGTAATGTTGCAATATCAAAAAATCATATGAGTATGTGAAAAAGTATTTACCATTAAGAATTGATTTTAATTACAGTGGGTTTTTGTTAGGATACCTATATCTTGAGGAAGCAGACAAGAGGAATGGAAGAATAAATTGGCTTGGTTTGTGTCTTCATCGTTTTTTAAGGTATTATCTGTTATTTTACAATTTTCTGAACTAGCTTTTCTGCTTTATTAACATGATGCATCTAGATAATACTGATATTGCTACTTGCATAACATTTATTCAACTCTAAAGTATGTTATTTAATAAGAGTTTGCTCTTTCTATCATAACTATTTTGAGTGCATATGACTTGATGTATGTAATGAATTTGTTCAATGTTAATATATTTTTTAATATGAAAATTGTAATGGCTTAATCTTTCATGAAAATACTTCTCAGAACTATTTATTCCTGTGGGGGCTAGCAAAATATATTTCCAAACAATGTTCAAGATATGAGCTGCTTTTTTTTAGCATAAAATGAATATTAGGATATATTAGTTCTTTATAGATTTTATCTTTCAAATATATTTCAAAAAGAAAAATAAACAGCAGTAAGTATGCTGTCTATTGAGTACTCTTCTGAGTGCCAGAATTTGAACTTTGAACCCAAACTTGCTAGTTTCATTCTTTTTTTGCTCTGATGTTGCAATTTTCATTTTTTGTTCCTGAGATTATTGTTAAGAGTTTCTATGAGGTGTCATTTTCCTTTCATAAAAACATTTTCTTTCGGTAGCTGCTGATATACCAATTTTTTTTCCAGTTTCATAACATTTAAATTGTGATACTGAATTAAACAGCTGTAAAAGTAAGATAAGCCATACTACATTTCTTTTTATACTTTAAATTCAAAGTATAAAAAGAAATCCTCTGATTGTAAATCTTATAGCTGACATTGTTATTAAATTAATTTTAGCATTCTTTCTGAATGTTAAAAAGCTGTGCAACATAATTTTGTAAGCAATTGTTTTACTGTATTTAAACTTAAATTCAAGTAAAGGCAATTTATGTCAAGTAATATTTATACAATTGTGCATGAATATTTTAAGCACCTGAGTATAAAATTTCATAGTTTTTTCATGGTAGTCAAAAACAGCAATTTTGTGTACAATTTTATTTAAAATAATAATTAAAAAATTAAAGGTAAGAAAGTTAATGCAAATTATGTACATTGTTATATGGAAGAGTTGTTTAACTATTTTGTGCAAACAGTTACTTGAAAAAAATTTATAGAACTCCTGAGCCAACAGGATGAACTTTTCTTTTCTTTTTTTAAACATGGAAGGATATATCCCATTAGTTTACCAGCAAAAGAAATTTAAGAAGTATTATAAAAATTTTGGCAAGTGTTGAGGTTAGGGCATTAAAGGGGTGTAAATAAATTTCTAGCTGCAAGTTACATGAAGAAGAAAAAAAAGAGTAAATACATCAGAAATAAGTCATAAAGTTCAACATTACAATTTTTCACACTAATTTATTACGTTATTTCTTTTCTTTATACACAAAGATCCCGTTCATATAATGTGTTGTATAGCTTTTGCTAATACAAGTTTTTGATGTCTGCTGGTATATTTGACACAGCAACTCAGAGAATTCTAGTTAACTGTTTATCACTCAGAAGAGATCTTGATAAGTTTTTATGCCTTTCAGACTTAATAATAGCTACTAACAATAGTATGTATTATGAAACAATATAATAAGTTAAAATGCATGTTGTAAGACATTTGGCTAAACATTTCAGAGACATTGTTTTTGTAAAGTGTTAACAAATCATGCTCAATAAATTTTTGTGTCATGCCAGGGTCATTTTGGATCTCAACTGTTTCTGTATACAACATTATGGTCATTAAAATTTGAGGTGAAATACAGTATAGAACCTGTTATCTGGAATGGTTGGGACCGGATGTATTCTAGATAACTGAATTTTCTGGATAACTGGTTGGGGATTAACATGACATCTACTGATTTGATTGGTAGCATAAATGTTTAATTCTAATCAAAAATAGAGAGTAACCTTAATTGTTAATATACTAGAAAAATAATATAAAAAACTAATATGATCCAGACAAATAATAATCATTTAGAGAGAAAGTAGTAAATATATGATAACGTCTTGAAAACTTAGTCACGCACTAAAAAAATAAATTAAATACCTTACCAGATTGCTTACTTTATAAATTCTAGCTGTAGAATTCAAAATAAAAAACAAAAACATTAGAAATTTTAAAAAAAACTAATTTTTTGCTTTTCTTTTGGAAAAAAAAATAGGAATTTAATTATACATTTTTAGAAAGTGATTCCATCAACCTTTCAAGTTATTAGGCAAGTTGGAGTGTATAGGCTGATTAATTTTATTTTTTACCAACTATGCAAAAAATTCCAGAGTTGGGAATCGAACCCAGGACTGCCGCATAACGCGCGGGTGCTCTACCACTGAGCTACTCTGGGACGATTCCCAGATGAAATTTCTCGCATTAGAGCTGTTGGCATTTATCATCTTCCTCTGCAAACCACAGATAGAACAGATGAAACAATTAATTCGCGACAACTCCATTACGTCGCGGATATTATACATTTTTAGAAAGTGATTCCATCAACCTTTCAAGTTATTAGGCAAGTTGGAGTGTATAGGCTGATTAATTTTATTTTTTACCAACTATGCGAAAAATTCCAGAGCTGGGAATCGAACCCAGGACTGCCGCATAACGCGCGGGTGCTCTACCACTGAGCTACTCTGGGACGATTCCCAGATGAAATTTCTCGCATTAGAGCCGTCGGCATTTATCATCTTCCTCTGCAAACCACAGATAGAACAGATGAAACAATTAATTCGCGACAACTCCATTACGCCGCGGATATTATACATTGCATCTGGGAATCGTCCCAGAGTAGCTCAGTGGTAGAGCACCCGCGCGTTATGCGGCAGTCCTGGGTTCGATTCCCAGCTCTGGAATTTTTCGCATAGTTGGTAAAAAATAAAATTAATCAGCCTATACACTCCAACTTGCCTAATAACTTGAAAGGTTGATGGAATCACTTTCTAAAAATGTATAATATCCGCGGCGTAATGGAGTTGTCGCGAATTAATTGTTTCATCTGTTCTATCTGTGGTTTGCAGAGGAAGATGATAAATGCCAACGGCTCTAATGCGAGAAATTTCATCTGGGAATCGTCCCAGAGTAGCTCAGTGGTAGAGCACCCGCGCGTTATGCGGCAGTCCTGGGTTCGATTCCCAGCTCTGGAATTTTTTGCATAGTTGGTAAAAAATAAAATTAATCAGCCTATACACTCCAACTTGCCTAATAACTTGAAAGGTTGATGGAATCACTTTCTAAAAATGTATAATATCCGCGGCGTAATGGAGTTGTCGCGAATTAATTGTTTTATCTGTTCTATCTGTGGTTTGCAGAGGAAGATGATAAATGCCAACGGCTCTAATGCGAGAAATTTCATCTGGGAATCGTCCCAGAGTAGCTCAGTGGTAGAGCACCCGCGCGTTATGCGGCAGTCCTGGGTTCGATTCCCAGCTCGGGAATTTTTCGCATAGTTGGTAAAAAATAAAATTAATCAGCCTATACACTCCAACTTGCCTAATAAGGAATTTAATTGATTGAAAAATGATTCTGGATAACTGGTTTCCGGATAAGAGGTTCCATACTGTAATAAACTTGGTTTGACATTTTTTATTTTCATTGACAAATTTCATGTTCCATTTGGTTAAAATCAAAATGCCAAAAAATAAGGAATTTCAGACTTAAATAACTACTGCCTTGATGATGTTAAAGTTTCATGCATTGTACAATATGGTGGTGAAATATCCTACATGATTCAGATAAAAAAAATGTTTAAATTTAATGATGAGTAGTGTGGAAAAGATGCCTAGTGGTACTAATTTCACATACGAAGTCTGACGTTTATAGGTCAATTTTTTAAATTGCCTAAAATGCATAGAAATTCTAGTAAATGCAGGTTTTTAATATTTTCTGTTTTTGTTGATTGGTGCAGATAGTACTGTAAAAATGCCAATTAAGAAGTTAAGTTTACATGAAAAAATGTACATGTATGGGATTTGCCATACAATTCCTTTTTTTTTTTACAAAAATGAATTAAAATTAAAAAAGAAAAAGAAAGAAACAAATAAATTGACCTTTTTTTCTGTATGCAGGAAAATCTAAAAATCTGTTTAAAAAAGATCAAGGTTTTTAGTTTATTAAAATATTTTCTTTGTGTACTTTCATAATAAATAGCCATAGAATTTCAAATGCTTTAAATACTGAGATTTTTATTTTATGTAATTATTTATAGACAGGCAGATTAATCTTTAGAATCTGTTAAGTTTATTGCAAGAAAATAATCATTAGTATTTTAATTTTAACTTCCATTTTTAATGAGGATGTTGTGGGTTGTTCCTTTTAAAGAGGATTTTACTGTTATTTTTCTTCTCATTGCATCATTTAAGTAAGTACTAGCTGCATACCTGTTCTCCGCATGGTAGGGAACGAAAAATTTTCTTACATGCGTAATTCAAATTGATTCCAGTGATGTGGTATCGAAAGATAAGCAAAATGATTTGACTCTTGGCATAAAGTTACTCATTAATTATTTGTAAAGTTAGTATAAGTTCTGACCTGAGACCATTGTGATATTTTAACACTAATTACTATGTTGGTGTCATTCGCCACCAGAAAAAAAAAACCTTGACGGTTTGCAGCGAAAATTCCTAACTTTCAAAATGTCTCATTTCTACATCATACTCTTTTTTAGGTTTAAGTTATACCATTAATACCTTAGATATTACATGATGTGGAGAACCGTTTTATTTTATAATTAAATAGCTGTGTACCTGCTCTTTACAAGGCAAGAAGAGAAGATTTTCCTAAACTGTGATCGTAACTACTTGTGACAAACAGAATCTCCAAGAAAAAAAAAAAGACTGTACCCAGTCCATCTGGCAAATAAACTCACTCTCTAGAAATTTGTTGACCAGAAGAGCTCTATGTGGCCTCGGGTTATCGGCCATTAAAATGAACTCGGGGCCAACTGCACCCATGAAAAGGCGAGCATAAGGCTCCAAGACCTCATCCCTAAGCCCCACACCAGTCACATTGCTTCTTTCAAAGACATGGAGAAGTGTGCAGCCATCCAACATGATGCCTGCCCTGACCATTAAACCTCCTCTGCCATAGTGTGATTTAACAAAATTTAAACTCATGGAGTATGCCCTAACAGAATTTTATGTTCTAAGCCAGGTATCGGCAAACTTTTTTGGTCGCGGGACAAAAATCGAAAAAAAAAAGTTTGGCGGGCCAAGATAAATTTTTCTAAAATTTCAAGAACAATATACAAGTATTACAATTTAAATATGTTAATGAGATGAATAAAATTGCAATTTCATTTTTAAAAGTTAGCACTGATTTTCTGGGCGTGAGGTATTAAATTTGGGAAACTTACTTTTGATAATGATTTGTAAAACTCTAACTTTGGCATATTTAGAAACAACTGCTTGAGATGTTTGTCAGATTGCAACTCATTTAATTCGAGCTGCAAATCAGACCTCACTGCTTCACAATTTACGTTGAAAGGCATGGTAAAAATATCCAAACCTGTTTGAATGGCACTGAACTCTTGAAATCAGCGTTCGAACTCAAAATGCACTTTTTTCAAGCCATCTTCATAATTCTTAATATGGATAAATAATATATAAATATATATATTCTTTCAATTTCCGTCAGACCGGCAAATTAAAATTCCATCTGTGGGCCGGATAAAATCTTCGGGCAGGCCGGATTTGGCCCGCGGGCCGTAGTTTGCCCATCCCTGTTCTAAGCATATGCTTAAGTAACATTTTGTGTTATTTTGTCTGATGATTCTAAATGTTTTTTGAAATATCTTTAGGATTACTCCTGTATATTTATTTTTAATTGGATTTTCTTCATTGACTTTCAAATACCTTGGTTCAGGACCATTTTGGGAAGAAGCTGATGATATTGCTACATGCAAGCAATATTGGTGGTGGAATGTATTATACATCAATAATTTTCTTCCAATAAATTTAATGGTAAGTATATAATGTGTGCTTATGTAAGATTATGTGTTATTAAAATCTTAAGTATTGTTTTCTCTTATAACCATGGTGAGATTTTAAAACATTTTCTTTCATGAAGTTATTTTTACATAATATATTTAATGCAGCGAATTATATATATATATATTTGTTGTTGTTGCTGAAATAAAATCATAATGTTATTTGATTCATTTTGAAATATGTACAAGTTTTAGAAAACTCTCAAAATTTGAAGCTTAAATACATTCTTCGTAGTTATATAAAAATACATATCATGTACAGACATAGATCAATATTTCTAGAATGTGTTTTGTAATAATGTGAAGAATTTCTTGTTTTTATTTAGCATTACTGAGCTCTCACTTTCTTTATAGTTCAGATTAGTTTTACCATTCATTATCGAAACTCAAGCTTTCTATTGGAGCATATTTTTGCATTTAAAATGTTTATCAGAAAGGCTTAAATTACGTCTTTTTTTAAATTTCAAAATTGGCTGAACTATTTTCAAACAATTGCTGCAACTCATGATGGTGAATAGAATTTTTCTCTCGACACATCATGATGGTCTAAATGCTTTTTAGCAAACTACAGTTAACATTATTTTGTATAAAAGTATTATTAACTACATTTGTTTTAGGAGGTGCATCTTTTTTTTTTTTTTTTTTTTTTTTTTTTCCCCCAAGCTATATACAAGGTGTCCCGTTTGCTATTGTATTGTATAGTCCTTTACAAACTTTTTTTAAACATATCTTTGAGCCTTTTATGATGAAACGCTGAATTTTATACAAACCTAATTAATGTATGAGGTGCATTTTACTAATTGGGATTTTTTTTGTATGTAGGCTGTATAAAAATTTTAATTTTGTATTTACTCAAACTTAATCCCCTGAAAATTTTAATCAATACCAATTCTCTTACCTTGTTTCTTTACATAACTTGTAATTTATATGACTATAATCAGTATGTAAGGAATAAAAGCCTAAGTCAATGTTTTTGGGACATCCTTGTATATGTATGCATATAATGCCACAAGCAAGTTTACAAACTTTGATTTATTCAATTTGTATAAATTCACACAGCTCAGCCAAACCCAAAAACTGGGGTGGCAGTGATTTGGCTGAATACCAAGCATATAAGTTCTTAAATTTGTTTAATGTGATAAATTATTGAATATTTGTCAAATAAGTAAAATAATTTTTTATAATGCTCTACTTTTATGGGTATGAGTCCATAACTTTACTAAAATCAAACACTTTTTGCAATTGTTTGCATTTCTATCATAATGTAGATATTTATCAGATTTCCGGGCATACTCTGGTTGCCTTACTGACAGAATATTCAAAATATTTTATCAAAGGACCATTGGCAGCAGATTTGTGAGTCGCCTTTCCCGGACACAGTTACACTGGTGGTAGAACCTTTGATGGTTTTTAGATAATGAAAAATCATTGGTAGCAGATTTACCAAATAAATAAATAAGTAAATCTCAACAATGGCCAAATTCCTTTTTTGTTTGTTTGTTGTTTTTGTTGGGGGTGGTTGTGGATTAAATGAATCACTGTTTTTTTTTACTTTAATTTAAAATAATTGTCAATATTTTTATTACATTCTCTATTGTCAGTTATAAAATGACCATTAGTATTTCATTTTGTTTCCTTGTTTCTAAAAGAAATTTCAATATAGTATATTTATCTAGACTAATTATTTAATTTTTAAAGATATTTAGTATAATCAAAACTTTGTTGCAGTGCCTTACTTGGACATGGTATTTAGCCAATGACATGCAGTTCTTTGTAATTAGCTCATTAATTTTGTATTTGTTGTGGAGGTAAGCATCTTTAAGTACTTTATATTTAAGAATTTATCCAAAATTCTTAAATATTATTAAAAGTTATGCATTTATTACTGTAAAACAACTTGGTGTTAAATTATTGTTATCTTTATCGTTATCTTATATATCTTTAATATGCCATATTTAGTATGATTAGATTTGATTATGATTTGATAATTTAGTATAATTTAATATGTTACATTTAGTTTTGTTATATAGTTTTATAATGAGAAAATAATCATAAAATGATATTTTTTTGTCACCAGGATGCGAAATATTAGAATCAAGCATTTTTTCAGCAAACATGTATTTTATTTATTGAATTTGTAAAATTGTAGTACAAGTATACCAAATTTTGTACTTATTTTTGTTTCAATAGATTCATAATTTTTAAAGCTTGTTTGTATACGAATTTTAAAGAAATACATTGTCTTTAAGCTCATTATTTATTCTAATTCAGCATTGATATTTCACTCTTTTAGGAAATTTGAATAAAATTTTTAGCAATTTGCTTCATTCTCTTTAAAAGTATAAATAATTATGTATTAACTTTTTTGAAACAAACTTCTTTTAAAAGTGCCATAATCTTAGTTGAGAGTCAATAGAATTGAAGACTGTTTTAACTTTAGACTAACATTTTGCAGAAGTTACTTAAGTTTCCATTTGTTAATGCAAAATAATTAAATTTAAATCATTGCAATTGTGGATAACTGTAAATGATATGAATGAGAAAACAATAGGAATTATAAAATCTTAAAATAAACTGAGATTTTTTTAAAAGAAAAATCTTGAGAACTCATTATTATATGACACTGAATGCTGCTAGACAGACAAGCTCATATTCATATGAATGAACTGTTTTTGTGACAACACAAAAGATAGCTCTTTTCTCAAATGCCAAATTGTTTTTCAAGTTTAAAAAATCATCCTAATGATGGCTGGTATCTAAAAATGCTCTGATGTTGTACCTCAAAGTATTATTGTATTCTATAATATAAATGCTAAACAGCAGTGTTTCATTATAAAATTTAATACAAATTCAATTTTTTATGCATAATCAATTTAAAATTATGTAATTTTATTGAATTTTTAGATCAAGGTATGTTGGAATTGGCATCTTTTGCATGATTCTTGTATGCAGCTGGGCTGTTACCTGGTACTTAAGCTCAATGTATGATATAACACCACTTTTTATGGGAATAACTGAAGTTAAAAATTATACTGAATATCAGGGAAGGTTAGTATTGTTGTTTTGATTTTGCAATGATGTTTTGTTTCGTCTTGTAAACATTAGGAATGTCTATATGTTATTCTGTCTATTAAAAATGTATTAGATACTCATGAATGATATATTTTATTTCTGTGATGGATTGGATTAATATAATCTCTAATGACTAATGCAGCGATTAGTGTACAGTGCCAAGATCAGAATGTGGAATGCTCTGGACTTGAGTGATTCTGAATTTTTAACTTTTTCAAAATAGTGAGACAAGATAGCTAATCTAACAGTTTTTTTCCTTTTTAAACGTAAATTTGTCCTCTGATGATTACTGTCCAGCAATCATAAAATGTTTTTCCTACCTCAAAATAGAGGTAAAAAATGTTTTGTAATGATAACCATCTGGCTGACCTTTTGCCTTTAGAACTGTTTAGTGAGCAATAGCTGTCAGAAGATTACTTGTGCCGTAAATAAAAAATTAATATTTCAACAGCATTTCAAAACTGTCAATTCCTGTGAACTTAAATTATGGCCAGATTGAAGCATCTCAAATGTATTTTTTCAATTGTAAATGTTTTTCTAAAACAAAATAAATTATCTACCCATTTCTCAAAAGTAAATGCTTTGACTGCTAATTAAAGTTGATTGAAAGGAAAGTATGTTATTTTCCATCGTTATTGTCTGCCTAAAAGATAAAGCCCATTGTGGCAGCAGTTACAAAGGGGCACTAGAAAGAAAATTTGAAAAAATATGTCTGTAAGGATGTTGTTCAAAGAAATAAAATCTCTCTTTTGGACTTTATGCACAAAGGAAAATAAACTAAATGTGCCAGGAACTTAAAAAAGTTTGGGATGATTCTTCATAAAGTGCTGCACTACACACTGTAATAAATGAAACAACCGTAACCTTTACAATGAAACAACCGTGACCTTTATGAAACTTTCTGAAAATACATTTAACCTTTGTCCAATTAGAATAAATAACTTCCTATTCTATTATCATTATAGCTACCAAATATTGTTGCTACTTAATTTGTTAAATTAATTCGAAATTCAAGGCTTCTTATAGATAATAATCTGGATAATTTCAAGCTTTTTCAAATGAACTGTTTTAATGTATTAGAACAATTTTCCTCAGTTAAAAATCAGAGAACAGGTGAATTTTTAGATTTATAAAGTAACACATTTCTTCCCTATATTTTTTAACATATTTTTGAAAATTTGCAACCAGTCCACTGATGTGAATTTCATTACATTTTTTGAGTAAAATCTTTTATGAATTGCAAAAATTGTGACTCATTTTAACTATGACACATTTGTGACAGATTTTAAAACTCTACACTGAATGAGTAATTAATTTTCTGCTATTAAAAATTGCAAAATATTGATAAAAATCTGAGAACAGTTGGATTTTCCGATTTTTAAAACAGCAAATCGTTTTCTATATTTTCCCTCATAATTATGTAAAATTTGAAGTCAATCTCACCAACAGTGTGGATTTTATTATGCTTTTCAAGAAAAACTTTTTATCTTTTTAGAGTAATAACAGTGAAAGTTTTATTTTGCAGTGGTACAACTAGAACTGTGACAGAGTCAGTGATCAGTGTAACTATATATTAGGACTGATTAGGTTCAAACAGTGGAGCAGAAATTGAATAATTCAAGTGTGAGAGTGTAAAAATAGGGCACAGCTTGCAAGCGATAAATTATACATTCATCAATCTTGTTTACATTGCCGCCCAGATGGTATAGTGTCTAAAGAACCATTCTATCAAACATTGTGTCTGGGTTCAATTCCTGACTTGGGCTTGGATGTTAACTCATCCGTTCTTTCATAGAGGGTAATGGTGGCCGTTCATTAAGTGCCCCCATTATAGAATGGCCATTGTAATGGTGAATGGCTAGTTGGCAAGTGTCCTCCAGTTATCTATAAAAAAACATGTTTACATTAGCACTAGCCAGCACAGTCCTATATTAGTACAAACATCTAGGGTAACAACAAACTTGTTCAACTTTGACATTCCTATGGTTGAGTTTTCCTAGCATTTGTCTTCATATAAGATGCTTCTGTTTTCAACCTCAACCTAACTCTCATTCAAGACTGAAATCTATAATAATAAAAATGAATGTTTGTAAATCTGTCTGTCTGTATGTGTGCGGTCTCCAGACAAACCTACTGCACGCAGAACTCTGAAAATTTGAATATATAAGCCCATGAGTCATAATGTGCACCTGAGAATCAGAATTTTAAAATTTTAATTACTTTTTTAATTATTAATTAAAAACCGTTTTCAGGATGCCATGCTCGGCGAGTTTCGCCAGCATGATACTGTGAAACAAAATCGCATGCATTCTGAAACATGAAATGGCATGGAAATTTAGTCAGTTTTGTGCCAATCTATATCAATAAAAATGAATGTCTGAAAATCTGCATGCATGCAATGTCCAGAAAAAACTACTGGATGCAGAACTCTGAAAATTCGAACATATGAGCCCATTCCTTCGGTAATGTACACCTGAGGCTCAGAATTTTGAAATTTTAATTACTTTTAAAATTATTAATTAAAAACCGATTTTAGATCGTCATGTTTGGCGAACTTTAGCCTCATGAAAAGATTTATGCTTGAAGTGAGTGGTAACCGCAAAAGTAAAAAACCGTTTTTTACGTTGCCATGCTTGGCGAGTTTCGCCCGAATGCTACTATAAAACAAATCGTTTGCATTTGAGAAGCATGAAATGGCACGAAAATTTCATCAGGTTTACGCCAAATCTATCTATCTCTATAATAATAAAAATGAATGTTTGTAAATCTGTCTGTGTGCAGTCTCCAGACAAATCTACTGCACACAGAACTCTGAAAATTTGAATATATAAGCCCATGAATGCCGATAATGTGCACCTGAGAATCAGAATTTTAAAATTTTAATTACTTTTTTTAATTATTAATTAAAAACCGTTCTAAAACGAAAATTTTCTTACCCTGTGTTACGAATTTTGGGAGCAACCCGCTGTTCTGGAGTTGAAAATAGTTCAAAATTTGTATTCTATGCGTTAAATAGTTAAATTTTGCTTTTTGTTGCATTGATATGTAATGTTCTGGAAATCTCAGGTTCTATGGGTCGTAGGTCTTCGAAAACCTAATTTTGGGGACTTATTTTTAGCGCCAAATTTGGCGATATTTCTTTATTGGCGTGTTTTTCCTAATGGGGCCTTTTCATGAATTTTTTTTATGGTATTAATACGTTTAATGACCTAACATTTCCTAATTTTCAGAAATTTAAATTGAAAATCCTGGATTTTACAAGCTAATTTGATTAATTGATTGAAATATTTAATAACTCCAGCAATTTTAAAGCAAATTATATGTTTATTTTTCTTCATCTATATCTATTCCTTTTACAATACCTGGCCAATTAAAAAAAAAAAAATACTTAAAAACTGTGGTTTAAAAAATTATTTTGTGAAAAATTGTTCTGCCATTCGAATACTATGCGAAACTCCCCTTCCGTTTTTTCAAATGGGAGAAATGTGTGACGTCACAGCAGTGAGTTGTTTTTAGTGGTGCGTTTGTAAGTACGTACCTGAAACTCTGGAACCATTATCTGCACATTCTGTTATATAATTGCGGCCTAGAGTACTAATCTGGAGTTGCAGTTTACATGTCAGATTCTGTAAATCACATAATTTAAGGGGTTCACGGGCAATGCCGTGCGGGTCTGCTAGTCTTGAATGAGAATAACTTTGCAGCAAGATAAACTCTCAGTTTTGACACAATATTTTATGAAAATGATATATCTTTTAATTTAAGTTATGATGATGTTACTTTTGAGTAGCTCAAAGTATTAGGAAAAAAAGCAATTTTAATCCTCTGTACAATTGAGACAGCTTTCCCCCCCATCCCCTCTAAATTTTCTTGTTTTAAAGCTTCTACTATCATATTTTTAACTATATAGCTATATATCTTTCCAAAAGATTTTATTAATCTCCTAACATAGTATTGCATTTTAAGTTTTATTATAAATATTTTCTTATGAGTTGTAAGGTTTAACATATGCTTCACAATTCTTTTCATTTATATTTTTAAGGATGTTGTTCAAAGAAACAAAATCTCCCTTTTGGACTTAATGCACAAAGGAAAATAAACTAATTGTGCCAGGAACTCAAAAAAGTTTGGGAATATTCTTCATAAAGTGCTGCACTACACACTGTAATAAATGAAATAACCGTGACCTGTATGAAATTTTCTGAAAATATTCTTCAATGTAAAATTGCACAGCAAACATTTTCGAAGAGTGACACATCCTACTAAATTGTCGAATTTTAAGAATTTTTTGTGAAAGTTTTTTACCTGATACAGATTCATCATTTATTACTGTCAATAGTAAAAGTACAGCTTGTAAAGAAGTATTCTAAAAATTCTGAAGAGCTTGATATACTTAGTTTATTTGTATATATGAGCTGAAATCACAATTTTTTTTTTCTAAATACATTGTTAATAAGTACATTGAGATAGACAGTTTTTTTTTTTCCTTAATGGCAAAAATAAGTGTTATTCATATGTTGACAAACTCTAATATTTCTTTATTCAATATTTCATATTTAAAAACGCAATATACATTTGCATATCTGCATGTATCTAAAATTAAATGAATACTATTGCTTTAATGCAAATTCTTGCCATGTATGATCTGGTATAACGTTCTAAACTTTTTTATATGTTCTGGACCCAACATTGCAGTGATTGAGCCTTAATTCTGAGAGGTTTTCTACAAAATGGAAACAAATACAAATATCCAATGTCAAACTACATTTTGTCATTTTGTGTTTAACAATAACATTAATCATTCTAATCTCATATCAATAATGAACATGATCCTATAGTAGCAGCATTTCAATTGTTATCATTTACTTCAAATCAGTAAAAGGCGGACACCAGATAACATGGAAAGTTTCCATTAAAAGGTTACAACATACTTTCATTACCCCATGCTGTATAATCTAAGGAATATTAATTATATCCATGAATGATTAAAAAATTTTATGCTTGTAACTCATAATTTAAGTAATGCTAAAAGTATGTAAGGTATTTCTGATAATATAATTTCAAACATTAAAAAAAAATGCAACAAAGGGGCTACAGATCATAGAAAAGTCAGGGAGCTGTACCTGTCTAGAAAAGTCATAGAATTTCGTAAATTTCCCAAAGTTCAGGAAACTTGTTGTTTTCATTTTGACAGCATGACCGTTTAATTGCCAATCATAGCCAAGAGTGGATGCTATTGTTTGCTTGAAAACAGAATCTTCATAGCAACCCTTTTCCAAGAAAAAAAGATGTGCATGTATAGTTCGTCACAAGAAGAGACTTGACTCTGCCTATGTCACATAGTATATGGTGATTCCGTTCCCGAAGAACTTGGGAGGGATCTGAATTTTCTCCCATTTTCTACCTGCAGCACTTAAGAATTATTTCCCTACTGTGGACCACATTGTAAAGTGGATTCTTCTCTGGAAGAGGAGGAGTTAAGTCTCATCTTATGGCTGTCTTGACCAATGTTCAGCTAAATTTTGTTTTTGAATTTATGAAGTTAGGAAACAATATTTTGTGAATATTGTGGGATTTTTTATATATATATTTACCTATTGGGTAAACATGTTATGCAAAGGCAATTCATACATGAAGAATATCATACGATATAATTAGGTATGAAAATTTGGCAACGGTAATTAAGGAAATCAGGGAACTTTTTTTCTCAATTTCTGTAACCACCTTGTTTAATTCTCATAAATTGTGTACTTATAAAAACTTATTGACTTTCACAATTTTACATTTATTTGCTAACTTTATTATATTTCTTTTGTCTAGGTTAATTCTTGCATGGGATCTATTATACAGTAAACCATATTGCAGAATTGGACCACATATTGTTGGAATATTTTTAGCCTGTTTTTTGTACTATGATGTAAATAGAAAAATTCTCACAAATAAGGTAATTTTTTTATAATCTTACTACTAATTTACTAAGCAATTAGTAGTTTAAACTATGTTTCACACTGTTGCAGGATTAAAATGAAGTTTAGTATTTTAAATTGTTTGTAATGCTATATCATCTACTACTTCAAACTTTTTTTACTGAAAGATTTACATTCAATTAATGTGACAAATTCTTACCTTTGTACTTTTGCTTAGTCATTTTATCATCCACACAAAATTTTAATTCTTATTTGATTAATGTTACTTTAAATTTAAAATAAGGGGGTGGGGAATTATTGATCTGCTGTTTGCTCACAGCTTTAATTATTCTATTGTCGTCCTGTATATTATAAATATTCGAAATCGGGGGCAAAAATATCTCCAAAAATTTACACTATTCAGACTGTTTGCACACCTTTAAGTTGGTTAACTTCTTTTAGAACAGAAAACACAGGGATATTATTAGTTTCAGTAGAGTGTCCAGATACAAATATATTTTGAGGATGAAAAAATTCCTAATATTCATTTTTAAAATTAATGAGATTTAAAAAAAGAAGACAAATAAACAACTCCGCTGATAAGTTGTGAGCTGCTAGAATCGCAGCAAAATCCAGCATTGCTTCCAGCATGACTTATTGAAAATCAGCAAATTCTTGAACACACGTGGATATCGGGTTTTTATCTTTTCTCACTATTCTGCTTACACTACAGTTAAGGTATTGAGATTTCCACTAGGACTGTGATAAAATCACTGAAATAAAAATGGAAATTTATTTTTCTCGTACCTAATTTTGAAAAATCGATGACATTAAAAAATATATATATATATATACTTACTTCAGTTTTATTTATGAATCTCTTATTGTCAATTTTTTTACATGCCTGATCAGGCATGTAAAAAAATTGCCCCCCCCCCCCCCCCCCCGAAAAAAAAAAATGCTTAATGAAAATTTTACATGCTCCAAGTATATTGGGTAATAGATTTTTCCAAGCCTGTTGGAAATGCCATTTTAATTAAAAATTTTATAATAGCATGACATTATAAAAGGCCCAACACAATTTTTAGAAATAGCAAGTAAATCTGTATCCTAATTTCATTAGGATGATTCTTTGCCTGCAAAAGACCGATATTTGAAGTTCATTATACTCCAACGTTGCTGTAAATGCTACGTGATTCAAAACTTAATGTATTAATATTTAGGGAGATAGAAAATGTCCTAGGGATGCAGAAACACATATGTTGTTAATTTGCCTGATGTACCAATTAACAATTAGTTTTAAAAAAATGGAGCATTTGTCATATTTCTTAACTATGTTTCATAAACTACAAATTTTCATCTAAGAATTTCATAATTCAAAATCCCGATCTAAAATGTATTTTGAATTCAGGGCTTCTTTAAAATGATTATCAACTAATTTCTAAAAAGTCTTTGTAACCTTACATTTCCATGTGACTATGTTTTGTTTTTTGTGTTTTTTAGATTTCTTGCTGTTATTTTAAAATTACTTTTGCCTTTCTAGGGAGTTCAATTTCTTGGTTGGTGTGTCGCTATAATTTGTTCTGCAAGCGTAATATTTGGTTTATATCATGTACATCCGAGTTCAACCCTAATAAATGCATACAATGCATTTGGGAGAACAGCATATAGTGTTGGTGTTGCTTGGCTAATTTTTTGCTGCTTGACAGGACATGCAGGTAATTTTTCTTCTGGGAATTTATGATTCCTTTACCAACATTATTTAAAAGTAACATGAACATAAAATTATTTGTAAGAAATATTTAATTCACAACTATTGTTTATCTAAAAATATTGCCCAATACACTACTTAATTAACCAAATATTATGAATGGCTTTTCTATGAAACTAAATTAGCTTTAAATTTTTACTCTATCCCTTCTTTACTAGAAATTTCAAAGCTCACTAAAAAATTGAAAGAATTTATAAATTTCCAGATTTTTGTTCTGGAATCAAAAGATTATATATTTCAAGAACTGTATTATCCAAAGTTGTATTGACTTTGTTTTGTTTGTTATGTAATGTTTGAAGACTAAAAAACTGCTTGTAAACTACCCACTTTGCTATTCCAATTTTTTTTTTTTTCCCTGAAACATTCTCCCACTGTTATATTAGGCGAAAAAATGCTGTAAACAATTATGGAAGGCACACATAATAGTGTGCATAACTTTTCAAAACTGGAATGTGTGAAACAGAATTATTAAGTTTACATTATTAAATAGAAATAAAAGGTCTTGCAACATGATTTCAGACTGGCAATTAAGCACTATATGAGTCCTTATGGCAGTCAATGATATCTTCTTGATGAAATCTTATTGTCCGACTTAATTGGCTCTGGATGGTGGAAAGCAGTAGTCTTCCCTATATCAATGCATGTTTGCAGTATAAAGGTCTGGCTAGCCAATGCATGTGCAAATACTACTTTCCAGAAGTTTGGCCTGAGTTTTAGAGTTAGATATATAGTTTTTTTTCTGTATGAGTGCATGTTGATATTCAATGATATGGCTAAATAAAGACTCATTTGCGAACAGAACTGTCCTTTTTACTTCCTTGTACGTAGTATAAGGAAGTAATGTGATCCCGAAAAATTTTGGGGGCCAAATTTCGACATAAAAACCGATTTTGACTACCTCTAAATTTAATTAAAAAAAATTTTTCGATGCATCTCATCGTAGGCTAGCATGCACGATCATATTAACGCGTCTGCAACTCATTTTGACCAGTGGCGAGTCTACTGTGGCCAGTTTTTCCATGCCGTCTGTACGTACGTACGTATGTATGTAACTCGCATATCTCAAAAACTAATGGTCGTAGAATGTTGAGATTTGATATTTAGGATTGTTCTATGATCTAGTTGTGCACCTCCCCTTTTGGTGGCAATCGAATGGATAGTTTATGTACAGGACCGCCCAAAAGATTCGAAATACATTACGCTCTATGGGCCGAAATTCATTAAACTCGCCTAACTCAAAAGCTATTAGGCGTAGAATGTCGAAACTTCATATTTTGGATAGTTGTAACATCTAGTTGTGCACCTCCCCTTTTAGTTCCATTCGACTGGATAGTTTATCTACAGGACTGCCCAAAACATTCGAAATACATTACACTCAATGGGCCGAAATTCATTAAACTCGCATATCTCAAAAGCTATTAGGCGTTGAATGTTGAAACTTTATATTTAGGATTGTTGTAACATCTAGTTGTGCACCTCCCCTTTTGGTTCCATTCGACTGGATAGTTTATCTACAGGACTGCCCAAAACATTCGAAATACATTACGCTCTATGGGCCGAAATTCATTAAACTCGCCTAACTGAAAAGCTATTAGGCGTTGAATGTTGAAACTTTATATTTAGGATTGTTGTAACATCTAGTTGTGCACCTTCCCTTTCGGTTCCATTCGACTGAATAGTTTATCTACAGGACCGCCCAAAAGATTCGAAATACATTACGCTCTATGGGCCGAAATTCATCAAAGCGTTTTTTAGAGGTATTGGGCTATTTCAAACGACTCAGAAGTGATATATGCTGTAAAGAGTTAGAAAATGAATTTCTCCATTAAAAAAAGTGTCTTTTCCATTTATAGTTCTGCTACAGGAACACTCAAAAGATTTCCAATACATTACGGTCAATAGCAATTTTAGGGGCATTCATCCATTTCAAGCACAATACCGTCCTACCACATAAGTTAGGTAATGGTCCGACCACGGTCACGTGCCTCCCTCAAGAACTATGCCAAAAGTCGCCAAGCTTGGCGACTTTTGGTGTATGTGTGTGCATATTTAACTCTCAAATCTCAAAAACTATTATGAAATTTCATATATAAGAATGTTGTAACATCTAGTTGTGCATCTCGATTTTTGGTTCCAATCTACTGGAGAGTTTATTTACAGGACCTCCGAAAAGAATTTCAGTACCTTAATGTCTATGGACATCTTCAATATAATACAACTGTAGACAGTCATTGTTTGGTACATGCCCAAAATCTCGCCGTCTGTCCTCGACCGTGGCGAGTTTTGGTGAAATATCGCCAAATTTGGCGATAGTCAGTCATTTGGTCCATGCCCAAAGTATCGCCATTTGTTATCGTTCTTGGCGAGTTTTGGCGGAATATCGCCAAATTTGGCGATAATCTGTCATTGTTTGGTTCATGCTTAAAATCTCTCCAAATGTCGTCGACATTGACGAGTTTCGCCGAAATATCGCCAAATTTGGTGCCAAAAATTATTTCCTATTTTGTATAACTCTAAAACTTTAACCCGTAGATTTTTTAACTTTGTATTTAGAACTATTGTAATATCTAACTGTTTTCAATATCTTTTTTGACAGCAATCGACTGAGAATTTATTTACATGGTGAGGCAAATGACTTTGAATACATTGAGGTGTATAGATGCATTCAATTCATTGAAAGTCTGTGGTCAATGATTACTTTGGCTATCCCCAAAATCTCGCTGACTATCTCAAGTTTGTCGGCTTTTGGTGAAATATCGCCAAATAAAGTGTCTGAAGGAAATCTTTCAAATTGAACTCAGCTTGGTGATATCGAAATATTTGGCTAGAAATCGCTAAACCTTACTATTATTGATATTTTATCTCTTTCAAACAAATAAATTTAGAGGAAGTGCATCGAAAATATTTTTGATCTAATGGACGTGCAAGGAAGTCATGTGTTGGACACATCAGATTTTTTGATTATTTGTGCAATGAACAGATTTTCTTGTTCAATGATATAGGGGAAAAAGAGAGGAATATCTTAATATTGGTTTCTTTTGCTTGAATAAAGGTCTTCAAGAGCACTGAAGAACTATTATATTCCTGTATCACTTCACTCTAATGGACAAATATAAATTTTCTTTGGTAATTACTTTGGTTTGAATGACTGCGGATGCTTTTTCTCTACAGATTTAATATCTTTAAATATTTGTTACAATTTGGGCTCAACACTTGGCTTCTCACGTAAGTCTCTCATAATCAATAATTGAGGCTGATGTACTTCTCATCTTCTCAGGATTCAAAACCTCATAGCATGAAATAAGCATTCTAGAAACTCAATCAAACCGTTTGCTTGATTTTGTGTAATTTTATAAAATGTTAGTGGTAGAGGGAAACCATAAAATTTACCAAAGTATACTGCAAAGTGCAGAAATTGACTCTTTTCTTTTTAAACTGTACAGAAACTCATATGTATGTTTAAAATAAGAGATTAGCATTTGTCTGCTCTAATTTTTAAATTTTGCTCCGTACTTGGGGAGAAAAGTGAAAAATCACAATTTTTCTCTCATTTTAAGCACTAGTCTGTTATTTATTTCTAATTACCTACTGTGTTTTCATAAAAAAAATAGGAAAAAACTGTTTGGGAATTTTTTTTTTTTTAAATAATGATTTTTGTACCTAAAAAGTTAAAACTAAGTTTTAATGACTGAATTCAAAAATACTTTTCTTTATTATATTGGGATTACATATCAATGAAAATATGAGTAATTAGGTTCTTTTATGTTTATTACTAGGTTTCTTAAATGATTTTTTATCATATAAACTATGGATACCATTGAGTCGTTTGACATATTGTGCATATCTTTTTCATCCCATCATAATGAACTGGTATTTTCAGTCACGTGCTACCCCTGTCTTCTTTACCCATTCAACTATGGTAAGATATTTTCATTTATATACCGAAAGGAAAATTTTCTTTATTTTCATGTCTTAAAAATCAACACAATTAAAACTTTTCACAGTAATACCTAAAGAGAGGGAAAATTACAAATGTTAACTGCCTTAAAATTTTTAAATTCACCTGTCCCAAAATCCTCCGATATATTTTTGTATTGTTTTTAAGTGGAATTTTCAACTCAAAATAATAAAACGTAATTGCACAGTGTGAATTTTTCACTATCATTGTCATTCACTGTGTTTAAAGAAAAATGGCACTAACTAGTTATCACTAAATTTCAAACTGTAGTTTCTAGAGAATGATTTTTACTTTAATGATAAAACTACAATCTAGTCTCATTTACACTATTAACACTGCAACCATAGTGTTTGAGGCATACCTAAATTTGTGGGCTGAGTCGATTGACCCGAATTGTATAACCCACATTAGAATGCCAAAATAATACTGTATTCAAATGGTAATGACATTTGTTTAAGCTTAGCATTCGTTTCAAGATTAATAACGCATGAAAAGTAAAAAATATTGTTACTATAATTGTTACTAGAACTGCATTGCTTGAGGTTAGATATACCTAAAACCATGGGCTGGGTCAAATTGACCAGACTTATAAAATTTCTGCTGCAATGAAAATGACATAATGGTAAGCTTTTATGTCATTACCATTAATTTTATGAATAATGGAATTCTAATTTGAGTGCGAATTCCAGACTTGTGGGAAGTTTTGGACAAAAATCACCCATTCTGTAGTTTCCAGTATACATGTTACAAGCAAAAAAAAAAAAAAAAAATTGATAAAAGCTTTACTTAATTTTTTACAGATATTTAATAACATAAAGTTAGGAAAAGTCACAAAATTTTTTTTAATTCAGTTTGTAACTTTTCGAAAAAAACGTGGACAAATTTGTTTTTGGGTCAGAATGATCCATCTTATGGTTCTAGTGTTAACACATGTAAGTCAGTGTCCATGATTATAAAATTGCTTATTAAATAAACCCAGACAGTATTTATGTAAATTGAGCAGTAAATTCAGTTCCAACATATGAATTTTCTATGTAATTCAATTTTTCATGAAAGAAAAGTAAAATTATTCCTTTACTTTAAAAACTTGTTTTATTAAAGTACTTATGAAAAATTAATGTTCAAGTTATTATTTTAAACTTCTTGAATCATCAGATATATTTGTCAGGATCTTTTGTAAAACTGTGCATTAACAGGGTCCAACTGTGTTTACATAACTCTTTTTTTTTTCAACAAGAATAAACTTAATGCATACTGTTTTTTAATGCTTTCTCCAAAGTAATGAAACTTTAAATTGGTATTCTTTTATATAAACTTTCCCCAAGATCATTTTCGTTGTTATCTCTACTTATTATAAAAGAATGTGTCTGTGTGTGTGTGTGTGTGTGTGTGTCGGCAGCGTTACGGACAAACAGCTACACCTAGAAACACCAAATTTGGTATTCGGGAAGATGTAAATATGTAGTTGTGCACCTCGAAGCGATTTTTTCAAAATTCAACCTAGATTTTTTTTTATTTTATGTTTTATGCAATTTTTGGCATTTTTTCAAGTTTGGCAAGTGGAAGAACTGGTAGATTTGCAAAATAAAGTCGCCTATATTGTTTTACAAATCTGTGCAAATTTAAGCTGAGTCACCCCCCCCCCCCCGTAGTGCAGGGGGTTACAGGAGCTTATGGTACACCCCTGGTTCAGAATAGAGATGTAGCTTTAATGCCATTAAAACATGTAAAGTATCAGTATCGACCAATACTGAAGCTTAAAAGCATGGATGCATTTTAAAAGGATTAGGTAAGCATTCGGTACGGTTAAACCTGATCGTGATCCTAGAAATGTTAACAATCAGAGTTAAATTTTGAAACACGCTAAAAATCCCATTGTTTTTCATTAAATTAAATGTTTTGGTTATGATTGAACACACTCTTATTAGGAACTCGCAAATGGCCCGTTCTAAACATGGGGAGAATTGCTTTTTTTATTTTCTTTGAACATATGAAACTTTTAGATAGGACAAAATTTTGCCAAATACTGTATTAAAAAATCTGAAGCTTAATGATAAGTGGGTATGTGTATGATTTAGTAGGAAAAAGGAGTCGGTGCCTCTATAAATTTACCTCTCAGGGTGTTGCACTGTCTTAAATGAAAATGCTACAAAGTTTCAGAAAGATCAGGCATTTTTTAAGCTTTAGAGTAAAAAGAATGTTCCACACTTAATATTCCAAACTGACATTTTATAGCATATTACTTCATTATTAAATTTAACTAACGGAATTATTTCCAATATAATGTCATTTTTTTCATTTCAGTTTGTAAACATAACTGGTTTTCTAAGTCAATTTTTAACTTGTGACATCAATCTCACTTTCTCCAGCTATTTTTTCATGAAGAGTAGTCTCATATTTTTCACTTTTTACTCGAAAGTGTATTGGAAAACTTCTTTAAACGTGAAAATTCGGGAAATTTCTCTAAAAGTGGGAGAACTGGTAGATTTGCGAATTAAAGTCACCTATATTGTTTTACAAATCTGTGCAAATTTAAGCTCAGTCACCCCCCGTAGTGCAGGGGGTTACAGGAGCTTATGGTACACCCCTGGCTCAGAATAGAGATGTAGCTTTAATGCTATTAAAACATGTAAAGTATCAGTATCGACCAATACTGAAGCTTAAAAGCATTGGTATTGGCAATTTTTAAAAAGGAATTTATGGGTAAAGCATATCGGTATCGGTTAAAATCCTGAATCGGTCGATCCCTAGAAAATAGTTAACAATCAAGAGTTAAATTTCTGAAACACTACTAAAAATTCCTTTTATTATTGATAATATGATATAGAATTATTTTAAAATAAATAAAAACTTTGAGAAAAAAACACACATAAAATGTTGCTTATAACACGTTCATATTGTGTTATAAGTAACATTTTATGTGTTGTTTTTACCATACAATTATTTTATTTAGCTACAGACTAATATTATTTAAACTCCTTGCAAGGATTTATTTAAACTCACTGTCATCTATGCTTTCCGATTTTGTTCTTTAATGCATTTTTGTGATTAGCTTTTATACTTTAGTTTTACTTAAACTATAAAAATTTATGTTGTTTTGTATGAATATTTTTTTCTGTATTGTTGTTACATAAATAATCAGACTTAAAAAAAAAAAAAAAGATTATACTCTTTTTTTTGTCTGAAGTGGTTCTCTATTTCTTATTGATATATCTTTTTTCTTTTTCAGATCATCTTGTATTTTTCATTTTTGTTTATATCCTATGGAGTGGCTTTTATCATCAGCATTACCTTTGAGACACCAATTATCAACCTAGAAAAGTTTTTATATAAGAGATGAATAAATATAATTGAATATATATATATTTTTTTAAAGCATATTCATGATAGAGATTCTACTTTACAGACGGTTCTTGTAATTTTACATGATATTATTTTGCTAATATTGAACATGAATTTTTTTTTTCATTTTAAATGTTTTTTTGAGAAGGAAGGAAGATGAGGGGGATATATATGTTATGATAATAGATTTCATTGTACATGGATGACATTCTTCAGCTTTTATTTTGGACGACAAAGAAATGTTTCAAAGAATTTCTAATAACAACAATGCAAAATGAATTCATCATTGTAACTGTAACTAAAATTTCCTGCCCCCCCCCCCTTCACTATGCAAGTTGCAAAATTTTACATTCAAGTAATTTATGTAAATAATTGGGAGAGCTTATAGGTTATTGAATTTGGGTTTTGGGGATACGAGTAAAAAGTGGTACAACAGCTCAGTAAATGTATAAACAATCACATTGCATTGTTCATTTATGAGAATTACAAGATATTACTAGTAAAGGAATTTAATATAATGTACATCAGCAGGGATCGTGCTGAAGTCTGATAAAAGTAGGTCACAAAGGCTTATTATCTTGAGAAATAGGGTTTTTGCATATGCCAAACCCATTATATGCATATTTTTTGCATCACAGTCAACAAAATTTGGGTAAATAACTCAAAAATCTGAGTAAGCGTGAACCCTGATCAGTAAATTAATATTTTTTCTAGAGATAGACATGTGACCAGAGAAACCAATTAAGCCTGAAATCGTTTTATATTGCATAGGAGAATTAAAATTTACAAACTAAGCAAAATATAAATTTACTTACTTTTTATAAGGAATGATTAGTGTTACCTAGTTTGTTGACCAAAAGCCTCTTCAAATCTTGAATATATGTATATAAAATCCAAAAGTGAAACACAGTGAATATTACTGCAAAAATGACATTCCTGATGTGGGGAAAAAAAAAAGGAAAGAAACAGAGCCAAACAAAATGATAAAAGAAGAATAGAATGGAAATTATAACCTCTGGGACTATCCTCAGGAGCCATACCCAGAAAATTATAATTAAAGTCAAACAAAATAGTAGGATTTTAGTTGTGTGGCTTATCAATATATATATATATTATAATGTTTATTCATTGTTCACTTACTGATCGGTCTATCCTATTTACTTAATTTTTACCTCTAACAATTATTCAGTGTTTAAAATTACACAAAATTGTGTTATGTAGATTTATCTCTTGCTCTAATTAACACCTATAGATAAAAACATATCTATTTATATGTCACACCTCAATAGTTATTCTGTTCAATTTTTATTTTATAAAGCATATTAAATATTGTAATTTAATTTTAAGTATCTAGAATTGTTTTTTTTTAAATACATATGTCTTGTCTTAAAGAATGTATATATTAATTTATTTTAAATGGAAAGTAGAAAAAAAAAGGTTATAAGACCTTCCTTCTCTTCCCAATTAAAAGATGTATTTTTTAAAAATGTGTCCTGATACATAAAGCAAAATATCATAGAATGAATGTTGCTCCAATGAAATATCACGAGAGATTTTAAAAACAAATTAAGAAAATAGTTAAGTTTTTATCTCTAATTTTTATTATTTTTTCAAAAGATTTTCTGAAGAACTTTTGAAAATGGCTGTTTTAAAGTTGGAAAAAGTCCGCCTTTGTTAATTTTAACTAGAATTTTGAAGGAGAGACTAAGATCTACCTTCTCACTGCCTATATCCTTGCGATGGTTATCGTGGATAATTTTTATTGCTTGTGACTGTTTTGGATAGCTTTTCTTTTAAATGTTATGATTTATTTTCATTTTTTAAGTGTTTTGTACATTTTATAATAGAACCTGAATTTAGCTGTCAAAATAGTTTGCAATTATTATAGAAACAATTTATAAGCCATTTACTACAAGCTGGTGATTTTTAAGTATATTATTTCACCACAAGATATTTTTGTCTTGTACACTGCCAGTATGATATTTTGATCTTGATTCAAATGCTATTGTTTTGTGTGCTTATATATGTGTTTTTTTTTGTATTTTATTAGTAACCAAGTTGAACTTGGTTACTGCAAGTCCAGATTTAACAAAAAGCCAATTTTTAATGAAGCAAATTAAAATAAATTATTTTTTTAATTTTTAAGGCACTTTATAAAACCTGGTTATTACAATCATACTATGATTTGGTGTTTTCCATAATAATGTCTTCAAATTATTTCTTTGGTAACAAGTTTAACAGAATACTAGTTCCTTTTTAGAACTAGGAAACAACAAGAAATATATCAGTCAGAATTTCTTTCGATAAATAATAAAATGAATGAATGATATATGATTGACAACGGCTACATCTGAAGTCTCAACTGGCAAAACATTAATCATGAAAATCAATAAATCTTGTGTCATCACCTAATGCAGAAACTCATAAAAATGATTAAATAGCACCAGTACCCCCCTCCAGAAAAAAATTCTGGAGAGGGCACAGAACATTTTTTGTTGCATTTCCTTATGAAATGACTAGAATTTACAAAACAAGTCAATCTTCTATAGTGTGAAATAGTTCGTCTGGGGGGGGGGGGTTGCACGTTACCCCTTTTGGATCTGCCAATGGATAGAACCAGTTCATCCACTTCCCATTGTTGAAGCAATTAAAATGAGAAAAATATGAACTTCCTTGGAATTTACTGATGTTCATGACAATGCATTCTGTGTCATGCAGGAGACAATTGCTTATAAACAGAAAACAAAATCTTTCTAATTAAAACTGACCTTTTTTTTATATAAATGATGAAAAATAAAAAGTCTTTTTGAGCTGTATCATTTTTATGCCAAGAGATTTAAATTGATTGTAAATCCCAATCATTGTGAGTAGTTAGATTTAACAAGCAGACTGCCTCAATCCAGGCCCTTTCACCTTCATTATAACTGAGTTTGACTGCAATTTAAAATTTTTCATGTGCTAAGCATAATTATACTAAAGGTTTATTTTTATGATGCATGTTTCTATAAAGTAAATCTACTGCAATAGATTATTTCCCCATCTTAATAAAAATGTTGTCTATTTACATTCTCTCCATGACTTTATTTCAACAGATAATGTGAAGGCTATGCAAGTAAGTAACTCATCTTTTCAAATTAAAAACTCTTTTGAAACTAATTGAAATGAGAAGCTTAGTAAAATAAAATGTAAATTTTTTAAAGCTGAAATACTGTCCTTTAGTTTTAGATATGGCATTGTTATACATATAAAAAACTAAAGGACATTTTATTGTCATAAACTGAAAGTTAAATCAAGATAATATGAAGAACGGTTTTAAAGGCCTATCAAATTTAGGTCAGAAGCATCCAGGGCCAGATTATCAGATTTAGTAGACTGAAGCTTATCTGGCTCCTACCAGTTTAGAGGTTCCAAAAGTCAATTAAGAAGATAAAAATTTTGCTGCTAATCAAATATGTATAAGTTTTTTTAAAGTTTAAAAGATATTTTTAAAGTTTAAAACACAGCATTTTAAGTTCAAAATGCTGTGTTCATGAAAGTGCAGTAGAAATAATAAATATGTAACCTTCATTTGAAAGTTCTTTATTTTATACAGTTACATACATACTTGCAGATTAACAATTATGTAATTGTATCTATTCTACAGGTACGTCACAGGCATAGAAGGCTTTAGGGAAAATTTTACATTGAGCACTCAAACCTAGACATTTTTTGTAGAAGGGGTCTCAGAAATTTTATAGTCTAGGGTTCCCTGTAGGGATTATCTGTCTGTGGAAGCATTTAAGTTATTCATTCCATTCATCTGATCCACTCTGTAAACATGTGATTGGTCATGATGCAATTTTTATGTGTTTTAGCTTTGTCATCTGGAAGAACATAACTTACAGGGTATAAAAAGTATCAGGAACAATTTTTTCTGGACGTGATTGCATATTGAAGCATGCTCGCACTGCACATGCTCGATGGTGAGTGATGTATGCTATAAAATACACTAAGCACCAGTCATCTGCAAGCTTTCATTCAGGCTAGATTGTGTTTTAAAATGGACTCCTGTTGTGCAAGCCTGTGCCAGTCTGTGCAAGCACAACATGCTGTGAATGATTGAACAGTGGTATGTTTTCAGATATTGTGTTGGACTGGAAAAATAAGGTAAGGTGATATTGGGCATGATTTGCCAACTGTTCAAGGATTAATGTCTCAAACTACTCATTTTACTTAGCCCAAAGCTCTTCAAAGATGGCCAAGAGAATGTTGAAAACGAGCACTGTCCTTGATGCCTGTCGACATCAAGAACTGATTACATCATACAATATGTGCTTGAAGTGCCGAGCATCAACCAGGTAAGGCCAAGCATTTCTGGAAATTAAAAATTGCATCATGTCAGTGCATCCAATCACATCTGCTCCTCCCAACTACCTGACAATAAACCTGCATCGCGATGGTTCCCCAACCCCCTTACAGCCTCTACTGAGTACCAGCAGACTATTTCCTATTACTAAAATCCTCCCTCAAAGGACACCACTATGAGACACTAAGTGCAAAGAAGCTTGCACGTATACCCTTAAGGACTTTTGAAAATCCAACTACCAGAGAGCCTTCAAGTTATGGAAAAGCCATTGGCAAAAGTGTATTGATTGGTCGATACTCAAGGGATGTATGTTGAAGACTCTTGAGGTTATGTAGCAGTAGCACAAATAAATCTAATTTTTCCACACTTTTCCTGTTACTTTTTATACAAACCCAGTATAGAAGCTTCATAAAGAACATAGAAAAGAAGGTCATGTATTTGCAAATATTAATTTAAAAAATGACATATAATGTCCAGATAAAAGTCTTCTGTTCACCTAGTGTTCTTAACAAAGACTTCTCCCGTGAATTTTAAATCTTACATTTCAAAAGTAGAAAATTTTAGCAAATTCAGGATGCATGCCAAACTTTGTATAGTAAAATGGCTGCCAAGCTGATGCATTCACATTCTAAAGGAGTAAATACTTAATCTTCTAGAGTAAAAAGTTGGAATTCTCAAATGTACATTGATGAAGTGAATGATTCATCTTCTCAAAATAATTTGGTTAAAAGGAGTCACTTGTTCTCTTGGGGTATAAATATATTCACATCTCTCTAGAGATTAGATGTGTTGGCTGCTTTTTTTTTTTTTTTTTTTTTTTTTTTTTGAGTGACTATATCTGTCTAAGAACATCTTTGGCTAACCATAATATCTGATACTGTAATAATAGTTAATTTGTCTATTAAACTGAAGAAGGAAGGTTGTCTTTGCCGCTCGTTGTCTGCTGAGATTATGAAGGCATCATACCAGGCGCGTAGCCAGGAAAATATTTCGGGGGGGGGGGGTATGAACTTATATGTGTATAAATAGACGGAATTTCATTTCTAATCCAAAAATTTCGGGGGGGGGATATATCCCGATATCCCCCCCCCCCTGGCTACGCCCCTGCATCATACCCTCTTAGAGGTATTCTTGACTTCTTTACATTTACAGTTATCCCCTTTTAATGTAAGCAATGCAACTCATTGTTTCATGCGCTTCATATTTTACAAATTATTTTCAGAAGTTATATTCCAAGTGATTAATTGATTAAATTTTCCTCCCATCTTCCATATATCTATAGTACTGTATTGTAGATGTATGAAATGTATCTAGTACTTTCAAAATGGAACAAAAGATAAATATAACCGTCCACGAAGAAAACAGGAAACATAGTAAAGAATGCCATATTATTTTGAGAACCATACTACTTATTGGGTAGAATGTCTAAAGGAGGTGAGGGGTTCCACTTCCATGCGACATTGCATTTGGAAGATCGAATTATAAGATGACTGATGCTGCCGCGTGCATGTTGGAAGTTTTTTGTGGTTCACGAATGGCGGCGGCATGTTGTTTGTTTGCTATTGTTTCATATGCTCTACTATATGGCCCCCAAAATTAAAATGGCGGTTTGGAACTACATATAAGTACAGCATTACTTTTTTAAAAAAATTTTGGATGCCAATTAATATATTTTTATCAATTAAGTGTCTTCAAGTTCCTTAATTGGTTCATTTATCGCTAATTTGTTTACCTTCGGTTTTATCTAATTCCTTTGGGAGCGTTGAATCTTGTGCTTATGCGTCATCCCAGAGTTTGTATTGGAGATATATAACTCCTAGAGAGACCCATGACTGGGAAGCTCGCCAACGTGCGGCGATTTTTTAGGCTGACGAGAGTCGGGGATCAATTGCATCACAATGCATCTTCATTGTGTGTGCTGCAGCTTGCACAATTTCTGCAATTTGCAGCCTATGTATCTTTGAAGTGCGGCCGCCCCCGAACATGCAATAGCATCGTAAATTATTTATGACTCCCTAATAGTCTAAGTAGATGGCACGGAGGTATATTCTGTGGAGGGGAAGCTTCCGTGGTCGAAAGCCACAATTTTGGCATTTAAATTTGAAAGCCTATAGGGCGCACTGTGATGAAGAGAGTCCGATCACCGAGGGTCCTGATTGGTCCAGATCGGCGCGAAAAACGAAACCAGCAGAAATTTGTTCGCTGACACATCAATCAGGCAAAAAGGAAAACATCCGGTGATCTAATAAATTCCATTTCAGGAAACATAAATAACTATCGAGTTTTTAAAAAATTAGATGTTATAGTTGAGATTTTCAGCAACAAAATTTTACTACGTTTGAATTTTTTAAGTGTTTCAAGAAGAAAAACTATTTAAAATTGATTGAAGCGCGCTTTGATAACATTGATTTTCCCTTCCCTAACGGAACTTCTTGACGAAGCGCGCCATCTATTTTACGAGAAATTTACATGCCAAAATTCTAGTATTAGTTTTCCCTCCACAGAATATACCTCCGTGGTAGATGGTTATTGAATGTAGTAATCTAGCATATACTAAATTGTAGATAGCATACTGTTCAGTATTAATGTTCATGAGTTTCTTGATTGAGGCGTATGCTGCGGCCCGCGAGGCGGCGACTTGTGCCTCTATTAATCCGGGACAGGCGCTGTTTTTTTAAACGCACTCACCACTTTTCCAAACTTTTGGAGAAATCAACGAGTCCTACTGGGGATCGCAGAACTCCTAGTTATTGATTACAGGAGCAATGTTATGAAGAGTATGTTAAACCACTGTTTCAATGCATAGGAGGTTATCATTTTGAGCGCTTTGGAAACAAAAAGATTTCTCCCAACGTAGATCATTATTAATTTCTTTCGCATTGTATTTGCGAATCTTTCTGGATTCCGATGTGTTGGGAATAATTCCCATGATTAGGGAGGTCTGTATCTCCCTTCCCATGATCATGTGATGGTGAGTTTAGCAGTTGCCACACCCTGCAACTAAATTAGTAAAATGTAACAGCTGTATAAGGTAAAATATCTGCATATTCGTAAAAATACATACGCAGGTGGCCTATATCATGCAGATAGGTTTTTAAGTGACTTTGCTTTGTATGGAACGTAGACGATTAAAAAGAAATATTCAAGTTGATATTCTAAAATAATCCGATTTATATTGTGTTTTCAATTAGAATGGAGGGCAAAGAAAAATTGTATCGGAAGAAAGGTGGCTTGACGAAAATAGGTGAAGCGAAGTTAGTTGAAAAGTTAGCCCAAGAAGTCAATTGTAAGATTTCAAACTAAAAAACTATAATTTTACTTAATTTATTTCTGTCTGAGCATTATTTAATATCTTAATGGCTTTACAAAGTTCTAAGATGTTATGCAGGACAACACTTTTTGATATCTAAATAATTTCACAGCTAAGACTTGATTTCTAACAAAATTTTGAATTCTGGGAACTTTACCAGATGCTTGTGTACTATTATCAAAATTCCGAAACATCAATAATTTGTTTAACCTCGGTTTCATTACCTAGCACCTTTATGCAACCCTACCAATCGTACCCTATCATGTATTGTTGACAGAAATGTTTTTATTATCATTCTCGTTTAATACTGCTTTTTGGAAATTTCGGCTCAGGTAGAGTTTTTGCCACCTATTGGCCAAATGAAATATGTGGCAGCGTTAACCACGCCATTTTCCAGCTATGGAAACATATGGAGCACTATTTTGTTGCTAACGTTCACGGAAAATAATTATTGACTATACTCATGTGTAAGTTTCCGAAGAATGAGAAGTTGTCATGAGCAAGAATTGAAAAAAAGTTGTAAAAGCTTAGGAGTCAGCAAAATACTTTAGGAACCACGTATCTCCTACTTATATAAAACACTAACGTATGCTGTACCAAAATGACGATATTTCGACGCTGCGAATGGTAACAAGTAGATGTGAACATTAGTGTACTAACAATAACACACGCGCAAAATCCAAATGTGTCTCACCATGTTGGTTAAGCTTGGAGATGGTAGACGGAAAGTACCTGGTTCACAACCAGGTCGCGTCCGCTGACCTAACCGTTCGGGGTTTTTCGTGGTTTTCTCCGAAACTTAGCGTAAATACGGGTTGGGATCCTTTAGAAAGACCTGTACGAAGGGCACCTCCCTTGTGTTGTACTGACGTGGATTTATAAAAAGTTTCGGGACAAGCACACAAATCCGAAATACACGTTACAATAACAAACAAACAGAATCCAAATTAACAGTTAAATGAAGCAAGCATATTCGTTACTGGTTACGGTACTTACGTATTATCCCGGCGGTCCGCCAAGACTAGCGATTTTTCGCCAAGATAAATGCCAGACGCATGAAATTATTGATGGTTTGGAATAGCATTGGCAACAGTTTGCCAGCACATTTGACGGAAAAATAGTTTGGCGGAAATGACCGCCGGGATAATACGTACGTACCCTGGTTACTTACATATGTCAAGCAGTAGTTAGATTACAAAAAAAAAAAAAAAAAAAAAAAAAAACGATAATGCACACGCGAAAATGCACGAACTTTAGGATATTTTCAAGCTTTAAAATAAATACCTTATTTACAATTTTTTACACTTTTACCGCAGTGGGGCTAAAGCACGTATTAGCTAAGTAACTGGAGTTACGTTAGTAAAATGACGAAAGTAAAGTTATATTTTCCATTACGTTAAAAGGTTGGCTGGCGGGGGCTTGCCACGATGCAAAAGCGTCTGACAAGGGATTACGCGATTTCTAGTATTGTACTGAAGAACATGAAAAAATTATGCTTAACCCTTAAATGCATGAATTTTTTTCTCGTTCGCACGATAGCCACGAGTATAAGTTAAATTTCTTATATCAGTTTTATGAATAACTAATTCATTTCTCCAAGGACAAACAGTTTGAAAAAATTATGTGAAACTTTTATTACTCACGATATGAATCATATAAATCATTCCATATGAATGAATCCATATGAATCATTTATTATTAAAAAATACTATATTTTATATATGAAACTGACATAAGAAATTTGGCTTCTACTCTAATCCGGCACTGAAAAATACGATGCATATATGCATCGCTATGCATTGAAGGGTTAATAAAATGACGAAAGTAGAGTTACACTTTCCATAACTTTGAGGTTGTCTAAAGGGGGGTTGCCACTATGCAAAAGTGTCTGATAAGGGATCACGTGATTTCTTGTTTTGTACCGAAGAAAATCTACTTATATAATAAACTAATGTATGCGGTGTACGACGATATTTTCACGCTGCGGACGGCAATAGCTAAATGTAAACATTAGTTTAATAATAATGCATGTGAGAAAATCCAAATTTACAGTTCAGTGACGTCAAATGGAGCAAGCACATGCCACACAGTTACAAAATAATGGATACGCTAGATTACAAAATAATGGATACGCAAACATGCAAGATCTTTCAAACTTTATCATAGATTTAAAATATCGAATTCACAATACTTGGCGCATTAATCGCCCATCTAAAAAATGTCACCATGCATTGGGCTAAAGCACATTTTAGCTATTTGCTGTTTCAACATCGACTTTTATGATGGCACCCAAAATGTGTAGCATTCCTAACCGAAATGAATTTAATGTCAGATACTGTTAAAATAAAGAAACATTGGATGCATTTGTAAACGACAAACTCGTTGCACAAGTTTTCGTAAGAAAACTGGAATACGTTTGTTCAGCGCTTTCAGTTTCTTTTGCCTTTACGAACAACTTCAGTTTATTCAGTTTCGTCGCCTAGGAGATGTGTAATTTTACAATTTGCGTATGATGTTATTCTTCTCGAGTTTTTTAGTACATACTCAATATAAAATCAACAGGATTTAAAAAGAAAGAATGACCATCATTGAAGTGCTCTGATCAAAATTTGAAATTTCAACTTGCATTTTTTCAAAGTATTTAGCAAGAGAAGTTCGAATTTCGCTAATAACGGTTTAAATCAACTTCAATCTAAAGATTAAAATATGCATTTTGAATTTACTAAAATGAAAAATACAAAAAAAAAAAAAAAATGATTACCTTTGGAAAATTATGTACCTTTGTTGCAGTTTCTAATGTATGCTTGAATTTCCTCCCCGAAAAAATAATATTTGTAGCTTCAGCAAACGTAAACCGCACTAGCCGCACTCAGTTTTGTATACAAACGCTCTAGTTTATAAACTGAATGCACTCTTTCCATTACGAATACCTTAGATAGAAACGAGTGTAACTGGTTTAGCGTTTACGAATGCGGCCACGATTTTCATTGAAATGAGCCCAGAAATTTAGTCAACACTGCACTGAGTATAAAGAACAGTAAGGTATGGGGGGGTCTAGTATAAAAAATTACGCTTAATAAAATGACGTAACGGTACGAGTAATGAGTAATGAAGTACAGGTTCATTTTTTCCATTACTTTAAGGTTGTCTGGCGGGGGGTTGCTACGATGCAAAAGTGTCTGACAAGGGATCACGTGATTTCTAGTATTGTACCGAAGGGCATATAAAAAAATTAGGCTTAATAAAATGACGTACTTAAAGTTACATTAATAAAATGACGAAACTAGAGTTACATTTTCCATAACTTTGAGGTTACCTAAACAGAGGTTGCCACGATGCAAGAGTGCCTGGTCGGGGATCACATGATTTCTAGTATTGTACCAAACAACGCGTAAAAAATTACGCTTTATAAAATGACAAAAGTAGGCTGCAATTCTATACACCTTTGCCACCTGTTACCTGCCAAAGTTACGATCATCCAAGCTTTATAGTCACCGATAGTTCTTACCTTTGTTGGGGGGTATCTTAGAGAAGCTTTCAGCTTTTGTACTATGAGTACTCCAGCTTTTATACATTTAATAAAATTATTTATTTAAAATTGGCACCGAGAAACAATTATTAATCCCATAACATTTGCTAAAAATTTCTTCGTCAACATTTTTGTCTTGCAAAATTATCAGTAACATCGTCATGGATTAAAGATATTAATTTGATTCAGTATTTAGTATCGCCGACCAATGAGTAACCAGAACAAAGCCTGTCTTTACACAAACGAATGGAATGTTTCTGACGTGGGTCTGCAACAATATAAGAATCTTTACTAGCAGATTCAAAAACTACTTAGCACCAGTTATGTTTCTGACTCTGGTGTGCAAGAAGATAGGAATCTCCCCTAGCTGAGTCAAAAAATCCTCAGCACCAGCTATGTTTCCGGCGCTGGTGTGCAACAAGATAGGAATTCTACTTAACACACTCAAAATATCCTAAGCAACAGTTATGATTCTGACGCTGGTGTGCAACAAGATAGGAATATTACCCAGCACTCTTAAAAAACTCTTCATCACCAGGTATTTTTCTGACGCTAGTGTGCAACAAGATGGAAATCTTTCATAGCAGACTCAAAACCTCTTCAGCACCAGATATGTTTCTGACGCTGGTGTGCAACAAGATAGGAATCTTCCCTAGCACACTAAAAAACTCCAAAGCAACAGTTATGTTTCTGACGTTGGTGTGCAACAAGATAGGAATCTTCGCTAGAACACTCAAAAACTCCTCAGCACCAGTTATGTTTCGGACACTGGTGTGCAACAAGATTGGTATCTTTCCTAGCACACTCAGAAACTCCCAAGCAACAGTTATGTTTCTGACGCTTGTTTGCAACAAGATAGGAATCTTCACTAGCACACTTAAAAACTTCTCAACATCAGTTATGTTTCTGACGTTGGTGTGAAATGAGATAGGAATTTCTATTTACAATTAGCCGCACGTACTAACAAGTGAATTATTTAGATATGATTTTTTTTAAACGTGAATTTGCACGGGTCAGTGTATGTTGGCCAGCTTGCTGGCTAATAATTTTTTATTTTATGTAAGTAAGTAGGTACTTACTCTTTTTTCTTTAAAAAACTTTCGCGCGCCCTTTTGAAATCTCACGCCCCTAGGCACGTGCCTAGTTTGCCTTACGGATAATCCGCCACTGAAGGGAACAACTTCACGTTGTTGTTGTGAACATGTATATCGGATTTGTGCTTGGCTCGAAGTCCGCTTATAAATCCTCGTCAGAAGGACAACACAAGGGGGGTGCCCTCTGGGGGGATCTTTCTAAGCGGTCCTAACTCGTATCTACTCCAAGTTTCAGAGAAAACTACGGAAAGCTCCGAACGGTTAGGCCGACGGACGCGCGATGGGACCTGAACCTGGGACCTTCACACTTCACCCGTCTACCATTTCCAGTGACATAACCACTGTGCATGGTGAGGTCACAGCATCACATGAAAATAAGTTTTTTTGAAAATGTTAAAAATACTCGCTGACCAACCTGATTAGCGAACCGCGCAATGTCACAGTACTCGCTCCTCCTTTTCGAAGTACTAACGGTAAGAACTCTTAGAGATGCCTGGAGTTGAATTTGACCCTACTTCCCGAACAAATCGCAGTAACCGGTGGAGTCATGTTAGGAATCTTGGGCACAGTTACAGGGTCGGTGGATGGTGAATTTTTATTTACCATTTCAGGCAAGGGAACAGCTTCATTTTGCATGAAGGCAGGTTCGAGCCGATCAATGCTGATGTCAGCATTTCTCCCAGACATTTGTAAGATGAAATTCTTTTCGTTCTGCTTGAGTATCTGGTATGGACCGTCAAATGGTGGCTCAGGCCCAACGGCAGAATTTTCGTGCTCCAGGGCAGTTTTGAGACGGGTCATCCACCCCTAATACCCCCCCCCCCCTACGAAAAAAATTCTTCAGTCTTTTCGCCCCCAAAAATTTTTAAAAAATAATGTAGAATTAGTACACTTTAAATTTACCAGAGGTTACATATACAAAACTTATTCATGATAAAATTTCCATCCAGTTCCTGGCCCCCCTAAAGCCCTGCCCTGGGACAATTGCCACTCCCGTCATTTCCACTCGGCAAGCCTCCGTATCTGAAGAGGTTTCCGCACAGCATCGTGACAGGCGAATGAGTGCGGGCCCGACTTCAATGCAGGGTCTATAAAAATGGAGTCGGTTAGTAGAAGTCGGAGTTGGTCATAAATTTTGCGTGTATTCACAAAAGCGAAGTAAAAACTATAGTACATGTGCTAGCTCTCGGAGACGGCGCAAAGAATTCACCTGACAAGCGGAGATTAAATCCGTCAACCGATTCGGCATTCTCAGACCATTAAGAACGAAAGGTAACGATTCCGTCTAGTGGTTATTTTCCATAGCTCGAAGGGCTTTATTGAGCGGGAGGTGAAAACAATGGTTGTGGTTATAGTGGTGTGCCAAAAGCCTATTAAGACCCCACAAAAAAACAACTGAACTTTCTCTTCGAGAGCCATTGTGTCGGCATGTATAAGCTTCTGACTGAAGAAGTAACACTCCCATCCTACTTTTTATCGGTTTTTTATGTTGAATATCTGGTGAACGTCGTTTTGCGATTCGTGTCTTGCCTCTCTCATATGCAAATTTTCTCCACGTGCTCCGATCGTGTTTTTATTGGCCATTCACAGAGCTGATTTTTCTGCATGCGTAACGCGTCAGTTTTTTGTGATACACGTACTGCTCCAACGCTCTTTGGGGTTTTCGCATGCGCTGAAAATTTTGCGAAGGAAAAAATGGGCTTTGCCATTCGAAAAATTCGGGTTTCTGCATCTATAACTGTAATCCTGAACGTCGGTTTGCTGCCTTTCGCGAAATTCCGAGCTCCTACTCTGAATAACTGTCTGAAATCTTATTTAGATTGGTTGAACCGCACGACGCAGGAGATCCATATATGGGGATAGTTTTTTTTAATGACCAAGCTGTATATGTATAAGAGTTACTGAAAATTGTAAAATTTGTAGTAAATGATATTTCACAATGTCTTTTGCAAAATAACTCTATTTTGTTTTTAAAATTGCAGTAAGTCAGGAAGAACTGAATGGGATAATACTTATTTATAAGCAATATCTTCAAGACACGTGGTACATGGACATGGCTACATTTTCCAAATTCTTGCATAATGCCTTTGGATTCAATGAAGAATTTTTCATAAAACGAAGTAATTTTATTTCTAATTAAATTTGAATTTTTAAAAATTTGCTATTCCTTTGGCATTTTCATTTCTTTAAAATGCATGCAGTTTGTTCACATTAAAAATCGTCAAAGGTTAAGATGGTTTCGTCCTGCTTTCAGTCTTTTTAGCAGCAGATATATACAAGGACCATCGTATTGACATGGAAGAATTCATGAGGGTAGTAGCAATATTTTTACGTGGCTCTGCGGAAGAGAAAATAAAATGTAAGTATTTTAAAAAGTGTAAGCCTTTAAATTGTATCATTTGAGTTTTCGGTTTTATTAAACACTTTCCATTGAAGTTGAAAAGTGCTTCTTTTTGATCTGTCTATATATCTGTCTGCCTTTATGGTAACAAGCGTTGTTAAATTTACGTTTGACAGCAAATATGGCTCAAACCGAACAAAACTATGATGAGAGATTGTTACCAACAACAACTGATACATAAAAAAATTAAAAATCGAATGAAAAAGTATGAAAGTATAGAAAAATATAGAAAGTATAATATACGAGTAGTATAGAAAATATAGAAAGTATGAAAAAGAATAGAAAAGTATCTCTGTATGAGCAATCATACAAGAGAAAAGTGATGACAACGATCGGCCACATGTCACAAAACCGGGGAAAACCTACTTGAAAATATATACTATTTACCAAAATGTATTTCGACACCAATGAAAATGAGGATATCTGCGATCCTGATCTACGTCACGCCTTCTGTACTTAAATATGGTGTAAGAACAGCATTGTCATTAGTCGCATGCAAGTTGCCATGAAATTAAGAGCTGCCTGATTTCCAGAAAGGCGTAGTTGTCTGATATCCTACAAATTTCCGATCCTTAAGGGACATAGGTAGCTACTGAGAACATTCCAAAATCGACAGTGACTTTGTGATGAAGAAGTCTAAGGTGATTGGTAATTGTCGGAATGTACTGACCCGCGGCATTCTAAACTAAGCGACCGATAAAACTAAAAAATAGAATAGTCAATGAAACTCAGCGGTAGAGACCGATAAGTGCTGTCCAAAGAAATTTGGAAAAACTGCCAGACCGATAGCCCATGTACACCAGAAATTCCAATAAGCATCTGGAACTGTTGCTTCGATAAATACCATTCTCAAGGAAGCACATTTACTTGGCTTCCACAATCGTGCTGCTGCCCATAAGCCTTTGATTACAAAATCCAGCCGCACTGCTCGATTGAGGCGGTGCCAGACACTTCGATATTGGACCGTAGATGAGTGGAAAGAGGTTCCCTGTAGTGATGAATCAAGGTTCAATCTCTACCAGTCAGATGGCAGAATCTAGGTTTGGCGTATGCCTGAAGAACACCTTTTGCCAGAATTTATTGTGCCTGCAGTAAAGCTTGGTGGTGGTGGAATTATGGTCTGCGGATGTTACTCGTGGTATGGACTGGAGCCCTTGATCCCAACTCATGGTAAGCGAAAGCCCGACTCCTATTGCACTATTCCAGACAACAATGTACTTCCTACGCTGTGGCAATTTTACGGGTTGGATCATTCTTCCAGAATGAAAACACCTCTTGTCATGTTGCGAGGTCCAACATTGATTGGTATAATGAGGTGAACCTACTGGACTGACATGCTCACAGTCCCTACAGAAAACCTCTGGGTCAAGTTGGATTGCCGTATTGAGGGGTGCGGCAACCGTCCAAAATCGGTGAAAGATCTCACATGTCTTCTCCAAGTCGAGTGGAAGAAAATATCTCTGTCTATCATCCAAACACTAGTGGAAAGCATGCCTCGGAGAGTTAAGGCTGCAATTGCCTCAGGCGGAGGCTCTACCAACTATTGAATATGAATAAATTGTGTTTATCTCGTTTATCACAGGTGTCCAATTACTTATTGGTAGATAGTGTAGCATGTCTTAGTGTATTAGAGAAGATATAAACGATATAGAATGGTATGATTGGTCCACGAACGAAGGAATTCTCCTCAAGTGATAGATTAAAAGCGCCATTGATTGTAATATTTGGGAGCAGCGATTTATTATTTTAAAAATCAAAAGTGAAAATTGTGTCCTCGAACAAACATCCAAGCAAAATAGCATTAACATTACAAAAATAAATATCTACTTCGGTGATCGATTCATCGTTTAGCATGAAATTTTCATTCGGAACTAATCAAACCTACTTTGGACTAAGGAGATAACGTCTGTTTAACCGCGCACGCGCAGTAAGGCCTTGTCGGCTATCTTAGTCTATTAAGACACGTGCTTGAAAACGCTTAATAGGGAAGTTCTATATATCCGCCATATTCACCAGATATTGTCCCTTCCTGTTATCACTATTCCGATTGATGACTTTTGGGCTTGGCTAAGCAGCGCTTCTATGTACATAAAGATGCTTAAATATTTGTCGAGTGTTTGATAACTTCAAAAGGCCTGGCGTTTTTCTGGCGTAGAATTGAAACAATGGTTGGCAGACAGATGGGAAAATGTAATGACCAGCATTCATTCCCCCGGAAAAACAGCTAGAGCTCATACAACATCCCAATATGCTATTACTATTTCTACTATACTACTTACTGAAATTACATATATTGAAAGTTGCGTACGTATCATTTAACAAATATAAAAGTATAGAAAATAATTTCAGTACATTACGGTGTATGGGCCTTGATTGTTTAAAGTGCATTATGTAGACATTTGCTCAGTTTAGGCAGTTAAATTAATAAACCTTATTGTAGATTATAAAAGAAGGATATCTATTAAAAATGGTAGACAAAGCAGACACATTAAATATGTTTCAACATGTTCCTCCTTAAACAATTAGTACTTAATATCGCAGCGTTCGGATTTTATTTACTTGTTATTTTTTTAATTGAACGTTATTATTAAAAAAAAAAACACTCTAGTTCGTATGTAAAATTTGAAAGACATTTGCATTTTTACTTTCCGAACATGTACCATGTAAGGAAAGTATTGTAATCATGAAAAAATTCGAATTCGAGATTTTGGTATATTGACACGTTTTGAGGTCTTCTGAATTCATTTATGCTAATTTTACGAGATGTATGTATGTTTGTGTGTGTGTGTGTGTTTGTGTGTATGTGAGTGAACACGATAGCTCCTGAACGGGGCTTTCGATTGAGCTCAAATTGGGTATATATGTTATAAACCACCATCGCAAGACCGGTATTGATTTTTGTGTGTATAGAACTTATAGTTTTTCTACAGGGCTACGACAAAGATTTCTTTTACATTATGGCCTATGGGAGGAAATTCTTGAAAGTGCGCTAGCGTTTAAACGGTACATTCGATTGAGCTTCAATTTGGTATATATGTTTGAATTATTCATCGATTAAAATTTATTTAAATGCTTTGGAATGATCTTAGTCGTAAGTGTTCGGAAAGTCGAGTGGAGTCACTCCAGATTTTTATATTTGTTTTGTTTTCTATGATTTTTCAGTTTGTTTCACCTGCTATGATTTGAGTGAAAACAATGAACTGACACGAGATGACGTAACTGATCTTCTTGTTGAATCAATGAGAGAGGTAAACATACAAATTAAATTTTACACTCGCAGTCGAAAAAACGAAAGAGTGTCTGTTGAAGTTACAGTGTTTTCGAATTATTTTTGTTAATTGACAAGAAATAAAGTTGGGGTCTTTGATATTTTTGCTCTTATCTTCTGCTTATATAATACGCTAACGTATGCGATAGCAAAATCGACGATATTTCCACGCCGCAAACGGCAATAGCTAGATGTAAACATTAGTGTAATAACAATAACGCATGTTAAAAAATCTAAATTAACAGTTCAGTGACGTCAAATGGAGCAAGCATATGTCACGCAGTAGCTAGATTAAAAAATAACAACAATGGATACACACAAAAAAAAGCAAGATCTTCTGGACTTTTTCACAGCTTTAAAAGTATCGAATTTGCTATACTTGGCGCATTAATCGCCCATCTAAAAAATGTCACCATGCATTGAGCTAAAGCACATTTTAGGCATTTGCTGTTTTAACGTCGGCTTTTATAATGATACCCAAAATGTGTAGTAACCCTGATCTAAATAAATTTAATGACAAATACTGTTAAAAGAAAGAACACGATTTCCATTGAAATGAGTCCAGAAGTTTAGTCAACACTGCACCGAGTTTAAAGAACAATAAGGTATATATGGGGCCGCTAGTATATAAATATTGTTTTAGATTATTTTGTAGAAAGGATATAAATTAACAACAGAAGGCTTTAGGAACTGTTGGAATGTTTGGAAAATTAGTTTGCGTCACATTAACAGTCAAATGGCTTTTGAGTCACATTAAAATTCTATTTTTCGTATTTCTTGCTCAACAGCTGGTGATTTGAAAAATCTTGGGAATATATATTTTCAATTTTCACTAAACGTATTTTGTGATGGCAATTAATTCTATGTAATTTGCACTCGCTTGTTACATGCTGTTTTCTTTCTGAGTTTTATCAGAATAAACGACTTGCATGATGATCTCAGCTTCATGAAAAAGAAAGCAGGTCTACGAATGCATAAGTGAACTAACTGTCTATTGAATATTAATTTTGTATGATGCAGGATAGGTAAAATTCATTAAAATATTTTTTTATCCAGCATAAAAAGGCTTAAGATTGAAACAAAAGGGTGAAAATTATATTTTACGTACTTAACCCTTTGAGGCGCAACCCTTTCCCAATGCTGAAAAAAGGGCAGCCGTTGCCATCGCTCAACTTAATTACCAGCAAGATGGCGGACGATCGAAACGTTCATCGCGTGCCACAGATCTAGAGACCCTTTTTTGACGACAGCTGGCTGTGCCGCACAGCCAGCTGTCGTCAAAAAAGGGCCTCTAGATCCAAGGAATTTACTGTAAACTCTTGTATTTCGACCATTCGGTTGGAGTATACTCTACTCATTTTGTCGGGAAACTGAAGGCCACGGCACTGCAGCAACTATGATTGTGTCACTACAAGCTATCTCCTAAGATTTTAAGAGCCATGTGTTCAGGGGTGTAATCATTGGCGTAAATTAACATGTAACATTGGGGGGGGGGAGTAAAATGTTTCCTGTTGCAGAAAATACTTTTAAAAAGGTGATATCTAAATTTTCTTAACATTCTTTGGGGGCGGGGGGCGATGCCCTCCCCACCCACCCCAAAAATGTTTTTGATTGGCATTTGATAAATATATAAATAAGCATTTTTAGGGTATAAAAAAGCTGATAATAGTACTGGAAAAACATTTTCTAAAAATATCCATTTGGGGAAGTAGACTTTAGTACATATATATGTGTACACATATGTAGTATATTTTGGCCATAGAATTGACTTTATCAGGGTACTTTATATAGCAAATTTTTTACCGTTGTTTATTTTTTCAGTCACCTTACGAAGAAATAAACCCAGATCTTGTTCGAGATTTGTCTGAAATGATGGTCACAAAAATGGTGTGTATGATTTACATTTTATACAAATTTCAATTACTAATCACGTGAGACATTTTAAATTTATGGTTTTGAAATACTAGTTTTTATTGAGATTTCATTTCTGTATACACCTTACTTACACTAATAACTTATTTTATTATTTTCATAATAAAGAGTGTCTCAAAATCTCCTGCTATTTTTTGTTTCCTGTGTGGCGAACTTTGCATATTAATTTTTGACAACTTGTATGAGGAAGTACTGATGTTTTAGTCTTTCAGAATTACACGATTGAGAAACGCACAGAAATTATGAAAATGTTTACGAATAGAAGTTTAATGGTCTTTTCATATCGCGCCTTGATGCTGGGAATCGGCCACCTTGATCTTGGGATTTGATACCATTAGACTTCTACCTTTGGGGTTTTCTGCAAGTAAAAGTGAATGCCAATGTTGCAAAGCATTGCTAAGCTCAGGGAAGAAATAAGGTACATCATTGATAAAATTACTCTGCAATTATGTGCAAGTGTTTTTGACTATTTCACCAGAAGAGTGATCATTTGCAAATGCAGTATAAGGAGTCAGTTACAGGGTACTGGCCGTCTTTGGTGACCAGTTGGTTCACCCTCGCACTTTGGTATCATTATTTATTAAAACTCAATTCTTCAAAACAGCTCTTAAAATCTTAATTAAAATACTCAACACGCTGTGGTCGCACCTTCCAAAATTCTTACGCCACATGCAATTTTCGCCATGTAAAGCAATGAAGCCGAGGAGATGAGCTTAATTGTCTACCAACGTATATCGCTCGCAGCAACAACTGTTTACCTATAAAGTTCATAAGTTTGTTGACTGAGGCACCTACAAGGTGTGGTTTTACTGAAAGCTACTAATGGCAAGCAAACAGCGTTGCTATCAGAGGGCTTGAAACTACCCGCTTGTGGCGTGCGGTAGTTTTCGCCATGTAAAGCAATGAAGCTGAGGAGAGCCTTGCCACTAGATGGTTTCAAAACTTCCCGCTTAGGGCGTCTCCCTGACAATTGTATTATTTTTGAAAGGAACCGCGGGTAGTCAGATTTGGCGCATTTCCTTCCCGAATAGTGCATCACCAGCCCATACTCAAATCTCCAATCTAACCTTTGCTACTGTGTACGGCAGTGGCCTAGCCGATAAGCTCCGTTCCCGTAACAACACGGTAAGTGAAACGGCACCGGCTTGGCCATGGCCAGTGCTTGGGAGGATTGAAACCTCTCTCGGCTGGGCTGCTGTGGAACCGTGTACGCAAATGGGAACTGGGGCATAAGTAAAATCTGCTCGTGGCTTTTGTGTCCTCCATTTTCCAAACGGTATCTCTGGGTGAAATAACGATATCAGGTGCTAAGTCTCTCATCTGGGATTTTAAAAATTAGGAGACACACTCACAGGAGGCAACGCTTGTCTGCCTAATAGGCGCCCCCATAGTGAAATAGTGAAGTGACGAACATTTGTGGCCATCGTAGAGGCCAAGCCTCTAATAGGCCGCTGGCCTGGCAATTAAAAAGAAAGAAAAAAAAAACTTTCCTAGCGTTGAGGAAAAACTGATCTGACAGATTAAACTCAAAAATTTTATCATCGTAGCGAAATGGTATCATTAATCAAGATCGACATAATTTTGATATAACGAATTTAAAAATGTTTAAGAAGTTCATTAATTTAAGAGGCTGGTCGTTTTCTATAGAGCAGATTTTATTTGTTTTCATTTTTTATTTTTTTTTAATACGAACTTTGGCTTTTAAATAGGGTATACCCTCTATATCAGTATTTCGATGTCTTGCACTATGTTATTTCTTTTTAGGATGAAGATCTGGACGGCGTCATTTCGTTTGAAGAGTTTAAAAAAGTTTGTTTAAAAGACTGGGTACTGATGGAAGCTTTCGGACAGTGTTTGCCGGACTTCAGAGTAATTAAACTAGCGTCTCTTATATGAGCTCCCTATTTGGCGTTTGTTTTGGTTGCTAAATGTATGTTGTCGCCAACGCGAAATTCTCTTGACAACTTTTAGATACTTTATTACAACTGCACTAGACGTGTAAAATGTATTTTCCAAGCTGGCTACCATCAGACAGCTAGATCCGATAAGTTTTTATATTAACTTTAAAAAAACTAAGAAAATCTGACACACTTTCAGATTTCAAATGCACACTAAAGCGCCAAATATTAAAAGCGTATCATAATACATGCGTCTTCCCTATTTTCTTCCCTTATTCCATATTAATTTGGAAAGTGTATCATTATTCATGTATGTGCCGTATTTTTCTATCTTGATCCAAGAAACACATCTTTGGAATCGAAATTTGTCTTAAAATCGCCTAATAAAACTATTTTACAATTTCCGCCAAACATATTCCAACTGTACTTTCTCGAGTTGATTTCTACTTTAACGCACCGACTCCCGTCAAGGTGTGGATAATTGAACATATGCACTTACCACGACGAGTTTTTGTATTTATGTGGCAAACTTAATTTAGAATTAAAATTGCGATTTGGAACAACATGTAAGTACAGCATTCCATTATTTATTTATTTATTTGAGTTGCCAATTAAAGTAGCTTTAATAATTAAGAGTCTTCAAATTCCTTAACTTGTGCATTTATCGCTAATTTGTACACTTCAGTTTTCATCTAGTTCTTTTGAGAGCGTTAAAACATGTGCATAACTCTTAGAGACCCATGACTGTAAAGCTTGCCTAAGTGCGGCGATTTTTTAGGTTGGCGAGAGTAGGGGGCGTTAAAATAGGAATTAACTCTTTCTCGTCCCATAAAACTCATCTTTGGAATCGAAATCTATCCTAAAATCGCCTACTGAAACTCTTTTATAATCTTCGCCAAGCATATTCGAACAATACTTCCCCATTTTAAATACTGCTTGGAATTGGCATCATAATCCATGGGTGTGTCGTGTTTGTCTTTCTTGTTCCATAAAACTCATATTTGGAATTGAAATCTGTATTAATATCGCCTACTAACACTATTTTACAATCTTCGCCAGGCATACATTAACTATACTTTTGTAATTCCTATAGCCAAATTCAGAGATATCGCAAAGTTTGGTTCGAGTTTGAAGTTATTTTTTACCAGCACACTAGGTGATCAATTATCAAAAATTGCAAACCTTGTGCGATTTCAAGATTTTAATCCCCACCCCACCTCAGCATTATTTGGCAAACACATATGATGAAAAAATCTTCACCCTGACAGTTTATGCCTACAAAACCTGTCAACAAATCATGTCTACAAACCTGTATACAAAACATGTCTACAAAACATGTCGACAAAAACTTGGGACTGAAGGAAATAGCACCCTACTTCTAATAAATCATACTTAAAAAAATCAAAACAGAAAATTGTAAAAAAAAAAAATAATAATTAAATCTAACTATTTTAAGAATCAGAGGGATTGAGGATGTATACGGGGCCTTCGCAATTAGTAGTTGTTTAGCGATGGCCCCGATGTATATCACACAGATTCACAAAGTGCATTTTGGTTGTGATTATACGTAGAAAGCACAAAGACATTAAATGATTTTAACCTTTATGTATTTAACAATCACCAATCTAAAAAATTACCTGATGTGATGGTCCTGTGTTGATCAGCGTGAAAAATGCGTTTTACGTGTACAGTAGGTCATGGCTTTTGTACTTTAACGCAAGGACTACGTTCTTCTGTAATGGTCCTATCTAAAGATTTTTTTCCCCCAACGTCATTGCATGCTTCAATATTACTCCGTTAGAAAACTGAACTGGATGTACTAGGTAAACTGGGCTTTCTTTTACGACCGTCAAAAACTTGACGTCATGCACGCTTAAAAAAATGAACTAAATTCGCTCCAAGACAAATTTGTCTCAATTTTAAGTCTTTCGAAGCTAATTTAGTTCCTTCTGAGTGAATTTAGTTCTTTTTTTTAAGCGTGTGCATTAAAAACTGCGTGAGATTGATAACTCTGCCGCACAGTTTACGCCGCATTTGCAATTTGTGCATTTCTAATTAGTTTTTCGAGATTACGCAGTTTAACAATATATCCGAGATTAAGATAAGTATTCTGTTCTCTTGAATCATGGAGGATTTAAATATTTAGACTGAGCGTTTCATGGGCAGAAATGACTATAGATATTATAGTCGACGCTCGTTTTGACAGACACCTTTTATACGAACACTTGCGAATTTTACGAACTAGCAAATGGTCCTGAATAGAGATGGGAATGCTCCGAAAAATTTGGGAAAAAACGAGTTTTTTTTCCGGTATTAAAAGTTTGAAATTTTATTTGTAAAATATTATACTAAAATATTCAGAATTTTATAGTACTTGCTGTGTGGTAGTTATATTCTGATGCTTTTTTAAAAAATATTAATTTTTCACGTTCAGAATTTCTTTAAAAAAATAATAATTAAAAATTGGAAAATATAAACTGTAAGATAATTTATTTTCACTGTACACCAAAGTGTTATTCAATCTGAAATTTAATACTACCATCATCATAAAAAAGGAAAAAAAAATATATCGAAAATTATATCATTAATATTTGTTAATGGACTTCTAGTTACTTTATGTTTTTGAAGAAAATGATAAGTAATACTAACATAAGTTATGTTAATATACTCCGAGCTAGTTCTAAAAGAAGAGACTACCTGAATGTTTTTTTTTTTCCTTTAGAATTTTACTAATTTTAAAATTATTTCTTTTCCAGCACAGAGCTGCTTTTCTAATTGTACTAGAAAATGGTGGAAAGGATTGATCTATACTGAGGATGAAGTGGACTGACTAGTTTACTTTAAGCGGAAAAATAGGTTACGTTTTGAAACTAAAAGTCTAAATTCCTGTATTTATTGAGATTCCTTAAAATAAATAAGCTGAGTTACTGTTTGTTTTGTTTTGTGTTGTTATTTTTAATACCAATGTTTAACGAGCACCTGATATGCCACCAAGAGACATTTTCTTTTTCCATGATCATAATTCGATTTTATTCATTTAATGATTAAACAATGCTCACTCTTAGCCATACTTTAGGGAACACAAAATGTTGGAACAATGTTTCACCATCTTATGGAGTCAAATTTTCTAGTACCATGTTTTGGTGAAATGTTGCTACAGATTTTTAGAGTGTTGGTGATGTATGCTCTTCTGGGATGCACGATATTGGATGTACATATTTTCTATAAATTCAAATACACGCTTAAAAATTGAGAACTAAATTCGCTCCGAAGGAACTAAAATAGATCCGAAGACATTTAAACCGAGACAAACTTTGTAGGCGGTCCTTATCAATGACGTGACTGAAATTCTCTTATCTAGTTTATACGAATTTTTCAAGCATATAAGTTTGTTCTCAAAGTTTTATACTTGCTCTTCTCTGCTGGTATCAGTAATGATGTTTTTAATAAGTGTCAACACCGTGTCGCTGTGTGCATCGTATCGCTGTCTGCTTATTATCGCTGTGTGCTTATTAAGAAACAAAAAATACACGACAGAATTAAAAAGACGGCATGAATATGAACTGAACAATGCACTGAAAATTGGACTGCTCACCTGACTATGCACTGAATATTCTATATGGTTGACCCAAACAAACAATTTTTACTGTAACAAAAAATAAAAAAAAAATTGACTATGACCACATGAAGTCTGAAAATAATTTTGAAAAACCTTTGTAATATAGTAAGAAAAATAAATTTGATATGGGTCATAAAAGCCCCAAACGTCTTGGTAAGGTTAATATAAAAATGTTATAGAATTGAAAAAAATTTAAATTCCAAGGTGGGACCAGGCCCCTGTGCTACAGATGACAAGACGCCACCAGTAAATTGTTATTTTGTGTACTATTCGATCGGTTAGGATATTTTTACTTCCTTGTACGGAGTATAAGGAAGTAATGTGATCCCCAAAAAAATTCGGGGGCCAAATTTCGACGAAAAAACCGATTTTGACTGCCTCTAAATTAACTTTTAAGAATTTTTTCGATGCATCTCATCGTAAGCTAGAATGCACGGGTCATATAAACGCGTCTGCAACTCATTTTGACGAGCCGTGAAGTCTATTTTGGCCAGTTTTTCCATGCCGTCTGTACGTACGTATGTATGTAACTCTTAGAATGCTGAAATTTTATATTTAGGATTGTTCCATGATATTGTTGTGCACCCTCCTACTAGTTGTGCACCCACCCATTTTTGGTCTCAATTGAATGGATAGTTTATGTGCAGGACCGCCCAAAAGATTCGAAATACATTGCGCTCTATGGGCCGTAAGCAAACTTGCATATCTAAAAAAATATTTGGCGTAGAATGTTGAAACTTTATATTTTGGATTGTTGTAACATCTAGTTGTGCACCTCCCCTTTCGGTTCCATTCGACTGGATAGTTCATCTTCAGAACCGCCCAAAAGATTCGAAATACATTACGCTCTATGGGCCGAAATTCATTAAATCGTATTTTCGGAGTATTGGGCTATTTCAAACGACTCAGGTGTTAAGCGTTACAAAACGAATTTCTCCATAAAAAAAGTGTCTTTATTATGTATAGTTCTGCTGCAGGAACACTCAAAAGATTTTCCATATATTATAGTCAATGGCAATTTTAGGGGCATTCATCCATTTCATGCACAATACCGTCCTACCATATAAGTTAGGTAATGTTCCGACCATGGTCACGTGCCTCCCTGATGAATAAGCTTGGCGACTTTTGGTGTACGTGTGTACGTATTTAACTCTCAAATCTTAAAAACTATTAGTCGTAGAATGTTGAAATTTCATATATAAGATTGTTGTAACATCTAGTTGTGCATCTCGATTTTTCGTTCCAATCTACTGGGGAGTTTATTTACAGGACCACCGAAAAGAATTTCAATACTTTAATGTCTATGGACATCTTCAATATAATACAACTGTAGACAGTCATTGTTTGGTACATGCCCAAAATCTCGCCGTCTGTCATCGACCTTGGCGAGTTTTTCCGAAATATCGCCAAATTTGGCGATAGTCAGTCATTTGGTCCATGGCCAAAATATCGCCATTTGCCATCGTTCTTGGCGAGTTCTGGCGAAATATCGCCAAATTTGGCGATAATCTGTCATTGTTTGGTCCATGCTTATAATCTCGCCATATGTCGTCGACCTTCGCGAATTTCGACGAAATATCGCCAAATTTGGCGCCAAAAATTATTTCGTATTTTGTATAACTGTAAAACTTTAACCCGTAGAATTTTTAATTTTGTATTTAGAACTATTGTAATTATTTACAGGGTGAGCCAAATTACTTTAAATACATTAAGGTGTATGGATGCATTCAATTCATTGAAAGTCTGTGGTCAATGACTACTTTGGCTATCCCCAAAATCTCACAACTGTCTCAAGTTTGTCGGCTTTTGGTGAAATATCGCCAAATAAAGTGTCAGAAGGAAATCTTTCAAACTGAACTCAGCTTGGCGATATCGAAATATTTGGCTAGAAATCGCTAAACCTTACTATTACTGATATTTTATCTCTTTCAAACAAATAAGTTTAGATGAAGTGCGGCGGAAATATTTTTGATTTAGTAGATGTGCAAGGAAGTCATGTGTTGTCCACATGAATTTTTTTTTTCATAGTAATGTGCTTCAATTTGTAAATTTTTGAATTAACATTATAAAAATGCTTTTTGTAGGCACTTAAAAATTTGCAAAATTCTCGTAAGCGTTAAAATATGGCAATATCGTAGGAAATTATTTTGAATATTTGTTATTTTTTATTCCTTACAATGAAGTGTTTCTCTAAAAGTGATAAATTTTAAGTTTTCGTTAATTGAAAACAGTTTGAAAAGCGTGAATTTAGAACAGGGTTCAAAATATGTAAGCCATTCTTATAATTTGTAGTACATGAATGTGTTTTCTCTCCTTTTTTCCTATTTATACAAACATACTTTATTTAATAAATATCATTATGTATTAAGTGTTGCAATAATAATACAAAACACAAAGGTTTAAAATTTTAATAACGCCATAGTTTATTAAAACGTAAAGAAACATAATGTATGTTGTAATTCTTCATTCATAATCTTTTGTCACATATATACAGACATAACTATATATACAGATAAAAATACTATAAATTAAATGCTTGTGCTTTTCATGTGTATTTATAAATATATACTAAAAATAGTAACTAAAATTGCAAGCAATGAATAAGGAAATATGGAAAAATAGTACGTAGATATATTGTAAAGACAAAATGATTTTCACAAAGGAAATAATTTAGGATTGTTATATAATATAGTAACTAAATAAGCTTGAATTCAAAATTAATTTAATACTCAAAAAGAATATGCTAGATTTAGATGTAAACAACTGGATCATTAACACTTGCGTTTTCATAATATAATCAAAAATTTATGTTCAGTAGAAACCCTGTTATCCATCAGTCTATTAATTCATAAATGCCTGTTTTTATAGTCTCAGATGATCAATAAAATGAAGAAATTACTCTGTCACATAATGAAAATATTTGAAGACTGACAAATAATTGAGCCTCTACTGGGTAGCTTACAAGTCTATAACGTTATATTTCAAATTAAACAAAGAAAGGGGAAAAAAACATAGAAAAGTTTTGTGTAAAATTATTGATTTTGTTAATGTCTGCATTTATGAATGAGTGAGTAACGGAGCGATAGAATAATCCAATAAAAACTGAAACAGCAAAATATTAACAAAGCACCATTACGTTATGTAGGATAACCAAATTGGAACAAAGCGCACTTTAAAGCAATATATAGCATTTATATCATATACAGTTAAATCTGAAATGATTTATACGAAATATAAATTTTTATTTTTATATTTTAACATTTTTCAGTGATTTATATATTATTGTATTATTTTTAATAGATAAAAAGGAGTTTCTTTAATTAAAATATAATTTATTTGGTGTTTTGATTTTGTATATATTTTTATGATGAATTCGTTTTTAGAAAAACAAAATGCGTTTTATGTATAGATGAGATGCAGTTATTTTTCAGTTCACGTAATTAACATTTGTTTCTATGAATTTTTAAGTTAAAAATATCTCTAATTATTTTTCTTGAAAATAACAGCTTAAAAATCACCAAATTTGGCTGCTGCCGATTTCAGTGAATGCAAAATACACTTAGAATGAGCGTAAAAAATTGTTAAGTAGGTAACACATTTGATTATTAAATTATTTTGTAAAGCATGTCACAAAAAATGTTTTCAAAGAAACTATTTAGTGGTTGTAAACATTGATCTTTGTGTTTGCCTCTGGTGCTGCATGATAAATTTAAACTGATGGCAACGATAACATTTTATCACAGAATTTTCTATATATATACACAATATGTATCTTTAAAATTACACATAATTATGAAGAAAACTAACACATGTAAATTAACTATTAAAATTAAACTATAAATAATGTATTTAGATATACAAAAATAGAAATCATTGAAAGAGCTTACAAGAAATTCATATCTTTCTAAAAAGTGATAGCTATTAAGATTTTTAAATAATTTGTATAAAAAGTTCTTGGAGTATTTTCAAGACCAGGCACTTCTACACAAAAAGATATTAAATTTAGTTATATAATGTTATTTTCCCATAATCTTCTTTCATAATTAACTAAAATTCGAAATGCAGTTGCTTTCATTACTTTAGGACTACAGAAAAAGATAAATGCAACTATTTAATAATAGTTGCTTTTTTCTTTCTTTACAGAAATTAGAATATATATATGTTCTATGATTATATAGTTGTTAATGTATATATATAGTTATAGTTCTATATATATACATATGTTAATAACTATGGAGTATGTTTTCGCACGCGCAGACAAAAGTAGATTACAGTATATAGCACTATAATGTACACGTATATGAAGTGTAAGTTGTTATATTGTATAGATATCTGTATGAAAGCTATTGTCTTTAGAAAAGGTAGTATTGGCATTTTCAAAGTCTCAAACATTTCAAATACCGAAATGCATAGTGTAGAATTTTTCTAGAATTATCAACGAAATGTGGGAAACTTGTGTTAAGAATCTACGAGCTAGTTGGATCATGATATAACATGGAAGAAACTTAGTCGTACTTGCAGCAAATATTTTGTTCTGTGTTTTGTTGACATTCCTTTACAACATTTTATACTCTTATGTTTCTTCTCGATCAATTAAATACTGAACACATGTTTAGGTGGTTGCAATGCAGTGCGTAGACACCGTATCACTGCATTAATCTTTTGATTCAACAGCTGTATTAAATATGATAATCACTTTTATATACGCATGTATTCTTATTGTATTTACTGCAGTATTTTTATTTACAAAAACTACTAAACCCCATGGAAATCTTAAAACTGCCTTCGTATGTAATTAGAAAACTTTCAGTGATTTACTTAATTTAAAATCGTTCCTACAAAATGCAATATGTGCACTGTTTTTTAATCCTTTTATTTTATTCTGAAAAGGTTCATTTTGTGATATTTTGATGATGTGGTATTTGCTTCAACTGTTAACTAAAGTCTAATTTGGAAGACAAATGGAATGTAGCGTTGTCATTTATAAGTATGATAATAAAAGAACAGATTCGAAATTAACGCAAGGTTGAAAAGTACAGCACAGCATAGAAGCTGATAGAGGTGTTATCAACTGTAGTTTAGTTTTTTACCCAGAAACAGAAGATCATTCGAAATGCTTTGTATCAGTGTGCATATAAATGCGCTTTTACTTGTGACTTCTTCTTTATTTTTTTTTTATTTTTTTAAAATCCTGTTAAGGCCTCGCCTGCTTTGCGTCCGTTTTATGTATAGAGTCACAGTTTATCATGAAATAGTCTGAATTTATTTTGGGAAGGTAGGAAGTTAATTATGTCATTTTATCTTCCAAAAATTGCCTCAAGTTTTTTTTTTCTACCCCAAATATTTTGAATACGGTTCTCGGATGGATGTGGGACATATTATCAACTTTAGGTTTTCATTAGGAACCTTAGAAATTTCATTTAGCAGCATATGATTAAAAAAAAATGTACTCTTTTGAGCATCGGGGAATCATTTGAAAATCATGAATGTAATATTCTGGTTTATGAAAGGCATCTCTGAAAGAAGACTTTTAGATTGACAGCACTTTAATGAGTTATGATCCTTTTTTTACAAATTTGAAATCGATATCATTGAAATGCGTAATAAAGACTATCTAAAGTGTATTGAAAAGAACCATTTTTTTTTTCAATTGCAGTTTTAAATAATTAAGATGACTAATCCATAATTGTAAGTTCATAGACGCCATGAAATATCTTAAAAGAACTGTCAGGATTCTTAATTTTATTGTCATTGAACGATAGTTTGATAGCAATTTCTGTAAGCGCATAACTGAAGTGATTGGTACTCAAGAATCTCTCGCAGGGAATTGTCTAGAGGACTGACTGATCTTGAAAATACTTTTTCCCCCCTACTTGCGAACGATATAAAACTAATCGAACTAATTAATCAGAGAGTCAGACTCGTACAAGTGAATTAAGCGAACGTATTAAGCTCTGAAACGGTAAGAAAAGTATAAGCGTTCGTGAAAATATGAAACTATCATCAATTAACAACATCCAAACTATAGACATGCGGTAAGCGAAACGTAAAGCTTAAAATCATGCAGTGTTCATGTATGGGAGAAGGTTCCTTTTACACATGTTCATTTGGCACCTCTTTATTTTGCTTTTTTTTTAAACTTATTTATTTGGCTAGTGTGCCTCCTCAGTTAAAAATTTGTTATGATAACAGAAGGAAGGAATGATAAATCTTGGAAAAAAAAGATGTAATTAGATGAAACACTCCAATTTGGCAGCTAATTTGTATTCGGCTTCTGCATTGTTGTACGAATCTACAGCCTGAAAAAAAAATGAACAACATTATTAATTGTCAGAATGTCTTTAATGCGCCCGATAACAGTTTAACTACGTATTATTAATAAAGTAATAATTACCAAAAAAAAAGGTAAAGGTGATTTATTTATTCATGATAGATTATCATATCTTTACCGGTAACTATTAATGACTTTTGATATAAGTACTGGTACATATAGTCTAACGTTATGGAGTTAATCTTAGTCATATTTAATGGTAATTATACGTTTTAAAATCACATTTACGATAATTAGCAGTAAGTATTACTAAATAACTGTTATTATTAATAATTAGGGAATGCAATCCCGATCCCGCACAAATGTTTGCGGGGCTAGTCCCGCGGGATTAGGATCGTAATCCCGCGGGATTGACGCTGAGAAATAAATTATTTTTTATTACAGTTTCACTCTGCTTTCCCAATGAATAGACCGAAACATTTTGCATATTTATGCCTAACATTAAACAAATCAATAATTACACATTTTAATTTAGTTGTTATTTAGTTTATTTAATTAGTTTATTATTTACTTTATTTAATTATTAAGTTTTATTTTTTTTAATTATCTTCCAATGGGAGTATGGATCGAACATCTAAATCTAAACATTGTAATATAAACTTTTCGTAAAGTTCCCAGTGTCCAAATGAACTGAAATATTTCATGCTATTTATCTCTTAATGAAAGTCACGAATTAATTATAAAAAGTTTTCATTTTAGTTTTTAATTTTTTTAATTCGCAATTTTAATTATTTTACTGAAATTAAATCTAGACTAGGAAATGATTCATTGGATTTGTTCGATTTTGTACGTTCTTTTTTCAGCAACTAAGAAAATAACGTTAAGTATGTTAATATATCTATAAATTGTATATTCTTCATTTTTAGCAACTAACATCAGACATAACTTAGTATATTATTCTGAATATCATGATTATAATTTTCATATTTCTAAGTTATTGTATTAATTATCTCATAAGATTAATTATTATTATTAAAGTTAAACTTCATAGTGCTTAAAATCTTACTTTTTTTCTACTTTTCTCTGTTGAAATGAAGTCCTAACTAAAAATGAAATGTCAATCCCGCGGGATCAAAGAATCTCAATCCCGAAAGACCAAAAACAGTGCGGGATTGCATTCCCTATTAATAATACCAAAATGTAATGGATTACATTGTGCTATGTATTAATTAATTATATTATATTAATTATTGCTGGTAAATGGAATAAATCTAGTTTTTCTATCACGTTTACTGAAAGAGATCTATAGGAAGAAGTTGAAAAAATTACTCCGGATCTTTGAAAAGTGTAAAGCTACGTAAGACTGTTAGATATTACGACCTTATTAAAAGTAACATAGAAAAATGAGTAATATTTTACCCATATCCCTACGGATTCTGCTTTCCAGCAAAATTTGTTCAGATCTTTAACTTAAAATTCATTATAGAAAGAGTCCGGAAAATAAAAAGAAAAAATATACAGCACTCACAATTTCAGTTTCTTTTGCAAGATCTTGTAGCTGTTTTTCGTGAACCTTTTTCAGTTTTTCCCTTTCCTTGCTCTGTTTCAGGGCAGCTGTCTTTCGTTCTTCTATAAATTTTTTTGTGTTGTTGCTGTTCTTTTCTCTCAACCTCCTGCAGGCGAAAAGGGTTAAAATATTTATTTATTATGGAATTTTTATGGAAACTAGCTGTTCCCAACCTGGGGGTAGTTATTACCAAAAGGGTAAAACGGGATTATCCGAGGGGTAAAGAAGGGTACAAGGACTGGATCATCGCTCAGTCGCAAAAACAAAATTATCAACGGAATCAAGTGAGTAACCGATTGAACTTGGAGCTCAATTTACGATCTGCATTCGCCAAAACTGCGCCCAAAATTAAACGAATTCTATAAGGCCAAACAGTCTCACTGATTACTTCTTGATTCAATAATAAATGACTAAAAACAAGGTGTAGAAAAGAAAAAGCCAGAAACCACGGATTTTCTAAGTGGTAACATGCTTGTTTGTGTTTATCTTTTCAGTTCCCACTGTTTAGTGAGACAAAGCGTTACGACTAATAAAGACTGAAAAACTTTTCAGTCGAAACAATCCTATCTTCACTTTATCATTTTATGTGTGTTTTTACGCACAGTTTTTATTTATTTTTTCTTTTAACACCAGTATTTTGGGAGAGTGTTTCCTTTGTTTGAATGATTAAAGTTAATTAAAAATAGTATTTATTTTTCGTAATTTAAAGAAAAATGGCAACCGGTTTCTGCATTCTGTCTACCAGTTTTCTATTTTATTTTTTTGAAGAGTGTATTTGAGGTACGAGAGAGGACGGAGACAGGGAACGCTAGCTATATGGGGTGTCCCAAAATTTACGGAAGACTTAAATTAAATAGAAAACACAGTTTTTTTTTCAACTGAATTTTCTAAATTCAAATATAAAATACATAGCGTAGGGTTATGACATCCATGGCTTTGCTGGCACAACCGTACTCTTTCGTCGAAATTTTCCAGGACCATTTCGAATAAATGAGGCTGAATTACGTTGATGCAGCGTCGAGTTCTCCGCACAACCTCCTTCAATGCACGAGTGTATGTGGGCTTGTTGACATAGACCTTTGACTTCAAATAACACCAAAGAATGAAAAACAATGGTGTCGAATCACATGACTTTTTCATTATTCATCTCCATAACCATCATGAATAACACTTTCATTATTTTTTAAATGATGTTCAACTATGAAAACGTGTTGTTCTTTTGTATAGTGGTGCAATTTTACTAACCCTAAACTGTCAGCAGTCAAACTGTCTACCTTTTTTTGGTTGCCCCAACTCTAAATTAATTAATTTTCTATTTAATTCAAATATTGTGTAAATTTTCGGACTCCCATATATTTTCGAGAGGACTATTATTATTTATTAAAAAGTACTACCGTAAATATCACAATTACAAAGGCAAGGCAACAGATTCCCTTTCTATGGCAATTGTTGCTTCCCGACATGAAGCTTTAACCCTTAACGCGCAGTGTTCCCGCTCTGGGAACACCAAACTCTGACGTTTTGACTGTTGCCAGCCACGAAGAATAGATATGATTTCTATAAAAATAGTTGCGGATGACATAGCTCCACGAGAATCCTTTACTTTTTAGCACGTTACTTCCGTAAAAAAAATGGTCACGATTCCTTTTAACAGCACTGACATCTGCTGAAAAATAGAAGAATGCAAGAACAGCTGGATAGATTGCCCAATGCTGAAAAAGGGGCAGCCGTTGCCATCGATCGACTTAACTAACAGCAAGATGGCGGACGATCGAAACGTTCATCGCGAGCCACAGATCTAGAGACCCTTTTTTGATGCAGATGGCTGTGCCCCACAGCCGCAGCTGCCGTCAAAAAACGGGGCTCTAGACCTGTGGCACGCGATGAACGTTTAGATCGTCCGCCATCTTTCTGGTAGTTAAGTCGAGCGATGGCAACGACTGCCCTTTTTTCAGCATTGGGAAAGGGTTGCGCCTCAAAGGGTTAAATACTCACTGCGTCCTAGTTTTGGGCAAGTCAAATTCTGGGTTACAGTGAGGTATGCAATTTTCAGACGTTATTAGTGAATCGTTGATGCCTTTCATTAGTTGTTCTAAAATCACCTTGAGTATATAATGTGTCCTAATTACCGACATTCAGGAAAAGATGTTTTGTACCGCAATACTACTCTTAAATGAATTGTACTTTATTTTAAATACAGCTTTGAAAATGAGAGTTGAATACCTTGAAGCAGATAAAATTGTTAAGGAACTAATTGAAAAAAATATCTGGCATTTTCATGAAATGTTATTACTGGCTTAAGTCGTTGTAAGTCATTCACACTCGAAATGGCATTGATTTCGCCAGACTTGATTCAAGGATTTTTCCTCGTTCGTACCTTTGAAAATCTTTTGAGTGTAGCAGCTGGTTTTGCAGTTACTGGTTCATGATAGAATCACATGTAGTATTTGTTTATACAATTACATCCTCCTTCCTTATTAATGCGTGTAATTGTGGTTTTCTTTATTCCAGTTTATCACATGCTGTATCAGATATAACTTTCCAGATTTACTGAAATGTTTGTTTACTATTCTAATCTTGTATATCATCTTAAGTATAAAGAAGTTTGTGAAGAGTTGAAATGGGTTGATATTAGGCTGTTTTAAAGTGTGATTAACCGAATTCATGAATTGTGTAGGCAACTTACTAATGAAAATAATTTATAAAAACACTTACTAATGAAAATAATTTACAAAAAAATCACAAGCGCATGAAATTGCAGAAGATATTTATTTTTATATTACTTCTTATGTTCACACAGTGGCGGCTCGTGGGTTATTTACGAGAAGGTTCACAAAGCAATTTTCGAAAATTAAATACTAGGAAGATACGACGCACTTACAAGTTAAAATTGATTTGCGTTTCCAACAGTTAATGGAAAACAATGCACGCGAATGAAAGAAACAAGTCATCTTTGCAGGGCCGTACCAGAAAAAAAATGCAGGGGGGGGGGGGGGACCAAGAGTGGAAAAGGCTAAATTTTTCACAAAAAGGCTTCATTATTATTGTTTTCTTAACAAAATTTTAAATTTCGGAGGAGGGGCGGATCCCCTGGTCCCCCCCCTTGGTACGGCCTTGCATCTTTGTTCTTACATTTCGTCACCAAGATAAGTTTTGGCAAAGGTACTGTCTTGATTTATTTTATTTCCATTTTTTTCAAAGGATACTATTGAAAAATGCTATTGCTTTAGCTCCAAAACACGTCTTTCACAAGCATCTAATTTACTTTACACTAGTTTGTAAAAATATAATGTAGAGAAAAATAATAGAAATAAAGAAAATATTAAGAAAATGAAAAAAAAAATAATTAACTAACCGAATGTAACGAACCAATTGAAAATCCAGTAGTTATACCGCAAAAACTGGAGCTGTGTGCACGATGAAATTGTGCGAACGGAATGATTTCATCAGTGCCGTACACTTTCTCAGCTGTCTCGGCATCTCATACCAGAAAGCGGTTCAGGGGAAAATTTTTCCGTTCGCAAGTGCGATTGATTCAAGACTGCTGTAGTAACCTACACTGCAGTGCGTTAGCTATAATAAGCCTATTTAATAATAGTAGGGGGAGGGGTGAGAGAGAGTAAAATTCATGTTTTAAATTCACATAAATATAGTAGTGTGCTTAATATTTGTTTTAAATTTAATTTGTTAATGTGCTTATTCTTTAGTTTTTCCTTTGGGGGTTCACTTGCTCATGTGCTCAAATGGAGGAGCCGCCACTGTGTTCACATTATTCTTTTATTATTCTTTTATTTTTGTTATTATTGTGTATTATACTACGTTTTCTCGAAATATAAATAAAATATTATTTCTCTACGACGATAATTTAGCGCTTCAGCGTTTTGTGATTATACCACTATTTAATTATGAAACTAAACTTGTATGAAACTAATTATGAAACTAAAGAGAAATAGCAGAATCTCTATATAGTTTGCTACAGAATCATTAAGGAAATTTTAATAAATTATATGTTGGGTTATATTTTTAAAAAAATCAAAGTTCCACCAAAACTTAATTTTAAAGGTTTTGAATCATACTGTGTATTGTGCATTAAGGCAAAAATAGCTGTTCGTACTTATGAGGACTTTTAAAGGGGTTCTAATGCGTAATCACGTTACATTTGGAGAAAACAGCTAAAAATCCCACATCGTTAGTTGGCCAGCCGTGTGGTAGTCCAGAAATATAAACCTTCTCGCTTCAGCCATCTATCTGTTCAGTGTCTTATACGCTGAACACATCCTTTCATTCAAATCAAAGGCCATAATGGAGCCTTTGATTTGAATGAAATCAAAATTTCTGCATTATAGATTTTTTTTTTTGAAACATATGATTTATATTAATTTATAAATAATACAAAAATTTCCGTTTCAACATTTAAAAAGTTACGTTTGCCTTTTAAAAAAACAGTAAGATGGGAGTATTTTAGGAAATATGACTTAAAAATTTAAATATCCTTTAGCGTTATGTGGTTCCTTCTTTAGAGATTCATAGCTCACTCAATATTAACTAAAAAGTTACAAAATAAAGTTTTACTAAGTTTTTCATAATTTAACATGAAGTGATTGTATGAAGATGTATGCGAAATTTCATAACTTTTGTTCGATTTTATCATGTAGATGAGACATCAAATACCATAAACACAACAGATGATATTTATTGAATTAAAATGAGACATTTCTATAGTCTGCGTATTAAACTGAATCCTATATAGCGATCGAGTTTGGATTTATTTTATATATTTTAGGTTATATGCATATAAAATCTAATCCGATATAGTATTTATCAACCAAACGTGCTATTTTGTGTAATAACTACATTGTCGGAACAGATCATACGAACGGAACCAATACACTACTGCTAACAATTAGAAAATTTTATTTGAAGGACTAGAGATTTTTAAAAATTAAACGGATTTGTGCGTATTGAATTTCAGAAATTTCTTAATCCTTTGAGGCGCAACCCTTTCCCAATGCTGAAAAAAGGGCGCACAGCCAGCTGCGTCAAAAAAGGGTCTCTAGATCTGTGGCACGCGATGAACGTTTCAATCGTCCGCCATCTTGCTGGTAGTTAAGTCGAGCGATGGCAACGCCTACCCTTTTTCCAGCATTGGGCAATCTATCCAGCTGTTCTCGCATTCTTCCATTTTTCAGCAGATGTCAGTGCTGTTAAAAATAATCGTGACATTTCTTTTTTTTACGGGGCTATGACGTGCTAAAAAGTAAAGGATACTCGTAGAGCTATCTCACCCGCAACTATTTTTATAGAAATCAAATCTATTATTCATGACTGGCAACAGTCAAAACGTCAGAGTTTGGTGTTCCCAGAGCGGGAACACTGCGCGTTAAAGGGTTAAAGGAATAATGCATAGTTTCCTAATAGTTTCGGTACTCCAAAGAACTCGTTGTCCGCAATTAAGAAAAAAATAATAAATTTTATCGTCAGCTATATGCTTCAATTTTTTTTCCGTGCTCATATGTTGTACGAGAATCACGTTCAATGTTATTTTGTGCTTCAGTGTTAAATGAATTTATCACGTAATCAGATATTTGCGTTCAATGTGATATATTTTGAGCGTAAATTGTATGAAACATGTAACGATGTTTAGCTAAATAAGTATCCTAATGATATCCATATGTTGTCTGTGTGTGATCTTTTAGGACATTTTTTTGTAATTTGGATATGCGGTTGAAACATCTGGCAGAATTAACAGAAGGCTGGCTAACAGCATTGTTTCTTAAATTTTCAAAAATAGTACAAGTTTCAGCTCGATTAGTTTAACTTAAAATTCTAGTACAACAAAACCGTAGAAAATTAAAAAAAAATATGAAAATAGAATCTATACAAACACACAACACACACGATGCTATACATAGACATAGATATAAGCTTTATAATGTACCTTTCTCTTTCAGCTTTGTTTCGGAGGGTTTTGTCACTAGCTACTTCCCTTGCAGTTTCGACCGATACTTTGGCTTGTTTACCTTTCATCTCTTTGTTTTCCCTTAAAAATAGATAAAAATTGAAGTACAATAAAAATTTATTATAGTAATAAGTCATGGCGATAGGCATGTACATATACATGTGTGTAGGCGGAGCCAGTAGAGAAACAGGCTTTATAAGCGCGCGTAAGTTAGGACGCATTACGTTCGCTAGCACACCTCGGACACTCTAGTTTTTAAACTGAAAGCACCCAGTTTCCTTTATGAACACCTTAGATAGAAACTCGTTGCACGAGTGCAACTCGTTTAGCGTTTACGAATGCGGCCGTGAGTTCCGAGCTCACTTACTATGATGTACGAGACTTAGAAAAATATAAACAGAACAGTCATTAGTTGAAAGGTTTTAGTTTTTATGTCAATGTGGATTAATGGTGTTCAGTGCTATTGCAGATGTATTTTTATAGTAAATCCAATTTTATTTAGACCCCAGCTTGATCGTTCCCTAACATCTCGGTCCCGTAACTATTTCGATTTGTCTCTTTTGATACAGATATTCCGTTTCATTTCTTGCATTTTCTAATGACAGTGGGCATGTATTAATGGCCCTAAATTTGTAAAATAATTTTGTGTTTATGTATTAATGGTGATGACGTGACGTGATGTTTTAAATTACAATACGTAACATCTTTCTTTTCCCTGTTGTGTAATTATATTTCCATATATGTAATTATAATTTCATATAATTATAAAGTTTGGTAAACAAATAAATTGATAAAAAAAAAAGGATTTCTGTGCTAACTGCCTCCACGTTGTGCAATCTGGAAACTCCTTTCAAATAATTCCGATCATGAAAATAAGAAGATATTTGAAAAGAGGCTAAATGTTTGCAGTCGAAAATTATTTATAATAATAATAATAAAAGAAATAAGGATCATTATAATTACAATGGAATACCGTTAAATGGAATAACTTACCGTTAAGGTGGAATATCTTAAATTACCGTTTTGTATAATCTATAATACGTATAAATCAGTGGCGTAGGCAGAAAATTTTCATGGGGTATTACTACTACTGCAACTCACATATATGTGTGTGTGATAAGGGAGTGAAGAATATACATCAAAAATTCCTCACGGGCATTTGTGACCCCCTTATCCCCGGCTGCCCCACTGGTTCAAATCAATAAGACGTGATTTTAAGTTGAGGAATTAAAATGAATCCTATTATGCATTGCAAACAACAATAAATTAAATTGATATTAACTTTATTGGAAAAAAAACGGCGGGACCCAATAAAGGAGCGACCGAAACGGCAACGGGACCGAAACAGCAGGACCCAAACGTCCTGCTTCGAGCTTGATAGATTTTTGATCTAAAGAAACACTGAACCACCGAACACATAGATACTGTAGAACATTTTCAAAACCTTTGTTCATTTTCTCACTTGACTTGCTTACATTGTATAAAAATACACATTATTAGAAACGTCATCAAGCGTAAAAATATATTCGAAATATTTCATAAGCTGTAGCAAACTAACCTCTCAAATTTAGCTTCCAGTTGCTTCATTTGAGATGCTTGTGCGATTTCCATCAGCCTCTGCATAATCTCGCGCTGCTGAATGAGGTGGTTTTTCAATAGCTCCCACTCCTCCTTGCGGTGTCGTTCCATCATGGACGACCACTGCTTCATCTGGATCACCACGAGCTCTCTTATCTCAGGATCGTTGGCAATGTCATCACTGCTGAAATATTCAACAACGAGGGAAATTAACTGGATCCATTCTACTCTTCCAATCAGGACTTTTAAATTTTTTTGTATGTTTAAGCAACGAACGCTTGGCCGATCTGCCTAGAATAAGGGATGCCTTGGACGGAGGGCTCTCTAAAGGATTATAACGCGTATTCACGTTACATCTGGAGAAAACCAACTAAAACTCCAGACCGTTATATCGACAGCTGTACGATAGGACCCGAATCCGGGACCTTCACACTTCAGCCGGCTACCATTTCAAGTGACTTATCCACTCGGCCATGGTGGGGCCCAGTCAGGTGTAAGAAAAAAGCGGGCACAAGTGATCTGAGTTATGGTTGTCACCGAAGTTAGTTACCTGTATATAAGAAATTCCTATAGTAAACACTTTATTTGAAATTTCTTAAAACCAAATCAAAATTTTTAAAATTTTCATTTGATGAGAAAACCGAAATTCTGGCATGTTATATAACGGTGATTTAACTATCCAAGAAACACGATTAGTGCACATGCATTTTAGTTAGGAATTTAAAATACTTGTACATTGGTACTTTTTCGTTAGATGATTGTTTGGCTCTTTTGGTTGTCAAATTGAAAGTGAAAAATATTTTCATTTCCAATTAAGACTGCTATAAAAACAGTGTTCCATATGATTCCTTAAGAAAATGCCAAATTGAGGTATTTTTACGGGCCTTCTTTTTAATCCCTGCCTGTGTGGGTGGAGGAGCTTTTTTGCAGCTCAGGAAGGTGGATCTTTTATACCATCCGAAAACATAGTTCTGCAGTATCTTTTATTCATATGCGTTATGTTACAAAAATTCATTAATTTATGATTAATCAATTTATGATTTTCTTTGAAATTTAATTTTACTGTTCAAAACGAATATAAAAGAATTGCAATTAAAAAAGAAGCATCATCGTTATTTTTGTAGTTAAATTTTTTTGAAACAAAATATTATAAATTATACTGATTACATTTTCACAACACCTTAAGACCCATAAAAAAATATAAAGGATGCAAGATACCTGATTGAGATACTGAAAGATCGGAACACCATAAATTTCCCGTTCTGTTATTTTCTAGCCATTATACTCTATCGGTCGATCAAATAATTAAGGACTGCTTTATTATTAAAAATGATCGTTTAAAAAATTACATAAATTTTGAAGAGCTTTTACGATTTAACTCCATGAGTCTTGAGCTGCAATGTTCAGAAGTTCCCTATTTCTATGCAATTTTTAAAAAGAATTACAACCCAAAAAACAATCTCTTTATCTCTGGTGATATAAAGGCTTTTTTAAGTTAACGAAAAGAGAAGTAGATAATGTCAATAAGGCAAAGACATATCATACCACAACTAACTATACGATTATTAAACAAAAGATTAATTCATTTAAACATCAAGATTCACGTTAGATGAAAGGAAACATTAATGAACATACTTTTTAATGTTTTTCATTGTCTTGTCGATAGCCGAGCACTGTTGTTTCTGAACTACGTTTTTCTCCTTGTGATGTTTCCTCCTCTGAGATTCCAGTTCCTTTTGTTGTTTCCTCGTGAGTTTCAAGAAAGCCTTTTCATTTTTCAAGGATTCGGTGGTAATGGGTTCAATTTTGAAGTCATCTGAAAGTTTTCAAAAATTATTTTTAAAAAGTGGAACAAGTACATTAGTAAAATTATATGATGTTGAAAATACATTAAAAAGTGAAATAATTTTTTCTTCCATCTGTGAAATTTAGATTGACTCTACGAATTAAAATGATACTCCTAGTAAAGTATGTTCTCTTGAAATGTGAATATAAGGAATTGGAACCCCGTTTTCACCCGGCACCGGGAATGTGAAAACGGTTGCGACGTAAAGTGAAATTAATATTCATACAAAAAAATAAATACCCGAAAAATATAAAGTAAATAAAAAACTTTGTAAAAAACACACATAAAAAGTTATAGGTGTATAGTTCTTATGTGTGTTTTTACAAAGTTTTTTATTTACTTTATCGTTTAACACCAGTAATTTGAGTGTTTTTTCCCCGAAAAATATGCCCTTTTACACAGTAAATTATTTAGCGAATTGATATAAATTTAAAATTGTCGATACAAACTGTTATTATTATTATTTTAATAAATTTAATCCTTTTCTTGAGACGTTGCCTACTCTAGGTATGAAATTCCACAGGCGTACAATGAAAACTTTAAATAAGTAACAAGTTAATATAGATTCTGTGACTTACCAAAGTCAAGACTGTAGTAATATACAGGATAAGCCGAAAATTCGTGACACGTATTTAAATCAAGTAAATTGCATACAAAGAGTGTCGTTCACCCTACGGCTACAATGCTTCTTGAGAAGAAAAGTTTTGGTCAAATTAACCCCTAACGGTCGTATTATTATTTTCAAGGAAATGATCAAGAAAGTGCCTGTTTTTTTAATTCCAGAAATTTGTATAAAAGTAAGTGCATGTATAATATATGTATTCAGTTTAAGGTAATTTTTTAGACCGAAAAAAAAAATAAGATAAATTTCTAGGAAAAGCCAACATTCAGGGTTATTGTGACTGTGTGTTTTCCAGCAAGCAAGGAATCATTTAGAATCCGTGTTTCAAACACTAAAGGAGAATTTTATTAAACTTACTTCGTAAAATAAATAAATATTTGTAAAGTTTTCTTGTTACGAATACTGTCACCATCTATTTAAAAATAAGGTATTTTCGAATTAAGTTAAAAATGGTCTGGTATTGTCATCTGTTGTGTAAAATAAGATATTAAAAAATCCGTGCATAGGAATTGAAATGCTCTTATCTTTCTGTTGCAGAGCATTTGAACACTATTGCCCGGCAATATCAAGGGCACCAGAAATAGAGGGCGAAAGCTTGGCCGGGATTTTCACGGGAGCGAAGCGTAAGGGGTTAAAAAAAAAAAAAAAAACCTTACAATTTTACTCACAAATGCCTTTGTATCTTTAAAACAACATGAAAATAGGAGAAAAGATGGTAAATAGCATTTATTTTGTTCAAACCGCTAGCCACTGCGGAAAGGTACAGTTTGCCCTTACTCAAGATAACTCATCTTGAGTAAGATTCCCGCAGACTTAACTCAAGTCTGCGGGAATCGAGGTTCCTAAAGCTATGGATCATCCACTTCCGTATTAATCCACCGTTCATCCATCCTCCCCCCTCCCCCCCCGCGCGCACGAAATTTCTTTTGAACTGTGTATTTGTTCGCTAAGTAACAAAACCTACTCTATGAGTTTTGCAGTGTGAGTCTTCATTTTTGAAATTTTTGATTCCTCTAATCTGAATTGAACAAAAAACGTATGCATGAAACACACGTGTAGACAATTAGCATCATCCGTGGGCAATCATGGTGAAAAAGGCCAGGTAAGTCTTTGAAATGATTAGAAGAGCATATACGAAATTTCGCATTAGGAAAGCATATACGAAAACTACAGTGCAAATTTCCCTTACTGCCTGAGCTACTCTCGGGATAATATAGGATGGTGGGTACTGCTTGTCGGAGAATAGCTCGGGTGAAACCGGAAAGGGTTAAAAAAACGTAAAGCATAGCAAGAGCATTGAAGACTACCTCATCCTAACACAATCAAACCTGTCACAACCGTTGATTCATTTAAAAAAATAAATGCTTTTCCTGTAGTCTTTCGGGTTTTTCCTTCTTCAAAGAAACTTTGTTTCAACTGCTGCTTTTTGTATCCTTGTTATCTTTTTACAGACAAACCGTAAAAAGTTCCAGTATTCGTTTATGATTTTTTTTCTTTTTTTATTCTTTCTTTTTTCTCCCCGCACAAATATATAACTTACTGAAACCCAAGCAGAAAAGCTATTTTTGGATCTTCTCCATTTCACGTGAAGCAGGCTTTGAAATTGGAATGAAAGTTGAAGTACTCGTAAAGGAAAGTTACTATGTTTTTTTTAGTATTTTCTAGAATTCAGAACATTTCTATAAAGCCTCCTAAAAGTGATAACATTTTATTAAATTTAAATCAATAGTTTTTATTAAATACATGCAGAGTAGTGTAAAATTGAATCGAAACTTTGGCAAGTGAAGGATATTTTTTTACGACAGACACCAAAAATTCATTAATCTATAAGAAGGCATATGCAATAATTCCTTTCCCACCTATAAGGGTTGGATAGCTTTGGCTCCTGAATAAATAAACAACCTTGAGTCTCTCGAAACATAGGAATCACTTTACGATTAAGTTTGGTTAATACTAAGTTATGTGATATGGGATGGACGCGAGACGACTTTTTTGCGAGACGAGACAGAGATTTACAGCTTTTTGGCTATTTTGCGAGACGCGAGACGCATATTTTTCGTCTCGCGTCCATCCCTATATGTGATAAAATTCGAAGAAAAACATCATGATTTGTTAGAGTGCATGTTTAGACTTTTATTAATGATAAAAGCATAGACGATTGTACATTGAAACTGCATGGGAAACATTTGTGGTACAGCTGAAGTTAAGAATCATAAAGGCTGCTGAAGCTGAAAATTTTAAAAGTGTTTTATGTAATTAGATTTCTTATTCGAAATTTTTATTTTATAACTAATTTTTATTAAAAATTATAAGAACACTTCATGAAAACGTATGTCACGATTAGGAAATGCCGAGGTCGAACCTATGAAGTCACATTCTAGATGCATTAGTAACGTTAACACTTTCTATTAGATCTATAACTTTGCTTCCGCCATTTTCCTATAGACGGCGTCAGTGGTAAGTAATGGTTAAAATATACAGATCATAGACGTTATGCAATAAACTTCTGTATCTGTCAGCATAATCCCATAAAAGCATTAGCCGATTTGTGTCTGCATCATAGAGTTAATATCGATTCAAGATATCAGTTCAATAGACAAATTCCCGTCATTTGCAGTAGGTTTTAATTTTTTGCTTCAATATGCTCTTAATACGCTCAAATACTTATGACACGGCCTCTTTAAGGGGAAAAACGTGTTGTCAGCTGTTTCAACACTTCAAGAACGGTAATTTTCATGTCAAAAATCGCATATGTGTGGAAGACTAGAAGAATCAACACCATCATTGGGAGTGATTCCATAATGAACATCGCCTTTGTATCATAAATGTATCACACTAATAAAATCTCGAATTTCGGAGTGCGAGAGAAAACTACGGAAGCAAATTTTTACACCTAGTATTGTAATCAAAATACGGATACGACGGTCATAGCCTCTTTAATGAACAAAGAAAAAAGGCATGTTCCGTTTTTATTACAAAGCGAACGTATGTAAAAAGCAACAAGGGCACTCAATTAGTTTAATTAAAGTGAATTAGGCTGTTACAACTTGTGATTGAGTGGTAAAGTTCATTAACTGGAAGCTAATGTGCAAAAGGCAAAGAGAAAAGCCAAAGAAAATATGTTAGGACGATGTTTTAAATGACCTAAAATGCACGAGGATAACTAATTGAAAAAAGGAAGCTCGTGATAGATCCACCTGGAAAGAGATATTGCGACAAGTTAAGGCTCGTCTGGGCTGTAAAGTCAAAGAATAAGAAGGCTGATGAAAAATATGGAACTGTCCAAAAAATTGGCTGGGTTGAATTTAAATCACCAACTTAGGCCTACAGTTTTTACAAAGTTCCGTTTTACCAACTCAGTTCAAAAAGGATTGTAGTTTATTGCAGAAAAGTTAAATAGCAATTACCCAAAATACGAAAAATTTAAGCATAAAAATTTAGTTAAAGTAATATATATTTTATAATGCAGGTATATTTGTTGAATGTTAACATGCAAATGACAATGCATATTTTTCTAATGCTTTAAAATATTAAGTCACAGCCAAATCGGTTTTGGATAGTTATTTGCCTATTAAAATACAAGGGACGGTTAAAATTAGAAAGCAAAGAACGTCAAGTCATTGATATCTTCTGAATGTGTAGGATATTTTTCTGTTAACGTAAGGTACTATGCCTAGTGCGATGAACTTAGTGTTGTACTTTAATTTGCATGGTTTAACAAAAAATGGACTGTTATGTTTTGATGTGAATCAGAAAACTTGACTATTAAACAAATTGTTACAAGTTGCTTTCCAGTCAAAAAGTATTTAGTTCAAACTTTAATAATAAAAATTTTAAATGAAATTTAAATATTTGATATTGAAGTTAAAAAATATCTTAGTTTTTTTAATTTCTTAAAGCATTATATTAGAAGAGCGCAGGGAATCAAGTGATTTATAAAATGATAAAGACTGTGGTACACTGCATAGTAAAATCTTTCTTTTAAACTCAGAAATAGCGACTAGTAGTTATGATTACGTAAGAGGTAACCTTTCTTGTCTTCATCTTTTTTTGTTATGGAGTTTGTCGCCCCTAGCTGAAGATCTTTGGTCTGAATATCGGCTTCTTCGATACCCATCGCTCGCATCTGAGCTAGGCGCTTCTCTTGAGCAGACAAAAATGCTCGAGGGTCAGACAAAGCATCCATAAGGTCTGAAAAAAAAAAGATTTATATTGTTAGTTCGAAATATAACAATAATCGAAATATAAATAATTCATTTAATATTTAAGATATATATTATTTTAAGAATTAATTTATTTCATCTTACGCAAATGACAACTGAAGTAAGTTAATAATTTTCTGAGCAATAAATTGTGCCATAAAAAGCAATACAATATAACATTTCTTGATCAGTTAAAGAAAATTGGAGTAAGTAATTCGGAAGCATAAATAAATTTTCATAACATGAAATCCTTATTTGTATTATAATTTCTCCACATTAAATGAAGAAAAACTATTTAAGTATTTAAAGAACACTTTTGTTTGTAAATTTCTGTATATTAAGTCATTTAAAAAGTAGCAAAAGATTATATTTTCAGTGCTATATATAAATAGTCAAAATAAAAAAAAATGTTTCTTGAGAAATGAAATTTCGAAAATAAAATTTCCCTGAGTAAGTTTCAGCTACTATTTAAATACTGCGTTAAATCATTCAAGTTAGAAGCATTTCAAGTTAATTTTGTTTTTTTCTAATCTTAGTTAAAGAAAAAAAAATGTTATCTTGATTGTAATCTTAATATAGCATTTAAATTGACAGAGTACTTAAGTACGTTTAAAATATTTTATTATTATTTTTAAATATTTGTGATAGCATTATTCTGATATATATATTCAGAATGTTAGAATAAAGTAAAAGACAAAAATTATTTAAAAACAAACTAAATTGTAAAGAGTAACTTTCTTTGAATATAAAAGAATTGTACATACTGCTTTTAGTACCGCACTATTAATTTACTCTACTCAGTTATCGTTGGAGGAAAAAATAATTTTACATGGTTCTGATCTTCTTTGAACTTCATTGACGTGCGTTCGCATTATCTAATAAAGTGAAATTGCCGAGCAGGAAGTAATTGTCAGATGGAAAATCCGTTATTCCTTCTTTCTTGCGCAGATTTTAATAAAGCATTGCAAGTATTGTAAAAATCAGTTTTCATTTTACAAACTCTATAAGCTGTATGAGAATTTCCTTTGGTCATTCTGATTGTATCAGGTTGTAACGAAAGTTTTCTGCCAGATTTGCTTGAGTCAGCTCACGCGGTACCCAGCTATTGACTTTATATGTCAAGTTTATGCGATGGTTAGCGCGACTAATGGACATGGCACTAAAATCTAACTCTTTTAGCTAGCTCTCGAGTGGATGAATATTTTATCTTCTTCCACAGATTGTCGTAGGCGAGCCTCATCAGCATCATTAGGCCGGCCAGAGCACTCTGCTTCTTTAATGTCCTAGTCCTCGTTTTTGAACTTTCGGTACCCAATCTTCACAGTGTCATATGATACAACAGTAGTACCTTAAGCTGTATACATGATTCGGTGTCAGTCTGTAGCTGACTTTTTGCAACAGAACTGAGAGTAAATGATGGTTCAATCTGGTAGCGTTGATAGTTCCATTTCAGACACTTTATACTTAATCATAACGATATTGTTTTGCAGATTTCACAACACAGTGCTCTAAAACAAGTCTTTTTCTTTCAAATAACAAAAATAATTTCGCAAAATATTGGCAAAAACACCAACGCGAACTGCTTGTGCAGGCAATACTTGCAGTGGCGGAAAACTTTCGTTACAACCTAATATAACTTTAATTCCATAAGCCACTTTTACACTCTAAGCATTTGTAAAACAAAAATATTGCAAATATGAAAGATGGCTTTATTTCACGTCTGCCCTCTCTGGAGGACAATATTCAAAATTTCCTGAAACTAATTTTTAAGTATTTAGAAGTGATGTACTTCAAACCAAGAATTTTACGGATATCTCTCTTTTTTTTCTTTGAGATATGTGAAAAGGGCTTTGTGGACTCCTACGCCCTATAGAATACGAATTTTGGAAAATGCTGTCTAATCTAGCACCTATGTTAAAGAACACATGTACGTGCCAAATTTCGTGTTATTAGCCTTAATAGTTTTGGGCAATCGCAATATTGACAAACGAAAAAAAAAAAACGCAATTACTTTTTGGCCAGCCCAATAGGTGATAACAAGTATTCAAAACGCACACAATATTGTCGAAAAAACATTCACTTTAGTTACGAGTAAAATGGAATAAAAAAGAATGCAAGAACTGAGTCTGGAAACTAGTCTACTGGAAAAGAAAAAAAAATTAAATTTATGAGAGAAGAGCGAGTCTATCGTATATTTTTGGTTGAGTGAGACATGGGAGAAAATTTTATAGCTTTTGCTGCCAACAACTTTACCTTGAAACAAAAAAAATGTAAACATCAGCGGATGAGTAACTACAAAATGCTTTTCTAGATATTTATGCCGTTTCCTGAGACTAGATGATAAACTAATTTCTTATATCAATACATCTTATATATGACTTTTACTTATTGAGTCAACTGAATATATTTATGTCAAAAAAAAAAAAAAATAAAAAAAAAAAGAAAGAAAAGAAAAAAAAAAAAGGCTACGATTGCTTGTGTCTTTATTTAAAATATTTGTCGAAACACCAGCTTCAAAGTTTCTTCTATATTTTTACAGTTTTAGAAGTTATGTTTTACTTTTATATGTTAGTTTTGGGATGTTTCTTATAATGGAACATGGTTAAACAATTATTATAAATAATTAAGAATGCAGTGATAATAAAACATTTTCCAATTCATAGTTAATTATATGTAAAATCCTGACTAATCTTGGCAGAAATTTTCAGCATGAACTAATAAAAGAATAAACAGGGTGACTCTAAAGTCTTGAGCAAAACTTTAAGAGGTGGTAGTGCACACAATGAGGAATCGTAATCACATAGCAATCTGGGGTGAAACGCAGTTTTAACTTACCCGGTAATAATCACTTTTGGAAAAGCATTGAAGTGTCCGTCTAATTTCTTAACGAAGTTTCATAAGCAATAGGCTGCTCTCCGAAAATTTCATCCATGAAATAAAATAAACTTTTTAAACTATCCATTTTAGTCTTCTGTTTTCGGAGAAAAATACATTAGTTTCTGACGAACAATGGTCGGCAAGCGCACTGTTGTTTCAGCACTTTTTCCGAAGTGATTATTAACAGCTATACGAAGACGACGTTGCCGACCCCACATTGCTATGTGATTCTGATTCCTTATTATGTGCCTTATCACCCCTTAAAGTTTTGCCCAAGAGTTAAGATTCACCCTGTATATCTTATTACCCTTTACAATAATATAACAAATTGCAGAAGATATTGAGGCAAGTTTATTTTAATTCAATTATATGGAGATACGGTTGTACAGTATACAGCAAAAATTTACCTAGATGAGTTTCTCTCGATGGGGAACCTACGAAAGTTATTTGAATTACCAGCAGATATTAAACAAATGCGTCAAAACCTTCAGCTTAACTCTTTCATCCTGAGTCTCTAACCTGAGTCTACATCTGAGGACACAAAAATTACCTACATTATCGTACAGGATGGATGCCTTGATTTGTGTTTATAAAGAAAAGACAGTTTCCTGGAAAATTTTATAATAAGGAATTTTTAATTTACTTTTTTAATTACAAATTTAATTTCGAAATTTAACTACTAAAAGAAAAATTGCTTAGTTAAAAAAAGAGTCCAGTGAATTGATAACATCCTCCTTCTTAAACTAGGTTAAAAAGAAACTTAAAACAACGCTAAACGTGAGTAGTTTTTCTTTTTTTCACAGTACCAGGACAGGGAAAGTAACAAATTTTCACAGCAAAATAAGAAGTCCCTTACTATAAAATAATAACTTTTGGGACAGATATATTTTTTACCCCTAATAAAAATCTCTGTTATCAAAATACAATTTATAGTAAATTAAAGATGATAAAATCATACATGCAATGTTTAATTGTGGCAAGGGCTAAAGTTTTATTTTTTACATCAAACCTAAATAATATGTTATTGTAAAATATTTAAACTGATTTTAAATATTTTACGAAATACCATTAACTGAAGTCAAAATGGGCTAAAAAAAAGTGTTTATATAATTTTAAGATTTTGAATAACACAGGTAAGTAAATATTTTTCATCTTGTTTTAAAACCTCAACCTTGTCACAATATAGGGAAAATTGTGAGTTAAAATGCATTTTAATTTTTATTTCACAAAGGATCGATAATCCGGTAAAGATTTCACCGAAATGTATTAAAATATGATAAAAATATGATAATACAGTCCAACCCACTTTATGGAATGGCCAGTTTGCCAAGAAAACTTATTCTAATAAGCGGGATATTCCATTATCTGGGATGACATTGGCTAGTTATTACGGTCTGGTACGTTAAAAATTTATTACAATAAGCGGGATATTCCTATCCGGCATGACATTGGCTAGTTATTACGGTTTGGTACATTGAAAATTTATTACAGTAAGTGGGATATTCCTTTATCCGGTTTTCCGTTAAATGACCTCGATTGTAAATATTCTATAATACTTTAATTCTGTAACTGTTTTTTTTTTTTTAGTTATTCATAAATCTTGAGTAGTTTTGAATGTGATTAAAAAAAATCTATTAAGCCTTAGAGACACTCATGTTTCAAAATTTAAACACCTGTTTAATCTGTAGAAATGAAACGTTGTCTTTTGTGTAGACATGAAGTCATCACATAAAATTAATAACATTAGAGCGCTAAAAATTTTAAGCACCATTTTCAACGTCAGACAATCTTATAGAAATACTATAAAAGATAATTTATTAATTCGTTTTGTGAACTTATCGCACTCATATAAAAAAAGAATAAATGGTGTATTGTCCCATTGTAAGACTAATTTGTTTTTCATTGGTCATAATAGAGTCGCTAAACATTTGCAGGCATCAAAATTGCAAATCGCTGTTTTTTGTATTATACGTTGGATGATATTACACGTTAATTATATTTATAAATTGTAGTAAATATTGCATAAAAATTCTAAGTGGTGTAAATATGGAGAAGATTCAAATAATTACCTCCCAGTCCATCAGGTACGTAAATTTTAAGCTCAACGCTTATGAAAAGCATTGCCAGAGACATGTGAAAATTGCCCTCTGTTCTCAGAGAAACGTGGCGATAACCTGAAAATTATAAAAATAAGATATAATGAACTTGAATTAGATTATATTAAATATTAAAGGAAAATAAATTTATTCGGGAGTACACTCTTTACACCTACTATACATATGATTTTGGTTAGCTAAGTTACTCCTAATTTGTGAGGTCCAAAATATTAACTCAAGCTGTTTTGCTAAATAAATAAAAAAAAATAAAAATAAAAACTAGTACTTCTTTTACAATTCTCATAATAGGTTTCTTTGCACAAGAATGTTTTATCTCATCATTATTATGGAAGAATTTAAAGTCCAAGTAAAGCATTTAATATAAATTAAATACTATTTTTTTCTATTTATTATAAAAATCACGCAATAAATTTTCTTGCGTCTAGCTCAATTGTACATGCTCCTTTATCTCAGTTTTGTTCCTATTTTATACGTATGCAGGAATTCCAAATATAATCAGAAATTCCATTGAACATTTCATCTTAAAGTTGACCATAAATGCTGAGGAAGTTCTTTCACTACTTCCTAATTTTATTATTAATGCAGTAATGCCAAAAAATAAGCATTACCTGCCTGCAGGCCATCTAAAGGAAGAATTCTCTGTCCCAACATTTTACTGTTTTCATCATACACAGCTATACGGATGACGGCTAAGTCTGGGAGCACTACCTGGAACAGGCAAAAGAAACAGAAGATTAATACACACGAACCCTAAAGAAAGAACTGTCAGTCACTCAAGTGTCAAAGGTCATGAGACACCAGAATGCAAATTTACAAATGCAGTTTCTATTGCCTTGAACGATATACACCGTCGTGTGCTTGTAAATGCTTCATCTGTTAAACTCTCGAATCACGTGTAAAATACTGAAAAACGCTATGAGCCCGAGGAAAATTAAAAGAGTTCGAATGTAGAATAACTGTCGAAAATCGATGCACGAGGGATAGAATTTCAGCAATTGGAACAGAATATTATTAAATGCACAAATCCTAATGAAACAAGTGTCCAAAAAAAAAAAAAAAATCGCTGAAGTGTGTGATGTCATAGGACGGCAGAATGTAAGTTCACTCTTAAAAGTTTGGCATAACATTTCATCAAAACATGCTAAAACAAAGTATTAGAAAAGTTGGCTCCATAAGATGGTGAAATCTTTGGTGCCTCACAAAAGTATGGTTATAAACCTGGGAGCAAAATTTTAGAACAAAATTTCACCATCTTATGGAGCCAACTTTACAAGTATCGTATTTTACCATGTTTTGGTGAAAAGTTGCGCCAAATTTTTAAAAGTGTTCTCAAACGGCGTTTGCAGTATATTAAATGGTATAAACTGCCGTGTGTCTGCAAATGCTCTGTCTGTTGATTCAAACGCTTTGTAAGCCGATGCAAAATGTCACAATCACTACCTAACAAAAATTAACAGAGTCCGAACACAGGAAAATTGTCTGCGACTGGTGAAGGAGAGATAGAGCATTTCAACAATCGTTGCACATTTCCAAATTTTCGTTCTATAGCCTCTAGCGACGACTGATAACAAAACATGTCGTGTCATGTAATGTAATAATGCATGTGCAGAATGTGCTCATGGAAAGTTTTACATCTCTGAACAAATAGCGTACCGTCTGTCCACGAAGGTCGAATAATCAAATCAACCACGCATTCCAACAGAAGTGCCTACTCTGACAAATGATTTTTCTCGGACTCAATGTTAATTCACAGTTTTAGATTTCGTTTTTTCGTGACCTTGAAAACAAATAAATGCTTTTTTGAAAAGTAGCATCATATACAACTCAGCCGAAGATAATTTTTGTATGTGATTTAAAACTAAGTGCAGATGAATTTGTACATGTTGTTGGATTCTTATGCACATATTATATATCATTAACAGCATAAGTGGCTGGACAGCTACGACTGAGCTTTTCTTAAAACAAAGTTTTTTTTTTTTTCTTTTTCCAAGAAGTGGAAAAACGCTACCGAAGGAAAGAAAAGATTTCTAAAAGGTGTGGTGCGATTTGGTGTCTTTAAATCCGAGAGAAAGAAGTGTTTTCATTAAATTATTTTTGATCGATTACTTTAAGAATGTAAGTACACAGTGTTCAGTGGCATATTGCATATTAAAAACCCCCACAAAATTTCTGTTAATAAGTCTAAGAGCTTTGAGTAAATTACTTATATCAGTAATAAAAATTGTACAATGTTTAAAGAGGTACAAAAAGGCTTCAACAGTGAGGCATTCGCGATCCATCTTTCTCTTCTGTCTACGTGTAGATTGGTGCAAACCGCACTACTGACGAAAAGACGACTTTCCTTGCCTCCTGAAACGTACGTGCAGATTCTATTACTCTTATGTCTGGTCTTAAAGTATAAATATTTCAAATTTATAGTTGGAAGAAGCGTAGATGAAACTTTCCATAATCTGTTTTTCAATAAAGGAATGAAGCAAGAGCTACCTAAGGAAAAAAAAGGTGTCTGAAACTTAAAAGAGCATGTTTTTTTTTGTTCCTTTATTGCCACGCTGCTTACTTTCCTGAAGACGAACGGTTCCTCGTTGTAGACGGGGTTGAGGCCGTTGGCGGGAACCAGTCTCGTTCGGAACTCCTTTCGGATGGTGTCGGTGGGCAGCCCGTACATGTCCACTTCGACGTAGGTGCCGACTTTCTTGTCGGAGAGGAACTGACCGGAGATGACCCGCACCGAACACTGAGCCGCAATCACGCCGTCCACGGGGGATTCGGCGAAAGGATCAAACGTTTTGTCCGGACGTCGCATAAAATCCGGTTTCAGTAGGTACCTGCGAAAGGGAGGCAGACATTTTACTCGGTAAACGTTTACACCTTTATACACAGACGAAGCAAACGTTTTTATCATTACTATTCTGTAGAGGGATTTAGCAAGACGAGGCAGCGAGTTGCAGCCTTTTTACGAGGCGAGAGAGCACTATAATGGCCGAAAATTCCGAAATGAAATATCGGAAGAGGGTCAGTTAACCCGCGAAAACAGCTATCAGTCACAGGCGCGTAGCCAGGAAAATTTTTCGGGGGGGGATATGAACTTATATGTGTATAAATAGACGGAATTTCATCACTAATCCAAAATATGCTACCGCTGGCCCTTTGCGAGCCCCCCCCCAAAAAAAAAAAAAAACACATCACCGGGTCTGGCCATCATTGTAGGAGGCCTCTGAAAAAGATGCTACCGCTGGCCCTTTGCGAGACCGCAGCGTTCCCCTATGATTGTCCCCTTCCCCTCCATATTCGCCAGTGGATTAAATTCATCAGCGGTGCAAATCGCCCTTTTCTTCCTACGCCCGGTGCAACTAGCCCATTTCTGAAAAATCTTATATGGACATCACATAACATCCTTGTACGGCTGTTAAGTTAAAACACTTTTTTATATATACACTTCCTTTAAATTATTTCATTTTAATTTGAGTTAGTAAAAAAACATAAAGGTCGGCGATCTCTCAGAAAAAATTAAGAGTTATCGCCAAGCCATATACAGTTTTTAAAATTTATTTTTGGCTCCAAATTTGCTGATTTTCTTTCCGAAAATTGTCATGTTGGCAAGATTTTGGGAATGGCTTAAACAATGACTGACCGATCGAATACCAAATTCTGATCACTGAAATTTTATGTAATTAAAATACTTCCTTTATTCCGTAAAGGAAGTAAAGCACGCAAAAATGTACTCAAAACTTGTTTTCCCCCCTTCCCCCAATGAACCTGGTTTTCACTTGCTCGCTTTTATTGTTCCGATGACGCAAGAGCGGTGAACTTTTCTGTGGCCCTGGTCTTCAAATTCTTGCCAGGACCATTTTCAACTCCAGAAAAACCCTTGGGTCTCTAGAGTTCCAGAGAACATTGAAATAATAAAGGTGGGAAGAGCAATGCCGGTAGCTGAAGGGAATCCAATCTATCTAAGGGAATCTTATTAGCGTCTATGCAGAAATGAAAGCGAAAGGGTTAAACCAGTGATCATAGTGTTAAAAAAGGTTGTTTGCAATTTCTGTAAATTAGTAAACTATTGATAGTCATATTTTAAATAGGAAAAACAGCGTAGATAATAAATGTGAAATCGTTGTAATATGATGAAAAATAGAAAACTTATGCAATACCTACCCACAACCCCCGTTATATTCGAACTTTCCTTGATTAAGTTGCATTGGCAAGTCTGGTGTCTGGAAATTTAGAGCTACCATTTGGCAACCAGCATTCCAGAAGATCTTAAGAAGTTAAAAAAGAAAAACATAACTGTTACTTTTTCACGGAGTATCTTAAAAATGACTACTTTTTTATATTATAAAATAAATGATTTAGAATAGCTTGTGAATATATGCGATAACCGTTGAAATAGGAAAATATATTCTTATTTAAAATATATATTTATCTCGTATTCTGAAAATATTGTGTGCGATTGCTTTCACAAACTGTCTTAATCTATAACAGGTTGAACTGCTTTTATTATGCAAATTTTAACAAGCACTGAAATTTCCATGATATTTAATCGAATTCAAATTTACATGAAGTACAGAATAACTTAAAACCATAAGGTTAGAGTCAAAACTTATAAGAATTATTCATTTAAAATAAATATAGACAGATCTCTAATAAATCCATAAAAATATTCTTTTAATTAAATGTACTATGTATTTCATATGCGGCAATTACATGTATTAATATTGTAAATATATGTTGTACATAGTACTTACATAATTGGCAGTACTAATAAACCGGGTGTCCAGAAAAAGGAATCCCTGATTTTAAAATTGAATAACTCAGAAAATACAAGAATGAAAAGAATGATGAAACAAGCATTTTCAGGATCATAGCTAGATGATTTTGCGTCCTTGGCAGTACAGCCCAAATTGCGTATCCGTACACCTTGAACTAACCATTGTACTGAATTAAATCCTACTTATTCTACTTTACAGATGTGCTATTTTGAAGAAGCATACATAAAATAGCAAAACTTTTTACCACACATTTAAACCTCTTGGGTACTTACGTATTATCCCGGCGGTCCGCCAAGACGAGCAATGTTAGATAAATGCCGGACAAATGAAATAATTTATGGTTAGAAATACCTTTGGCAACAGTTTGCCAGCTTATTTGACGCTAAAATCGTTTGGCAGAAATGACCGATGGCATAATACATAAGTACCACCTCTTGTGATCCAGCTGAGTTTGCACCCCATCTTCTGCTTGCACCCCAGGTAACGACCCTGAGTATGTTTATTCGAAAGTTGTAAAAACCTATAAAAAATTTGAAAAAAATTACAAATAATGCTAACAAATAGCGTTGTATCGTCCCAATTTCAATAATAATGCTATGAAAGCAAGCGTTTCATTATTAAAACGTTAAAGTAGGTTAGCTTAACAATTAACTGCTTGAATTACAGACTACTTTTTACAGACCAGTTTATATAAGGTAGAACACCATCTTTTGGATACATTTGTAACTAACTAAAAAAATTTCTGTCGTATATTTACAGCATTTTATTCCTACCTACTACTGATCCTCACCCCCCCCCCCCCAAGAATGATTTAATTTTAAAATCAGGGGGCCCTTTTCTGTACATCCTGCATATATAGTATACAAGAAGTACTAAACAGAAAGCAACAATAATACACAAGTACTAGTTTTTAGTACACAAGTACTATTTTAGCGCCCCCCTTCATTACGACGCACCTGTCAAACTTTAATTCTGGCTCCCCTTTCCATTTTGACGCTGGTGCTCGGAGCACTTGTCGTGTTTTCTCCCTGCTAGTTGCGGCCCTGGATGCATTCCTCTGAGAACCCATCAACTTAATTTCATGCGAATTAATATTTGCAACTGAAAGTGTTATTTTCAAATCATTTGCTACTCAATTTGCGATATTTTTTCTTTAAAGTCTAATGTTTGCTATTTCTTGCGACTGTTTCGTTTATTCACTAAAGTTTCAAGACAAGAATATCCTTCAGAAAATAAAGTTCAAAATGTGTGAGGCCACTTACCTGTGGAAGATAATTGCTTGAATCTGCCCTCGTACCTTTTGGATAAATTCGGCTGAGTTGGCGCTTGTTATAACTTGATAGTTAAAGATATAATGGAAAAAAATCACACCAAAACGATCAACTAACACTTATTTAAAAAACAACAACTAGAGTGTTGTTTAAAGCTTTAAACGCCTCATTCAGTGATAGTAAAATGCATAATATATACTTATACCAATAAAGCTTGTTTAATTTTCATGAAAGACTCCAACAATTCTTGTTATTTCAGGGTACTGACAGCATTAATTTTAAAGTAAAAACCTCATTATTTTTTCAAGTCCTTCTATATGTGTGAACAAGTTTACATATTGCTTCAATGTTAATTTTGCAAATTCTATTCAGTTATCCCTGAAAACGTCTTATAAAATGAATGCTTTTTCCGTAATCTACACTTGTTGTCAATTATTGTTCCTCTGAACTTTCCTTCATTGTGTGAAAGGAATTGCATTCGGACAAAAGTTGCATGATTTTCATCAGAAAAAGACAAAGAACGAATTTTACATGCTGCAACATTGTCACTGACATATTAAGCTACAATAAAACAGGGCTTTGGCAGTTAATTTCTAATAGATATTAGCTATACTCTGCGATTCTTCTGTATCATTTTCATCAAGCCGGTTTATTATTTATTCTTATGTAAACTTGTAATGCCCAAAGCAGGGTAAGACAAAGCTTTAATATATAAACACTTTATGATATCCATAATTTTCTGTTCTACTTTTATCTTCTTATACCGAAAGAGTAGCTGTCAATTCAAAAACTGTAGAGGATTAACCCTTTAACGCGCAGTGTTTCCGCTCTGGGAACACTAAACTCTGACGTTTTGACTGTTGCCAGTCACGAAGAATATATTTGATTTCTATAAAGATAGTTGCGGGTGACATAGCTTCACGAGAATCCTTTACTTTTTAACACGTCATTTCCCGTAAAAAAATTGTCACGATTATTTTTAACAGCACTGACATCTGCTGAAAAATGGAAGAATGCGAGAACAGCTGGATAGATTGCCCAATGCGCGGGCACAGACAGCTGTCATCAAAAAAGGGTCTCTAGATATGTGGCACGCGATGAACGTTTCGATTGTCCGCCATCTTGCTGGTAGTTAAGTCGAGCGATGGCAACGGCTGCCCTTTTTTTAGATGATATGGTTGCGCCTCAAAGGGTTAATGGGGAAGTCCCCATTGAACCACCAATCAGACAGAAATACAATATTTGTTCTTCATAAGCAACTCAATTATAAATAAACTGTAACAATGGGTTGAGTAGCTATTGGTGGATTAATAGAGATTTACTTTCACTGCTGACGGAATATGGCTGAAATGCATGCGGTTTCTCTACATTTCCATGATTATTGATGTATTTCTAGTGATTTAAAGTGCCCATATGATACAGATTAAAATAAAAACTTTGTATTTACAGCACATACCTAAAAAATATACTGTAGGATGTAATATTATTTTTTATGTACTTGTAGTAAATATAAAATTCTTGATTATAATTTTGACATTAACATCACAATTTTTTCAGTGTTGTTATGATAAGGCTGTTTAATTTCCCTTTCAAAGTGACTGCTAAAACTTCAGAAATATGAAGTAAAGGTGCTGTGTATTAAAACATTGAACATTTATGGTTACTTCTAACACAAAATTACCTTTTGATTCCATATTCTAATAATAAATGAAAAAAAAAATATTGGACTAGCTATATTCGTTAGTATACATGAATGCATTTTTGAAAGGCCATTAATTTGATCATTTAAATAATTTATTTAGATGAGATCTTTCCTTTCACTATTTTGAATACATATAAACTAACAACAAGATACAATAATGAAGGTCAGTACAACAGTATTAATAGTGTTTAGTGAAAATGTAAGAGCAATACGAAGGATACTTTACAAACTCTATGGCTTGCGATTTCAAGTAGCCCAAGGCAGTATTCTCAGCAAAGGAAGACATATTAAAATGCAAATTCTTTTCTAGAAAATTAATAAAAATCAAAAGTTTCATTTATAAAGAGAAAATTGACGCATCCAATTAAGTATTTATTTTAAAATATTTTAAATTTTTCTGTAAGAGAAAATTGAAATATTTATTTACTGCAACAGGAAATTAGTATTTTAGACAAACTACTTTTTTGAAATGTGTGGAAATTATTGTAAAACTGACACATTTTTATATCTCAGACAATTAAAGGTATTAGACATTGTGAATGGAAGACAATATTTTAAGTAAAGCATTTTTTTATTTGTTAGAAGAATAGAGATTTAAAACCTCAGTAAATCCGTATAGCATCTGTAAATTAAATTTTAATATAATTTTTCAAAAAAATTCGAATTTCCTTTTAAATATTACCTATATGAGAATACAATCATGAATACAGTATACAAAAAAGCTCAAAATATCAGTTTATAATTTTTCCTCTAACAAGAATGTACATTTTATTCTAAGAAAACTAATATTAAATTTTATAGTCCATGCTAAGTATTTATCACTCGATGATAATTTATATTTTTAACAAAACATTTTTAAAACAATAGTCAACAGTCAAAAGGTAAATACTTTCGTAAATAATTTTGTTACTTCCAAAACGTTCCAAAGAATGAAGGTAAAGCAAATAAAATTAATTTAATCGATGAAAATATTTTGCTTATTCCTACAAAGTTCAACTGAAACTTTATATTAAAACTAATTTTAATTGTGTTTTTATTTATTCTTTATTTTACAATAGTATAATATTCCCCCCCTAAACCTCTCCAGTGTCTGAATCAATATAGAGTTTTTCTTCATTATCAATGGCCAATTACTTTATATAGCCACAACAGGAAATTTAACTACAAAATTTCCGCTTGGCCAGATGCCATTTATCATTTGGCAAAGTTCCTCTAAATGCCATTCGATATTCCTATCCGGTAATTTCAGAGGATAAAACTGCGTGCCATTTATAAATAACATCTAGCAGCTGGTTGCGATTCAAATACGTAATAAGTGGGATGGATAAAATTTATAACAATGGGCAACTAATGTAATTATTCTGTTTATCTCTCTGTATGGCTGTCCATTCAATAAATACTCTCAAACCATCATTTAGTGACACGGGCGTAGCTATAGTTTTCTCTTGGGAGGGGTCCATTCTTACTATAAAATTTAATTGACAGAAAAATTTCTATAAATATCTAGTAAACTTTTTCGATAGCACTAAAATTTTTAAAATTCTTTATAGTAAATTGTGTATTATAAAATTTACAAAATTAATATAATTTTTAAAAAATTTAATATAGTATATTTAAAAGTTAAATATGTTTTATATTTAAAAAGTTAAATATAAAATGTACATTTTATATTTAAAAGTTAAATGTAAAATGTAAAACTTTTTACCGAATTCTGTTTTGAGGGATCGATTCAAAAGGCTAATATTTGACTATAATTAGTGTTTTTGAGTAGACTAGGGGAAGGCGGTGCAGACCCCCTAACCCTCCCCCCTTATATACATCCGTGTTTAGTGATTAACATTTTAAAATACAATCCTTTAGATATTGGAAGTAGACTTAATGCATGTCATTAATTAACCTTATTTATTAAAGAAGTTCTTGAAATGAATGTAGTTTTCTTATGTATGCTTATTTAATATAAAAATATTACATGAGTACGACGTGAAATACTTTGAAAGGTACTAATAAATAAAAACGACGTTTTTTTTTTCTCAAGAGCTATACATATCAAATTGCTCCTGGCGAAAAAAATTTAACAACTTATGAAATTTTTAAAAGCATGTTTTAAAACTCGATCACATTCCAAAACTCGGGAAAGTGCAATTTTGTTTCACAAAATATTATGAGCCTATTAATTTTCTAAATTCCCACAACTTTCGTACGCTCACGATTGATTATAGGAAGAGCCTGTGGCACAATATAAAAATTTCCACATATTTAAAAACAAATAGATAAAACTCAAAATAAAAACTCATAAAACATGGGATAAAGTGAATAAGGTTAATCTCAATCGTATAGAATTACTTAAAATGCAGCATTTTGATTAAGATAGGCAATTTATGAGTAAAAATAGCAGTAGACAGGGTGTCCCAAAAACAATAACCCAGTTTTTATTACTTAAATATTGGTCACAGACATAAACAATAAACTACAAAGTTACATAAAAAAGGTACAGAATTTTATGGTATCGATTAAAATTTGCAGGAGATTAAATTTAAATAAATAAGAAGTTTAAATTTTTGTATGTCCCCTGTACAAAAAAGATCTCAGTAAACTGTCCCTCGTACATTGATTAGGTGGCGTACAAAGTTTCAGGTTTTCATCATAAAAAGGCTCAGATATACGTTTTAAACAAAATTAGAAAGGAGCTATACAGTACCAGTAATAGCAAAGGTAATATGTATTTATGTAATCATTGTTTTCTTTCGTAATTTGTGTAAGACTCCCGAAGCGCGATCTTCCAAATTTAATTTTCCCCCATTCGAGGGCCATTGAAAAGTCGTTCATAGTTGAAAAGTCAGCATATATTTACATTCACACCTCCAACACTTTTTAGGATAAAATACTCAAATTTTGTACTCCACTTAATCAACGTATAGGGCACATTTTACTAACTGGGAATTTTTTCGCACTGGAGCTGCATGAAAATTAAAATTTTGAATTTATTTAATCTCATGAAAATTTTAATCGATTCATGAAAATTTTAATCGAAGTAGCGCAGATTGTTTTCTATATTTTTATATATGATTATGAAAACTTTCAAGCTGATCGTACAAACAGTGTAGATGTTATTATACTTTTTGTGATTTTTAATCTTATTAAACCTTTTAATCTTCTCGGAGTAATGGTGAAAAAAGTTTTATCTTGGATTGGTTGTTCGGAACTGTTAGAGAGTGAGTCAGTGAATCAGCGAGTCAGTGAGTCAGGGATCAGCGTAACTCTATAGTAGGATTGTTATTATCTGTAAGCGTGAAGCCATTGATTAATATTTAAGGACAGGTATGGATAGATATCATTTACGACTAAATGCCTGCTTCCTCCCGTACGAAAAACGTGCATTTCAAGTAATTTTAATGAAAAGAAACAATATTTAGGAGCCTCGCTACGATTCTAAAGATAATGTTACAACTGCAGTATAAAAGAGATACGTTCAATAACTTTAAACAATATTCTTAGAACTATAATCGGGAAACGTATAAAAATGTGTGAATCATTGCTGCAAAGAAGGTAACCAACTGTGTGTTCTGTAGTGAAAGAAAAATTACCTTCGGCAACATCAAAACCTAGGAACTTGACGGGTTGTGCGTAGTTGACTAGAGAAGACAGATAAGGATGAACATGTACAGTTGCTCCAGTGTACTTGTAGTTAGCAATAGCTTCGTCCAGCTGCGGTGCTTCCTATTTAAGAAAGAAAAATTGAGGATGGAAGAAATAGGATAGCCTTAAGATACGACATTCTGAGATACTGGACAAAGCTAAAGATTCCTATCAGTTCCTCATGGCCTTTGGTCTAATATTTGTTTTAAAGATGCGTCATAGAATTTGTGAAATGACATAAAAATTATGCATACAATTTAATCAGATTTACGATATTAATGAAAGAGTTTCAGACAAATTGGTCGATAAGCATTAGTGTCAAAATAGCTAAGGTAAAATTTATAGGTAGCGACAGAAATTACCAAAAATTTCTGTATAAATATTGTCTACTATCTGTAAGCTTCTTCCATTTGCAATTTGTTTGTTGAAAAAGTTATCGGTAATTATAAGAAATATAAGCAATTTCATCTTGAATAGTACGAAAAGATTATGTTAAAATTTTCTGACACATCTTTAAAGAAAAGAAATACAAGGGAATGTAATGTAGAATTCCGTTTACTGCATTTTAGTTTCCACTGCAGCACTTACTGTGTACTATACACTTAGCGCATATCATAAACCATTTTTCTGCCTTAAAGTTTAAAAACCGCATTTACAGAGTTTTATAGAGCATATTTTTTAGAACTTTTTAATAGTTTTCAGTTTTCATGAACTTTTATTAAAAAATGATACATTTTGCACTCTTAAAGCCGTAAGATATATAAATAAAACAGTCTCTTTTTTGTTCTTCATAAAATTCATACCAAAATATTTCAACTTCTTGAAGACAAATTTATGATAAAAATACTGATAAACCTGTGATATCTCTCGTACTAGACTATTTTAATCTCAAAATATTTATTTGGAATTGAAATGATGATAGAGCCCGTATTTATCAATTTTTAAATGTTGTTTGTTCAAGAAATACATTACAGAAAATGTCGACAGTATCTAAAGTATTTTTTTTAATGATCTTACTCTAATATTTCTTACATTAATATTAAAGACTACAGGAGTAATATTTTGAAACTTTGACATTACTTAGTAATCAATTTTTTTAGGTAAAAACAAACAAAATAACTGTAAAACCAGCATATGATGCAGTTCATCAGTTAATTTTAATTAGTTCTAGTTTTCCTTCCCCTATTCTAAGTATAATACTCTTTGCCCTTTTTAAATTCCTATATGTATCCATTACGTTATTTTAATTCTGTTTCTTAAATTACTTTGGCTTTAACTGCCACAATGTATTTATCAGGCGCCCTCCCCCAGGGGGTTTCTATGATATTTATTGTGTTTCAACTTTTCTTTGTTTACCCCCCCCCCCCTGCTGACCCACATTTAAATTTTTGTATCTACTGAATTATCTCTATCGGACATCTCATTTATTTTCAATCTGGCGGTTTATTTGGCGACCATTCTTTCTTACTCCTTGCTCTATCGCCAGGTTGACTTTTTGTGTTCGCACCTTTCTCTCACTCATCGCTTTTGTCTCTCCCTCTGAAAGTGCTCATTTTTTGTGTGTTATTGCCAGCCACTGCACTATTGCTTGTACTATTCACTATTAGATACTAAAGTAAAGCATGTCATGTGACTGTCGGCATGGTGTTCCTGGGTATTGCACATTATGTACAACACCATACTGCTGCATATCTTAAGTATCTCCAGTCTTAAAATAACTTCCTCCCGTATCTACTCTATACAGCATATCTCAGAATATCACATCTTTTTATTTAGGTTTAATGTTTATGGGTATGTTCATGCTGATTGTTTTGAAATCCTTTCTGTACTATTACACTTGCTCTGTTCATGGCGTCTTAACATCGGCCAAAATCGAGATACGCTTGCTCAAAATAACACAAATTGGAACGAAATAACAGTGGAATTGCAGCTCTAACGTGAACCAACCAATAACGGACGAGCCTAGATTGCTGTATCTCTTCTGACAGCGAGGTAAACACGCACAAAAGAATTATTTTTCAAGAATTCTTCCGCGTCCATGCGGAAAACGATTTCTTTGCGATGAACGCGTCTAATTTTACGTCATGGTGACAACAGGGATGGCAGCGTAAAATATATTCTCAGCATGAATGCACCCTAAGTTTTAAATGTGAACACGTGGAGATATGAATACGTGGAGTTGGCATCACCTATTTGACAGTGAAGCCAAAACTGTAATCGAACCGCCATATTACTTAGACCAAAACATTGTCACGTTACTGTGTTACTCCGTGATGATAGTTCCAATTTTAAATGTTATTATAGTTAAAAATATTATTTCGCTTTTAACGGCAAAAGAAAATGTCTAAATACTCCGTGTAATCGCGCATCTTTCACAGCTATTTAAAGGAACTAGCTAAACGTTTTGGTCAGCTATTTAAAGGGACCAGCTAAATGTTTTGGTCTAAGTATGGACACCTGACTGCCTCATGAGGCTGAAGAATTTCTCTGAAGGTTACTTCATTTCGACCAATGCTCAAGATGGCTGATGCCACCTCCCGATATTCATATCTCTAAAGTTTTAGCATTCATTGCATTATTACATATTACATTGCATTAATACATTAAATGCGTAAAGCATAAAAAGAGAACATATGGAAATTTCACTACAGCGCACAATATTCAGGAAACAAAGCAAATAAGATGTTACTATTAGAATCCAATGTTGAGAACACTTTGCGAAGAAGTGAAAATAAAGTGCATTAACTGGTACATGCAAGCATAAGAACATATATTAAAAAAATTAATAATCGAAAGAGTAGACTGATAATAAGAACATTTAAAACTTTAAAACATGCGACAAAAGCTGCTGTTATAAAATTTTGTAAATTAAGAAACTCATTAAGAATTTCATTTTTTAATTAGTTAGTTCCAACAAAATGTGTTCATTTCAAAATGATACAAGAATCAGGCAGAAGAAGAAGAGCTTTTTAATGGATAAGATTCCATTTATCTAGATAAAATAAAGTATGTTGGCTTATTTTATCTCGCCAATACTAGGATTTGAGGACGACAGTTGAAATATTTCTACCAGTATAGGTGATACACTCGTAGTATATTTCCAATACAACGCTAATATTTGTCAGCAATGTGTGTACGGGAAAAATTACACTCTGAAACTAAAATCGGCGGATTATACCGTATGGTAGCGGAAAGGGGGCAAATTTGAATACGGGCACAGCGAGACAATATATATTGGATTCAAATGATAGAAAAATATATGCAATAACTTAGTTAACCTGTATATTGCAACACTTCGGAAACTACTCACTGTCACAATTCATTTTGTAAGTAACTTGTAATCATTTTTGTTCAGCCATTTTTGGTACTCAAGTTGTTCCAATGTGCCCCTAAAAGGGGCACACTGTTAGAGCTTGAGTACCTTTTGAAAATTATCTTCTTTTAAAAGAATAAAATAAGGATAAACTATGAAAAAAAAATACAATAAAAGCTGAAAAATTTCAAAACATTGTTCAGTATTTAATTTTTAGTTTTAATTAAAAAAAGTAAATTATAAAGCAAGTGCAAATTATCGCACTGTGCCCAGTTCTGCCCTATTTGAAAGGATAACACCATAAGAGGTGCATTGAGAGCAACTTCACAGTAAAATCAAGTATGAGGCGATATTCATCCAATGTTGCTTTGACATTAGAGAAAAAGAAAGTAAAGAAACAGAGCAACACCATTTGTGAATATTGCTCCGTATTTTTTATTTTATTAATTTATTTGCTTTTGTCAGCATATCTCAGTATTAGCGTAGACAACATTGTTTTGCTGATGGAAAAATAGTATAAAAACTACGAATCAAGAAGTACATATCCGTATGCACTTTCTATTGCATATCCAATTATATTGCAATTCCAAACTATTGTATCGCGGCAGGAAAAAAACCACCCACTTGCTCTTTATTTGACCGCCGTCCGTCGTACAACAAAGTTATATATACCATTCGTTTGCAAATAACGTATACTTTAATTTTCTATTAATTAATTTTGCATAAGGGGCCGTCTTCATATTTAATTCTGCATCAACTTCATTTTCCTCAATGGCAATACTTTACTTTGACTTTATTAAATCAAAGAAAACCTTCAAATTACCCTAAATATAAATTTTTAAAAAACTTCTACGATAATTTCGATATTGCAAATTCTTTTCGCACTATTTTAAGGGACTTTCTGCAAATTGAAAAGCGCTATTTGTAGGTTCCGAACTTTTCAATTTTCATTAATTGCGCTCGCTATAGTCAAAAGAAATAAATATTATATACAGGAAAAATACTGTTTCTAGTCTTAAAGTTTTTTGTACTCAGATTATCAGGGGTAGAAATTAAAATATTTAGTCAGTGGTCCAAATGAATCGTGACTCTAAAACTTCCTTGGTCCGTATACATGAAAAAATGCAAAACGACTGCTTTCGGTTTTGAAAATCTTTCTAATTTTGAAATTGTTATTGAGTATTTGAAGGTTCTCCGAGACAGGTGAAATACTACCAGGAGTGAAAATCTGTTCTCTGCTCTTCTGACTACAATCATGAATGTTACTCAGCTACGGTCGAACTTCAAGAATGGTTTCATGATTGAAAATTTATTTGTTTGAATTTCATGTTAAAAACGCAATTAGTTTTTTGCCGACCCAATATTATCACTGTGTTTGTTATTTCACTTTCTTCACTTAATATCATTGTCTGCAGTGTGTATTTTTTTTGTAAGACTTTTGGCGGTACTTTAATTTACTGTCAGATGAAAATTTAGACAGAAAAATGTGATTTTGAATATTTGATAAAATACGGGAAAGTCTAAAGACCTAATGCTTCAGATTCTAAAAAAAGGTCAAATTCATGTCTGGAATGTTGACGATGTTAGTTTTTCAGAACTAGCATGTTGTATTAGAAGGCATATATCTACTGCATCTAATTCTATACATGAAAAATATTTTATTTGGGGGGAAATAATAGCGGACGAAACAATAGACACTCTATAGAATCAACTGTACAAACTGTACATACTTCCAATAAATTTGCTTCAAAATTCGCTATTTTTTAATACCACTAACTTTTACTATTTTTGTGGAAAAGAAATCTAATTCATTTTTATTTTACGATGTTTTCAAAAAATTGTCACTTAATAAATTTATATATGATCCCTTAACTCAGGAAAATAACAAAATTTATTTAATATAAATTAAACTACTGAACGTAAAAATTTGAAATTTTGCACAGCCATGTAAAATCACTTTTTGCATCTTTTTCCGTCAAAATTTGGCTAGGTTGCTATTCATAATTTTTTTGAATATTAATTTAATAATTCACAATTCATATTAATATTTTAGTAAAAAATAAGTAATAGTAAATTTTGTTTGGGTCGTTTAGTTCTAATAGAACGAATAAAAATCATCTTCTTACTATCAATATTATAGGAGATATGAATTAAAATACGAAAAAAATATTTTAACATAACGGGAGGGGGATTTTGGAAGCTCATAACTCACTCATTTTCAGTTCTAATTTATCGAAAATTGGTATCCGGGTTTAAAATGAGCTAAATTTTTGAAATATGAAGTGAAATATAGGGTTGCTAATGGGAAAAAAAGTTGGCGCGAATTTTAATATTAAGATGGCCCCTTATGCAAATTTTTATGTATAGCAAATTAAACTACGTCAGTCATAAACGATTGGTATACGTAACTTTGCTGTACAATGAACGACGGCCGAATAATGCACATACAAGTGGGCGTTTTTTTCAGCAGCTGTGCATAAACATTAATGCTCCATAAACAAAAGTTTTAGTTGATTGACAATTAAATCCAAATATTTGACGCTCACTACAGCTGAAGTGTATTACTAATAATTAATATAAGCCTATAATTCTTTTACAATATATATATAGGAAAGGAAAATAAACTAGCCAGGAAGCAATGCCTATCATATAATGAATGCAATGTACTGTATATCTATTAAACAAAAATTAATCATGGCTCTTTTTAACCTTTATATCAGGTGACTTTGTAGAACCCCTGCAGGATGAACCACCGTTACACAAGCTTCCAGTACCAAAACTTACCTTCTTTTCTGAAACAAAAAAGAAAAATATAAGACATCACAAACCATGTCATAGCAGTAACAAAGCATTGAAAGTAGAGCATTTCAGTTTTTGAATGACATTCAGTACATTAGTAAAAATATCTTTAATAAAGTACGATAATTTTTTACAACATTAAACTTTAATACATGCCAACATTACAAGTATACACATTAAGAAATCATATAGTAAAACCACACTAGTTTTATTATAGATCATCAAATTGCTTAAATGTTTTGAAAAGCCAGTTAAAACAATTTTATTAAACTTCTATATCATCCATTCAGGTGTTTTGCCAAAATCTACTTACATGTTTCAAGATTTTTGTTTCTGTTTAAAAATTGTAAGCTTGTTTTGAAAGTTAGGTATTAATAGATGTTAATAAGTTCGCCAGTTAATAAAAAATACAACCAATTGAAGCTCAAAAATTTTGCCTTTCCTATTGTACGATATTACACTGCGTAGCACAATGTTCTTTGAGCAAGCAAATTGAACAAGTATACTGAAGAGGGTAAAGGTCGTGTATAAATTTTTTGTGGGGAACATTTAAGCAGTTAGTTAATAACAATGATTTTTTCCCCTTCAAGTACATACAAGTTGTCCAGCAAATAAAACCTTGATTTCAAAATTTCAAAATCAAATATCAGTAGAAAGTTGCAATAAACAATATGGTTACTATGCACGCTGTAAGAATTTTATTCAGAAGTTTCGAAATAGTAGTTATAAAAACCGCTAACAGATGCCGCGGTGATCTCAGGCCTCTATATTGGAATAACCTCCATATTCTCCCGATTTGTCACCTTGTGATCACTCTCAGTGGGGCACACTGTCTACCGGAACAATCTTAAAATGCATCGATCGGAATTATCGATCTGTGTGGCATGTGAACCCATTGTCGTTGAGACATTACGGGCTGTGGTGACAAATTTCATTATTCGTTTGTGCCACCTCTGTGAACATTTTGAACAGATTGTGTGGTGACTGCTTGCAGAGAATGAATTTATTCATGTACATGATGATCGTCGATCAATTTTGACGTGCATTGCCATCTGTTAGCAGTGGTGTATGAAAGGAAGGGGATCTGGGTGCTCTAACCCCCCTTTTCGAAGAGTTTTAATATAAAATCCATTAAATTTTTAACTTTCAACAGAAAGTTTACGTCTTTTAACATTACATCCATATAGCCCTTTCCCCTTGAAGGATGTCTGTGTAGGCCAATGTCACTGTTTGTTAGCAGCTATTTTAACTATTACGTCGAAACTTCTCGATAAAATTTCGTTATTGATTTGTGCCACCTCTGTCTGTCGAGTGGTGAACATTTTGAACAGATGATGCGGTGACTGCTTGCAGAGAATGAGTTTATTCGTATACATGGTGATTATCGATCGATTTTGACGTCTTGACAGCGCCACCTGCTAGCAGTGACGTATGCCCCCTACAGTGGCGTATGCTAGCGTTCCTAGCAAAGCGTCCCTACGCAAAGGACGGTTTGGGTGATTGCCTCCCTTGTCGGAGAATTTTAAACAAAAAGTCCATAAATTTTTAATTTTCAACAGAAGGTTTACGCCATTTAACATTACGTCTATATAGCCCTTTCTCCTTAAAGGGAGTCTGTGTATGTGTTTGTTGGCAGCTATTGTAACTATTAGTACTTCGAAACTTCTCTATAAATTTTTTATAGGTTCCATAATAAACATACGTTTGCTGCACCCTTCTGTTAACATTTGCTTCTTAGATTTTTAATTTTGAAATCACGGTGTTATTGTTTGGACACCCAGCATTAACAGCATATTCATAACACATATTTGAAAAGCCAAGAAAATCTAATAGCTCTCTGCCATCAAATAAAACATTCTTTGATGCACATAACTGTATTATTTGCGAATAAGGAAGTGTTTCGAGCAGTGCTCATATTTCTGTTCAAAAAAATGACGGGGAAGAACATATTGTTTATAGATTTAACAAGTTCGATTACTTTCATAATTTTTTGACTTGAAATTAGAGAAAAAATTAACTGTGATATTAAAATAATGTTAGTAATGGATTTTCCGTGAGAAAAATTATACTTTTCAAAATAAAAAGAGAGCATTTAAAATAGCAACGAAGAGTTCAGAACAGCTTAAAAAAGTTAATCCGTGAGATCGAAGAGAACTACTACATATATTTTATTTAGGGGTCGTGAATTAACCACTAGTATAATACGTTATTTATTGTCATTAATAAATTTTTTTCAAATATAAAAATAGTGTGGTTAAAATTGTATGTATATTATAAAAACAAAAATCATAAAATGAATTTAAAAATGACAGCTTCCTGGTTAACAAAAACAGAATGCTGAAATTATGTTTCCTAAATATCTCACCACTTCAGAAAGGCTTTGTTACTTATATCCATAGGAACCGGTCAACAAAAATCATAAAAACTGATCAAGATGAAAAACAGGTATACGTCACGATTGGAGCACAAAAAACCGGTAAAAAAACAAAAAATGATACAAAAAACCACCACGAAGCATTCCATTTCAGTCCAAATTCATAACTAAAACATAATCTGAAAAAATAAAATATCACACAGGGTTGTTTACAATACATTTGAAAAATAATGAAATCACAAAGGATAAACATATTTAAAAAAACCAAATTTGTTTGTTTGGTAATTATTATTTTACAAAGCAATTAAAAGTTGTTTAGAAAAAAAATGTAACCTTAAAATTAAAAACAAAGGCTGTTTATTATATTTGTTTCAAAAATGTGCAGCCGTTAGATTTATTGCTATATATATGGTAAATAAACTAAAATACATCAAAAGTTATCTTATTCTGTAAAATAAGTGTGTATTAAAAAATCTGTTTGGAATAAGACAGCATATCATGTACGTAAAAAGTGGAAAATTTATTTGTGTAGCATATTTCAAATTATATTGTAACATTTATTTGTATAAAAGAAATAAAATGAAGTTAATCAAAGTATAAAATTTTACAGACTAACAATCTTGCAACAGGTGAAAAAATATCACTGCGTATAGAAAACCCTCTTTTTCATGTTGCACCAATCCCAATTAATATTTAAAGATAACTGTAATATTTACAGCATAATTTAGATTCTATTTAAATTCATATATTAAAGTACAAAGAAATATTTTTAAATGTTCGAGCATTCTATGTACCTGGACAAAAAAAACTTTGAATACTTATATGAAAATGAACTTGTTTTATGTCTGAATTTCGAAACTGAAAAATGAATTTAAATCTTAGACGTTAGTTTATATGCCTAATTCAAAAAACGGATGCTTGCAATTAACGATAATTTATATATAATAAAAAATACACAATTTTTTTAAAATTTATTTTTATTTCCTTATTTTGCAAAATGTTCATTGTTTTTAAAATACAGATGAGATTTCTTATATTTCAATTTTTTTTTTTTCATGTTAACTCAATAGGAACAATACTCCTAGAATGAAACTCGTGTTCGCATTTAATTCGATGGTTGTGTCTTGCGCATTCTTTTATTCAAAAATTACATCCATTATATCTAGAAATTCTTGTTTGTTTGTGTTTTTAAGGCAAAACTGCACGTGGGGTATCTTCCTAAGATGAGGGGTGCCTCAGTAGGAGGACTTTCTAAGGGGTTCTAACGCGTATTCAAGTTACATCTGGAGAAAACCTACCAAAACACCAGACAGTTAGATCGACAGTCACGCGATGGGACCCGAACCCGGGACCTTCACACCTCAGCCGTCTACCATTTTCAGTGGCATAACCACTGTTCCATGGTGAGGTTCTCTAGAAATTCTTTGAATTCTTGTTTAATATCAAATGGTAAGCGTTTGTGAAATAATTTCGTCTATTATAATTGTGAAATAATTTTATTTATCCTAGTTATGCTCATTATATATTTTTAAATGAAATAAATACTTTTTCTTGCTTAAATAATGCTGATTTATGTTAAAAATAAAGGCAAGGGATTTTGTTTCGAGACTGCACAGTCTATGCAACCATAGACCTCTAAATCTACGTTAAGACGGCCATTACACTGTCGGGCTGAAGACATTCCCCAACGCTCTATCAAAGAAGTATTCGAATGAAAGTTCTTATCATACTTTTTTTTTAACGTGCATATTTTTATGGTACAGTACAACTGTTCAAACTGTAACTCTGAACCAGGCACAATAAGCAATGCAAAAAACAGCATTCGAGTGTGACTCACACTTAAATACTGTTTTCAATACTGGGTGCTGGACACGCGAAGTATAAACACAAGTAATTAATTTGAAAATTACATGCTGTTATATACGAAGGAAGAATTTAAATGTATCATCTTAAGATTCAAAATTAGACATGGTGCCTCTAGCAGGAAAGGACAAAATCAGAGTACAAAAGTGAAAAACAAAAAACGCAAGTAATTTTGTATGCAATTTACATAATGATGTATACGCGTAAAGTATTTAAAATTCACTATGTTCAGATTTAAAAATAGACTTGGGGGGTTCCTGCAGGAAATGATCTAATCAGAGTACTGCTTTACGTATTTCAGTGTAAGTGAAGGAAGGTCAAGTTTTTACCTTTCTCCTGTACATGCGAATAGTCGGTCAAGGGGTTGGTCAGTCATGTTTAAACGGTATTCTTACAACGTCCCTAAATCGGATCTATTTCACAGTGAAATTATATCAAAGGTGAACTGACCACATAAGAATTGATCTTCTCCATTCTGACTTCATCGAAAAGAAATAAAAGGGAGAAAACGTTCGAAAGGTGGAATATTTATATGTTCTTTCTACGCGGCGTAATAATGTGAAAATTTCAACAAAACATCAAATATTTAGAGAGATTCAATTTATAAACGGCTAAAATTATTAAATATTCACAGACTGTAGATTAAAAATAGAATAAGATTAAATTCCATCATTTTCAATAAACATTTTTCGAACTGGCTCTCTGGAAAGCAATTAAATACAAGCGCCGAGTACTCCACATATCGATGCAGTTTTCAAACATGATTCAGCTGGTATTTAATAGCTTTTGCTTATTGTAAAAACAAAATGGAGACTCTTGCCAAAAGATTGCTGGCAACTGCTTTGCATTCCGCTGTCTACGGTAGCGGGATTTTAATTGCCTCTTGGGAGTAAGAGTCTGCGTTTAGAGAGTGAAATGTTGGTCCTGCATAAAATTGCACGCAAAGATAAAAATTCACGATAGATGGATGATGTTCAGTCGAGCAATTAGGAGAGATGGATTACCTCCATCTTGCACCACGTCGTCCGTGGGGATGAGACTGAGGTCAAGAGCAGCGTCTTCTTTCTCGTCATCGTCATCGTCGTTCTGTAGTTGGCCTTTCCGCCAGAGTTCGAGTTCCTCTGTGAGAGAGTAAACAAGCCAGTGAATAAACTCAGTACATACTAGGGCAAATAAACAAAATCCGATGAGTGGATTATGCAATATCTTTAAATATGAAAATATAATAGCACCCTGCAGGGTCGTAGCCAAGGGGGGATATCGGGATATATCCCCCCCCCCCGAAATTTTTGGATTAGTGATGAAATTCCGTCTATTTATACACATATAAGTTCATATCCCCCCCCCCCCGAAATTTTTGGATTAGTGATGAAATTCCGTCTATTTATACACACATAAGTTCATATTCCCCCCCCCCACCCCCGAAAAATTTTCCTGGCTACGCGCCTGGCACCCTGAATGAATTAATAATTCTTAAATACATGGCTTCGTTCTTATCAGTCAATCGTATGAATTAGAAACCATTTCAATAAATCCCACGCTAGTACTTTAATTGTTTGTGAAACTACAATTTTATATGCACGTCAATATACTACTAATAATCTATCCATAAATGAAGTACGGAACTAAGAACATTTCTATGACCCGTTTTTTTATGACAAAAATTTGCTGTCCCTTGGCTCAATTAAATTATGAATGCGAAAGTGCGTGGGAGATATACTTACGTTTCTCCACTTCAGGGCGTAGCCTTTTGTTTTTGATGATAATCTTCCTTTTCAGATCATTTGGACTCGGCAATGGGACGCCAGGTTCTAACTAATAATAGTAAAAAAAAAAGAATTTTCTATTCATGTATTTTGTATATCTTATTAAAAGAAAAAGCATTAATATGTATTTAAAATGTTCCACTTATGTACAAGCTTGTCTTTAATATCTCTATTTCTTTTATGCACAGACTTCGAGAACGATGCAATTGCATAAACACTTTTTATAAGATAGTAAATTATAAATTTTTGAAACAATTGAGTTCTTATTCATTTTTATTCCTCTTAAACAGTCCTCGGCAAGGTTGCAACTGCATAAACACTTTTTATAAATTTTTGACACTCCCCCAAGATTAACAGCGGGTATTTAAGTTCAACACGACAGGTTTTGCTTGTGGCTGTGTTTGTTCTTGGTTGATTAAAATAAATTAAACAGAAAACGACATGGTAAAATTTGCTGAAACAAGCAAAATATTGTATAATAAAACTGTTTATTTATTTATTTATATATTTTTTTACTGAATATTTCATAACTCTGATAGGCTTACAGTTTGAAAAGAGGCACTGCACAGAACATACTTACATAGCTACCAAGTGTTCCGTTTTATACGGATTCGTTCCGTTTTTTGAGCTTTGTTCCGTAAATACGTTTTTAAGCCAAAATGTTCCATTTTTCAGCTTCTGTGTAAGGATTTTTAAAAATTAAAAGAAGAAAGGAAAGAACATGTACATTTTTAGTTTTTGGTAAATCATTTATCCTTGTAAATAAGGCAATAAATTTAATTGAATGATATTTATCTTATTCTTTCACGTATTTATTACATTAAGCATTTAAGTCTTGTAGAAATAAGTTAAGAATAATTTATTTTTATCAATTAATGATTATATAGGCACATCATCTCTCTACACATGATAATTTAATTCTCTTAATGGAAGATTTTTAATTGTATATTTAATCATACATTTAATGACCACGCACTGTGTTCCTTATTTCTGATTTTATGACCACGTGTTGTGTTCCTTAATCTTTTCCTGGAAGGTTGGCAGCTATGTACTTATCACGAGAACATACTTAATTTTTTTATTAGACTCATAAGTGACACGATATTGAAAGAGACAAAAAAAAAGAGAAGTGTTAATTTAAACATAAATTTAGTTTAAGAATCGATGAACAGGAGGAAAAATCTTACTGGGTAACTTGAAAGGGGTTCCCTTAGAAGCATGTCGCCGAGACAATCATCACAATACTTAGCCAATTTGTACTGCTGTTTCTTACTGAAATATGAAATAGATAAATTGGTAATGCATAGTTAATCGAAGATTAGTCATTTTTTGTGACCATTTTTATTGAATATTTTTAAGTATATTTTCTCTTTTTTTCTGAGACACAATTTCTTTTTTTTAAGTAAATTAAAAAAATCATAACTACGTAGGTGGCTCAAAAAGTAAGTTTAAAAGAACTTTCACGGGTGCACATATTCCTCGACCAAATGAAATCCCTTGTCTAGGTACAATAGACAATCAAATGCCGCTAGATGGATCCGGTAATGCTGTAAAGCTAAAAAAAATTGAGAAAAGATTGGGGAATTTTGGTGGATGCAAAGCCATATGGCCAGCTAATGAAATGCAAAGTGTAATACGATTTTTGAGATTTAAAAAGAATCGCCCAGCAGAAATTCATCGTCAACTAGTGGAAGTGTACAGAAAAAAATGTAATTTCAACAAAGAACAGCTTAGGTTATACGTTGGCTACAGCGCTTAAGATGGAACGTATTGGAACATACTCCCAACAGTCCTGATCTCGCCTTCCAGTGATTTCCATTTCTTTGGGCCGTTGAAGTATCTGGCAGATCGACATTTCCAAACCGATGCTGCAGTTAAAGACGCCGTCATTAAGTGGCTCAGCAACAGGGGCCTGATTTCTTCAACGCTGGTTTCGATAGATTGGTATACAGATGGAACAAATAATTTGATACCCGTGGAAGCTATGTTGAAAAGTAATCAGTACCAAATGCATTGCTATATGTCTGCGTATCTCTCTGATTTCGTACATAAACTGTTTGGCTTAAGGACTTTACTGTTTGAATCACTCTCGTATTTTAACTATCTAAACACAGAAAATATGTCTTCATAGTCCATAATTATAATCATGTCTGCGAACACATTTATTTAATTAGTGTTAAATGTAGTCGATGTCAATGCTCATCTACTGCCGTTTTCGTGTTACACATGAAGTGAGTGGTTCACAAGGAAAAGACTGTTGCTTGCTTCCTACCGTACACGCTTTAAAAAAAAAAAGCGTACGTACACGCTACCGTACACGCTTTAAATTCGTCCCGAAGGAACTAAAATAGCTCCATAGCTCCGAAGGATTTAAAAGCGGGACAAGTTTGTCTCGATTTTAAATCCTGAGCGAATTTAGTTTTTTTTTTTTTTTTTTTTTTTTTTTTAGCGTGTTGGCCGTTGCTCTGAAAAATCCTCTAACACGTTTTGTGAACTATTTTAGAGAGCACTTTATTGTTATTTTTACTAAATGCAGTCAAGATTAATGCTCAGCTTTTCTTGTTACACATAAAGTCAGTGGAACATAAGAAGAAAATTGTTTCATGCTCCCACTATAGGACATCATTCTGAAGAATCTTCTAACAAGTTTTCTTTTCTATCTTGTTACACATACACAGAGAGGTTCATAAGAAAAAAAAAGGTTCATGCTTCCACTGTAGGTCATACTTCTGAAAAGTCTTCTACAAGTTTCCTGACGTCTTGTGGTCATATGATTGGAAAACAATCACTAAAATTCATTAGATCTACGATAATATTTTTAAATAGTAGATTTCCAACAGCATGAATTTATCTCTAAAATATAAGCATGCACCACATTTCTAAATTTAAATTCGTGAAATGTCTTATTGCTTATTGTTCATTTGATCTCTAAGTATCGGGTTAAGATAATTTAGAAGCAGATCTTTTCAAGTTTATTTTTATATGAATAGCAATTTTCGGTAGAAATTTAAGATTTATTTCGAGAGGTGTTCGATTCTTGTTTGTGGTATACAGGTTGATGCTTCAAATGAAAAGTTTTTTACTTATATCTTACAAAAAAGTTTTTTTTTATAATTATGCTACAGTAACTATGCGTTAAAGAAATTGAACCAATAATCATACACATATCTGGAATTTTTAGAGATTATACAAGTGTAAAATCATACCTGCAGTGATTTTCGAAAGACAAGATGATTGGATAGTCTGATGTTACAAAAGCACAATCTCGTATAGCAGCCATGACGTCCTGAAAAGACAGTAACATTAGTCAAATTCAATTGTAGATAGAGAAAAATCCGACGTAACTAAAGTAGCTATAAACTAACGTAAGTACAAATGGAAACTTTTGTCAAACTGTTACTGAACAGTAGTAGAAATGTAGCTCGACTTAAATGCATCAAAGGCACGCTTCTAAAAGTTAATCTCAAACAAGTGTGGGGAAAATGTTCCAATTGCATAGCTAAGTAAAAGCCTTTGATGGTTTGATTAGAAAATTTAACGATTAGATAAAAAAAAATTATCTTATGACTGCGAAAGTATGAAAAGAAACACAGTTTTCAAGATTTTTTATATCCTTTTTTAATATACGGTATAGAAAATTTATTTATACCTCGGATCAAATATGCATTCACAAAGAGGATTAAACCGAGTGCATCGTGAATCTTCTAGCGGGCCTGATTGTGCATTTCGATGAGTCATCCAAAGAGGACTACGGACGTTTTCTCATTGGTCAGGTTCGGCCGTTAGATGACGTATCTAAGTGCTGGAACTAATAAGTGAGCATCCGTAGGCCTCTTTGGATGACTCATCGGAGTGCGCAAGCAGGCCCGGTAGAAGAGTCACGATGGCCTCGGTTAACCCTTTAACGCGCAGTGTTCCCGCTCTGGGAACACCAAACTCTGACGTTTGGACTGTTAACAGTCACGAAGAATAGATTTGATTTCTATAAAAATAGTTGCGGGTGACATAGCTCCACGAGAACCCTTTACTTTTTAGCACGTCATTTCCCGTAAAAAAATTGTCACGATTATTTTTAACAGCACTGACATCTGCTGAAAAATGGAAGCATGCGAGAACAGCTGGATAGATTGCCCAATGCTGTAAAAAAGTCAGCCGTTGCCATCGCTCGACTTAACTACCATGAACGTTTCGATCGTCCGCCATCTTGCTGGTAATTAAGTCGAGCGATGGCAACGGCTGCCCTCTTTTCAGCATTGGGAAAGGGTTGCGCCTCAAAGGGTTAAATTGTGTATTTGTGCGATCTTTTAGGTACAGGTACTTGTATTGGCAACTGCTGGAATTAGAGTATAGTTATACATATAGTTCCCCTATAAACCCCTACGGGTCAGTAAGTTGCCACCAAAATTCGCATCTGGACTGTACACGAGATGCGTTCAAGTTTAAAAAGTAGTTCAAAAAATGTCCACTAGATAGCGCTTTGCATGGTGAAATTGGCTCACCATGCCACATCGGCTTGCATATGGACTGTACACGAGGTGCGTTCAAGTTTTAAAAAAAATGTTAAAAAAATGCCCACTAGATGGCGCTTTGTATAGTGAAATCGGCACAAAAATAACCCAAAGGTGTTAATAAATGCTTAAAAAGTTTTGAATAAATCGTTTATGAATTTTGAATAGCTTTTTTCCATTTTTAAATTTACTATTCTTCATGCAAAGCGCCACCAAATGAACCTTTCTTGAACTATTTTTTTAATTCCTTGAGCGCATCTCATGCATAATCTATAGAGCAAACTTGGTTACAATCCGTTCACCCATTTTAGCTGTAGAATCTTGTTTATAGGGGAAGTTTAACAATAACAACTCTGTTCTAATTTTTACTTTTTTGAGCATTCCTAGATTGTATAATAACACCGTTTCTATCCAATAAAAAAAAAAAAAAAAAAAAAAAAAAGAACTGAAAATTGCGTTCTTTTCAGTTCTTCGGTCTCTTTAGTTAAATACTTAAATGCCTGATGCATTTTAGTTTTCATTTCTTGGACAGTCAACACTGAGCTTTGAATAACGAGAAATTTTCTTCATTTAATTCTGTAATATTAAAATCACAAATGAATTTTAAAGACGTTGAGATTAGAGCTTCAGTTTTCTTTGCTTAATGTTTATAAAACTAAATTGGGTGTGTTGCCGAAAAGCAAAACCAACCATTTAAGGGTTAAGACTTGACCATTCCGAAAAATTTTTATACCGTAAAATTTTATTTCTATAGAACATTTATTTATTTTCTTGTTCTGTAAATTTCTGGTCGATATTAAATAAAATCTTCGTTCAGCGGGTAACTGATTTTAGAGGAGAAATATTTCTGTCTTTTTGAATTACGTTTAACACAGATTTTACTGGGCTGCTATGTTAATGAATTGCATAGAAGATTTGGACATAGTAAATTTTAGATTAATAGTTCTACACCAAGTGCTAAGTAATTAAAGCATTAAACGCTTTATAACTTTTTTAAAATAAAAACTTCCGATTCATTTTTACTAATTTAAAAAAAAATTATTTAAGATTTCAAAAATATTTACTTTATTTGTAATAGTATCTAAACGGCAGTAAAAATAAACTAAACAAAGCTCTTTATCAGAATGAAAATTTTCGAAGAAACATTAAGTAACTCCTTATTCATATCACTCGAAAATGCAATATTGATAGCCTCAGTTTTCGAACACTTTTTAAGGTGTGATATTTTGGTTTATAGTAGAATGTATTTCTCAAAATACACTTCAGACATCAAGAAAAAAGTTTGCCACAATTTTTTGTACAGTTTTGGTTATGTCTAGTGCTTAAATATTGCCTAGACATTTATTTATGAATTAAATCGCTAATTTTACTTAATCGAATTTAAATAAAATTGTATTTTGATAAAAAATGATCTTGCGACATGCCCTACTCAGAAACTCAAAGTTTATAAATTAAAAGTTTTTAAATGTCGTGTTTGTGAAACAAGGATTTTCACGCGAGATACATAAAATTCTTTTATGAAATCCAAAATATACCCTCATTACATAAATAAAATATCGACTTTCAAAAATAAGCAATGTTGTTTTGCCACTCATGGTTACTTCTCAAAAGAACTTTTGCTGAAATTATCACCAGAAATTATCCTCAAATATACAGTAGTTAAAATTATAAATTAATTTGGTGTTTTGTAATTTATTTGATAAAGTATTAAACAAATATTCCAGACTTTGACATCTTCAGCTTACAATAAGGTTTTCTAAATGTGTCCCTCCAACCACTCAATTTAACAGAATGCCTCCTGAAATTCCTAAGCGTTATTTTGTAATTTCCAAGCCGCCAAACATGGGAAACAAAAAAAAAAAGCCCAAATTTGACGTGCATATAACATTTATTGCTTGTATTGTACTGTTGTAATTGCTATTTCCTCTATGTTCCGTTATTTAACGGATACGGCCGCATTTTAGCGGGTGATATTGGATATTGATCGTAAAATGTAAACAGCGGCGGAAAATTGCCATGTTCGAGATTGATTTAAAGGGAACAATGAGTAGTGCCTCACCTTAAATAAAATATCTGTGCACATGGCTTTTCCGTGAGTAATGATCGGTTCCTCGTCTTCACCTTTTCCGTCCCAACAATCTAGCTCAACGCACCTGATAGATAAAAGAAACATCAATAAAAGACAAATACAACAGTATTTAGTGATAGTTTAGTATGATGGTGCGTGTGTAGAACTGTGATAATGTTAACCCTCTCAGAGCCCGGGACATAGAACCCCGTTTAGTGAGCTATGCACTGGACAGAAATAAAGTTTTCAACAAAATGTAGGTTTAACGTCATTTTAACAAAATTAATTTTGTTAATGAACACATGTATTGTTGATATAGTAAAATGATTTGTTGATTTGAATGTATAATTTGTTTAAAATAGTCATTCTTTTTGTTGTTGAATTAACGATGTTTTTCAGAAATCAAGAAAACTGTATGCGCACGCTTTATTGCAATATTACAATAGACCTTTAGACAATACAAGAAATAAAAAGTTTATTTAAAAAGAATATAAATCTGTACGACATCCGTACAAAAAACAATCTCTATTTGTAAAATGCGCTCCATACACTATTGACATGATGCACGAAATTTTAGCCTTTCATCATTAAACTTCTCTGATATATCTTTAAAGAAGTATAGACAAGGGTTATACATTAATTTGAATGTACACATTTATTGCTAGAGTGAAAACAAAATTATTTTCTTTCGTAATTTCTGTACGATCAATGAAACACAACCATCCCACATGATGTTTTCCCTTCGAGAACCTTTGAAAATTCTTTTAAGATAGCAGACGTTTATCTTCATAAATCGGACACTTTTTAGGATACAATTCACAAATTTCGTACATCACCTCATTAGAGTATGGTGCAAAGTTTATTAACTGAGAATTTTTTGTACGGTGTTTGTAAACAAATTTAAGAAGTGTGTCACTTTTTACAAATTAACAAGAGGAATTTTTTTTCTCAACGTACACTTTTCCCCTACCATATTTTGAGCATTTTTCCCATTCACATGGCCCACTTATCTCTAACATATCAAGAATTAAAGGGCGTTACCATTCTTTCGGAACACCCTATATATTCGAAAGTTCGCAGTAAGAACTGAATAATAGGTTATTTTTTCTTCTTCCTTTTCCTTTTTTTTTTTTTTTTTTTTTTTTTTTAAGTTGTGCATACTCCCAAGTAATCTATAATGCACGCCGTGAACTCTACATGTAAAAGCGATGAAAATCACACATTTCGTAGTTCACAATATTTTTTGTTCGTTAAAAAAGCACCCCGCAGAGTATTTCGAGTTAATTTTCCTCCAGCAGCTATGGTAATGTGGGGTTCTAACAGGATGTACGATAACTTCAGATGAAACGTTAAAGTAAAGCTGATAAGAAAAATAAATCTCTCTATTATGAATCTAGTTACTAGGCAAACCAAAAAAAAAAATAATCTGTTGATTTCAAGCAAATTTGGTTAACGTTATTTTTACCAGATGAATGCCTTGATAAAGAGAATACGTTGATGGTAGCACTAAATTAGTTTTGGGTTAAAATCGCATCAGACCAGTATCTTGCTAAATCAGTAAATCTCGCTAAACATTTTTTCTTCCGTTTTAATTAATTTTTCTGTCTTCTAACCAAATTGAATTGTACTTATGATTTGTGTTGTAGATCTATGAGTCTTTCCGTACTTTAAAGTTCTCGAGCTGTTACGGAATTTTTATATAAAAACAACAACTGTTATAAAATATTCCCTTTTGAAAAATGGTGAGCCTGGCATTTATAGATTTTCACATGATCACAGATAATAATTACAATACATGAGCGAATTCAGAGAATGTGTACAGGGGCGTTAAGAAGAATTAAGGCTAGACTATAAAAAAATAACTGGTTTTGTAAATTCAAGTGTATTTAAAAGAAGAAGAACTAAAAACTAATTGTGCGCCTAAGCAGAATTTTTTTCTGGATCCGCTACTGCTACTATCTGTAGACAAGAATTTCTTAAACCCTTTAACGTGGAGTGTTCCCGCTCTGGGAACACCAAACACTGACGTTTTGACTGCTGCCAGTCACGAAGAATAGATTTGATTTCTATAAAAATAGTTGCGGGTGACATAGCTCCACGAGAATCCTTTACTTTTTAGCACGTCATTTCCCGTACAAAATGGTCACGATTATTTTTAACAGCACTGACATCTGCTGAAAAATGGAAGAATGCGAGAACAGCTGGATAGATTGCCCAATGCTGAAAAAAGGGCAACTGTTGCCATCGCTCGACTTAACTACCAGCAAGATGGCGGACGATCGAAACGTTCATCGCGTGCCACAGTTCTAGAGACCCTTTTTTGACGCAGCTGGCTGTGCCCGCGCACAGCCAGCTGTCGTCAAAAAAGGGTCTCTAGACATTTTTTTGAAAGGAAATATGAGCACTGCTCAAAACACTTCCTTATTCTCAAATAATCCAGTTATGTGCATCAAACAATGTTTTATTTGATGACAGAGAGCTATTGGCAGCTGCGTCAAAAAAGGGTCTCTAGATCTGTGGCACGCGATGAACATTTCGATCATCCGCCATCTTGCTGGTAGTTAAGTGGAGCGATGGTAACGGCTGCCCTTTTTTCAGCATTGGGAAAGGGTTGCGCCTCAAAGGGTTAAGCGAGTTTTAATTATGTGATTCTATTGTACTAAAGATTTATTAAGTACTTCGGGATTATTCTTCCCAGACTGTTTCACTTTACACAGTCTGCAGCAATGCTTCTACTTAAATTGGAATATAAAAGTAAACGATTTCCCGCTCAAAGTTTTGAAAATATTTAGTAAACAAGCATAAACTGAGCATTGTTTTGCTAGATTTAGGATATTTGTGTTTATGCATTTATATTTCAACAAAAACTTTCCAAGCAAATTACAATAATATTTACTTAATAACGAATATTGATTTCAATAGTATATATTGATTGAAATTTTGTGCCTGAGTATAACACCGAGTATTTTATATAGTCAAAAATGCAACTACTGACCTGTTTTCTAAACTTCAATGTTATGCTACTGTTAAATTAGGAGTTGCCAAGCAACTGACACGAAGTTTTACATTTTAGTTATTTGCGTGCCGGTATGGGCTGAAGTGGTAGCATATTTTAGCATATGTTATATGAAACTTTTTAGGCCTTAACGAACAATTTACCAACAATTTTAGGGATGCTCCTTAAAAACCTTGCTCTGTTTAGCTTGTGTTGTTGAGAACGAGCGAGGGACAGAGGTAGAGAGAGAAGGTTTTCGTTAAGGTTGTTACCACAGAAACAAACATAACTTTTTAGAAGGTATACATTCTATATTTTATGTTTTACAAGGTGAGGGTGGTAGCTGTTTGTTTTCAGTAAAAAGTTTCTGAGAATACCATTAAATTTTAATAATTTCCTTACAGTTATCTTGATTATTTAAATGTTGCAGATTTATTGTAATAGTGATATTGGCTTTATCATTTAAATGTTGTAGATTATCACTATAGTTAGTGAAATTTTTAACTAGTGTAATTCCTCTTTCTCTCATCAAAGTTATTTTTCAAAGCACTGAACATACCATAGTAGACAATACTGTACGTTTTAATTTCTACTAATCTCTTAAATGAAGTACCAGTGAAGATTATTGTAGTGTTAATTCGTCTGCAATCTAAACGGTTCAGAGTATCAGCTGTTGCGAAGTTCTAGAAAGGAAAGTGAAGTTCATTTTTACTTTCCGAACATGTGCCATGTAAGGAAAGTATTGTAATCATGAAAAAATTGGACTTCGAGATTTTGGTGTATTTACACATTTTGAGGTCTTCTGAATTCATTTATGCTTTTTTTACGAGATGTATCTATGTATGTGTGTGTGTGTGTGTGTGTGTGTGAGTGTGAGAGTGAGAGAACACGATATCTCCTAAACGAGGCATTCAGTTGAGCTCAAATTAGGTATATATGTTATAAACTACTGTCGCAAGACCGGTATTGATTTTGATGTGTATAAGACTTGTAGTTTTTCTACAGGGCTACGACAAAGATTTCTTTTAAATTACGGCCTATAGGGGTAAATTCTTGAAACTGCGCTAGTTTTTAAACTCGATTGAGCTCAAATTGGGTATATATGTTATAAACTATCATCGTAAGAACGTTATTGATTTTGATGTGTATAGGACTGATAGTTTTTCTACAGGGCTACGACAAAAATTTCTTTTACATTATGGCCTATGGGGGAATTCTTGAAAGTGCGCTAGCGTTTAAACGGTACATTCGATTGAGCTCAAATTGGGTATATATGTTATAAAATCATTCATGAGCACTCATCGTATAAATGCACAGTTTTTACTACAAAGCTCTTATTTAAGTTCGCATTTGGCATTATATGAGAACGTTTGACATGCGTTTTATTAACTTTATAGGTGATAAAAATATTTGTACGATTAAAATTTATTTAAACGCTTGGTAATGATCTTATCGTAAGGGTTCGGAAAGTCGAGTGGAGTCACTCCAGATTTTGTTGTTGTTGTTGTAGTTATTTGGGTTAACTATCTCGAGAAAAATGTAAGGTTAAGAGTGAAAGGATTTGGCAGTTCTATTTCGACTAAATACACTTCAGTTACTTGTATTTAAAAAAATGTTACGAAGAACGGGCACTATACAGGGCATTTCAAAAGAGTTCGGACGACAAAATTTAAGGGGATGTAGGCTACATAATAAGGAATCAGAATAGCATAGCAGTCTGGGGTCAGAAACGCCGTTTTCGCTTACTTGTTAATAATTACTTTGGGAAAATTAATGATGTGTTCATCTAATTTCTTTAAAGTTTTATAAACAATGGGCTTGTCTCCGAAACTTTCATCAATGAGACGAAATTTTTTTAATTTATCAGTTTTGATCACATGTTTCCTGTGGGAAATACAGTGGTTTTTGACGAGCAATGGTCCGAAAGTTCACTGTGATTATTAGCTTTCTGATAACTCATTATCATGCGATTCTGAATTATTATTATATATACCTGATCTCCCCTTAAAGTTTGTCGGAACTCTTTCGTTACACTTTGTACATTCTGTTTTGGCGTAAGTGGAGAGCACATACCTGCATCCTGCCAGCAACACTTGTCGGTACATCTCGACGGACGACTTGCCGCCGAACTGTCGTCCGATCAAGTAAGTGTTATGTGAGGAGTTGATGTAATAGTGAGCTAGAGGTTGGTCCATGTCCATGTAGATGTCCAGACGGTCCAGAAAGACTGGCGCGTTCTCATCCGACATTAGGTAGCGAATAAGGCCGTCCTGACTCAGAAGACCTGACGTTGAGAAAGGAAAAACAAATCTATATACAACTATATCGCAAGCCTATTCATTTTATACTCGTTCAGCTGCAAATTTAAGAAAACGATTATATGTAACGCAGCCCAACTTCTGTTCCAACTTTTCCTAGGAGACGCTGCACTTTTGCAAGAAACATTCAGTTTATGTCAGCATCTTTAATGTATTAACCAAGCAAGAATAAAGCTAGCAACAAAACGAAAAAAAAAAGTTAAAGAATAACTGACTGTTAGAAAATTTAATTTTATTTTTGAAATTTTTATCGGTTTTAAAAGATTAAAAAAAATGCAATTCGTAAATATTTGTGCGGATTTATTCACGGGAAACTTAATAAATAGGACATACTGATACTAGGAATGCCGGTTACTTTCCGATCTTTACCGATAGATGGCGTTACACAAATGTTGTAATTTAAAAGGCTTTTTCTTTTTTTACCGGTAGTTATGACGTTTCGTTACAAAAATTAGTGGACAGTAGAACATCTCCCAAGCAATAACATATTTTATTACTGCACATGATAAGTCCAATTTTGTACCTACGACGAAATTTGTGAAACGAAAATTGTGGGAAAATTTGAAAAACAAAATTTGTAGGAGATATTGATTCATTTACTTTATTTTGTAGAAACCTTATGCTGAAACATATCGCCTTCCTCATGAAGCAAAGGTTAAATGCGTTCCATAGAATACACATCTTGCAATGTATAGATATAATAATAGTTGCCCACCAAATTAATGCAGTAAAAAAAAGGATTTAAAAAGTATTTATCATTATAAAAGATCGGAAAACAACCTCTACACCTGATATGTTTCAAAATTCTTCATGATATAAAATATATTTGAACTAGTAATCAATTTCAGATATTTACTCAATGGTATGACAATGACTCAAATTGTGATGACAATCACTCAATGGTATGACAATGATAGTATTAACAGACGCAGTTTATTTTTTCGTCATAAAATGGTAATGCATTAGTTACTTAAAATTGCTAATCTTTTGGTTCCATTAATCAGATTAAGCACTCAATAATCCAGTAGAGTTTTTTACAGAATAATTGTAAGTAATATAGCACTACTTAAATGTGATAAAGTCTCTTCAATAAATAGTATGATCACTGTGACAAATGGGATTTTTGTGCCATCTACATTATTTCTTTATATTTAAATCCTTAAGCACTAGCAAAGTTAGAACGAACAGTGTCATGGTAATTTATTTGCTATACAAAAGTGTGCTTTTATAAAAGAAGACACAATATAAACGGATAGAGATACACAAATGTTAGTTTCGTATTTAAATTATATGAATAAGGTCAGAACATATTTCAGGCCCAGAAATCGAAATAAATTTTGGTTTGAAAGTAGTTCATGAGCAATCTGATGAAATAATTAAAACTTTGTAAAATAACACACATAAAAGGTTCTTATAGTACCTTTATGCTAAGTACCTTTCATGCGACAAGTACCTTTTTGTGTGCGTTACTTTACAAAGTTTTAATTAGATCATTTGTTAATCACCATTTTATTTTGAATGCTTTTTCGTCAGTCTCATAAAGCTAAGCATGTTTGACTTTCATATAAAACCGGAAAAGTTAAATAAAAAATATTGCACGCAAAATATTTAAATATGAAAGCTCACCCCAGTTTTTCCCAAAGACTATTTTCGTAAAAAAAATAAAAAGAACTTATTAATTTTTTTTTCTACCTTGAGTTGCTAGCTCCGAGTTTCTTTCATACGTTGCAATAATTTCTCTGGCTCTCAACTCATCGTAAAATGGATACAAAATTTCGTTCAATCTTGGATCTCTTTGTTTCTAATTCAAATGAAAAAGTCATTATAAAAATCATGCATTGAACTGAAAATAATTTCATTGAATATATCATTGATTTTTCAAAATAACGAGTCCTGAATTGCACTGCGTATTTGAGAAACCCCGTCACTATTTTGATGAAAATCAGTTAGCATCGAAAGTCTATAATTTATGGGTAGACGCATGTTTAAACGAAACGCCCTTCAATTCATGCCTCTTATACATATCCGCAGAAGAGCCTGAACTTATTGTTTTCTTGAGAAACTCATCTAAGAATTTTTTTTCACTTTTCCACAAACCGCTATATCAGTTGACTTACGGGGTTCCCCAAATAAGTGGTTCAATTTTTACTAAACAGAAAACTTAAATATATTTTTATTATTCATTTATCTTTCATTGAAAGGAGAAAAGACTATTTTAAGTTTAATTTTAAAACAGCCAATTAGATTTAAAATTTTAATTACAATTGTGATAAAATAAAAGTTTGCTTTGAAACATGAGTAAAAGTGCATAATTTTGGCACAAATAATTTTTTAAGTAAACTTCTTTAATTGGACTGTTTTTTACATCATATTTTAAGGCGTTTTACAAAAACTACACTAACTTATCTTTTAATTGGTAACTTACTTTGTTTAAAAAATTAATTAGCTGCTTTGCAGTAATTGTATCACTTTTGTCTTGAGTACTGGAAAAAGAAATAATACATTTAATCATATCATCCAGAAAACAATTAAATTTAAAAATTATTATCTAAAATCATTTGGTTTAAAAAGAGGTTGCGAAAAGGTCATGGAAAAAATTATTACTAAATAATATACGTCTTAAACAAGATTATGGTATTTAATTTGATAAATATATTGTAATTAAAACTGTTTTTAAATGCTTGGAAAACCTTTATTTCTCATAGAATTGTTAAGTAAAAATAGATTTGTCGGTCATTTATGAATATTTCACCGGAGATCGGGATTAATGATTGAAAAATATTTTTCACAGATTTTTTATAATATGTTTCGCGAAACTTCAGTGATCGTTTATCTATTGAATAGACATGCCGAGTTTACGTAATCAGTAAAGTAAATTTCAAAGAATCCGATCGGGTTTTGTATAGATTAGACAGCCAATGTATCAGACGGCAGGTCCGGGTTTGATTCCCGGCTCGGGCTTGGCTCTCATTTCGTCCGTCCCTTAATAGGACGCAACGCTGTTCCACCTATGAGGTGCCTTGATAATAAAGATACGACTAATTCCGCCTTAGCAGTCATTCAAAAATAAATTATCTTTTAACTTAGCGGCAGCAATCGAAGATGATTCATTACATTGCAAAACATTGAAACAATCAATCAAATTACGCATCAACAACTTGGATAATTTTTTTTCTGCTAATGGTCGGCCTCTGCTGTGAAGGTTTTGGCTACAACAGGCCGGAATTGTTGGCTCTTAATTAGGGGGAACCTAGTAGGTGGACCAACGTCGCCCCCTATGAAGGGACGGATATGTCAACCACGCCCAGTCGGGGATCAAACCCCGGCCGCCGGGAGTTGAACCTGAAACCGGAGTACGGTGCTTTACCCACCATACAACTCGGTCGGCACTTGGATAATTTAATCTAAAGCAATCGATAGATTTTGTCAAAAAGAAATATTTACCTACAGTGATGAATATTTTAAGAAATTTCAGTGAAGCATCTGTCAATCAAATCAAGTATTTACTGAGCTGAAACCTTGTTTTTCATTTTTATTTTTTGACCAATTATATATTATATAATAACTCAAAAAATGATTTTTCAGTATCATATAATGTGAATTTAATTTAAGATTATTCCATGCCTAATTATTTTGTATAGTACAGCGGCGGCCGATTAACTGGATCACTAGTTCATTGGATCAGCCGCTTTATCGAATCAAACCACGGAGAATGGAACGGTATCATTCCTTTCAAATTCGCCGCTTTTTTGAACCAGCCGTTTTATTGCATCAAAAATCGCTGGCACGAACGTGATCCAATTAAGCGCCGGAAACTGTGCTTTAAGTGAGAAGTTTAAATCTTAAGCCCATTTATGCGTAGTGTCCCTTTTTTGGGACGGCATTTTCGCTATCAGTCGAAAACGTTATTTATTTTTTCTAGCCTTTATTCAAGAGCATTGAACCTCAACTCAACAAAATATTTCAACATGACCAACTAAGATTTTGACATTTCAATTTTTATTCATAATGATTTTTTTAAAAAATCATTATGATTTTTTAAAAAAAATCATCCCTCGTTCGAGAAGTTGACATCAGAAATTTATCGATTATTGCTGGTATCAGCAGAATTCGAAGAAAGCCGCAAAAATATATGGGCACAAATGGGTTAATTACAGAAATTTGTAAACCATTTAGTATAGCATTGAAAATCTACGTTTTATCGAATTTATGAAAAAAATGATGTATATGGCATGCATATTCTAATTAATTTAAACAATAATGTATAAAAATGCCTAATAATGTATTGCTTTAAAAAAATAATGTATTGTAAATTCCTCTTTCAATTGTTTGCAATATCACAGTACTATGAAAAAAAAGTGCATATTAAACTGAAGGATTTGCTGCAAAAATTAAGCAGCACCAATTATTCAAGTTGGTGGGAAACAGCAAAAACGTTTCGGGATTCAACGCAAACTAACGAGACGGACAGCTTCACCACTTGAGTAACACAAGAACTAACAACTGAAACTTCATCCTTTAACCCTTTAACCCTTAACATCCTTGACAGCTGGCTGTGCCGGCACAGCCAGCTGTCGTCAAAAAAGGGTCTCTAGATCTGTGGCACGCGATGAACGTTTCGATCGTCCGCCATCTTGCTAGTAGTTAAGTCGAGCGATGGCAACGGCTGCCTTTATTTCAGCATTGGGAAAGTGTTGCGGCTCAAAGGGTTAACTACCAAGCGAAAGAAATATTTTTTAGTTGCAAGATATTACACATTATCTCCAAACGCCCGTAGGATAAAGCTACCTCCTTTTTGCAGCAAATTCTTCAATTTTTATCGCATTCTTCCAATATACATGAAAACAACTCTAAAGTTGCATTAAACTGAAAAATAAGGATGCATTAAAAATGTATATCTTACATATTTTTAAATAACTCTTCGATATCACTTCTGGGACAGAGTTTGTTATAGAGCTGATGGAACTTTTCGAATGTAAAATCTTTTCCGTCGATAACATCATTCTAAAATATAAGGTATTCGTTCACTCAAAACATGTACAACAAAAGGCACATTTATTTGTTGTATGAAGCAGAAGAATCAGCTCCGAACAGAATGTTTTAAAGTTTTACTAAGCATTTATGTTAAACGTTAAATAATTTTTTAAATCTGAGTTTTTACCTCTAGATCAGAGGTTCACAAACTGGGTGCCGCGGCACCCTAGGGTGCCACGAGCGTATGTCAGGGGTGCCATGGAGACAATCAAGAAAAGTGTTTTGGTGGAGTATAATCCAATAATTTCCTCTGAACCGGTATCCCCAAGAAAGTGAGCCAAGCCGATCACTAAGTGGGCTCAAACAAAAATATTTCAGTCAAGTTCAAGACTGTCCTGTAGCCTCTCTTTTATATGAATTCCCTGAAAGGGGGGTATTGTCATAATTCTATATCCCTTTCCCAAGAGAGTACTTTCTTGATAGTTAGCCCTATAAAGAGGCAAACAAAAAATAACGTAAAATGCATCCAAACTGCTTCATTCTAACCTTCATATTCATATTGTTTTAAAGAAAATCTGCCGCCAAAGTTTTTAGCCTGAAAAGGGTGCCGTGAAATGTTCTTAGCCTGACAAGGGTGCCGCGAAATGCTTAGCCTGACAAGGGTGCCGCGTGGAAAAAAAGTTTGGGAGCCCCTGCTCTAGATGAAAGTTTAATTTATTCCCCATTTTAGTTCGATAAAAATGCATTTAGAAAAAATAATGCGATTTTGGTATACAAATAAAGTAAAGCAATTGTGTCAATTAAGTAAAAATTTCTAAAATGCATCTTTACAAGCCGTACTAAATATTGAAGTGAACGATAAACCTGCATCAGATACAAAACTTATAGAAATAATCGAAAATTTTGCAGCCTGTGTCCCTCTGAAAAAAATTTGCAGTGCGAATCAAAATTTAAGATTTATTTATATTGCTTTTTTAAGTTTCATAAAATGTATCACATTTTATTCATTCAAACGTTGTAGTGCAGTTTATAAAAGACGTCCTGAATTTTTTCGAGTCCCTGGTGTGATTAGTTTATTTTAACTGAAGGAAGAAGTTTTGAAGTGTTCGTCTAATTTCTTGACCGAGTTTCAAAAGCAACGGGTTTTTCTCCGAGAATTTCAAAAGTGTCATGTAATATAATTTGTAAACTATCAATTTTAGTCAAAATCTTTATGTGAAATTTGCATTAGTTTGCGATGAGGCATGGTCGGAAAGTTCACTATTTTTAGCACTTCTTCCGAAATGATTCTTAACACGAACATGAAGACGACGTTTACGATTCCACAGTGCTGAGTGATTATGAACCGTCTTGGTTCCCCATACCACCCCTCAGATATCTATAGAAAGCAATTTGATCAAGGCAAAATTATCCAAATTGAAAAATGTCAAAATAATTACTTTAGTACCGAGAGCAGTTGGTAAAGTTATTTATAACAAACAAAACACTAAAACTGAAAAATGCGTAACGAATTTTTAGTTTGAACGGGTTGATAAATGAACGACATACTTTGATTTTCCACTATTCATTTCTTATGCACGTCAACTATTAACACAATGATCGAAAAAAAAAAATTCGATCATTGAATGAAATCGCAAAACTTTACAATACTGCAAATTTGAATAATGAGACTATAATACATGTCGTATAATTAATTATGCTTTATTTTTTGTAAATAAGTGCATTTTTCATGGTAATATTATGCAATAAATATTAAAATTTCTGTAAAGAATTAATTCTTTTAAATTTGAGTGTTAATCATATGCCGCTTCTTTTAATTTTTAAATGTTGAAAGAAAATTGCTTGTTTAATGTTATTGCAAGAAGACTAAAAATAAAAGTGTTACCTTTCCGTTTGGTAATCCAACTTCTCCAATGCATTGATACACGAGCTTTTCTGTTTTACCGGATGCAAATGTCTGTGCAATTCTTGAAAAAAAAAATTAACAATGATATAGACCTGGCATAAAATATAGCTTTAAATATAAAAGAAATAATATTTTTTATGAAATAGAAAAATATCACAATAAATTGTTCTTTCAAAAATGATAAAAATAATAATTTTGGAAAGGATGAATGGCACTTAAGATTTTTACAATAGCTATGGATTTTTTTTTTTTTTTTGCCTTTCACCTATCTGTTGTTGTTGTTGCTAATGCCCTCTGGCGAACCGCGGGGCGGTGCCAGATTCCCCATATAGGCAGGCGATGGGTGGAAGGGGCGGCTTCCATTTTAATGAGCCCCAATGGGAGGAAGTCCGACTCAGCTCGGGTGTCCTAATTTTGGCCCCATTCCAGAGGAGGGACCCCCTGAAATCGGCACCCCCAGAGGTATCGTTTAACAACTTGGAGGACATTGGAGCCACGCGGACTTTACGTGCACCAGCTCCCATTAGCGTACACGGTACCACAGTTGTCGAGCCGAGAGGAAGTTGACCCTCCCAAGCACTGGCCAAGCCGGATGCTGCTTCACTTGCCGCGTTCTTTACGGCGGAACGGAGTTTAGCACCCAGACCACTCCGGGACTTTCACCTATCTAAGGCCTAGAATCGTTTTACTATAGAGATCTCTTTAATGATATAGTATGATTAAAGAAGCACAGGAAACAGTATAGGGTTGTATATTCTGTAGGTGAAACGGGTTTAAAAAGTTTAGTTCCAAAAATGTCAACTGGTTGGTGCTTTCCATGGAAATTCAGCTTAAGAAATGACCCGAATTAATCAATAAAGATTCAGAAACTATTTAATAAATGTCAGAATTGCTTGTACATTTCGAGTTAGTCATTTACATTGTTAAATTTCCTGTTTTTCCACTCAAAGCACCACCTAATACACATTTTTTGAACTTTTTTTTTTTACAAAATTCCTGGAGCGCATCTCGAGTATAGTCTAATACCGAATTTGATAACAATCCTTCAACCTGTTTTAGCAGTAGAACCCTGTTTACATGCGAAGTTTAATTATAACCAGCCTGTAGACTTTTTGCTAATAGTACATACGGATTCGCAGTTTCATGTTTTTGTGTTTAATTTTTATTTTGAACATTATATCAAAATAGCAATTATGCCATTTATTTAAATTTCGGACTCTCAATTTTAGAATAAAATTCAATTAGTTGAGTTAATGAGTTTTCGTTTTTAAATAATAAGTTCAAATGCACTTAAAAGGAACGATCAAATTATTGCATCAGTGTTTTCATTTAGATTACATATGTTTAATATAAAGAAATGACAAATTGATAGATGTAATTTCTTAAGTAAATAAGCAACATTTCTTACGAGCAAGTAAAGTGATAAAACAAAAATATACTGCACTCACCGTTTTATTGGTAAATTTCCATCGGGATCCACTAAGTATCCCAGCTTCATCCAACTGAAAAATCAAAAATATATGTATCATTGCTATTCATTCGTACACCAGTATATAATATGAAACATTATTACCAATCTAATGCGTACGCAATTAAAAAACAACAACAATAATAATAATTATATGTATTACGAAAATGAAATATAAAAATCTATTAAATTGTACGAGTGTCTTTTTTTCCACTTAATATCAAGAGAGTACAATTTTCTGTTGACTTTTGTTTATAAATTTAACAAAAATTTCATTTTTTAAAACGCAAGACTGGGATGACAGACTTTTATGAATTATTCAAATATCTGCCACTGAACTCTTCTCAGTGGGTTAAAATATTTTCCGTTTGAGTTGGTTTAATTCTTAGTCCTAAAAACATTCTGATGTTCATGTTTCCTTAAGTTTTAGATCGGTGTTCGAACCAGTTCAAAAAGGCATAGCCAAATAAATAAATAATAAATTTAATCTTCTTCCATATGATTTGACTAGAAATATAATAAAGTTATTAAAGCGAAATTGCTTCGAGGTAAACAATCTTTAGCAAATGGTCAGACATATATTGGTTATTTTTGATCGCCATCAACGACTGTTGACAAGCGGGTACTTTTCTATTAGCGGGGCCTCGGACAACCTAAAAAATTTTTCACTTCACGTTCATAAAAAGTATGTTTCATGGGATGCTTTATTAATTTTCTATAGCTTAATAGCACCATCTTTTAAGCCTGACTATTACACAGATAGCTAAATAATACCGCCAGGCTGTATGGTTCACGAAAGAAACGTGTGGCAATTATATTTTATAGGAATCATTGTACTTTTTTTAGGTAGCAAAAAATATTTATCTCTATGAAAGAAAAAAAAATGTTCGTTGCTATTTTTTTATTTAATGAAAGTACATTCATGCTATTTCAAAAAAATGTAAACTTCCAATATTAAAAAGCAGTTCGAATAGTTATTCTTGATTGAACGATATGTATTGAAGATGTTTTGTGCACTCTTTGGAACCATGTTGTTAATGATCTTCTGTGATTTGAGCTAATATTGGTTCCATGAAAAGAGCCGTCTAGGCTCATAGAGTATGAAAGATATTTTTCTAGGCAGGAACTTCCCAAATCTACTACCTCTCGTTGTAGGAATTCTGACAATCATTTTCAGTTTTCTAATGCTAAAATCTTATATACTCCTCAATTTTCTTTTACTTCTTGGATGGTAAGGGGGAGGTGTTTTTTTTTTCTCATTATCCAGGACAGAAGAATCTTATGAACGACAGGGTTTTTGCATTCCTTTAATTATGCTGCTTGGAAACATTTGTAAATCTCTGTCTTCTTACTTGCCGTACTTTCTTTTTTTATATGCTTACTGTTGTGCTTACTGTATATATTAAAAAAGTGTGTTGCCATTTTTTTAATTAAAAATTAGTGCTGTTTATGTCATTGCTATTTTATGGTTACATTTTCTCTTTTAATTTTATGTTTCTATATTTTTTTTCATTTCGTTATTTTATTTATCTTTTTTAAAAATTAAATCCCTTTTTGCTAATTTTTTCTGCGCCTTGCTTCCTCTTTTAATTTTTATTTGCTCTGTAATCACTTTTACTTTTCCGCATGGCAACGTTTTTTTATTCGAACTTTATGTTTACTTTTTGTTCTCTTTCTTTCCTCTCTGTGTAGGAACTTTTTGCCGCTGAAATAGGATAACCTATCACCCGAAACGTTCGTACTGTAACTATTTTTTACGCACATGTGTTATTTATTAATTTTAACTTTTCGAGTTTGTCAGAAACAGTTAAAAATTATAAAAACCGGGGCAGAGATTTTCGCTTATGAATTGTTTAGAACTGAAATTTTTAACGGTTTCCCGATGGTATCCTTTGGGGGGAGGAATGAAGGGAAGTTTTAAAAAGGGTTTATTAGGGGGTCGATGATAAATTCTTTGTTTAAAATATTTATTTAAGAAATACTATTGTGAGATAACTAGGTAGTGTCTTGAAAAAAAATGTCACGGGGTCAAAGTAGTGAAAAGAATACGAATCCCTGGTTTAAAAAAATCGCATTGCATTCTCAGGTACTGTTAAGTAAGAAAAGGCGTACCAAGTATACTTTTCAGCCACGTAAATGAAATATTGTTGCCAGAAGAGTATTTTAAAATTGTTTGAGAACATTAATATTGTGAACTTACTGCTTCTTGAGGCACGTCATTGGGCAAACGTTGTTGGCTTTAATGTTGTTGGTAATTTTGCGGAGACCGGCTTGCCATTCCTATGATAAGAAAAATCACTATGTATAGATTTTTTACACGATTTAATAAAAGTCGTATAAGTTAAATAACATACATTTCACTCTCTCTCGCACACACGTAAAAACCATAGGCTTTTCAGTGCCCGATACAGTAACTTTGAAAACATCTATATACTTTAATAAATTATAGTCAATATGATTGAATCAATTTTGAGAAATCAATTTATTTAAAAAATATATAATTGATCTTCAACCCCAATATGAACTGTGAAATATGAAACTCTCCTTTATCAATAATAAATAAATAAATAAATAAATAAATCATAAAATCTATCCATATTTTACACGACATATTGGGCAAACGTTGTTGGCTTTAATGTTGTTGGTAATTTTGCGGAGACCGGCTTGCCATTCCTATGATAAGAAAAATCACTATGTATAGATTTTTTACACGATTTAATAAAAGTCGTATAAGTTAAATAACATACAGTTCACTCTCTCTCGCACACACGTAAAAACCATAGGCTTTTCAGTGCCCGATACAGTAACTTTGAAAACATCTATATACTTTAATAAATTATAGTCAATATGATTGAATCAATTTTGAGAAATCAATTTATTTAAAAAATATATAATTGATCTTCAATCCCAATATGAACTGTGAAATATGAAACTCTCCTTTATCAATAATAAATAAATAAATAAATAAATAAATCATAAAATCTATCGATATTTTACACCAACATATACCATTTTCAATAAGGCGCATATACGACATATCTGTAACATACATAAATTTTGTTGTAATTTTTACATATTTAGCTCATGAACTGAACAGACAAATGAACCGAAATCATTAAACACTTTTCAACATGGTTGGTAAATGTTAATTAAAATTGGTTAACCCTTTGAAGCGCACCATTTTCCCAATGCCGAAAAAAGTGCAGTTGATGCCATCGCTCGATTTAAGTACCAGCAATATGGCGGTCGATCGAATCGCCCATCGCCTGCCACAGAGCTAACGGACATTTTTGACACAGCGGCTGTGGCGAAAATGCCCTGTAAGTCGTGATGGGTGATACGAACCACCGCCATATTGCTGGTAGTTAAATCGACCACTGGCGACCGCTGCATTTTTTGCGGCATTGGGCTGTCTGTCTAGTTATTCGTAGCAGGCGCCAGTACTGATAAAAGTAATTCTGACAGCCATTTGACAAATAATCAATATTTTTTATAGGAAATTGTGTGCTACATAGAAAAGGATTCTCGTGTAACTATGTTGTCATTAAGTATTTCATTGAAATCAAATTTATTTATCGTGAATCATAATTAAAACGTCTAAGCTGTGTCCTCACGGAGAGGACACCGCGCTTTAACCCTTTAACGCGCAGTGTTCCCACTCTGGGAACACCAAACTCTGACGTTTTGACTGTTGCCAGTCACGAAGAATAGATTTGATTTCTATAAAAATAGTTGCGGGTGACATAGCTCGACGAGAATCCTTTACTTTTTAGCACGTCATTTCCCGTAAAAAAAATTGTCACGATTATTTTTAACAGCACTGACATCTGCTGAAAAATGGAACAATGCGAGAACAGCTGCATAGATTGCCCAATGCTGAAAAAAGGGTAGCCGTTGCCATCGCTCGACCGAAACGTTCATCGCGTGCCACAGATCTAGAGACCCCCTTTTTTGACGCAGCTGGCTGTGCGGCACAGACAGCTGTCGTCAAAAAAGGGTCTCTAGATCTGTGGCACGCGATGAACGTTTCGATCGTCCGCCATCTTGCTGGTAGTTAAGTCGAGCGATGGCAACGGCTGTCCTTGAGGTTAACTTCCCGTTATCCTGGCCATTCAAGTCTCCAGGGCTGTGCCGTAAATTGAGAAGACGAGACCATGTTAGATATCTAGACAGGATGTCCGCTAATAGCAGGAAAAAGCGGAGAAAAACAAAGTGCTAACGCTCCGATAAAAGAAATCCTTAAGTGAAAGCAGAAGAAAAGGGAGGTGGCATATTCGAATTCAGATTCTTAAATAGCATCCACGGAGGGACGGGAATGCGTTGGTGTAAATACGTTACGCATCTAGTAGTATCATGTGCCGGCTTTGTTGATTGTTTATACACAAAAGGGGAACTGTGTGAACGGGCGGCGTGCATTTTTATTTATTTTTAGATGAATAGAAATAAGAGATTTGTAATAGCGGAAAAAATGTAATGAATGACATTTTTATCCGGTTCTTTGAAGTATTGCCTAGAATATTCTTAATTAGAATGTGGAATATTTAACTGCCTGCTCGAAGAGTGTGGTTTGTTTCAAATTTGGGTGATTTATATATATATATATATAATCACCTGTACTGTATATATATATATTTATATACAGTCGAGCCTACTTAATGGAATAGCCGATTTGCCACGAAAAATTATTCTTACAAACGGGATATTCCATTATCGGGACCAAACTGACAATTTACTACTGTTTGGTCCATCGAAAACTTATGACTTTAAGCAGGATATTCTTTTAACCGATATTTCATTAAGAGGACTTAACTACGTTATTTCATGTCGCATTCATACAGGCTCGGATTGTTTAGAAGAGGATTTGACTAAATTACAGCTCCTATGTCGTATTATAAAAAACAGAAAATATCGAAAATGCGAGAGAAAATTTGAACTGAAACAGTTCTCATTCTTTTTCGAATTGAAATTTTAGCTTCTGAATAAAAACAGTTCAATCTTCCAATTACCTATGCTATTCTGTTAACAAACATGATTTCTTTTCTAACAATATTATTAACGCATGACTTTTAACATAAATTTTTATCAGAGTTAAAGGAAGTAAGGAAATTTAAATATAATGTTTATTATTGTTAATTGATCAACAGACTATTTTAACTAAAAATTCTGTTTGAGTAATTAATCATTTTTTTAAATTCTGTGCTCACATGTTTATCAATTCTAAAAGAAAAAAAAAGCACTATTAAAATTATATCTTGCGATATGTTAATTACAATTTTCCATTCTTAATAATAAGTAAACTAACACCAATTTAAAAAAAAAATTCTCAATAGCTTGTTATTTTGGGGATTCTGTATAAATTATCTCTTGAAAATTAGAAGCGAAAATTTCAGTTTTTCAGAGAATTTTTTAACGCACATTTTCAAGCATTATGAAAATAGAGAAAAAAGTATAATGTATAAACTCAAATAAGACTTAAAAACAACAGGTATTGATAAATGTCTTACTTTTGCTGTTTCAATATCTGGACAAATTACGTGCGTATAATTGATGTTAACCATGTCAGACCCACTGCAGATGGTTAGGCTGACGTCATCCAGATTGTATTTGCATTTGGCTTGAAGTTCGTCTCGAAGTTTAGAATCCTAAAGTAAAAATCACACACTTTATTAAATGAAGAACAAACCACTTTTGCAGTTGAATAATAATCAGATGATTTTCAAATGGCAGATTACGGTTTTTGCCCAATTGTAAATCGTCTTAAATGACTTTTTAATCCATGGTTCACGAGGAAAAAGTTCAGGAGGATTCTTGAAAGCTGAATTGTAAGATCATTTATGATTTGTTCTTACTATTATATAATAATAAAAAGCTAGAGAATAAATTGCATAACTTTGTCATGCTTTAAAATTTGAGATCTTATGTTAAAAAACTACGAGATTAGTTAGATTTTACCGATAATATATAATGATATGTAAGACTATGTAGTAATTTCTAATCGGATTGAGTCTCTTGGTATAGTAATTGAGGGGGGTGTTCACCCTTTTTTTTACCAGCTAAAATATAGTAAATTTATTTTAATCTAACATATTTCGACTACATTTTCTATGGTTTCTCTAAACAGAGAAGTATATATATATATTAAATCATCGGTTATAGATGCGCAATTTCATGCACTGAAATTACGTTAATATGTTAGAAAATTACATACAAATACTTTTGAAAATATTAAAACACAATAAATAAACTTTTAAACAGTCTCTACAATGGAAATGAAAAATTACTGAAATGATACCAGTATTCAAAAGTTATAAAATACAGGGTTTTCATAATTATAAAACCATATTTAAAAGCTGTCTACAGGCAAAAATTATTCATAAAAACAGTATATTTTTTTGTGGATCGCTTAATAAAGACAAGAATTTGTTTCTGGAAAAAAAAAGTTTTAAGAATCACCAGATGGCGTATAAATTTGCAAACCTGAAAATTCTTGTATATTTCCAGAGTGTTTGATCGTGCAGCATATGTAATTTATTAGTAATATGCTCTCTATTGGGAGTATTTTGAAGGTTTTTTTTTTTTTTTCTTAAACTGATTCCCGTGTTTTTATTAAGTGATGAACAAATTTTCACAACTTTTTGACGGTTATAAGATAGTGAACTTTTACGGACTATAATTAACCACTTTTTGTAAACAGAATTTTTTTAAATATTTTTTCCAAATAGCAATAAGCTGACACGCTAAACTCCGAAATTTTGCTAACCGAAAGATTATGGTTTAGAAAAAGTGGTTACTTATATTCCGTAAAAGTTGGCAGCAATAGCTATAGGCAGCTTTGAAATAGGATATTTTACTTTTAGACTTCTTTAAAAAAAACCAGTCAAAAGTAAATAACATGACGGTGTACATTGCACTGTCAATCAATCTATTCACGAGCTTTCTGTAAGAGCGGAGATACATTTAAAAAGGAAGATTGTCTTCCACCGCTAGTAATCACAAAACCTACGTACTTTGGGCACCCCTCCAGCTCTGATGTCATTGACTTGAGACAGTTCCAGTGCTTGACCGTCCTATAATGAGAGAAAAGAAACCTGGATACAGGAAGTACAAACTGTGGAAAAGAATCTAGAAAATAATTGATGATAAAATTTTTTATGAAATAAAGAATGAAAAGTATATTGATTTTTTCCATAAAAATTCACTGTTCGTTGCAGTACTTACTTTTTAAATATTTTTCGCTGAATGTAGCGAATTCTGAATATGTGCATTAAAATTTGTTTTTTAATTATTTTTATGCATTATATATCGCATTTTTCTACGCTTAAAATGTTATTGGTTTTCTTTAAAAAATATTGTATTTAAACGTTATTGTAGTCTTTGTCATTTAGCATTAAAATTTTGACATAAAGTACTATAATAAAATTTCACTTATACCAGTATGTAGCATAATTTACATAAGTTATTGGAGAAATCTGAGCACGTGATATTTTCTGAAGTACAAGTATTGGTTAGAAAAAAAAATAATCCAAGCTAATAAACTGCTTTAAGAAAAAGGCGAGTGTTTAAGACTCTTTTTTTTAATGTTAATTAATTATTGGCTGGAAAAGATACTCCATCTAAAAAATCCTAGATTTTCACTCTGTAAATGATGATTGTAATATTTAAATCTATACAACTGTTTAAATTATTATCTAACAAATGCAAGTCTACTCTGACCCGAAGAGTTTTTTTTTTTTTTTTAAATGACGCGCACTTGCCGTCTGGGTATTGGCCACTACCAAGGTCGGAAGCATTGGTCACTTTATTATACATGCACCTTAGGCGGACCAACGGTTCCTCCTATAAGGGACTGACGATGTGAGAAACCTCAAGCTCGTGGCGGGAATCGAACCCGTACCCGTGGTTCTGTAAAATATTTCTTACGCCGTTACACATCCCTGGCGTTAAACGCGAGATCATTGTTTCGACAGTATGTTAATTTATAATATTCTTATTAGATTTTATGAATGTGTATCAATGTTTATCAATATTAAAAAAAGTTTCAATGCGTCTCATTCAAGCATAATATAGCATAAGTATTAAACAGACATTTTATTAAAAATAATTTTTTCTTATGCAGAAAATATTTCGGAGTCTCGTATAAGTTACCTGGTCCATAAGATTCTGCTTAAGACCAAACATAGCACATAAATATAACCACAGCTTCAGTGTAATTATATTTATGTATTATGATTGGTTTTTTAAAACACACACACACACACACACACACATGAATTATTTTTTATCTTTTTAAAACAAAAGAGATTAACGCGAATATTTCTGTAAATGCCATTTAATTCATTAAATGACATGCATTATGGAAATTTATTACCATCATGAAATAATGATGTTATGCAGAAATTATTTTGCTAATTAAAGATGAAGCCACATTTTTTACGACTGACTAAACCTGCAAATGATGAAACGATAAAGTTTTATGGAATAAATAATTGGATTAAAAGCAGTTAAGGTACTTGAATATAAAGTACAATTAAGTGTGAAAACTATTCGTGATTATGTTTGATGGAGAAAATCTAATACAGGGTGTCCTTAAAAGTTGGTAACACGCTTTAATTACTTATCTATAAGAGAAAAGTGGGCAATGTAAATTGAAAAAGATGCTCAAAGTAATGTAGGAAAAAGGGTTAAGTTAAGAAAAAAAATTATCGTTATCTTTTAAAAAGTTAAACATTCAAAATTTGTATATGATTCCATACAAAAAAATTCTCAATTTGTTAAATGCTTCCCATGCATTTATTAGATGATGTACGAATTTTCAGTACGTTCATTATAAAACGTTTCAGAAATATATAATAAAAATGGACAAAGTGGCTATACATGAATTGAAAGTAAACATTCATTGCTTGAGAACAAAAAAGTATTTTCTTTCGTATTGTCCGTGTTATCCTGACAACCTTTTACTTTGTATGGGGTCGTTTAGAAATTTAGAAAGTGTAACTTTTTGAAAATCAATGAAAAGACATTTTTCTTATCGCCTTCGTTTTGTCTTACTTTATTTTGAACATTTTTCAATTTCCATTGTTCACTTATCTCTCTTACACAATGAATTAAACCGTGTTACCAATTTTTAAAGACATCCTGTACTGCAGTAACATTATGCATCCGGAATTCGCATGCAAATGTTGTAATTATTCATCAAGTGACTTTGAGCATTTAAAACCATTACCTTAATAACCTGAAGTCGTTGCCTGACACAATATTACTACAAAGACAATAGTCATGTATTATTTTACATACCTAAATAACTAAATGTTAAACAATTTTTGTTAAAGAAATTGTAAGCATATGGGTGGGGTTTTTGTACAACGTTGAATAAATAACTCACTTAAGCAGACTGACTAAGCACATGCAAAATAAATAAAATTGCATTCATGCACGACAACTGCCTTTATTTTCAACAAAGTAACAAAGGCAACAAATCAAAAGTTTGTTTTGCATCGTTTTCTTGAACAACTGCATACTAGAGATGAGACGGATTCAACCCGAGCCCGAACTTGGTTCGGGCTCTGAAATTCACGATTATGTTCGGGCTGGGGTTCGCGAGAAATTTCTTCTTTATTGAACATACTCCTTGTTAACAAGTTTTAAAAATTGATTCATTAGGGAAATAAACTAATTATTATGATTTGATAAAATTTAATATAAAGATTAAAAAGTGCTAAGAGTTTGCTATTATATTTGTCTTTAATTTGCAAAAACGGCAAAATTCATGATATTCTGTCAATGAAGTAATTGACTTTTATTTATCTATTAGCTGAAATTTCGGGTTTGGGCTCCGACTAAACGGTGTTGTTCGAAAAAATCATATGATTTTGGTACATAAGTACAAATAAACTAATTATGCCAAGCACTACAAAATTTTGAAACTGTCTCTTTACAAGCTGTACTACATACTGAAATAAACGATAAATCTGTATCAGTTTCAAAACTTTTAGAAAAAATTCTTAAAAATCGGAAATTTTCGCAAAGCGCGTATGTCACTTTTCGAAAAATCTTGCAGCTCAGATCCATGTTTAAGAATTTTTTTCTGAAAATTTCACAAAAGTCACAGTTTTTTCGCTTATTGCAATGCGTAAAGCAAAGCAGCTTATGAATAACCATCTGGAATTTTTTGGAGACCATGGTGCTATTTATTTCAATTTGTGTACCAAGACTAAAAACAGAGTTTTTTTTCTTTGACATACACCCTTAAATTATATCGGTCGGGCTCGGATTGGAAGTCCTCGGGCTCTGAAATATGAGCCCGAAAACATCGCTACTGCATACGATTGGAGTCCGTACCAATTCATTAAACTACTTGGAGCACTAAAAGCCATTATCATAATGACATGATATTAATATAATGACCCAAGTCAGAAAATAGCACACCACCACAGTGCGTACTAGAAGAAAACAGACCACATTTCTATATTTATCAATGAAATTCATAACGCTATTCTCAGCCAAGCATTCAGTTAAAATGAACACAGCCTTACCCGCCCTTCGCTTTTCCAATAGATGAAAAATCCATATTCGTCGACCTTGAAAAGAGCATTCAGTTCTACCGCCTGCTCCTTTTCCTGGAAGAAGAGAGAAAAATCAATGTGCGTGAAACGCAAAGCAAATTCCTGGAATTTTCCTTTTTTTTTAATGTAACACGGATAACACAAAATACATAACCAAGTGCTATTAATTATAAATGCTTAGTAACAGTTTCTCAAGAGAGAACGTAGTCTGACCCCGATGTTCATTGAAGCATCGGTGTTTTCAATTAATTTGTAGTAATTTGTGATCAGCATGGAATGAATATTTTATTTCGCCGAATTTATGTATGTAATGTTGGTCAACGAAATTTTCTGGATGAATGGGTAAGTGGCAAAGGCTCAAATGAGTAGATTTGAGCATTCTGGGTGCTCTCACTTGACATTGAATTGGGGAGAAGATATTTTCGTAACGCAAATATATCTACAGAATCATTTTATTAAAGAAAAAAAAAATGCTCATGACTAATTGGTTTTTAATTAAAAAAGCTATAAACCGTGAAAATACTTCTTTTAATGTAAAGTACTAATAGATAGCTCGTTTTGCGAGCTAAATAAATTTGCGAAATAAAATTCGCAAATTTTATTTCGCAAGAGAAATCGAATTTTGCGAAATAAATTTTTCATTATATCATTCAGAAAAATATTATTATTCCAGAAAATTTATGACAGTTCAAAATTTATTTATAATTACTTTGGATACATATACGCCTTCGACTGTTTTTCAATTAAAAAGGATTGTTGCAACATGTTTTTTAATGCATGTCAAAATTATTATTATGATTCTTGCAATACAAGTTTTGATAAAAATAGTTTAAAATATTTTTGTGAAGCTGTGTTAGAACATAACAGTGTGACAAACCTTGAGAAATACATTTAAATAGTGTAATCAGAAAATAAGAACACCTTATAGTAAAAAATGAATGCTTGCAATTTGTATAGTTATTAGTTATGTTCAGAATTCTTAAGCTTTAATTTAATTAATTTATTTTTCCTTTTTTTAAAGCTGCTGTTATTGGAATATAGAACATAACTGCGTGTGACCATATAAAATATGTTGCTATTAACATTTGTAATTATTTAATTATACTGAACAACTCCAAAAATAGCGGCGAACTTTTAGTGAAAGGAAAAAAAAAAAACATTCAAAAGAATCGTATAGGAATATAGGGCCAAAGACGTTTCTATACACCGGTTTATAATAACCACACAAAAATTCTAGGAGTGTTAGTGAAATTTCCCACCATGTTTTGGCAAAATTTATTTATTTATTTATTCGTAAAAAAGTACAGAACTAAAATGTATCATTATAAACACTATTTATGTTTCAATGATGTAATTACCGGAGAAGAAACCATTTATTAGAAACTTTATACGGTAAATCAACTACTACTTCAACATCTTTTGTGGGGTGATTATAAACATCGTGTTTAAAAACATCGTTTTTTAACTCCAGTTGCTTAGTGGCACTGAATCCTTTTTATGTGCCTCCCCTAAAAGTTTGTTGCTATATATTTTTGTGACGCCCTGTATATTCAAAATTTGTGCAAATGTAAACTATATAAATGCAAAAAGCCTACCACCTTGGTATTATTTCTAGTGTGCTTTCATTGTTGCGTGTTCCGATTTATAAATTTTTAACCTGTGGACAAAAATCCAATGAGGCTCCTAAAAACATTTTAATAGAAAATTATTGTTTTTAAATTTCGCGTAGTAACATTATTCTTGGGAACCATAGTGTTTCTAGTAATAAATCAACCCTCGAATACAAGAATTACAGTTAAAAAATTAATTTACATGAGTTCTTAATACCAGATTAGAGAATAAAATATGTTTTACATAAACTTTAATGCGACAAATTTTTTACCCAGATTCCAAAGTTTCTCCAAAACAATAAGTTGTTATTAATTTCCGTGTACATAATTGCGTGTAAAATAAACAAAGTAAATTAATCATTACATTCAAGAGAATAATGAACTCACCTCCTCCCATCGATCAAATATGCATCCTTTCAGTAAAACAGGCGGGACTGGTCTTTGCCAGTTGAATTCGTAAAGTTTAGTCATAATGCTATCTTTAGGCTGTTGATTAGCATCTTTTGTGGAAATGAGATGGTTCTACACGATCTTTGGTGCAAGCTCCCATCTTCTGTCACATCTGCTTATCTTTTCTGGAAAAAAAAATGTTATGTAGACATCAATTATAAAAGTCGCTTAATCCGATTGTTTAAAGTAATTGACATTTTTGAAAATAGCATTTCAATAACTACATTTCAATAGGACATTTTGAGAGAAATTTCCAAGAGTTCATTGAATTAACAGTTGATTAGTAACAAATCCTTTCTTAAATTACAGTAGACCCCCCTATAACAAGCAAGGTAGATACGTTCCGTGTTATAGGAATCCGTGTTATAGGGATCAGTGTTGTACGAGTTCTGTGCTATGCTCCACCTGGAGTGCAAACCACGCTGTTCAATCACTGCATACTTTATTTGAGCAATTTATTTCCATATCACGTAAATGCTGCTTACTTAATACTATGTATGCACCAGAGATAATTAATATGCACATCCTCTAAATTAAATCGGGTTTAATACGCATATTTATTTTAATAGAACGTTTTCTTTCTCAAGTTGAAAACTAGGGAATGCAATCCTGATCCCGCGGGAACGGGATCCTCCGGGATCCCGCACAAATGTTTGCAGGACTAATCCCGCGGGATTGTCACTGAGAAATAATTTTTTTTAATTACAGTATCACGCTGCTTTACCAATCAACAAACCGAAAAATTTTGTATATTTATGTCTCTGATCTAACAATAAACTAATCAATAATTACAAATTTTAATTTAAAGTTTTACTTTTTAAATCATCTTCCAATAGGTGTCTGAATAGAACATCTAAGTCTAAACATTGTAATATGAATTTTTCGTTAAGTTCCCATTCTCCAAATGAACTGAAATGTTTCATACTATTTATCTCTTAGCGAACAGTCACGAATTAATTATAAAAGGGAGGAGGTTATTAAGGAAAAAAAAATGATAATATTCGAAATTTCTTGGGTACATTAGTTTTTACACCCTCCAGAAAAAGTTTTCGAGTAAGAGATAAATTTCCTATTTTAGATTTGCGATAATAATTTAGTTTTTGAAAAAAGCACACCTTGACAGAAATTCATATTTATACATAGCCTAATTCATATTCTATGAGATATAATTTTTAATATACGAAACCAACGTAGAAAATTTATCCCTTACTCGAATACTTTTTTGGAGGGTGTACATACATTTTTATTTATTTCCATTCATATCTTCCTGTGTCCCAAGCACTAGAAAAATAGTTAAAACTTGTCAGTATTTAAAAAATGCATTAAGAATAGTAAAGTAATAATTTTTGTTTGCGTTTACGAATGCGACCAATATCATATCATCTGCCTCAATTTACAGTGATATACGAGTCTCTTTGAACGCGTTATAGGGAACCTGATCGCAATTTTGGATCTGTGTTATGGGGGGGTGTGTACTGAATAATATACGTTTTACTTGAAGTTTTTTTTTTTTTTTTTTTTTTTTTTTTACAATATCCCCTTTATGAAGCTTTTGCAAGTTTGTAGTAGTATTTAGGAAGTGCAAGCATATATTACTTACATTACGTACTTGAAACTACTACTACTTTCAAGTAACTTGCTCAAGGAAAGAGAGTTTAATTTGAGCTGTTTTATTCTTGACGGCTACGATCACACAAACGTTTTTCAATGTTGTGCAACTTCTTTATATGCAGTTTGAAAATCTACTCAAGCCGTCCACACGTGCGCTTTCTTTCGTGTCAGCTCATATGCTTGTTTGCCATATCTAGTGCAACATAAACCAATTTTCAACAAATCAATATGGTGAGGGTATGGGTATTTTTCAATTTCAATTATGATAAATTCACTATCAAAGTAGTCATCCACTATTGATACTTAAAATATAACAAAATTTAAAACAAAACACAGGAATAGTGAACCAGAAACACATCTACAGTGAAATTCTTTCACATACGTGTGGCCAACCACTGTAAACCAATCTAAACCAACTATTCAGCTTGAAAACCAGGTTCAAAAAAGGCCTGATTGTAGGGAAAACTTGAGAACGAAGCAGATGAGCCTTACGCTGCCAGCGTTTTACCACGTGTATGTCACAACAGCTTGTCCATATTCTGTTGCTTTTTTCAATTTCGCATTACTGCGCGAAAAATCGCGTGGGTGTAGTCGTAGCTGCAAATTATGAAAACAGCACTAATTATATGTAATATTATGTCACTTTTCCGCAGCCCAGGTGGTGTAGTGGCTAAAGAACCATTCTAACACGCCTTGGGTCTTGGATTCAAATCCCGGCTTGGGCGTGGGTGTTGGTTCCTTCCTAATGGTAACGCTGGCCGCCCATTGTATGCTCCCATAATAAAATGTCCAGTAATTCAGGCCTTAGTAGAGGCGAGTGCTTGATGAGCAAGTGCCCTCCCTTTGACGAAAAAAAAAAAAAGAAAAGAAAGAAAATAACTTTTCCAGGTATCTAGATATCAACTGGAAATAAGTATTGTATTTTCACCTACGTCTTAAAAATAACAAAGAAAAAATAGATCTTATATTGAAAGAAAATAATAATAATAATAAACAGAACACAAATTCAACATTATTACTACCTTAAATTGCTAATAACAAAATAATACGCAAGAGAAAAAAAAAATCCTCATAAGAGCAACTAGATGAAAAACATTTATCATAAGTAATCTTAAGCTTGATGCCACAAAATTTAATATTTATGTTTAAAAAAACGAAGAATTGGAATTTGATTCGAGAATTTTTGAATGTTTCAAATATTTAATTTGCAAGAACGAATTCAATATGAGGTGGAGCATTTTTCCTTGTTGGTTATTCGTACCGTCAATTTAGTTAAAAGCTACCATCGTTGAGAAAATGGAAAACAGAATAAGTTATTACATATATCTTTTTATGGAAAAGATTTCAGATTATGCGAAGGATACACAACTTCAGCGCTTTTAAGATTAAAGTTCATTTGAATCCGTGACTTACTCTATAATCATTGAGACTGAAATTGGATTTCTGGGGGATTAAAAATCATATTTCTGGCGGCATAAAAACATAGAAATTAAAAATTCTGCGTACATTCTTCTCATTTTTTTAAAATTTTTCGTACTGTTGTGTTTCGCGCAAGAAATTTGTTAGAAAGGGACAATTTTAAAACTACACCAGCTCCATATGTGTAGCTGGCCGCACTAGATAGCGTGACGCGCTACATCACAATTCTATTAACGAACAGGGCAAATCTATTTTATCTCACTTTTAGGCGATGTCATTAAGATATTCTCCATTTCGGATGTCAACTTTTTTGTCTGAAGACCCCACCCCGTTTTCATTCATGAGTCACAAGAGACATGAGAAAAAGAAAAAAAAAAGTCGGTTTACGGGTGGATGTTAACTCTGTCAGTTATGTTATTTACCGAACAAAGGGAGTTCTGGTTGTTGTAATTATTTAAATGGATTTGTTGGTTTAAGTTTTGGTTATTTCCCGTGCAGTAAATAACACTGAAAGAGGCGGACGATCGGTTTTGGCAAAATTACTTACAATCAAGACCCGGAAGAGAGAAAACAAAGAATGGAAGAAAATTATTTCGACTCTCATAGAAAGTTGAACTCTTGCAGTCAGAAAACCATGAAAATACTCTTCTCATTTTCAATTAATTTTTCATAGTAAACAATATGCATACATATCTTTTTATATAATTATATTTAAAGAATTAAAGCGTGTTACCACCATTTTGTAACTCCCTGTTTAAAGAGATCAAAGCTTTATTCGATTTTTTTTTTTTTTAGAATGGGGATTACTGTTCTTCCATTTCCAGAGCATTTCTATTTGTATTTATTCAGAGTAGACAACCGACCTTTTTAGTTTGGTTTACGGATTTGCTTCGTCCATATCTACTTAACCTCACGCCAGTCAGAGACGCAGGAGCAGGTCAAGAAGCCTTAAAAAAATTTAATTTATGATTTTCTTTTACATTTCAAAATATCCCAAGAGAAAATAAGAAAAAAAAACTGATTAGGTATTGAGTTTTGTAAGTTAGGTATCGGCAGACTGATCTGAGATGAGCCGAAGTCATAAAACCAATGAACAGTTTTATGCTCCCTTAATCAGCACGTCACGCAGGAGTCGAGGTTGCAATTCGTCTTCAGTCAACTGGATCCTTTGTGTACAATCACAAAAATTTGTTGTCCTCTTACTTCTGTCCAAAATATCGCCTCGTCTCGCCAAAAAGCTTTAAATCTCTGCCTCGTCTAGCATCAATCTCTTGTCTCAACTTACAATTACTGAAAAGCTCATGCAAGAATCCACATACATCTAACATATGCTTACAAATTAGTGAAAATCTATACTGCTCAAATAATTTTAAAGAAATAACTGTGAACCATCTGAATTCCTCTTATACGATCAAATAGTAAGAGTATTTTATAATATACAGGGTATACAGCAAATAAAACACACTGATTTCAAAATTTAAAATTTCAAATACAAAGGTCAATAGGAGAATGCGGCAAACGGGATGTTTATTATGTAACCTGTTAAAATTCTGCAGTTTTTAATCAGTAGTTATAATAGCTGCAAAAAGAAAGTGGCGTACACAGATTTTCTTTAAGGGGATAGGGGGTTATTTACGTAATCTTAATGTTAAAAACCGTAATCCCTATGTTAAAAATTAAAAATGAATGGACTTAATGTTAAAAAATTTTAATAATAAAGGCTAGAACCCTCAAACACCCCCTTGCATAAGCCATTGCTAACAGAGGGTGCTGAACGTCAAAATCGATCGACGATGATCATGTATGGATATGAACTCGTTCTCATCATGCAGTCACGACACAATCTTTTCAAAATGTCCGCCATTCGACATTAGAGGTGTCGCAAACAAATAGTAATGAAGTTCGTCATCGCAGCTCGCAATGTATCAGTAATGGAAACGGATTCAAATGCCACACAAATCGACGATTCAAGCTCGTACAGCTCGTTGGGATTGTTCTGGTAGATAGTATCTTTTAATGTGCCCTACTGAAAGTAGTCACAAGGAGTCAGATCGGGAGAATATGGATGCCTACGATTACAACGACATCTGTTAGCACTTTTTGTAACTAATACTTAAACTTCTGCATAAAACTTTTACAACTAACATAAGGAACATATAGTTTGCTGCAACCTTCTATTGATATTTGTTTTTGAGATTTTTAACCTTGAACTCAGCGTGTTATTTGCTGGACACCCTGTAGTTAATATTGTGTGCAATAAGCATGGGTTTCTATGTTTGTAGCGCATTTAAAATTCGAGATATTTCATTGATTGCACTTAGCTCATTCGTTTGTTGAGTGTCGTGGTTTAGATATCACGAAACAAACAGTTTGCATTTATAAGTATACAAATAGTTGTAAATATGATTGATTGTTTAATAAAAGCATATGAATAAATTGGCTATATTTTCTTTTTGTTTTCTTAAAACGCAATTGTTTATACAAGGAATTTCTGACATTTAAGATATGTCTTCTTAAGATATGTGCACTTTTTAAGCTGAGCTTTCTATTTTTTTTATTTATTTTACACTAATACAAATCATCATTTACGGAAAAAATGTAATAATTAATTGACTGAAAGTTTAGTAAATATTTCTAGTATATACTTTATATGTGTCTGTCACAAGAATATTACAAATTAAAACATATTTCACCAAGCAAATTACTAAGCATTAGATTTTTCAAAAAATCGGGATTCCCCCTTGCTACCTTACGAGTACAAAAATAAATTTACTTGCCATGGGCAAATGAAAATGGCAATCCGAATTTCATTATTTATATTGTTTTATAACTGGCATTTTCCTTTAAATTTTTAGCAGAAATGTGCATATATATCGATCATATAATTCTCTTCTTACATACTAGAAATTCAAAAAAGGTGTAAAACCGCAAGGAAATTCAAGTGCATTCAAGGAATAAGGAAATGTCATGTTTTGGAAGAAACTCGTTGAAATAAAAGTCTGGTTTTGAATTGGGAGGAAGGAAAGTTCATATTTTTCAGCATGACAGATGGCTTGAAATGTTTCTCTCTTAATCACATGTACCTTCTTTTTTCATCACATGCTGCTAACACTTGTGCATCAGGTAACTTTGAGACTATCCGATATTTAATAAGTACCTACATCACTTCATTAAACGTGTTATTTAGACACACTTAGAAAAATATAGGAAGAAAACTTTGAATCTAACTTTTTTAAGGGTTTTTATCGCTGCAACATCTTAGTTGTACAAAATGTTTTGGAAGGTAGCCTCGATATTTCTTCTGGGAATTTTCAATGCGCAGGAAAACCAAATAAGGAACTAAAAAGTTACCAAACTATACTTGAAGCTTATCCAGTCTATCTCTGATCGGATAAGATAGTTCAGTTTATATTTTTGGGCAGAAACTGGAAATTTCTCCGCTAGAGCAGCGGTTCCCAACCTTTTAACAATGTGCTCCCCCCCTTCAACAAAGGATAACTAATGATGGCGTCCCCCCCCCACCGCATTTCTCAGCCTACATACAATTTTATTTTCTTCAACAGTTAAGATTTAACCGTCTTTTCTAGAAAACAATCGTTTCGATAAGTTTGAATAAACATTAAACATTTTAAGCGAAAATAGTTATCTTTTACAGTAAAAAAAAAAAAAAAGATTTTTTTACAAGTTGCATTATCACTTCCTCTTTGCCTGTTTTTGTGGCGCCCCTCTCCCCTGCAAACGTTCTGGTTGGGAACCGCTACGCTAGAGCAGTGGGCAATATTACGCGTGTTTTATAACACTTTTTTAAAAAGGTTTTTGAAAGTGTTTATGATTTCCTTTTATATATCTGTCCGTTTGTTCACTAATTGTCGTAAATATGCATTCGTTAAATTACTACGAAATTTATATACATGTTGTTTCTATATGCTGTATTACTAACTCTGTTGAAAATACTGTAATATTTATAGTTCCCTTGCAGTACCAGAAAAAGAATTTCGATATATTACGCTCTATGGACAGTCATTCTTTAAAGCGTATTTTTGAGATATTCGGTTACTTCAAACAAAACAAAATTCACATATGTTATTAAATATGACAAAATAATGCTATCCATCTAAAACAATCTAGTATTTAGAGTTTTTCTAATGGGGCATTAAAAAAATTCTAGTACATTACAGGCTTATTGCAGTTTAGCGACATTGATCCATTGTGTAAGAACATTTATAACAGTTTATTCTTCACTTACAAGATGGAATTAACATTTTTAGTTCTTTTACAGGGTCTCTCGAATCTACATTTACAGGGATATTTTTAAACGATTCCAAAAATCTGGCCAAGTTTTTAACACTTTCTAAAAAATTTTTAAAAGAGTTCACGATTTCGGTTTGCCTGTTTGTCCGTAAATCCGTTCGTGCCCTAAGTGATGTAAATATGCATCAATTAGTACAAAACTTACATATGGCATTCCTATATACTGCATCGTATACCTCATGTATGTGGCATGTGCCATGTGGCATTTATAGGTCTTTAACATCAGTACTCAAACAATTCCAATATACTATACTCTGTTCCAGTTTAGAGACATGCATAATAGAAGAGACATCTATGACAGCTTACTCATCATTAAAAAAAAATAGAAATAATAACATTTTAAGTTTCTCTTACATTAAATCTTATCTTTATAATCATAACATCTTATCTTTAAAATCTCGCCAAATTTGGCGCGTAAAGACTGCTGTGTTAGAAAGTGCTTTATTATCGATGCATTTGGCATGATTTAACTTTCTTAATTTTTTTCCCTACTGAATTATGAAATAAATAAAGTTTTTAAATAGCATTACAAATATTATTAAAATATCGCACGTGTTAAAAAAAAACTGCGTTTTTATTTGGTACACGACATTTTGCATTGTTTCATGAAAAGCAGTGGCATAGCCAGAAAATTTACATGGGGGGGGGTTGTTTCTACTACTGCAACTCACATATATGTATACATGTGTGTGATAAGGAAGTGAAGAATATACATTTTTTATGGCAAAAATTCCTCATAGGGGTGAGCCACTCCCCTATCTCCCCCCCTTGGCTACGCCACTAATGAAAAGGCATGCACATTTTTCTGATTAAATACACACACACACACACACACACATATATATATATATACTAGCTGAAGTACCCGTCCTCGACGGGTTAGTGAATGCAAATTTACAAAAAGCAAGAACTTTCGTCAGTATTGTAGGAGTACACAGAATGAATGCAGTATGTTGCCAAAGTAAAGAAAGCCAAGTTATAATTTTTATGTATTATTAAAATATTACAGGTTAGAGAGTAACTAAGTAATACCATTTGATTCGCTTTAGTCGTAATTATGGGATGCGCGAATGAATATTTACACATTCTGAAATACTTTTCGCAAAATCTCAAAATTTAATCAACATTTTGAAAAATTGGAAGCCTAGAATTTAAGTTGAGTGACAACCTATCATGCCACCCAAATTCGTTTCATTCCCTGCAGACTTCATTTCGTGATGCTGGAACAATTTCCAGCATTTTAAAACGATTTTCGCAAAATCTCAAAATGTAATAAAAATATTTTTAAAATTCAACGCCTATTAAGATTAGCAACTACCTATCATATCACTAAATTTCGTATCATTCGTATTAGTCGTTATTACGTGAAGTTTGAAGAAATCATCATTGAACGTATTTTGAGAGAATTTTCACAAAATCTCAAAATCTAATAAAAATGTTTAAAAAATTGGACTCCTATAGTTTATGTTGAGCAACCATCTATCATGTGACCAAATTTCATATCATTCGCTTTAGTCATTATTACTTAATGCGGGAACAAAGATTCACTCTTTAAACGATTTTCGCAAAATCTCGAAATCTGATCAATTTTTTTTTTAATTAGATGCTTATAGTTTAAGGTGAGTGACCACCTATCATTTCACCAAATATCATTTTTTCACCTTTGCTGTTATTACGTGATGTGCGAACACAAATTTACGCAGTTTGAAAAGATTTTCGCAAAATCTGAAAATCTAATCAATATTTTTTAAAAATTCGACACCTATGTTTTAAGTTGAGTGACCACCTATCATGTCACTCAATTTCATATCATTCGCTTCAGTCGTTTTTACGTGATGCTTGAACACAAATTTACGCAGTTTGAAAGGATTTTCGCAAAATCTCAAAATCCAATCAGGATTTTTTAAAAATTGGACGCCTATGTTTTAAGTTGAGTGACCACCTATCACGACACCCAATTTCATATCATTCGCTTCAGTCGTTTTTACGTGATGCTTAAACAAAAAAAGCGTCACGGACAGAATGACAGAATGACAGAATGACAGACAGACAAACTTTTTTTTGAGGGTCGCATCGGATTCCCGGGTGCTTGAAACGGATAGAAATCGCAAAATTTTTTAATTCCAAGAAATGTACAGACAAAAGTCTAATTTTATTTATATAGATATCGATATACTGAGTTAGATGTGTCATTGTGAAATTGTTTTCTAAAATAACATTCATCACTGGATAATATCATTCCAGTGTGTAAAAAATCTACTTCATGCATCGATCTTATGAGAAATATAGGACGGCCGAAGAAAATAATCCGGTGCCCCACTTTATTACCTATTATGGATGAAAGGTTACTTCAAGAGTAGAAAAAAAAAAATAATCATTCGCGCTTCATTGCAGCAAAATCGTATTAGAAGGGGAATTAAATGGTAAAAAATTTCTGTCAGAGCAATTGTACTTAAATATATATTTTGATTCATTTATTAAAATAAGGCTTTATTTCACTGAAAAGTCAAAGCTAAAATTTTTGCGGTCTTGTTAATAAGGCAGGCAAAAATTCACAAAAAAAAATATTATAGTATTTTAAATCGGAATTTTCCCAAAATGAGAGATTTTTATGTTTCATCCCAAACATGGTTTTCTTTTTTTTTTCTCTTTTTTCCCCCCTCCAAATGGCCGGGTATGCGAATTACCTGGAGGCTTGACCACTACGAAAGCCGGAAATGTTTGTCATTTCATTGAGGGAGCGCCTAGTAGGCAGACTAACGAAGCCTCCTCTGAATGGTCTCCCAATTTTGAACCAATTCCAGATGAGAGACCTAGCATCTGAAATAGACACTCCATATGTATCTTTTGAACATGAGGACGTTGGAGCCACGAACAGAATTTACGTGCACCAGCGCTCCCGTTAGCGTACATGGTCCTACAACAGTCCAGCAGAGGAGAGGTGTTCACCGTCCCAAACACTGACCAAACCGGTGCTGCTTCACTTTGAACTCAGCGACCAGATCGCTGCGGGACAATATTTTGCAGATCTGTACTAATATTATAAAGAGCCTCCAGTGCCTGGTACCCCCTTTTCGGGATACTCAAATTTTGTCATTTTTACACTGAGACGAAAAATTTTTTAAACGTTATTTAATTTTCCTAGAGAAATTTTAATATCAGCATGGCCTAGCTTAAAATATTGTGAAACTTGATTGGTAATAAAAGATTATATCATGAATGATTAAAACATTACATATAGAAAGTCACGTGGGAAAAAAAACACGATTTAAATTTAGAGCAAATGATTATACGCACTAAAGTATAAAATAAAGAGAAAAGAAGTTTTACTGAGATTTTACATATAATATGTCCAAAAGTAAGTCAAAGCTTTCTAAACAGACTGTCCAGTTGAGAGCAGTCAAAATAGTTAGATAATGTTCCTCTGAGCACCTATGGGTGTGCCGCCAAAGGATATCTTTGAAATCCTATCTTTAAAATCCTCTCATGTAATTGAATGAACTCCAAAGCATTCAAACACGAAACATTATTTATTAAAAAATTAAAGTAAATAAATGTAGACTCAAAATTGCCGCTCAGGTAGTGTGGTGGCTGACAGTGTACGTCAAGACTCTACCGTAATAAATAAAATGAAAACTTCATCAAGTGTGCAAAAGTCACGTTAATAACAGTTAAACGATCCTTTACGCGCTTGATCGCTGAAGTGAAAAGGTACCCCTTAAAGAAACGTTTCACCATCGACTGTTTTCAAGTTCATTAGGAGAGTTTGAAAGAACAAATGTCACTACTATCAAAAGAACCAAAAAAAAAAAAAAATGGTTAATCTTTTAGTGTAATGCGATCAAATCATGAGTCAAACTTTTACATCCCAAATGGTACTTAACATCTTGGGAAAAGTTTTGGCGGAAGCGAAAATTTCGAGAGAGCAGAAAAAGTATCTTTCTATAGCCGAAACGAAGCATCCAAGCACGCAATGAAGACATCTCATATTGTCGTGACACTGACGGATCGAGGCAACAACCCTAGTTCGCATGAGACGCAGACGGATGCGATGATGTGCACGTAGATGGGCTTCGTGAATTATTTGTTGTAAGTGCGAGGGTGGATGAAGAGGGAGCTTTGAGAGAGTCGCACAGGTTAAACGCGATAAGGTTTCTTACGTGCAGAAAACTGTTGATGAATTTTGTTGGAAAGGTTTCATGTTATGTCTTAGTTTGGTAATAATTTAGTTTTCTTCTGCTAAGAATCAAAATGTATATTGATGACAATGTCAATTTATCTCTCACCCCCTTTATTGAAAATTGCATGAAAAATGTGTCCCAAATATGCTACATAAAAGTATGCGACATAATTTTACATAATATTTAAATACTATTAGTTCACAACAGCTTTAATCTATTGTTGCAATATTTCTTAGGCTGTACAATATGCATCACGTGTATTTTTCTATAATTAGGTTACAATCATAAAAATTTCAACATAGGGTTACCAGGCGAAATACACGAAAGATGAGAGACAAAATGGCATAGTCAATTAATATCGTTTTAATATGGCAATAATGAAACTAAAAAATTAGGGGGGGGGGGGGTTCAGGGTGGCGTCTCCCCCTGACGAGGCTCAAACAGCCGAGTTATATAGATTCATTATTGCTATATTAAAATGATATTAATTGACTATGTCATTTTATCTCGCATCTTTCGTTTATTTCGCCTGGTAACCCTGTGTTGAAATTTTTATGATTGTAACCTATTTATAGAAAAATACATGTGATGCACATTCTACAGCTTACGAAATATTGTAAAAATAGTAAAGCTGTTGTGAACTAATAGTATTTAAATATATGTAAAATTATGTTGCATACTGTTATGTCGCTTTTTTGGGACATATTTTTCGGACAATTTTCAATAAAGGGGGTGAGAGATAAAATGACATAGTCATTAATATGCGTACATTTCTTTAGTTTTTCAAATAATTACGTCATTCAATAGAAATTCCAGGTAATATATTACGTTATTATTCTATTCAGCAACTTTATCCATAAAGGCCAAAGTAACTAAAGTAAAATCCCATAGAAATCTTGAACCAAAATCCCATAGAATCCCATAGAAATTACCAAAATAAATTGCAATATACCGGGTGTTTCAAAATAGATGTTACAGCGATTATCTTTTAAGCCGTGTCGTGATCGAAACATAATTTAAAATAGAAAAGTTAATCAAATAAAGAGTAATTTTCAGGTATGGGGGCTGTATACATACTAAATTACGAAATTTAATTTTTATACGGTCCCTCCTATCCTATCACTTACATTTAGAAAAATGTTGCTCTTTGTCGAAGAAAATTAATTTAAAAAAATCCCGTGTCTCTAAGTGAAATAGTTAGCGAGATATTCCAATTTGAAAATTTTGGCATTTGTCGCCTAGTACTAAGGGGATGTCTCAAAAGCGATGAAAGTGTAACTACCTTTTCAACTGTCGTTAATTTATGTTAATAGTCACTCGATAGACACAGCTGACTCTTCAAATCCTAATTTAGCTAGAATTTTCCTATAATGCATGTTTGGCAGTTTATAGTGAAAGTTATCCACACCATAGTAACCTACAAAATTATTTTGTCATTCTCTTTTACATTAAAATTCCTTCTCTAGCAGCGTGATGTAATGAGTGGATGACCCACCCCCCCCCCCCGCATAGAAGACTAAATTATCGCCAATTTCATAAAGCAGTGCCGATCATTTTCGGCAAAACTACACCTGTTAATTTCACACATTTTATCGCGGTTGATTGCTTTTCTCAACAATGGGATCTTTATTTATCTTTTATCAACTCATAGTGGGTCCCTAAAGTAATGATTTTTTCGCCTGAAAACTGACGCCGACACAGTAGGTAAAGTGGTGTAAGTCATCATTTTCAAAAATAATTTTCTCGCTAACTATTTCACTTAGAGTAGCGAGATTTTTAAAATTAATTTTCTTAGACAAGGAGCAACATTTCTCCAAATATAAGTGATAGGAAAGGAGGGACCGTATAAAAATTAAATTTCGTATTTTAATATGCATACAGCCCCTAATAAAAATCTTGTCATACCTGAAATCTACTTTTTATTTGGCTACCTTTTCTAATTGAAAGTATATTTCTATCTCTAACGGTTGAAAAGATAATCGCTGTAACATCTATTTTGAAACACCCGACATATTAAGGGTAATTGCATATTTTCGGAGGCAAACATTTAAATGACAAGGCTTAGCATGCAGAGTATTTATGAAAACCAAAATTACCTGCCCGATGGTCACAAAATTCGTCTCCTAGTGGCCTTGCCGCTAACTCTATTCCCACAAGAACATGGAAAGCGAAGCAGCACCGGCTTGGCCAATACTTGAGAAAGTGAAAACCTCTCTCGGCCGGGCTGCTGTGGAGCTGTGTACGCTAATGGGAGCTATTTCACGTAAAATATGTTCGTGGCTCCTATGTCCTCCATGTTCAAACGACACCTCTGGGGGTGCCGATTTCAGGTGCTAGGTCTCTCATCTAGAATTGGTTCAAATTTAGGAGATCGTTCATAGGGACAAAGTTGGTCTGCCTAATACCAACCAATACCTGAAATGACCAATACCTGATACTGAAATGACCAATATCTGCGGTCTTCGTAGTAGTTGAGCCTTATAGATTAGAAAGAGGGAGTCACAAAATTCGTTTAGTTGACTTCTATGTAATCACTAATTTTACATTTTGAGAGCTCTTTTAGGAAATCTTGGAAGCCGCCGAGAGGGTGTAGTGGCTAAAGGACCATTTTATCACGCCTTCGATCCGGGCTCGATTCCAGGTTTGGGGATTAACTCGCTCGTCTATTCATAGTGGGTAACGTTGGCCGCCCATTGGATGCCCTCATAATATCATGGCCGATACTTAGGGCCGTCGTAGTGGGAAATACCTTGCCGACAATTTCCGGATCGTTGTATAAAAAGAAGTCCAGTAAGTGACTCTGATTCAGATTAAGTGCATACATTTTCTTTTACTCTACAGTTTATAACACGCTTAAAAATATAAGATTTAGTTTCGTACTACAAAAATTCAGCATCTTCAAAAATTTATATATTTGAATTTATTCTAACATATATATATATATATATATATAATTATATATATATATATATATATATATATATATATATAAATTATTCTAAAAATTTAATGTATTCTATTCTATTTATTTAATGCATTTTTTTTCTTCTAATTTAAATTTATAAATACTTTATTGTTCCTTCTAAACGTGAAGAAGGGTTTTAATTTTTCTCTACTTCAAAATTTATTAATCTATCTAATTTATCTTAATCTATACGTAAAAGTAAAGGTTTTTATCTTTTTATCTTTTCACTGCTCCAAAATTTATTTATGTATTTAAAAAAAAGTCCACATTTTATCACTTCTATTTGGTTCCTTTAGTTCTGTTTTCTTATTTTGTTATTGTAACTGTAAAAATTATAAAATAAGAAAAATAACTGTAAAAAAAAAAAAAAAGTTAATGATTCTACCCCGTTCATTGCCGGAATGGTGGTGTAGCTGGGTAGTAAAACCCATTCTTTGAGAGTAATATTTAAAGTTTTAAACTTAATAGGTAGGCTGCTCTCAAAGGTAATACTGTAATATTGCATAAAAAGAATAAAAACTAGAAATAGCAATTTAAATATATTTTTTCATAAATCAAGTTATTTCAATTCAGACTTACTGTAGCTTAAAAAAGAAGGTTATTTCATAATTTTTAAATGTATTTAGACAGTAAAAAATGTATTATACAAGCACATAATGTATAATTTTTATGATTAGTTGTTTGAGATTTGTTTCAAGTTTAAACAAACGTCATAAAGTCACCTCATAACTATGCGATTTACAATCATGCAAAACTGAATCATGCTCTTAATACTGCTATAGTCATGATCCAACATTATTTTTCCTACTGTTTTAAAAGTCTTAAAAATACGTGGATAACATAAATGTCATACACATGCTTTATATTACCGGACAGAAAGGAAGATATTTGGTATTTGCTTAAATTTCGTAGTTTAAAAATAATGTCAGTCCATCTGAAATTTTTATATTAAACTAATTCCAATTCCCCTTGGACATCAGGAAATGTTTGATGAAATGTTTCGCACTTATGGAAATATCTAGTATTTGTACTTTATTTCGCACGATATGAAAAAATTTGTGGTATTAATTCTTATAATCAAGTGATCTTGCATGAGGCACTCACCACTTGAAATATTTATAAAATGACAAAATTTATAACATTACCATCAAACTGAATCAGAGTAGAAATATTTTCCCTTTATAGATGTGATACAGAACTGGAAAACTGAAAATTTAGACTTGATGATGACAGACTTCATTATTCTTGAATAATCTAATTATGGAACCACACTCACCCTTAATCCTGAAACCGTCTTCTAATTAAAAGTATTCATGTCTAATAAATTTCAATAAAATAATACTTAAGGGAGAAATATGCTTCATGAGTTATTTCCAGCAAGGCTACGACGTACATAATTTTAATGCAATATTAGATTTACGCACTATTCAAAGAGTTTTCCCACTGAAGGTACTATAAATTAAGTATTTATCGAGAGAGGGGGAAAACTCTTTTTATGTTACAGAGATCCACTAGACGCTATGACATATGTAGTACGTGGGATAACATAGAGGGGGGCTTTTTTTCATTTCGTTAAACGTCCTATTCATTTACAAAAGCATGGACTGCTTGACACGAAGAACACACATTAATTGTCTGGGTCATTACGTTTTATCACGCTAAATGACGTGTACCTACGCTGATAGGATTGGATGAAATGAGAAAAGAAGGAATGACTTGTTGGTCTTGGAAGACCTGCGTCATCGAAACCATTAGAGTCAATATGAAGAGCCCTGTAATTTATTGCAACACCGTGGGTTCGTAAGAGAGAAACTGCATGAGAAAAGTCCCGAGTCATGCTATGTATTTAGTCCGCCGTATAATTACGGAAAGTTAAACGTCTGTACGAGCACTGTTGATATGATTACAATGCAGAAGTGTGTAAAGGAGTAGTACCTTTATACGTTATTGGATGAAGTAGATGTTCTTCGGATGAGAGGAATCAGCCATTTTTCTATCATTGCGGTGTTTTGTTTAACCCTTTGAGGCTTAACTACCAGCAAGATGGCGGACGATGAAAAGGTTCATCGCGTGCCACAGATCTAGAGACCCTTTTTTGACGCAGGCGCAACCAGCTGCGTAAAAAAAAGGGTCTCATTGTGTCATCATCATTGTGTTTCTGAAGAGTGCAAATAATTTTTCCAGCGAGTATAAGCGGAGTCCGCACCTCCAGGTGTAGTATTAAGCTCAGGACCCGTACAACACGGATTCCCATAAGTGTGAGTTTAATTTTTATGTACCAATGAACATTGCAAGAATTCCTTTATTGCCGAGCAGGTGGTGCAATGGCTAGCGAACACTTTCACAACTTGGGTCCGAGTTTGATTACTGGTTTGGGCTTGGGTGAGTGTTTGTTCATCCCATCCTAGAGAATTACGTTGACCGGCCAAATGGACACCCCCTCCCCCTTTAAAATGACCAATACTTTGGGCCTTAGAAGTTGCGAATGCCTGATGGGCAAGTGGCCACTTTTGAAAAAAGTGTTTTCTTTATTTTTATTTTATTAAGCAAGAGGAAATTAATGTTTTTTTTTTCACATTGTGGCCTGAATAAAAATTGCAAGCGCAATTTTTAAATCATAAAGAAGCTCCAAAACATTTCTTTTAGTAACTGCTGTTCTCTGCTATATCTATTAGCGTGAAATGTGTGCAATAATGAGTGCAGAAGGAATATATTTTCAATGGAAATCGTTTAGTAAAAGATTCGTTTTACACGACTTAGTCTTTTTGCTTCTCAACACTCAGCGTATCCACGTATGACCTTTACTTTCGCAAACGTTAGCCCTAGATTAATACTTCCAGTAACAAAAATGGTTAAAATTACATGGACAGGGAAAATTCAATAGTCCTTCCAGTAGCACGAGTTCATATAAGACAGGTTCGTATAACGCAGTGGAAAAAATTACGATAGGTTAAAATTACATGGAGAGGGAAAATTCAATAGTCCTTCCAGTAGCACGAGTTCATATAAGACAGGTTCGTATAACGCAGTGGAAAAAATTACGATCGTATTCGTATAACACGGTAAAAAAGACTAGTACACTGCTGTGAAAGAATGAGGCAGATGTTTCTGTTTTACTTAATAGTGTTTAGAATGGATTCATATAACACAGAGCGTGTATTTCACGTTATGGGGGTCTACTCCATATTAAAAATTTGAAGCAGAAAAATAATTAGCGAAAAAATACACAATCTAAATTTGTATACAGTCCTCATGTACTTGCACTCACATGTAGAAAAATTTTGCCCATATGCATACACTACAAACACCAAAATTTCGGTATTGGTACGACCCATATTCAAGAAAAAATTCAAGTTTAAAGTTTTAACGCACTGTGTAGGAACCATCGAAAAATGGAGGTGGGAACATAATGACCTATCAAAAGAAGAATGAGTTTCTAGAGTAGGTACGATCATGGCAAATGTTGTTTGAATTTCAAAAAAAAGTACTACTATAGTTGTCTAATCCCTGCTATTGAAAAAATGTATATTTTGTTTAATACGTAAGTGAACAAGCTCATACAATATTAGTGGAGCAATTTGAAATAATAACATAGCAAGTAGTGCTTTTCTTTATATCAACATTTCTTACATTCTCATAACATATGCTCTAAGAGTCTTCCTTGGACTACAATAGATAGACGGACAGGTGACTGAAATTCCTTTTGAAGCAGCTGATAGCGGATAAAATGCAATTCCTACAAATCTACTCGGTTTGTCGATTTCATTTCGGAATAATTTTCGAAATGAAATTGCCTTTTTTCTGTACTTCAATTTGTATAAGGCTCCTAATATATGTAAATGATCACGTATAAAAAGTAGTTTAAGTTATTAAAGGCCATGTTTCACATTTTGGTGCGCACTGTTCGTATCAATGTCGAAATTTTTATGTTCTCAATGTTTTTGTATGGGCAAGATTTTCCTAAATATCAGTGTAAGAACCTTGGGGGGACGTACACAATTTTAGATTGTCCTTTTTTCACTTTGCACTTTTATTATCTTTATTCCGCATTTAATTTTGACCATTTTAGTAACAAGAAGTATGATTTTAGGACTAATGGTCATGAAAATAAAAGTCGGGCAAGTTATACGTGGATACGATCTGTAGAGATCATATTTTTACAGGACTAATATTTTACAGTTAGCATTCGGTACAGCTATAAAACCAAACAGCATTTATTTTTTCATACATCATAAGCGAGGAGGCGTTGTCAGCTATTTCAGGAAAGTTAATTTGAAATAAATAAGATGTCAGTTTTTTTTTCACTTCTTGTTTTCTTTTTAAAAATAATAAATCAAAGACTTGATTCAATACTTCATTGTTTAAACTTCATTATTCACCAGAAAGAAAAAAAATCAGGTGTCGCTGAGTACAAAAATAAGCTGAACTTGATACATGCTTATTAGAAAGTGGGGGAACAAAACGGTTAGTTAAAACGTTCTGCGTTATCGTAAAAATAGAACATCGCTTTTCGAGGTAAAATATAATCTACTCTCCAGTCAAGCAGTAGAGCAGTCCTCTGTATGTCTTTGCTTGGTTATTAGAAGAAGGTAAATTCTGAAAGTAGGAATTCATAACGAGCACACTAAAAAATTTCATAGTGGAAAGTTTTTTTTTATTTATTTTTTTAAATTCCAATGTGCGGGCACTTCCTCATCAAGCATTTTAGCCACTACTAAGGCCCGAATCACTAGCCATTTTTTTATGGGGGGCACCCAATAGTATCCCCTATGAAGGGACGAACGAGTTAACACGAAACCCAAGCTGGGAATCGAACCCGAACCCAAGGCTTGATAGAATGGTTCTATACTCACTACACCACCTGGGCGGGTCATAAGGGAAAGTAGGATAAGATGACCAGCTAGGTATTTCGCTGACGTCATCACAAATAGCAGCACCTGTCTAGACAATTCCTAAGACCCTGGTATTGTATTATAAAGCGCTCCATAAATAATGTAATTTTAAGTCGGTTTATGAGCAGATGCGATTCAAATGTATTACTTTAATCTTGGTTTGTAAACTTTGGACTTCACAGAGCAAGGAATGACCCAATTACGATAAGATATATATTTTCCATAAAATTTTTCATTCTACATAAAATGCAATACCTAACATTGAAAATCACTTGTAGTTTATTTACAATAAGCTTGGATACAGTTAAACATTTTATAATCGAAAATGACAACGTGCGGTAAGGCGAAGAAAAATTCTTGGATGACCAATGAGGAAGCAACAAAATATGAACAGGTAAAAATCCTGGGCATATATATGATCAATGATCCTGCTGGGATCATAATAAAGAGAAAAAAAATCCAGGAAGTGCAATTTTTGTTTATGAACTTTGTTACCTGCGGTTAACTTTTGTATCAAGTTCTTTGCTACAATATGTGGTATGCCGTTATTTGAATTAGTGTTATCTGTTCCATTTTTATTAACTACCTTAGTGTTGTTGTTTCTCTGCATCTTTGAAAAAAAAACTTTATAAGGTAGTTTATTAATTTTAACCAGGCGCGTAGCCAGGAAAATTTTTCGGGGGGGATATAAACTTATATGCGTATAAATGGATGGAATTTCATCACTAATCCAAACATTTCGGGGGGGGGATATATCCCGATATCCCCCCCCCCCTGGCTACGCCCCTGATTTTAATCCACTGAAGTAACCTACGGGGTAAGATGACGAGCAATGTTTTTGGAATACATCGCCATATTCCAGGAGGAGATGCAATCGTTTGAATTTTTTTATGAAACATGTGGTTAAAATAAAATAATGCTTTTAAAAGTGCATTAGTGTGTTAAATGCCAATAATCTAGACCAAAAAGAAAAAAAAAATACGCACCACGACCAATATATGTTTGAACATCAAACATAGATAAGAAGATATAAATCATTTACAGGACTAAAATTTTGCTGAGAGAAGCATGCAAATTTGAAAACATAATAAAATTAATATTTATTTCTCAGTTGTATTCTTTTTGGTTCAACAATCTCTATTTCGTGCGAAGAACGGGTACTTCAGCTGGTCGCTTGTATACTGATCGAAATATATATCAACTTAATGCTTTCCAAAATAGCCGATGCGTGCGAATAGTTCAGAAGTTTCCATGAAGCATTTGCAATTTCACTTACTTATTCGTCTGAAGTTCACAGAAAAGGAACTTTTGCTTCCGCATCGCTTTCGGCAAAATCCATCATTTTGCAAAACTTTAAATCAAAGCAAATATTACGATTCCCCGAAAGAGAGGAGTAAAATGCCACATTGCGTTGGGCATGGTCCAAAAAACAGTTGAACGAACATTTTTGAAATGAATTGGCAAAGGAGCGTAAGAAGGAGTTTGTGCTAGAATATTATTTATTCTGCATACAATTTTCACAATCATATCACAACTGAAGAATGTTTTTAATTTTTTATCTTCATTAAAATATTTTGTACTAGGTTAGTTTTTATCGACTTCTCAAAAACGGAAGAGGTACTATGTTCGACTTTTTTATATTGTGTATGTACAGCGATACTTTTTTACCATGTGGACCTATTTCTACACTGTAAAAATAATTTCCGTGAACATACGGAAATAGTACTGGCAGCTTAGACGCTAGTACTATTTATGGAATTTTATTTCTGTATTCCTATTATTAATGTATTTACAGAATTTTATTCCTGTAAACTCCAATAGAAATTCTGTTCCAGATAGGCGCTGACCCTTTATGTACGGAAATTGTCCTGTATTCAAATATAAACGGAGAATTTCCGTAAAATTTTACGGGAGTTTCCAGCATTTGTTCCGTTATCTTTTAGAGTGTAAAATTCTTTCTTTATTTTGAAGGATAGCACAGGGGTGGTCTCATATTAATTTGGTCACATTCAGATGATATCATTCTGAAAGTCAGCAAAAAACCTGTTTTAAATCATTATACATCGAAACTCTTTTATGGATCTATTAAGTGTGATGTGTTGCAGAATTATAAATACTAATTTATTGATAGTAACAAATACAAACTTCACATTTGAGGTTATCTATAGAAGTTATAGACTCAGCAGACAAGCAAAACTTATTCATAAACACGTTTTGCATAAAATGACCTCTCACTAATATTCAATTGAAGGGACCTATTTAAAATTGCTTCTAATTGAGGAAAAGCGCAAGTTCTCTTCCTCAAACATTCAAAGATCTGCACATAATTTGAAGGACGCTTATAACCGATTATGTGCATAAGTGAAAAGCTACTACATGCCGAGAAGTATTTAAAAATATTAATCTCATTTTAATATCGTTTTGAAAAGAAAACTAAAATGTATTTAAATTGAAAAAAATACATGTTGATTATTCTTGGAACTATCAGCAAAGGAAATTCTACCTCATTTATAAAACTTCCTTTTTGCTCATCAGTTAATGTCTTTAATAAGCCCCTACATTAGTAAATACGTTATAAATCCTGTATACACTAATGAATGCTATAAAGTTATAAGAAAACAGTTCCATTTCTATCTGTAACACTGCCGAGAGAATGTTCCATAAGAAAAACTATATATGCAGTTCCTATTTCCATGAACCCAGAAATGTAATGCCAATCAATTTATCTTGCGCATAACTATGCAAACGTGAAATGCATCGGAAAGCGCGACCGTCTAGTTAAAAGCTGATACTGTCAGGGGATTTACCACAGTGAGCAATCAATAGGCTAAGCATTCTTTTCATCTGAATTTGGTTATAGTTCTTTCTTTGGGGAGTAAATAAAAATGTTTTGCTCTCGAAATATAATAAATAGGATTTTAAATATCATAAAATAAATTTTGGGGATTTGGAATGAACTGAATATAATACACATAATAGTACCTTAGAGATAAGAGTTTTTCAAAGAAAGGTATTAAATTTGGATGTTTTAATTGGCTGACATGATAAGAATTACTCAATTAGAATTTTGTACGCATTCAAGTTTATCAGTGATACTATACATCAGCAATACTGTTTACACAAAAAATCACTAATAGTGAATTTCATCTATATGCAATGCATTCAACAAATGAAAGTCGTATATTTATGCATTTGTCTTTCTGCAAGGAAAATAATTTTGTGAGGTGAATCACAACTTTGATCCAGGTAAGTAAATAGATAATCATTCAGGATTTATGTTTTGTCAAAGGCACACATTCTTTCAAAACTAAAACAATATCGTATGGCATTTTCCATATCCTCTGAATTATAAATGTAACTAAATGACACTATTATTTTCTTTATGGAATAAAAAAATATACATTTAATGATATACTTCTTATTTATTACTAGCTGAAGTACCCGTTCTTCGCACGGGAATGAATGGACTTTTTGATATTAATATTTGCTGTGATTACTATTTATTGTAATAAAGAGATATAGCAAAATGGATATCGCGTTATATTGTGTTCAATAATCATGCATACTGAATTTCAAGTCAATCGTTTTTACGGTGCAGAAGGCGATGCGGCGTAGCACAATCTAGTGGCGAATTTTAGCAAAACGGATACTTCAAAAATATTCTTCGCATTCAGATATCGATGTATACGAATTTTCATGACGATCGGCTGAATAGTCTTGAAGTTCATGTGTTGACGCGACATCTAGTGTCAAGTTATAGGAAAATGGATCGTGCCAAACTCTTCCCCGTGTTCAAATATCTATGTATACCTATTTTCATAGCGATCATTCGCACAGTCAAGAAGTGATACACTGCAGGGCCATCTAGTGGTTAATTAAAGTAATGATTTGCTACAGCGCCGTCATGTGGCGAGTTATAGCAAAATGGATAACGCTAAAATATTCTTATTGTTCAAATAGCTATGTATACTGATTTTCATAGCCACCGTTTGAATGGTCAAAAATTTGGCCTGCTGCAGCGTCATCTAGTGGCGAGTTAAAATAATAATGCATTGCAGTGCCATCTAGTGGTGATTAACATCAAAAGTAACGCAGTTAGAATATATTCTTCGTTCTCAAATGTGTAAGTATAAAAAATTTTATGCCGATCAGTCGAACGGTATAGAAGTTGATGCGTTGCAGCGCTATTTAGCGGTAAGTTACAGCAAATGGATAGTGAAAAATATTCTCCGTGTTCTAATATTCGCGTGTACCAAATTTCAACGAAATTGGTTGGACGATATTCGCATAGCAAACGGCTAAACGGAATAGAATTCGACGTTCTGCTGCGCCACCTAGTGAAAAGTTAGAGGAAAACGGATAGCATAAAAACCTTCTCCATGATAAAAGACTTAGGTGAACCAAATTTCATCTTGATCGGTGAAACGGTGCTGGAGTTTTTCAACCTCCTACACACATACCAACATTCATTTTTATCTATAACCAGTCTTATTATACGTATATACCAGTCTCAAGTAAAATCCAGTTTCAAATCTAAGCCTCGCCAAAGTGCCAGCATACGCCATTTTGCAAGAGTTTTTTCAGGGAATCATTCGAAGCATTGACTTAGCAGCATTCAAAATGGGAAATGGTTCGACTGCCAGGCATTTATTTGAAAAGTGGAATCCCTTAATACAGCCGCATTTTTTAAATTATCAACTATAACATGTTTTATTCATCGTTACCTCGATGTACTAAATGCGAAGATTTCAATTTTCTGAAATTTGGCGGATTTCCCCCAAGTTAAATCAATGTAGTCAATTGGCGAGAATTCTGAAGCTACATCGCTTGAAATGCCCTAATAACTGCATCATTTCTGCACGGATAGTTAAAGTTTAATGCTGTATTCTAAGAAAACCTATACACTTGTTTTCAAAAATGCTATTCCCTTAAGCTCTCAGTAAATTGCGCCAAAAAGCCTAAAACTGTGCAAACCGCTAGAACTCACTCTCTAAAAATCGGCCTAACAGCCATTTTTTTTTCGCCAAACTAAAAAAAATTACATATTAGTCTCGGATATCTTCGATCCTCATTGTTTTGCGTATAAAACATTTCATTCCTGCTCTCATTTCTTATGCGCACACGATATTATAATTAAAAAAATAACCTAAAAATTAAACTAAAAAAATCATTATAATTCTTTTATTTTTACTTTAAGAATTTAAAACATTTCATTCGGCAAAATCGCCACATATGGCAACCAAGATGCTTATTTCACACACTTTTTTCACTACAGGGGTTAATATTACGTAAAGCTTTCTGCGTGGAGAACATAAAAATCTCTTAAATTCCGGGAACGGAAATTAAGAGAACCATTCAGGAGGAAAGCGTTTTTAAGTGGAGTTTCAAAGTTTTAAAGTGGACTATCATTTATTCTATATTATTTTACATATCTGTGTAAAATTTCAGGCTGACAGGTTCATTTTTGTGGAATTGTATACTACCCAAATCAACAAATTGACAAACAGAATTTTATTTTTATTTATAAGATAACCTACGCTTGTTTTTAAAAATACCCTCTCATTAAATTGCGCCAAGCGCTAGAATCATAGAAAATCTGACACACTTTCAGATTTTTAAATACGCACTAAAGTGCTATATATAAAAAGAGTTATAATCCATGGGTATTCCCTATTTTCGTTCCTTCTTTCATTAAGTTGGAAAGTGTATCATTATTCATGAGTGTGATTAAACAAAATTAAAATTGATATTTCTAACATCCTTTCTTTCCAACTGAATGAAAATTTCAAAAACTTATACGCAGGTGTATTCATAACCCAAATAGCAGACGATTAAATTACGATAAATAGCGCCAAGCGTTAGAATCCTCCTCAAAATTGCGAGAATGCTGAAGATAGATCGCTTGAAATCCCTTAATAACTGCATTATTTTCGCACGGATCATTAAAATTTAACGCTGTATTCTAATAAAACCTTTGCACTTGTTTTCAAAAATCCGTTTCCTTAAGCTCTCAATAAATTGCGCCAAGCCTGAAACTGTGCAAACCGCTAGAACTCACTTTCTCGGCATTTGAGCCATTTTATTTTTTCGCCAAACTAAAAAAATTTAACATATTAGCCTCGGAAATCTTCAATTCTTATTGTTTTGCGTATAAAACATTTCATTCCTGCTCCGATTTCCCATGCACACGATATTATAATTGAAAAAAATATAACCTTACGAATATAAACTAACAAAAAAAAAAAAATCATTATTATTCTTTTATTTTTACTTTGAGAATTTAAAACATCTTATTCGGCAAAATCGCCACACATGGCAACCACGATCTTTATTCACACTTTTTTCACTACAGGGGTTACAATTACGGAAAGATTTTTGCGTGGAGAACATAAAAAATCTCTTAAATTCCGGGAACGGGTGGACTTTCAAAGTTTTAAAGTGGACTATGATTTATTCTATATTATTTTACATATCTGTGCAAAATTTCAGGCCGATAGGTCCATTTTTGTGGATTTGTATACAACTCAAATCCACAAACAAACAAACAAACAAACGAACAAACAAACAAACAAACAAACAAACAAACAGAATTTCATTTTTATTTATAAGATATGAAAGTCATCAAGAATTTGATTCATAAAAATTATATGACATCTCTTCGCAAATAGGAGTAACGTTTTACTCATCACATTACCCTACATCCGTGTGTAAACACTGCCTGTGCCCAATCTAATTGATAGAACCAAAAGTTCAACGTAACGAAAAAGAAAGCAAATATTTGGGAGAAAAGGTAGAAATGTCTCAATTTACTTTTATACCAACTTATATTTTTATTATGTTATATACTATTTACATTTCATTTAATTACATAGTCGAAGATTGATGATTCGTTGTACTGAATGGACTATTTTGGACAACTTATAAATGTCCAACTGCACTCTTTCTCACTTAATGACAGTCCCAGGAAAAGGACATACAGCCCCCAGAAGTTTAGCATGCCGAGTACACACAACATGTCGATCTTTGTACCGGTTTGGAATCGAACCCCGATCTTTCGGTTTGGAGATCGATTGTGATTAAGTGTGATTAAGGCGAACCTGCGCGAGGGGTATCTGCCTAAGATGAAGGAAGCCTTGGTAGGAGGACTTTCTAAGGGGCTCTAACGCGTATTCACGTTACATATGGAGAAAACCTACCAAAACTCCAGACCATTAGATCGATGGCCGCGCGATGGGACCGGAACCCGGGACCTTCACACTTCGACCGTCTACCATTTTCAGTGATATAACCACTGTGCCATGGTGAGGCCTGGAGCTCGATTGTAGGCACCTGACTAAGCACAAAGAAGAAATATTCAGATATTCAACTTGACTTTATCGCCGTACTAAGCGGACTATTGGACTATTTCGATGCATGCTTTAGCAACAAGAAGTATTTAGATGATTGCTCTACGTTTTTTGTTCCCTTTTGGCATAGACCAGAATGTTGGCTGTAATTTGGCTTTGATCCGGTGATCCGAAGAGAAATGACTTTTGATAGAGAGAGTTCATGAGTTTAGAATTTTGGTTTATATCTTTTTGATGTTCTGTACTCAGTTTAGGAGATTAATATAAATATTAAGACAACATTAAATAATTTAGAATTTTCTATTCATAATTAAATACCCTGTAAAATGATGCTGGATAATTAATGAGATACTCTTGGAATAAAAATGTCGCCAAAAACTCGATCATCAAGTAAGCGTGGTAACCTTTGCAGCATTACCGCAGTTTCGATCGTTGGCTATGTGTGTCGCAACTGTCTATGAAATCCCATGTTTAAAAAATTACTATTAGAGGATAAAGCGTTAGCATTCTGAATATTCCATCTCTGTGACATCAAAGGGTAGTAATCTGGTAGTAATTGAAGTAAATAAATTTTGACGCAGATAAATCATTTATTGACTAAAACTTTTTAACAAGCAAACAGTCTCGTTACGTAGTTTCCATGAAAAATTGAAACTTATATTTGAACATAAGCTAGCACGAAACTTAGAGACATTAGGCTAGTAAAAATTACGTAATGGTAATTATAGTAGCAGAAAAAAGTCAAACTTCACGAAATCTTAAATGGTAAAATGCAAACTTAAACTATAAAAGCATTCATTTCCGAATATAAGTACATACATGTATAAAATAAATATAGTTTAAAAAATCTAAAAGACACTTTTTAGTGATAAATTTAACTAAATAAAAAGTGAAAAATAATTCTTAATATAGTAATAAATTAATGAACGAAAAATAGTATCATTGTGAAAAAAGTGTGGGGCGCTTTGTGCTATATTTTTTGTATCAATTTTTTACTAATCGTACCGCTCGAATATTCTCAAGAACTGAGATATGGAGCATCCCACGCTTTTTTCACAATGATTCTATTTTTCGTTCATTAATTTATTTCTATATTAAGAATTATTTTTCACTTTTTAGTTAGTTCAATTTATCACTGAAGCGTGTTTTTTAGTTTTTTAAAACTATATTTATTTTTAACTTTTTAGTTCGATTTGCTATAAAAGCGTGTTTTTTAGTTTTTTAAAACTATATTTATTTTTAACTTTTTAGTTCGATTTGCTATAAAAGCGTGTTTTTTAGTTTTTTAAACTGTATTTATTTAAAATTTATATTTTTTTAATTTTCGATATTTCTCATGAGACACCAAGGAAGTTGGAAATTACAAACTGTGAGATAATTTATTTTCACTGTGCACCAGTGGCGTAGCCAGGAATGTGTTTCGGGGTGGGCAGGGTATCAAATTGTAAGCTAAGTAAAGGGTCCCATTTCGGGGGCGGGGAAACAGCCCCCTCATCCTTCCCTCTTGCTACGCCCCTGCTGTGCACCAAAGTATTAACTAACCTGCAGTTAAATGCTACCTTCCTCACTAAAAAGGCAAAATAGGTCTCTAATCAACAAACAAGTTTCATAACGACTGCAACAGACACAAATATCCATGTAAAAAAACTTTTAGATTTGTCATCTGTATTTCAAAAACGTAACTACCCAAACATACCATTGAATACAGTTACCAAAAGCGAGAGAGGTTCTAATCCATTGTGCTGAGCCGAGTGCCGAAATGGTTTGCATGCGTAGACCGCGCGCTTGCTCCATCTCTCTCTCTCTCTCTCTCTCACGCAAAGGATCTCTTAAGAAAATTACTAATACTGACGATCTTAATCAGGATAATGGGATAAACTTATCAAATTATTGTATTGTCATCGATCCTTGATATGTCTACAAAGTTTAAATTAAATCTGACCGTTTAAAGGGGGTCAAAATCGAGTTCAAAGGAGTCGGTTACAAACATACAAGCATACATAAAAGCGTGTTAAAAGCAAGAGTAAAGTAACAATTGAAATTACAATATTTAGCATCTTGTGTTTTGGGATCCCCGATGAAAGAATCTATGCACAAGAATGCCCGATGGGGGGTTATCCATCAAGTGACTTACATGCAACATCACCTCGATATATTACAGATTAAGGCTAAAAGATTTACAAGCTGACGCAAGCCTCTATGCTTATGCCTAGGTATTTCTAGATGTACCCAGCGCTGTAGTTATTTAGATAGTGAAGTATCTGTTATTGTGAAGGACCGAAATTGGAGAATATCGACTTTCACACCAGTGAGTTTCAACACATACCAAATACATCGATGAAAGACCGAATATTTGATTATATTCTGGTACATTTGGACTACTACCGGTGCATGTCGACAAGCGCAGATATACCCTGGCGGAGGCCAAAGGCAACAAAAGCTTACCAAAGGTATTTTTAATCTGTTGGGGGAAGTGATTTTCCCATGACTACGTGGTTCTACATGGTTACAGAAGAAAAGTCTACTATGGTATAGATGACAAGTTCTTTATTATTTAAACGTAAAGCTAAAATCATAATAATCAACTGTCATCCAAGTAGATCTTCTATCATTATTAAGAAGGCACGTTACATCGAGCATCCCTTCTTCTTCTCATGGTAGATTCTAAAGCTACTTAAAAAAAAAAAAAAAAAAAAAAAAAACAAAAAACGAATCCTTGCGGCTCTCCTTTAAATCTGCCACTCTATTTAAATTTTTCGCGGTTTGTACAGCAGTGAAAACGCCACCCGGGTTGTATAGTGGTTAGAAAGCCATTCTACCACACCACGGGTCCGGTTTTGATTCAAGGCTCGGGCTTAGGTATAATTTCGTCCGTCCCTTCATAGGAGACAGCGCTGGTCGACCTAATAGGTGAATCCATAATAAAGAGACCAGTAATTCTGGCCTTGGTAATGACAAATGCCTCTAAAATGCAAGTGCCCGGCATTGGAAAAGAAATAACAGCAGTGAAAACGTACCCTACTTCACATTCTGAGGAACTCTTTAGCAAACAAATATTTCACCTCTCCAACAACACCGAAGGATCAGCCGCCCAGGTAGGTAGTGAGGTAGTGTAATTGTCTAAACAACCATTCTATCACAGCTTGGAGCAACACATTCTATCACGTGTGATCGTCTTGTAAGTGCCATTTTCGAAATCGCGGATGAAATACCAGATGATCCATCAAAAGCATCGAACGGAGACGTGGAAGGACTTCGAGATAAAAGGAGACGGTCAGTTCGAAAGTGAAGCTACAAATTGGTGCTCTTAACGGAATGTCCGAATTTCGTGATCGATTGAGAAGCTCTCTGGCAGAAACTCGAATTGGCGGTGTGTGAGTTTCGGTAATAGTAATGGAATTCCCGAGTGTTTCTTCCGAAGGCAGTGAAAGGACGTCAGTCAAAACGCATTATTCGATTGGGAGGAACGGATGAAGGAAATATTTAATTTCGAAATCACCTTTAATTCTTACAAGCTGTTCCAAAAATTTTTGGCACATTCGTGAAGGCTGGTAAGCATGAACCAAGACAAACTGGAATATTTTAGCAGTGCCTTGACAGAAACGATGCTTTCAAACCCAAGTCAATAATCACTTTTAACTCTTTAAGGCTTTCCCAATGCTGCAAAAAGAGCAGCCGTTACCATCGCAGGACTTAACTACCCGCAAGATGGCGGACGATCGAAACGTTCATCGCGTGCCACAGATCTAGAGACCCTTTTTTGACGACAGCTGGCTGTGCGGCACAGCCAGCTGTCGTCAAAGAAGGGTCTCTAGATCTGTGGCACGCGATGAACGTTTCGATCGTCCGCCATCTTGCTGGTAGTTAAGTCGAGCGATGGCAACGGCTGCCCTTTTTTTTAGCATTGGACAATCTATCCAGCTGTTCTCGCATTCTTGCATTTTTCAGCAGATGTCAGTGCTGTTACAAATAATCGTGACCATATTTTTACGGGAAATGACGTGCTAAAAAGTAAAGGATTCTCCTGGAGCTATGTCACCTGCAACTATTTTTATAGCAATCAAATCTATTCTTCGTGACTGGCAACAGTCAGAACGTCAGAGTTTGGTGTTCCCAGAGCGAGAACACTGCGCGTTAAAGGGTTAAAAGAGTGTTAAATTGTTTGTAAAATCCGTAAATATTCTTTAGGTAACTAGTTGTTTTCCCCTCAAAAAATATTGAAGTAAAATCGATAATTATGAACTGTGTATTGTACTAAAATAATTTCTAATGAAACCTAACAAGGAAAGTTAAGAAAGGACGTATATTTGAGCTTGTAAAAATAATATAAAGTATTTTTACTAAAAAAAAAGAAATTATTTTATAAAACATTCTTGATGCTTTATTCTACAAACTGATGCAGAAGGCGTTAAGCGAATTTCGAAGTTAAAAAAAATCATGCGAAACGCACCGATTATGAAATATTCAAGTCTTTATTGCGCCAAATGTGTCGATTTACCATCATCAACTATCGCAAGATTCTGAGGAGAACAACAAAGAAATTGCATGTCAAACATAGTGTAATTTTGTAAGACTCTGCAAAAGAGGTTTAAATGTTATTTATATCGATCAAATTATTAGTAAGATGTTATGAACGTTTATACTTGTTGTGTTGAGCTTGGGATGATTAATGCCCCAAACTGCCACAGATCGTTGTGTATAGAAATTGTTTTGACGATTCATGTAGAAGATCTATAATTATTACACTCCTTATTCTCGATAGAGAACATTATTTTATAATCCTTAATCCATTTATGCCCAGAGATTTTCGTGACTTTGATTTTTGCTAATTCCAGCAATAATAGATAAATTTCTGATGTCAACTTCTTGAATAAAGGGTGATTTCTTTTCAAATCATTATGCATAAAAATTTGAAAATTTAACATGCTACTTGGTCATGTTAAATATTTTGTGGAATTGAGGGTCAATACTCGTGAATAAAAGCTTAGAAAATAAACAACAAAACGTTGTTTATTGATAGCATTGACTGATAGCGAAAATGCTGTCCCAAAACAGGGACACTAAGCATCAATGGGTTAATAACATATATAAATTTTGTTTTGCTTGAAATAGACAAATATCCATAAAATATGGGTTGCGTATGTGTCTAAAGGCAAACCTACATGAGGGGTATCTGAATAAGTGAAGTACCTTGGGTGAAGGAATTGTTTAAAAATACGCTTTTAACATTGACTGTCCATAGAGCATATTGTATTGGAATTCTTTTTGGTGTTCCTGTAAGAAATATATAAATACTACATACATCATTTTCAGTAGGGTACATTGTAGAGTACATAGGAGCAATTTATGCAAATTTCATAGTAATATACGCATAATTACGGTGGTTAAAGCACGGACAGACAGGCAGACGGCATAAATACTTTTCAACTTTGTACTAAAGTGTTAAAAGACGTTTAAAAAATAATCTCTCAATAACTAATGCAAAATTTTTGACACTGTTACAATAATTACACTTACCCAAACGGAAATAAATTATGCATTGCTTAAACTTTCGTGCGCCTCTCCGGAATTAACAGTAAGCACTGATTATAAGTAAGCACACCCCCTTGCACTCCCCTTTTCTTTAATCGCACCGTAAAAATACTTCTTAATACCTTCATGCGCGATTTCATTAGCTTTGACATGCAAAATGAAAAATGCTTTTCTAAATAAAGAAACTTCTTCAATAAAAATGCCCCTGCATTTACTTATTCAAGCATTCTGTGAAGTGCATAACCCTCTTGGAATGACCTACATGCTTGGCACCGTGCCCAGCATTTTGCCTTCGACCACACCAAAGATAGTGAGAGAGTGTCGGAAGAAAAGCCGCCGGCCGGAACCATTGAAAACTGAAAGAAGAGAAAGCTCACAGGTCGAAACCGATGCCATTCTTATTTAACTAAAATGCACAGTGTTAGAACTAAAATTTTCTTCATTTGAAAAAATAAAAATAAATAGAAACTATTGGTAAGAAATTGTAACGCTGAGTAATTTGCTTAAAAATCCAGTAGTGTGTTGACGTATTAATATTTAACTCTTAAACGTATGTAACTTCCAAAGTAAAATTTAAAAATCTGGAGTGACTCCACTCAACTTTCCGAACACTTACGATTAAGATCATCACCAAGCATTTAAATAAATTTTAATCGATGAATTATTCAAACATATATACCAAATTGAAGCTCAATCGAATGCGTCGTTTAAACGCTAGCACACTTTCAGGAATTTCTCCCCATACGCCATAATGTAAAAGAAATCTTGTCGTAGCCCTGTAGAAAAACTATAAGTCCTATACACATCAAAAATAATACCGGTGTTACGATGGTGGTTTATAACATATATACCCAATCTGAACTCAATTGAATGTACCGTTTAAACGCTTGCGCACTTTCAAGAATTTCCTCCCATAGGCCATAATGTAAAAGAAATCTTTGTCGTAGTCCTGTAGAAAAACTATACGTCGTATACACACCAAAATCAATACCGGTCTTGCGACGATGGTTTATAACATATATGCCCAATTGGAGCTCAATGGAATGTACCGTTTAAAAGCTAACGCACATTCAAAAATTTCCTCCCATAGGCCATAATGTCGTATACACACCAAAATCAATACCGGTCTTGTTACGGTGGTTTATAACATATATACCAAATTTGAGCTCAATCGAATTGCCCATTTAGGAGCTATTGTGCTCACTCACACACACACACACACACACACACACACACACACACACATACATACATTTCGTAAAAATAGCATAAATGAATTCAGAAGACCTCGAAACGTGTCAATACACCAAAATCTCGAAGTCGAATTTTTTCATGATTACAATACTTTCCTTACATGGTACATGTTCGGAAAGTAAAAAGTATTGGATTAAAAGTCCGTTTTCTTAATTCGGATTCATATATAAATCTTGCTCTTTAAGAAAAGTGGATCAAATAGTATTTATAACAGCTTTATTTCTTTTGTGCTGTACTGCATTTTATGAAAAATAATCCACTTTTTACAAAAATTATTAATAGAAATTTCGCATCCACTCGAATACTTTTGTGAGTGGGTGAAATACCCATGCTCTGCAGAAAGCTTATGCCGTTAAAGTGTTAATGAGTGCATTTTTCTAAGAATATCAATATCTAGTAGAAACATTCAAATAAATAAATAAAAATAAATAAATAAAAATTTGTGTAGAGAAATTTCCTACAAACTTTGTAAGTAATATTTCTGAAAGCATGCAACTCATACTAAATATTAGAAGTTGTTATATAACTATAATTAAAATGGTTATTCGTTCAGATATTAATATACAAGAACTTGTTAAAACTCCCTTCCTCATTTTATGCATGATTTACAGACCTACCTTAAAATCACGTTCATAAAAAAATTAAGTGAAATGCTTTTACTGAGCATTTTTTTTATAAATTTTTAAAATGAGTCAATAATTTATAGATAATACAAGATAGGGATTTTTTCCAAGTGTTTACAAGTTCATTCAAGCTATTCTACAGCCAGTATACTATAAAGATAATAATTATGGGTTCCAAGAGTTATTCACCACATCATTTTAGAATTAAACTATCAAGATTAGGCTGAGATAAAGATCTACCTAAACTTTGCATGAACCACAGCGACAGCATGATCTACCCACATAGGTCTAGTTTTTTTTACTACTACTACGCATAACTCCGTGCTAGGACATCTCAATCTAATCGATCTGGTGAAAATTCAAGTTGAAATCAGTCACAAAAGACTGCTGATTAATGCATAATTGGTTGCTTTCTCAATAATTTGAATTTGACAACGCTGCAAAATTGTCTCCCTGCATTAGTACCGCGACCAGTGGAGGCTCGTGGGTTATTTAAATTGAAGTTCACAAAAAAAATTTCAGAAAATAAATATGAAGATACGACGAAACTTACAAGTTGAAATATATTTGAGTGTTCAGCTGTTAAACGAAAACAATACATACAACTTAAAAAAAACAAGTAATCTCTAGTCTTACATTTCGTCATCTAGCTAAGCTTTAGCAATGGTGTTGGCTTGAGTAATTTTATTTTTATTTTTCTTTCCAATGTTAAAAAATGTAATTGTTTTAGCCCCGAAACACTTATTTTACTGCCATCTTAATTATTTAGATTACTTTGTAAAAAACACTGTACTGAAAAACGATAAAATTAAAGAAAATAATAAGAAAAGGGGGTGGGGGTGGATTAACTAAGCGAATATAGCAAACAAAGAAAGAATTCAGAAGCGATAACCTAAAAAAAAAAAAGATAGGTCCGTGCGAACTCTTAAAATGTGCAAACGGAATGATATCAGCAGCGCCTAACCGCTACCGCGACTCTATCCGCTTCTGTTCTCAAAGATCGGTTTAGAAGGGCGTTTCTCCGATCGCACGTGCGATCGAGGAAACACTTGATGTTTTGTGCTGTAGTAACCTACAATACAGTGCGTTAGCTGTGATAAGCTCAGCATATTTAATAATAGTGTAGGGGGGGGGGGAGGGAGGAGAGTAAAACTCATGTTTCAAATTCACAAAAATCTAGAAGTGTGCTTAATACTTTTTTTTAAAATTTAATTTGTTAGTGTGTTTATTTTAGATTTTTTTTTCTTCAGGGGTTCACGTGCTCATGTGCTCAAATAGACGAGCCGCCACTGAGCTCGACTGGAAGGAGAAAAGGAGAACAATCCTCGAGGCTCTTTCAGTCTGTCCGGAGCAAACGATTGCCGCAGTGTTTTTCTATGAAGAAAAATCGCTCTACGTTTTCAAGGTTTCAGAACGAAATGTTGAATAGTTTTCAGAACCATTCTTTTACCACCGTTATTCGGAAAACATTCACATAACAATTTTGGCATAATCCTTTGAGGCGCAACCCTTTCCCAATGCTGAAAAAAGGGCAGCCGTTGCCATCGCTCGATTTAACTACCAGCAAGATGGCGGACGATCGAAACGTTCATCGCGTGCCACAGATCTAGAGACCCTTTTTTGACGCAGCTGGCTGTGAGCAGTGCCAGCTGCGTCAAAAAAGAGTGCGGGCTTCAAAAAAGGCGGACGTGGCACGCGATGAACGTTTCGATCGTCCGCCATCTTGCCGGTAGTTAAATCGAGCGATGGCAACGGCTGCCCTTTTTTCAGCACTGGGCAATCTATCCGGCTTTTCTCACATTCTTCCATTTTTCAGCAGGTGTCAGTGCTGTTAAAAATAATCCTGAAAATTTTTTTGACGGGAAAGGACGTGCTAAAAAGTAAAGGATTCTCGTGGAGCTATGTCACCCGCAACTACTTTTTATAGATATCTAATCTATTCTTCGTGACTGGCAACAGTCAAAACGTTTGGTGTTCCCAGTTTGGTGTTCCCAGAGCGGGAACACTGGGGGAACACTAAAGGGTTAAACATTTCTCTATGTCCGTCCCACCATGCCAGAGTGGATATGATACTCAAAATGGTAGATGGCTGAAATGTGAAGGTTCAGCATTCTGGACTATCGTGCGGGCGTCGATCTAGAGCGAGAGTCGATTTTGACACAGCCGGCTGTGTCAAAAAAAGTCCTTTAGCTCTGCGGCACGCGATGGGCGATTCGATCGAGCGCCATACTTCTGGTAGTTAAATTGAGCGATGGCAACGGCTGCACTTTTTTCGGTATTGGGCAGTCTGTTTAGTTTTTTGTAGCAAATGCCGGTACTGATGAACGTAATTCTGACAGCCATTTGACAAATAATCGGTAATTTTAAGGGAAATTGTGTGCTGCATAGAAAAGGGTTTTCTTGTAACTATGTCTTCCTTAAGTATTTTATTGAAATCTAATTTATTCTTCGTGAATTACAGTCAAAACGTCTGAGCTGTGTACTCACGGCGAGGACACTGCGCATTAAAAAGTCTTCCAACCAAGGCAACCCTCCATACATAGCATACGCAGCTTTTCCCTGGCACAACACAACAACAGTAAAAAATTATCCAATGCAGTAAAAACAATAATTTCATTATAAGTTTCTCCTATGCAGTTAGAAGAAAAATTATTCCATTATAATTAATTTCTTCAAACTGCATTAGAGAAATTTTGTACCGAAAAAATATTCAGTGAATATTTTCAGAAACACTGTGGAAAAAGAATGGTCTAAAAGTATTCAATAGTTCGTTCTAAAATCTTGAATTTGTAAAAGGAATTTTGCTCATAGGAAAGCACTGCGGTAATCATTTCCCCGACGATATTTAACACTTCGATGCGCAGTGGTTGTGCCTTGAAACCACCTAATTTCTGCTCTTTCACTGCTACTCGCAAAAATATATATAGTTAAATGGTTGCAACGCTGAAAAAGGGCAGTCGTTGCCATCGATGCATTTAACTACCAACAATATGGCGGTCGATCGAATCGCCCATGTGACGCCACAGAGCTAAAGACGTGACGCAGAGTGAGGGACGAACCCAGAAAAAAAAAATTCGGACGGGGTCCAAACGGTGAAAAAGGCAGAATTTTTCACAAAAAGACTTTATCATTCTTATTTTGTTAACAAAAACTGAAATTTCGGGGAGGGGGGGGGTCCGGAGGGGTAGCGGCGGTGTCGCAAAGCTAGCTGTGTCAGAAAACTTCTTTAGCTCTGTGGCGTCACATGGACGATTCGAACGATCACCATGTTGTTGGTAGTTAAATGGATCGATGGCAACGGCTGCCCTTTTTCAGCGTTGGGCAGTCTATACAGTTGGAATCTATATCCATGTGAAAATGCTTGCTCTTTAAATTGTTAACCCTTTGAGGCGCAACCCTTTCGCAATGCTCAAAAAAGGGCAGCCGTTGCCATCGCTCGACTTAACTACCAGCAAGATGGCACGCGATGAACGTTTCGATCGTTTGCCATCTTGCTGGTAGTTAAGTCGAGCGATGGCAACGGCTGCCCTTTTTTCAGCATTGGGCAATCAAACCGGCTGTTATCGCATTCTTCCATTTTTCAGCAGATGTCAGTGCTGTTAAAAGTGATCGTGACATTTTCTTTACGGGTATTGGCGTGCTAAAGTAAAGGATTCTCCTGGAGCTATGTCACCCGCAACTATTTTTATAGAAATCAAACCTATTCTTCGTGACTGGCAATAGTCAAAACGCCAGATTTTAGTGTTCCCAGAGCGGGAACATTGCGAGTTAAAGGGTTAAAAGAGCCTTAATCTTGGATAAAAAATATCATCGTAAGCTGCCTTACAATGCATGATCGAACATGATGAACTTTCTTTAATACTAATCGGAAGCTGTCAAGATATCGTTAAACTCAGATTCCTATGACATTCCGAAGAAACCGCATCACCTGACCATACTGTATTCTTGGAATGATCTTCCTGAGCAATCAACTTGTTCCGAAACTTAACTGCTTTACAAATGATTTGAGAGAAGAGCAAACATACATCCGGACCCAGAAAGAGTCATTATCCACCGTATTATCTTCCAAAACAGTTCAGCTTCAGAGCCAAGAAGTTCCATTCCAAAATAAATTATCCGAAACGCCAATTCTCTGGTCACCACTGTCAAAACATTTTTCCTTCTCACAATGCGTGCTTATCACGCGACAGCTGAAGGACCTTGTCACCCCCTATAAAAGAACTTTTCTTCTTCGGCGCGGCGCGCGGGCAGTTTGCCAGTCTACTCTGCCTACAATTTGAAAGATAGTTCCTCGCAGTTCACTCAACGAATGAGTTACGTGCGAGAGAGAAGGCATTCAAAAAATGAACGTCTTAACCCTTTAACGCGCAATGCTCCCGCTGTGGGAACACCAAACTCTGACGTTTTGACTGTTGCCAGTCACGAAGAATAGATTGGATTTCTATAAAAATAGTTGCGGGTGACATAGCTCCACGAGAATCCTTTACTTTTTAGCACGTCATTTCCCGTAAAAAAATGGTCACGATTATTTTTTAACAGCACTGACATCTGCTGAAAAATGGAAGAATGCGAGAACAGCTGGATAGATTGCCCAATGCTGAAAAAAGGGCAGCCGTTGCCATCGCTCGACTTAACTACCAGCAAGATGGCGGACGATCGAAACGTTCATCGCGTGCCACAGATCTAGAGACCCTTTTTTGACGCAGCTGGCTGTGCGCACAGCCAGCTGCGTCAAAAAAGGGTCTCTAGATCTGTGGCACGCGATGAACGTTTCGATCGTCCGCCATCTTGCTGGTAGTTAAATCGTGCGATGGCAACGGCTGCCCTTTTTTCAGAATTGGGAAAGGGTTGCGCCTCAAAGGTTAATAAGCATTCAAAATCTTCTTATGGATAAGTCTGTTGGATTCATAGAATTTCTGTGCATTCTCCTCTGACTATCCAATGGATAAGCTCGAACTTTACTGAAAAATGTCACGTTTTGGTGTATTAAAATTGCCTTGTTATTTCCTCTTCCATCTGATTTATTTTATCTTTCCCTTTTTGTTTAATTTAGAAGTGTAAGACGTATTAGAAGTGAAAGAAGGTTTGATAAGGATGGCTTGCTCCAAAAATAAATACTTCACAAAACGCATTCATTCCTAAAACTTCTAGTAAAGTCTCTTTCTTCTTAAGGAAATTTCCTAGCATTGGATAAAATACACAAACATTCAAAATTCACTGTTTTTTGTTACTGTTCATTTAACTCTATTACTTCTATCGTATGTCCCTCTGTGGTCTAGGCGCTAAACTCCGTTCCCACAAGAACACGGCAAGTGAAGCAGCATTCGGCTTGGCCAGTGCTTGGGAGGGTCATCTCCCTCTCTGCTCGTCCGCTTGGAATCGTGCACGCTAATGGGAGCTGGTGCACGTAAAATCCGTCGTGGCTCCAATGTCCTCCAATTTGTTAAACGATGCCTATGGGGTTCCCGATTTCAGGTGGTGGTTGGTCCCTCATCTGGAATCGGTTCAAAATTAGGGACCAACAAGTAGAAGTCCAACCCCCTCGGGGGCAATGGCGGCCGTCTATCCATGGACACGACAACAACTTCTATCGTATAGGCTTCAGTTTTACAAGCTAACACATACAATTAGAATGATTTTGCTTCGTTATCAAGTAGCGTCTTATGATAGGACAAATTCTTAAAGTACAGGATGGTCAAAAAGAAAGTTTCCCGACAAAATGACCTCTAGCGGCCGTTCGATTGAATCTATAATCATGAATTTCCAGATATAGCTTTTTGAATGTATGCGCTCGAGGTCCTGTTAGCGACAAGTTAATAGTGCTAACGGTTACAGTTAAAGTGAGTAGAAACTCGAGATTTTCCCATTGGCAACACCCAGTTTTTTTGGTCTCAGAGTGTTCAGCACACTCCAAAACCCCTAAAAACACTTTGGAATGGACATTCTGACCCAAAAAACGGGGAATTGAAAGAGTCAATCAGACGAGAGATTGCAAACATTCCGCGAGAAATGCTGCATTCGGCTGCACTGTCCACTGTCTCCCGAATGCAATGTGTCATTGCATGCGATGGTACACATGTGGAAAATGCCAAATGAAACCGTTTCGGCCCTTTCTACGGTCTCAGCGATTGGTGCCCGGCTTCCATCGCTCACGCTCGGCGCGGCGATTACGGCTCATTACGGCTCCGTTTTTGGGTCAGAATTTCCATTCCAAAGTATTTTTAGGGGTTTTAGAGTGCGTTGAACACTTTGAGACAAAAAAAAAAAAAAAAAAAAAAAAAAAAAAAAACTCGGTGTTGCGAATGGAAAATCTCGAGTTTCTACTCACTTTAACTGTAACCGTTAGTGCTATTAACTTGTCGCTCACAGGTTCTCGAGCGCATACCTTCAAAAAGCTATATTTGAAAATTCATGTCGATAGGTTGAACAGAACGGCCGCTAGAGATTATTATGTCGGGAAACTTTCTTTTTGATCACCCTGTATAACTTTGCTTCAAAAACTGCCAACTACAGTGTGAGGTCTTTGATCCCTGCAGACAAAATACGCACAGTAGCCTCGAACACAGTTTACACATTTTTACTTCCTGTGAAGTTAAGGTACGTACTGATGAATGTAAGATCTATTTTGACCTGGTTGGTGCATCAAAAAGATTTTCAGTACATCAAGACCTACGGACATCTTCAATACTTTAAAAATCTATATCCGATCGTTGTTTCGGCCATGTCCAAAATCTCGCCAACTGTCTCCAAGCTTGCCCCTTTTTGCGAAGCGTCACCAAATTAGGAACTAAACCCAGCTTGTTGAATATATTTTATATTTGGGGAGACATCGCTTAACCTTAATATTGCTCAAGTATTGTTGTTCAATTTCAACTGAAATACGTTTAAATGAAGTGCATCAAAAATGTCTATAATAGACGAACAAGGAAGTCAAGTCGTGTCCACATCAGATTTTTTTAATTATTTAATTAGAAATTCGAGAAGCCAAAATATCGTTTCACGAAGATCTCTAAATATAGCCATTATAATTGTACTAGTTTTAGCTGATAATATGACCTTTTTGTTGCTATTTATCAACTAGCTTACGATACGTTCTTTTCCTTGCAAAATACAAGTTGCGTCCAACAGCTTGGTGAATGGTCCCATATTTTATAAAGTGCGCTAGTTAAGATGCTGTACTGACGCGCACGCAGTGAGATATTTCAGAACTATCGCCCCCTAGCGTCCAAATCACAACAGGTAAGTGGAAGTATGTGCTACGAGGCTACGACCAATTTAATGCAATCAGTGTAAAAAGCCATGTCCCTGTGAAATGGAGAAATGCGTGAACGTCCATGTTTTGCTTCAAATCAGACAAAAGGACGATATAGACACATGAAATCGTTAATGAAAGTATTCAGTAGGTAAGCAGAGAGTAAAAAGTGTATTTTAGTGATCTAAAAGCTTTAGAGGTGGAAAGGAAGCTGTTGATGATAAACCTAATAAATAACCTCCATATTTGGCAGATTCAAAATGTGTGACAACTGTATTTCGAGCTATTCCAAATGAAGCATTTGTTAACAGTTTCCAGAAGCTATGCAACCAGTGTCAGAAGTGTGTTGTAGCTAATGAGAGATGATAGCTTCGATTGCCAGTAAAGGTATTTTGATTGTAAATCTTGTTTCTTTCGATGACAGCATTCACTGAACTTTTTTGGACAAATCTTGTATTACCATATAACACAGTTTATTCTTCTATTTAAAAGGAATAAATGATATTCCCACTAAAACAAGTGAATTTACTGAAAAATATTGTGTTTTCCAAAATAACTAAGTCTTAAATATTAAATATGCCTCCTACTTCATTTGATCTGTGGTTTGACACTAACCTCCGCACCTACAAATATTTAATTCGTGAGTTAACTCAGCAGATTATACTTTTCGATGTTCTTGTCTCTAGCGGTTTCACTTTAGAAACATTTGAAAGAGTATATACCATTTTCGAATATTTGTTGGGAGTCTTTTTACTATGTAGAAGTAAAGACTGACGGTTTTTCCCTCTCTTGTTAATAATATTGCTTATTGTACACTTAGAAATTTCAGTACCGTGAATTTCAGAACTTTTTTAAACTATAGAATTGAAGTATTTCTCTTCGAAAATCGGCAGTACCTATATTCTTCAATCAGCAGCTTGTTCACATGCAACATTTTGAAAGAAAAATAATTTAAAAGTGACAGACGATTTTTCTTATTTCAAATAATAAGCTGCTGTCATAATATTTTTTTAAATTTCAAAACATTTACCTTTAAAAATAATTTATTAAAAGCGCTCTGAAAAAATGTTAAAAATCCTCTGTTCTATATAAATTTTGCAGGAAAGTCAGATATTCACACACTCGATAAACATACTAAAGATGCTTAAAACAATTTAATTAGAACAGGATAGAGTTTTATCTTTACAAGCAATGCATTTTACGGTAAATTGTAAAATAAGTTTAGAGATAATCTTCTAGATAAAGACATTTACAAAAGGTACGGGTATGTTTATTTTTATGTTTGATGCATATCTTACGTTTAAGATACGATACAGGAAGTTTAAATGTAAAGTAAACATTCTCAGATAATGAAATTCCGGTATTTCCAACAAAACAATGGTTGTTTCGTTCGCATCTTATGACTTTGCAATCGTGAACTTATCATGATGAAAATCGCAGTTTTATGAAAAAATAATATTACTTATTTTAATCTTGTTTCAGAGTAGTACGAATTGGGTTGAGAAGACATTTCTTAATAAATTTAATCCAGTTAGAGACTGTTTAATGCAATGCATACGCCGTTGCTTTACACCTTATTTTTATTAGTGTTTTAATCCCCTAGCTATCACATTATGGTGAAGAAAACTGCTAAATTTCAATTGAGGATTATGTTCCTTCTTAACGGTCCTATTTTTAAAAAAAGTTAATATCATTATAACTTTCAATATTTCTCCGTCTGAAATTCAAATGACCGAGTGAACTGATCCAACTAACCAGGATTTCTTTTATGGCAGCCAAAAAAGTGAAGTTGAAAATTAAAAACTGAGTAGTACTCATGAACTCTGTCACAAAATTTGCGTCATACTCGCAATTTATGCGACTTTAAATAGCTTATAAAGATTACACAGTTTGATATATTTTTTAGTGAGATTAAAATAATTAAACTATTTTTTCTGCTGAGCCATGGAGGATTTCAAGTCTTAAATTGACCATTTAAGGAGAGAAACAGAGAGTATTAGTATAAATAATAGGTGGTATTAGTAGATTATTTGACGATAAGAATTAAATGGCACGATGTGTTAATAAATATATCGTGTATATTAAATGGAAAGTTTTTGTTATATTCATAATTTTTAACGGGTACCTTACAGCTAACTAAAGTATAAGTAAGCCTACGTTAATATGTACCGTGATAGTTTCAAGAGAAGAGCTAGCTGATTTCTTTCTTTTCTTTTTTTTTTTTTTTGAAGAAAATTTTAACATCAGTTAGTATCTAATTTAATGTAAATAAACTTTAACGATTGTTCAAATTGTAACTTCTAATATATATAGATTTTATTTGCTTCTTATGTATTTTTAAGTTGAGATACAGTACTTAGTTCACGATATTTTGATTATGGATTTTTCTTATGAACTTTCAGATTTGGCTAAGTTTTATTTGTATTTTTTGCATTTTAGCTTTAAAGCTTGCTTTTCTATCTAATTTATTGATGAAGGTGACGGCTTGATCTATTAAAGCGCTTTAAGTTTGTTTGTTGGTCCAAATGCCAACAGAGTATATATATATATATATATATATATACAAGTGAGATTTAATATCTTCTTTCTCTTTTATAGCTTTTATTTTATATTGTATTCATGCACTTGTATGTTTTTTTTGGTTATTGAAAGTTCTTGATTTTTGATTCTTTTAGGTAACTTAATTATTATTTGAGTATATAGATCTTTAGTGCTTAGTCTCCTTCTTTATATGGATATAATTTACATAATTTGGTACAGCTGAGAAATCTTGATGTCTCTAAAATGTAAAATATTACACGATTCATAAGTATCTTCCGCAAAACTGCTTCCCAGACGGCGGTGCTTCAAGCGGACACAATCAAATAGCACAGCTGTGGTCTTCTTCAGTTCACTTCGGTTTCTGACACCTGAACTCCATAGTATGATCTGCTGTCCTATTAGAGCTTTTCAAGACATTTTCTGAAAAGTTCTTGGGTTCGCTAGCCTTTTCTATTTTTGGGAATGTTCCACATAACTCCCGTATTTCAATTAAAAATATAATGCTATTATGTGAAAAAAAACATACAGGAATCATGCCTAAAATCTCAGTAAATAACGCCAAACTCGGCAAATTTTAACAAAGAATTGACAAATTGTGGTCCAAAATATGTCTCTGAATTGGCAAAATTCTCATACATTTGGCGAGATATCTCCACTCGCCGGTAACTAATATTAACCAATGGAAAATTTTGATCTAATTAATCGCTTTACATGCAACGAAGTCCAAATTTTGACTGTTAAACAAGTAGACCATTATTTAAGGTTAACTTAAAAATTCGAGAACACGTGGCTATATAAACTTAAATATTCATAGCAATATTAAAAGAACATGAAAAGATAAAAGTAAAAACATGTCACATAATTTTTAGTAAATATACAGTGTGTTTTAAAAGACCCATGCTCCTACATAAAACTCCTTGTTTGTGATATTTTTTTTTTAATATTAAATTTTATCGTCTGCTTGTTATTGAATCGATTCTTTAGTTTTTGTTGTTTGGCTCCTTTCGTGCTCCAGTTGTGCGAGAATTAAGTTCTCTGTTATTTTGTTCTTCACAGTGAACTGAATTTGTTGAGCGATGAGAAAACTGTTCCGCTCCATGTGACATATTTCGAACTTTAATCGTATGAACGAAATAAAAATACTTAGCTAAATAAATATCCACATACATATTCATATGTCGTCAGTAAGGGAACTGTTAGGCCACTCTGTGTTGTGAACGTAGTTGCTATGCTTGATTTTAAGAGGACTAAACATTGTTTTTTGTTGACACTACTTAAGTCAAATGCAGATTTTTAATATTTTATAAATAAATATTAATAAAATAAAATTATCAGAAACAATTTACATACGTTGAAGCTTAAACCCCAAAAAATTCTTGATATCTCTGAAACTGAGAAAAACGGAAAGTGAATTAGAGAAACTGAAAGAAAAAAAGAAAAAACTTTGCATTTGTTAATCCATTAATGACCATTGTCTGTCAAAAAAAAAAAAAAAAAATCCTTTTTTTTTAATCCTTTACTGGTTTTAACTTTAAAGATACTTTCATCTAAAATACCTTTTGGAAATTGCATTTGGTCTATATTTTAAATATGCTTAACCCTTTAACGCGCAGTGTTCCCCGCTCTGGAAACACCAAACTCTGACGTTTTGACTGTTGCCAGTCACGAAGAATAGATCTGATTTCTATAAAAATAGTTGCGGGTGACATAGCTCCACGAGAATCCTTTACTTTTTAGCACGTCATTTCCCGTAAAAAAATGGTCACGATTATTTTTAACAGCACTGACATCTGCTGAAAAATGGAAGAATGCGAGAACAGCTGGATATATTGCCCAATGCTGGAAAAAGGGCAGCCGTTGCCATCGCTCGACTAACTACCAGCAAGATGGCGGACGATCGAAACGTTCATCGCGTGCCACAGATCTAGAGACCCTTTGTTTGACGACAGCTGGCTGTGCCGCACAGCGGTGGTTGCTGGTAGTTAAGTCGAGCGATGGCAACGGCTGCCCTTTTTTCAGCATTGGGAAAGGTTCCGCCTCAAAGGGTTAAATGGCGTATATATATTAACGTTCAGAATCTAAACTTTTCTCTACATCATGCACGCATAACACTCAGTCAATATCAAGCCACTGATGATTCACCGGTGTTGAAGGGCTCTAAAATAAAACCACACTAAAAGCTTTTGAGGCCATTTGAAAGATAAAAAGAAAAAAAAAAATGTAAACAAACAAAAAAAAGAAAGATCTAAACCATGCCAAGCACCCTAGAGACCTTTTAAAACAACGGATGCCAAGCATTAAATGTGTATTTTCATTCTTCAGCGCCGGTTTCTTATATTGAATAAGTGACTATAAATAAACAACGCGGGGCTGAAGCACTCTACCAGGGGGGCGTTTCTGGCGCCCAATTAGAAAACTTAAAAACCCCACGATGCGTGCCCAAAGGGGGGGGTGTTGGGTTTCTCGGCCGCAAATCACGCACAGAATAGGGCCCTTTTGGTTGTCGGAAGCCTATCGATTAATCGATAAGAGTGTCTTGCGTTCGAATGGGTGCCGGCTGACTGCAGCGATCCCCTGTGGCCAGATCGCTCGCAGTAAGATTTCAGAACACAGATCCGGGAAAAGCATTTGTCTGAAGGGTGACAATAGAAACTCATCACGAGATTGAATTCTTGTGTTAGCAGATGGACTGTCATGTGACGTGCGTGATTTGAATGGGGAGAGAGAAAAAAAACTGCTGGAAATGTGAGGTTTTTGTCTTGAGGAGAAAGGAGATGTACAGGCGAGAAAGGGTTTTTAAATGCATTGTATCCGTTTTATGGTTCCTTGCGGCTGGGAGAGGATTTATGCGTCTGCCTCTACACGCATTTGACAATAAATACATGCATGTTTGAACACGTGCGATTAAAATGCCCAACAAGACAGACATAAATTCTTAGAACAAGTAAATCTGACTTGAAAGTAAAGGAGTGAAGCAGCTTTAGGCTGTGTTTGGTGTTACTCATACTAAATAGATTTTTTTAATATAAATAAATATCAATTAAGCCAAATAAAAGAATCAAGGAGTTTGACAAAAAGTACTGCTAATACGTATTTTTGTTCACTTTTTAATTAACAACATCATTAAATAATTATATGAAAAACAATTCATGTGTAAAGAAGGTTACGATAAATTAAGAATAATAGAAGAGAAACTTCAGATTTAAAATTCTGTTCCAAATTTAAAAAAAAAATCAAACTTACATTATCTTACTTACATAAAACGACTTAAAAAATCATGACGTGTTAAAATAAGTATCATAAAAATCCCTTTTTTTTCTTTCAATACACATTTAAGATATTTGATAGATATATATATTGCGATCAAATAATGAAGTTTAAATTTAGAGTTAATAAAAATATAAAATCCATATTAGCAGCAAAGATTTTTACTATTGATTCAAAAAGTTAACAAATGAACTTGCACACATAATTTTACAATTGATATACATTTTATACAGACTACATTTAATTATTCACATACATCATAAAAATCGGTTATCTTTATATCTGCATTACATTTATTGTCTAACATTTCTAATACTAGCATCTGTGAGCTGTGCGGTGTATAAGACGTATATTCTTCAAAGTATTTTGCAAATAAAACTTTTGTGTAAGAACCTATATAATTTCGTTAAATATGCACCAGCATATTGGCATTGTTTGGCAGTAAAAATTATATTCTAACAGCAGTACTCTAAATACTGTGATATTTGCAAAATGTCGAATGAAAACAAACTTATTTTCCTTTTAAATCAAATGAATAAATCCAAAAATTTGTTGTAGCTTGAACTATTTTTAAGAATATATTTCATGTGTGTTATTATTTGAATAGCCAGTAACATTTCAGGCTATCGCTATAATGATTGTAAAAACATCCGATATTGTAAAATAGGAAAATGAAGTTTTGGGATAAATTTCAAAATTTATGCATAAAATACACATGTAATATTTTTCTACAATATTCTCTTGTTTTATTCAATGTGTTATTTCGTACAATATTGCTACAATGAATAAAAGCGTAACAATTTCTGAAGATTTTAAATTTGAATTTAAAACATATGATCTTGACATTTTTATAACAATTATAAATGTTTCTTAAAGTCAAAATAATGATACTAATAAAAATTAGTAAATTATTTCGGGACTTAATGTTTTTGTTAACATTAATATATAAAATTTACTTTATGCATTAATAATATGCTCGGAAACTAATAGCAATAAGCGAAGCAGCTGTCAACATTTAGTGAAATATTTAATCGAGATTTTTTTATAGGCTCATAAAAGATCTCTGAGAATAAAATTACTGAAGATATTAGCTGAGAATTAAAGTTAAAATGCATAAAATGCTCTTACGCTCTACAAATTATTCAAGATTAAAACGATTTATAAATTGATTTTCATAAAATTAAATTATTATAAATCTTTTGTCTGATTTTAAAGCATTTTTTCTTAATACTTTTACTTTCGCATATGTTGATCTAAAATTACTTCTCACTAGAAGTGTTCAATGCTTCTAAATAAAGTAACATTTGGCGAAGCTGAAAGCAATAAGTTAAATTTCTAAACATATCCTATTTTTTATGAGCCTATAAAAGATCTCGATTAAATATTTCACTAAATGTTGACAGCTGCTTCGCTTATTGCTATTAGTTTCCGAGCATATTATTGATGCATAAAGTAAATTTTATATATTAATGTTAACAAAACCATCTATAAAATTACTGAAGATATTAGCTGAGAATTAAAGTTAAAAATTAAGTGAATTTATCAATTTGTTACCATTATGAAAAAAAATTAGCAGCAAATTAATTATTTATCATTATGAAAATGAATTAGAATTGAAAGAGAGTCATAGCTGTAAAACGATTATTTGTGATGCACTTAGTATTACTGCAGTATTTTCTCATTTTAATATCAATAACATCCCTACAATTTAGGAATAAGTAAGTTATCAAATAAAGTAATACATATCTACATAACGTAAGATGTTCTAATTGTGAAAAGAAACATAATACAAATATACAAGCATGCACTGGTTATATGTATAATAATTATAATGAAAATAATATATATAATTAGTTCCGATAAAACTCAAACTAGGGCCTCTGTCTTCAAGTTAAACCAGATTTTATGAATTATTCTGCAACGTATATTTCTACGCCACTCAATTATATGGAAATATATATATATATATATATATATATATATATAAACCCCCGAAAAATTTGAATATTTTTTTTGCGGACAGAGGTAAAAACATATTTTGTATGTAACTATTCTGAGCTATCATATCGCACACTTTAGCACACATAGCATGTAAAACTATTGTTCATAAGATATCCCATCCTGCAAAGTAAATAAATTTGATATAATTTCGCCGATATCGCCGAAAACATCAGGGCGACCTTACATTTAGAAAAGCACTGCACTTCCCCTTATGCGCGAAAATAACACACATTAGCAAAATACAACATTCGTTTTGTCGAGTGGTCCTGTAAAAACGTGCACCTGTTCATCTAACGGTACACGAAAGAGAAAAAAGTCAGAGAGAAAAAGTCGGCTCTGAACTATCCCACCATCTCCAGCACTAACTCGCTCGAAACAATCACGGTGATGCGAAAAAAAAACAACAACTGAAAAATGCAAAAACACAGTTCTAATCAAAACACTGAACGCTTCACAACAGATGATGCTCTGCGGTTAAACTGCTCAGACGAATAGAAAAAAGATGGGAAGGAATAAAAATCATGCAGAAAAAAAAAGAACACAGAAATCTACACAACACTTACTTGCTGGTCCATCTTACGCAGCATTACTCGGATGGTGAGGATGAGGGAGAGTAGAGTTGCTCATCCCTCTGCGCAGACGATAGGGATGCAGAGAGGATGAAGGAGGTACAGTGGACTGTTTAGGGTTACAAGCCCTTTCTTTTTTCTTTTGGCGGGGGAGCTTTTCCTCGCCAAAAGGAAAGTCGCCAAGGCGATCGTCCGCCCGCACGGACATCTTTGGCATTTCAGAAATGCGCGTTTGCCGTTGTTCGGTGCATGGATTTTTCTCTTCTTTTTTTTTTTTTTTGTACGTGAATGACGTTTTCACTTTAAAAGCAAAGTGGGCTGGTTGGTTTATTCTGGATAACGGGAGAGAAAAAAGGAAATTTTTTTTTTGTTCAACCTGGAACTCGTGATTGATTTTTTAAGCATTCCCATCTTCTAAATGAAATGCGAATTTGAGACATGTTGTTGTTCTCAAAATGCGTAGGAAATTTCTAGGTAGTTTTTGCGGCTGTTTAAAGAAGGATGGTCAAATTTGGGTCACGTATCCAAGGGAAAAGGTGCGTCCAATTGGATACCTTTCAAAAGGTTGCAGCTATTTATCAAATGTTCAATTTATGTGAAAATATGTCGGGAAGGGCGGAAAACCGATTAAAAATGCTCCCCCCCTCACAGATAAATATTCTTTTATGGTGATTTGATTTCAGTGGTGTGGCTATCAGAACATTTATTTCATAACCCATAACGTCATATTTTTGAATTCTATCATGTACACTGGCCTCCAAAATCTAAGGAGCAACCCTTTTCTTTGCGCTTAATTTTCAAATGATTGAATGTAGAAATACCAAATTTGGATGACATATTCACAAAATAGTTAAGTATTGCCTGCAACATAAAAGTTAACATAAGAAAAACGCAAAAATGATTTACCCCCCCTCCCCTTCCCCCCAAAAAAAAAGAAAGAAAGAAAGGAAAAGAGAAAAAAAAAGTAATCTCGCTGGAAAAATGCTTTCTTGAAAAAAAATAATAAATCACAGTTTTATGTGGTAAAATGTCATACAAACATAGCAAAAAAGAGTTTTAATAAGGGGTATGCACATAATAAGGGGTATATTTAATAAGGGGTAGAGATGAGACGGGCTCAGCCCGAGCCCGAACCGGGCTCGGGCTCTGTAATTCACAATTGCGTTCGGGCTCGGACGAGCTCGGGCTCATGTAAAATTTCTCCTTTATTGAGCATACTCCTTGAAACAGATTTTAAAAAGTGATTCATGAGGAAAATAAAAGTACAATCAACTCCGGTTGTAGTGAACCTCTGGGGACCATCCAATTTCTTCCACTATATCCGAAGTTCACTAAGTGTCACTAGACCCAAGTGTCTTCATGATGGATAGAGATACTGTATGTGAATCGGAACTAATGGTTTGCGTTCACTATAGTCGATGGTTCACTATATCCGGGTTCACGATAACCGGAGTTAACTGTACTAACAAAAAATAGCGGCACTGGCGCCTAGAAAGTGCCTTAAGCTCTTTAGATATTTCTAAACGGCGGCTTACATTCATTAGTTAGTCATGATATCCGACATTAATTGATAAACATATGGATAAATAAAGAATTAGAAAGTGCATTGAGAGTTTGCAACTATATTTGTCTTTAATTTGTACAAACAGCAAAATTCATTGTATTCTATCAATGAAGTAATTGGATTTTTTTAATCTTTAAATGAAATTGCGGGCTCGGGCTCCGACTTCAATAATATTGCTCGGGCTCGGGCGGGCTCGGATTAAAAGTCCTCGGGCTCGGGCGGGCTCGGGCTTCAAAAAATGAGCCCGAACTCATCTATAATGCACACCCCCTAGCTTGAATGCATTGGTGGCATCGACTTTCGGTGCTGTCAATTAAGTGGTCGGTTACCGAAATCGGAACTCATTTGACGAAAAAACAATGCTTTAAAGTGAAAAGAAAAGTTACACACAAGAAAACGTAGTTTTTAGCCTAAAATTTTACAGTCTGTCCCAATAAAAATTTATCTAAATATTCCGTAAGTACTCAAAAATAGATTATATTTGTAAATAAAAAATATTTAATAAAATTTGTTAAAACACAGGAAATATGGCTACAGAATGCTCAAAGCGTGACTCTAATTCTAGCTAGTTTTTATATACTGAATTCTGTTTTCCCTTCTGGAGTTTGCACAATTTTTTTTAACTAAAACGTTCGTAGATACTCTTTGAAAAGATGAAAACCGTACATAATTGGCACTTTTATAGCTCAGAAAGCTAAAAGTTGATACCGAGAGACTCTCAGGGTTGAACCTCAAAGGGTTAATAAATGGAAATCTATTCGCAACAAGATGAAGTATGTGTTATTAAAGTTTGTGACACTGTATTTTTTTTGAGGGATTACTAAATTGTTTTCATGATGTCGTTTCAAGGTCTGAATTGCTATATTTAGAAAAGTGAAGAGGATACGAATGTGATAAAATTTCAATATAATTTACAATATGAATCAGGTATAAATATTTCGAAGGGAAAAGCAAAAACTGATTACTGAAAACGTGCTAAAACATTACCCTAACTTTGATCTATGATTTCTTGAATTTTTTGTCGTTGGCTTCTTTTGCTTCATATTTCTAGTATATTTCGTAAAGGCTTATCATATTATTTGATTTGGAATGTTAGCTTTTCCCTGAAACTTTTAAGCATTGTGTCATTGACTCTCAAATTTTCCGTAATATTTTATTCATACTGTCGCTGTCATTTAAGCCAGAGTACCTCTATCAAATATGCACATATGTCCTAAGCCCCCGAAAGATTCTGTGATTAGTCAGATTCGATAAGAATTATTTGTTGTATTTTCCTTTAACAAACAAAAAAGTGTATTTGCATACAATCAAACGACATGTGTACAAACAATTTCAGTAAGGACATCTGCTTGAATGCAGATAACATCTCCACATCTACCGATAAGATAAGGGATAAGACGGCAGAAGACAAATTTGAATTTAATTAGAGATCGTCGTCTTAAAAGAAAGTATTGTGTGAAGATCCATGGTCTTAGTCTACCTTCCGGACTACCTTAATATCTAACGGTCTGGAATTTTGGTTGTTTTTATCCAGATGTAACATGAATGTACGTTAGAACCACTTAAAAAATTAGGCAAATAGCCGTCTTAATCACAAGCACAAAAACTTAAAAGAAAATATGCAGCGGAATAATTTCTTAAAATATGTACTTTCAGTAACTTTGCATAATACTGTTATAATAAGGTAGAGTAACTTTTGAAGAAAAGGGAAGGTGAATAAAAGATTGTCCGAACTCAAGAAATATTTTGGTTTTTAATTGTCTCAAGAAAATGCTGTTTGTACCTAATGTTATGAATTTATATTTTTCATCGTTATGCACAGATTTAAAATGGATATAATTCTTTTTTATTTTTCTTATCACTAAACTTTCTCATTTCTATCATGAAATGTTATTTTTTATTTGTAATCAATATTCGGAGCTTTTATTTCGTCACAGATTAAATATTCACTGCACTACAAAATTTGAGCCAGTTAGCTATTGAGGAATGTATGAAAATTTAGCTATGATAATAGGAAGCTGAATGTACGAATAGCAAGATTTAACAAATGAGATTCTTTGTTTAATTGCAAGCAAATTAGCTGATACTTTCAATATTACACATCAGAATGAAACGCAGTAATAAATTTTCTTAACATATACATTTTCTTTTATACTACAGCATAAGGACGGTAATTTTACAGTAGATGTCCTATTTTTCTTTGTTACGGTAAAACTACCTTAATTCTACAGTAATTGATTCTTAAAAATACGGTATATGTGTCGCTTCTGTTCTAAACGGCATTTATACCGTGAAATAACGCATTTTTTGTTGATGTGTGGAAGGTATATCGTCAATTTACGCCAATGTTCCTATGCGCATGTGCAGTATTTGGAATGTATAAGAGCGTAGCATAGTAAAGATTTTAGTTTGGGGGATGGGGTGTGCGTAGTGTGTGTGTGTGGGGGGGGGTCATCAAGTCGAAACTAAAAAAAATTCTGGATGAGGTGAAACTCAGGAAAATTAGAATTTAATAAAGAATTCACTTTCATAAAGGGTATTTCTACTCACATACATAAATGTTGGAATGGCTTAGTAATTTCTGTTTCTTTTTAAATTTAAATAGGAAACAAACAATTAGTAAAGGCATAATTTTCAGATATTTTTTGCACCCAGTGTATTTTTTCCTTTTTCTCTTCATGTTTGTCAGCAGTTTTAAAAATTCGAAATCGATCGCCCAAGTAGCTTAAGAGCATATATTGAACATGTAATTGTGAAAATTGAAAGTAATTTCTTGCCAACCCAAAAATTTGAATGTGTTAATAATAACTGGACAGCACTTTATCACAAATTTCAAATTGTAAATTTCATGAAAAGCATTTCATCTAACCAAGTATCATTCTAAGATTCAAATAACCTTCACTTCAATATTAAGTCGCTTGCTAGCATTTCGAATGGAGTCTAGTGCGGAAGAGCGTCAGTTTTGCACTTCGTAGGTCGAGGGTTCGATTCCCGGGGTTGTAGAAATGTTGAAAATAAAAGTATTGTATATCAGATAACGTGCAGCAAGTTAAAAACTGTTGGTTCAAAACGCCAATTACGGTAATTTTCATGGTCTATATACTTTTACGGAATACATGCATTTTTACAGTATATATACTATAAAATATTTTACGATACATATACCATATATGCAATTTACGGTTTATATACTGGTTCCACTGCTGCCAGTATATATACAGCTATTTGGGACTGACATTTTTTGCAATGAAGTATAATATATTTTCGGTTATTTGAAGTAAATTGATGCCAATGAAAACAAAACTTATGTCAGTGCATATTTATGGATATTGGAAGTGTTTTAGTTCAAATTAATATAAAAAATATGATTTAAAAAATGTTATCTTTTAGAAGGAGCGGGAGGGGGAGGGATTTATAAGTTATTATTATTATTTTTTTTAAGTTAACAAATGAAAGATCAATATTTTATGAATTACGGCTTTATAAAGTTTGTTTAACATTTTGTGTATTATAAAATCAATAGCATTTCGAGTAAAACCAGTCGGATTCCCTCGCTAGCATTAGCGGGAAAACCTCAAACTCTTAGCGGTTATCTCGAAAAAAAAAACCAACAAAAAAAAAAAAACAGTCTTAACCTTTTAACACTTCCCGCGTCAGAGTTTGGTGTTCCCGCTCAGGGAACACCAAACTCTGACGTTTTGACTGTTGCCAGTCACGAAGAATAGATTTGATTTCTATAAAAATAGTTGCAGGTGACACAGCTCCACAAGAATCCTTTACTTCTTAGCACGTCATTTCCCGTAAAAAAAAACTGTCACGATTCTTTTTAACAGCACTGACATCTGCCGAAAAATGGAAAAATGCGAGAAAAGCTAGATAGATTGCCCAATGCTGAAAAAAGGGCAGCCGTTGCTATCGCTCGACCTAACTACCAGCAAGATGGCGGATGATCGAAACGTTCATCGCGTGCCACAGATCTAGTGACCCTTTTTTGTCGCAGCTGGCTGTGCGGCACAGCCAACTGTTGTAAAAAAGGGTCTCTAGATCTGTGGCACGCGATGAACGTTTCGATCGTCCGCCATCTTGCTGGTAGTTAAGTCGAGTGATGGCAACGGCCGCCCTTTTTTCAGCATTGGGAAAGGGTTGCGCCTCAAAGGGTTGAATGGAATTGCAAGGGATTTGAACCTTTTTTCATGCTAAAGAACATGTATCCATTGAATAAAGGATATTTTTGATTTTCGAGTTAAAGGCAAGTTTCTGCTTAATAAAGAATCCGTTAATACATGTTTCACTATGTAAAGAAAAAAAAATCCATTAGTATTCCCTAAAACAAGCGCATATATCTTATAAGGTAACTGCAAACTCCGTGACTGTTTTAAAAAATTAAGTAAAAACAGTTTTTTTTAACAGTAGAAGCTTTTTATTGTAGAGCCTTGAAGAGCGTAAAAAAAAAAAAAAAAATACTCTTTCAAACACGCACTATAAAGAAATGAAAGTTTCAACCCAAAGAAAACTGTACAGAAAATATAGATATTTTCTTTTTGCAAGAGATGAACAATTTTTATTATTAAAAATATTTTAAAAAGGGTTAGAGACCAATATTCTCAGTCAATAGTTTTTGTATAAGAGCTCGTTAGGCCTTACATTTCAAAAGTCTCCAACACTTTTTGAAATATTTTGAATATTTTAAAAGTTACATATCTCGCAAAAGAGAAACATTATGTTTTTCGCTAAAATTTCCTTTGTGTTGAAACTTTCATTTCTTGATAGCATGTGATTGCAAGAATAAATGTTTATTTTGTGCTTTTCAGGGTACCGCAACAAAAATCTTCTACCGTTAAAAAAGAAAAAAAAAAACCTCTCATATTTTTACTTTGTTTTTTTTTTAGTTACAAATAAAATGCATGTTTTATTTGTAATTAAAAAGCACAGCGTTTAATTTAAAAAAATACATCTTGGTATTTTTAACGTGACACCAAGATATGATGACAAATTTCTGAAAAAGTGACAGTGTGTCACAAAGCACACTTCAATAAAGTGCAGGCGGCGTGCTTTTTAGTGTGCCATTATCACATACTGTCACACGATATCTAAAATTTAATTTCGACAGAAATCTTTTAAAATCTGACTTTTGAAATTTATGGCTTAATGAATAATTAAGATTAACTAACGACTAAGAATATTGGTCTCGAATTATCCGTCGTTTTTAAGATATTTTGAATATTGAGAAATTTGTATCTCTTGCAAAAGTGAAATATATATTTTTCTCAAAAATTTTCTGTGTTGGAACTTTCATTTCTTTATAGTATTTATGCCTTTGTAAAAACAATTAAAAAAATATTTTTCAGGGTTCCACATTAAAAGGCTTCTAGTGTTAAAAAAAAGACCATTTAAATTTTTATAGGAAATAATTTTATTGAATGAATATTTTAAAATTATTTCAATGAATTTGAATTTAATTTTTGAGCTGTTAACAGCTAATAAATAGTAGAACTGGCATGAGGACTTGGATTTGTTTTTAAAAGTAATTTTTATTTACTTTACCAAGTCGAAATTCGACTCCGGCCGTAGGTGTGGGAGGCCTATGCCCTATCCACTGAACGAATTTATAAGACTAATAGTTGAAGTGTCAAGGTCTTGTTTTTCATCGTGACACCAAGGCACAGTCAAATCCAATTTCAAGAAAAGTTTCAAGTAAAAATATGTTTTGCTTAGTTTAATTATCTAGATTCTGTGATATCGGTAATAGAAAAGAAAATTAAAACATCTTCACGGTGTTGAAACAGTCTCTTTTCATTTTTACATAAAATTGACTTTTTTTTCCAAAGAAATTATTACACCAACGAGAATGCATTCCTTGACGAGGATGAATCATGGTCACGATTATTTAAATTTTTTAAATTAAGATGTTAAGAATTGACAGTTCATGCAGGTATCAGCATTCATAATTGGAAGGTGTAAGCCAAAAGTTTTAAAGCCTTATATTTTGGCTCAGTGAAGCTGTTGCTATTAGCTAGCTTGAGCAAAGAATTCTCACTTTCGTATTTATTTATTTTACAATTACTAATTTACAACATGTATTTAAATGCGTGTAACCGTTTTAAAGTAAGAAAGAATGTATTGATAATCAATCTTAATCGGAACGGACAGTTTTCCAGAAAGCTGAATAGAAATAAAATAGCTGTTTAAGACAAGGGAAGATTTTGCAAATTTTAAGAGGGCATTTTAGAAATATTTTTAAATTTTCGTGTATATATTTTGGTACGCAGAATTCTCGATGTCTGAAAGTGGACAACTCGGATTACATCACTGTACAAAGAGTTTATGATACTAAAATCGATTTCGAAAAGATACGTTTCAATTCATCGACGGGGTAATGGATTCTTGAGCGTAGCATATTATATAGGGGTGCTTTATTTATTTATTTATCTTTTATTTTTTTTGGGGGGGGGGGGCTTGTGTTATAGCACTCTATTAAAGGCCTCCATTTCCTTTCTCTTTGAAATAGAAAATGTAATTTTGTAAGAGCTCGGTCTAAAAGCCCTCTAGGGTAGTCTTAATGTATCTCGCATAGCTCAAAAACAATTGATTAACCGTTGAATGTTAAAATATTGTTAAATATTGTATTCAGGAACTTTGTAGCATCTAGTTAAACATTTGAAATCGACTGTATAGGCATTTAGGGCGAATATTTACTGAGTCATTCATAAGAATTTCAGTAGACTAAAATTTACGGATTATCATTGTTTCGGCCATGTCCAATATCTCTCCAACTACTGTCAAATTTGGCCACATTAGGCCAAATATTGACTTTAGGGTTCAAAAATAAGGTTTAAAAAATGAACCTAGTTGGATGATAGGTTTTTAGAAATAACTCTTATATTTAAAAAAAAATTCCTGAATTTTACTATTTTATAAAGTACCCAAATCTCACTTTCAAATTAAATACGTTTAAATGCGAAGTGAAATTAAAATGTGTACAACTAGAGGAAGTTATGAGATGGCCACGTCAGATTTTTCTTTCTTTTTTCGTGTGTTAAATAAACGTGTTTATTTTTATTAGAACGCAATGTAACTCGTGATAAAAGATTAATGAGCGCTTTCCGCATTTTCGTGTAGCAAAATTAGGTTCCCCAGAAAGGCATAAAGTGAAATAGAGTGGGCAGTTTTCCAAAACAAAATGTTAATTTTTGTGTTGTTTTTCGAAAATGATTTTTCGTGTGGCACAAAGAATAGCTTTTTTGTGAATTCAAATTAACTGAGTCAGATGATAAGGGATTGGCTGTAGTAATATTTTTAAAACTGTGACGAGTTGTTCGTATTTGATATTCAAGTGCTGTCTCATATAAAGAAAAGAAAATTCAGGTGCATTTTAAATAATCGAAATTCAAGCTTTTTAAAACAAAGTATTTCATTGTTTTTCCATACTGAGTGAAACATGCACTTAATACATTACCCACAGCTGACAGATGTATTTTCTTGCACCTTCCTACTTCTTCTAAACAACAGAAAATTTTCATAGTTCTTCTGAAGTTACTGATACAGAAAGACATTTTTTTTTTTTTTTTTTAACAGGCGCTTTTTATTCCGCCATGAACACATTTGTAATATTTATGATTCAAATATTTTGTGTAAATTATACATATTGACTACACTAATATTCAAATTCATATGCAATTGCTTGTCAACACCTTAGTTTATTGTTACAGAAGCAATTTACAAAACAAGGCTTTTTCATGATGGAAAATTTTTTTTATTTTCAATGACTAGTTTAGACTTTTGAACATTTTTAAGTTAAATGAGTAAGCTATAAAAATAAAATTAACAGATTTTTTATACATTTATTTATTTTGCTCGGCAAATTCCCAAAGGCATGTCGACTAATTTCATTCAGCCTTCAGTGTTATAAAAAAATAAAATGAACATTATTCTATTTACGAGGGAAAGACATTAAGTCACAAATGCATAATGGCACGCTTCAAGGTGAAAATGGGAATGCTCAATCATACGGTGATGTTCTTTTCAAGCTTCGAGCTGCCATTCGGACAAAACGTCCACTCCTATTGAGCAAAGGAGTGCTGTTTCATCACGACAGCGCACGCCCTCATCCAGCTCATTTAACTCGGGATACAATTCAACAATTTCGTTGGGAAGTGCTACAGCATCCACCTAACAGACCAGACTTAGCCTCAAGCGATTTGCATCTGTTTGGTTCACTGAAACAACATCTTGGAGGTAAACAATTTGCTGACGATGACGACGTTCAACATGAAGTTCTACTGCGGAACAGACAGCAACCCAACGAATTCTATGCAACTGGCATCGGGATCCGATAAAACGATGGGATAGGTGCATCAACATTACTGAAGATTATGTGGAAAAATAAAACGTGTTTCCAAATTATTATCATGGTTTATTTTTTTTTTTTAATTAACTTTTGTGACTTACTTAATGACTTTCCTTCATATACAGTAAATGAAATATATTTTTCAAAACGGCAAAATACAATGAAAAATATTTTAACTATTTTTATTCATATTTTATGATTTTACGTTCTAAGTTTATATTACTTTTAAAAATATTAGTTTAGAAAGTTTTTTTTTTTTTTCCGAGTAAAATTATGTTCAAGAGACAGACTTAGTTAAATTATCTACAAAGAATGCCTGGTAAAAGCATTTTCAAATTGTTTCATAAATATTAATGGGCCAAAGATGATTAAATTCGATTCGCACAGCGGCTGAAGTGCGAAGGTTTATGTTCGGACCTAAAACGTGACTGTCGATCTAATGGTCTGGGAGTTTGGGGCGGTTTTCTCCAGATGTAAATTGCAAAGCGTCAGAGACCCTTAAAAAAAACATCCGCCTACGGCAGCCCATCTCGCAAGCACCCTGTCCCTCGCATAGGCGCACCCACGGAGGGGGTTATGGGGGCTGAAGCCCCCCCTAAAGGTAGAAAGTTAGAAGTGAAAAGCTTTAAAAAATGAAAATTGTCGCTAATGAATTATTTTTTTTCTTTATTTTTTTAATTGTCTTCCAGGTATTTCTAACAAAAAAGGACATTTATTTAAAAAGTTTTTAAATAAATGCTTACAGTTAGTTTACGAAACACTGTTAATCTCGGTTACAACATCACTGAAAAGAACAGATAATTAATTATTTATGACTCCATACCAAGTTACATTGCTTGTGGGCTTGTGTTCGGGACAGTTAAATGGTACCTTATATGTAGACGTTGTAAGCGAGTTGTGTGTTGTGTGTGTTAAGGCAAACCTGCACGCGGGGTATCTGCCTAGGATGGGGGTGCCTTGGGAGGAGAACTTTCTAAGGGGTTCTAACGCGTATTCACGTTACATCTGGAGAAAACCTGCCAAACTCCAGACCGTTAGATAGATAGCCGCGCGATGGGACCCGAACCCGGGACTTCACACCTCGGCCGTCTACCATTTTCAGTGGCAAAACCACTGTGCCATGGTGAGGCTAAGCGAGTTGTAACTAATCGACGTCACTATAACCGAGTTCAGCAGTATTTGCATGTCGCCCAGCGCCCCCCTAAACTAAAATCCTGGGTGCGCCACTGGTCCCTCATGTATGTTTGCCATAACACAAACATTTCAAACATATTGATTCGCGCAGAAGTAATATTTTGTGGTTATAAAATATCTAAATTTTGTAGTTTTAGTAATAATAATTTTAAATATTGAGGGAGATTATTGTAAGAAATGTATTATTCAGCAATAAGCACCCTCTAATATTGAGATATTAATTTCTTAATATTGGGGGATATGGAGGTGCTTAATGAGAAATCGATCATTCCCCAAATAGAACCACCATTTAAAGAAATTATTGGGGGTGTTCTCCAGTTAGAAAAATATTTGGAAGGGCTGAAGCCCTCTCAATAACTAAGTAGAAAACGCATATTTGTCATTTCATCTTTCATTAATAATAAAATGCAACGTAACTATGGTAGTCAGGAACCAATTTAACATTTTGGGAGCCCAGTGCACAAAAACATCCCGGGGCGTTTGCACAAAAAATTATCGTAAAATATCACATAAATTGAAACTAATTTTTGTATTGTAAATCACCTTACATAAGCGTGCATTTTACGTTAAAATTTATGTCATTTTAATGAATTTTTTATGTTATATTCATAAAATATTTCAAGTCAATGAAATTCCTGTCTTCCTTAAAATGGGAGAGGAAGAAAAAATCTATCAGCAATTATTTTAGTTTAAAATTTTTTAAAGGAATTATAGGCCGAATATTTCAAGTTTAGAAATAGTGGGAAGTAAAATATGCGTTTGCACACAAAAATGTTTTGTTTTGTTTTCTATTCCTCTAAAATTTTTCATTCATTAGAAGATAAGATAGTTTACTTTAAATATGTATTAGAAATCAATCTTTTACAGTGTTTGAAAGGTATTTTTAGAAAATATTGGTAATACCTAGAGGTTTTTTTTTTGGGGGGGGGGAAGCCAAAACATGGGGAGCCCAGGGAACGTGCCGCGAATGTTCTGCTGTAAACCAGTACCTGACAGTAGCGCAGCCAGGATTTTATCTCGAGGGGGATGGGGGGGCGTGTCAAATTGTAAGCTAAGTTTCAATTCTAAGCTAAATATCAAATTGTAAGCTAAGTAAAGGGTCCTATTTCGGGGGGAGGGCTGCAACTCCCGTCTGGATACCCCCCTGGTCCCTGATCCTGATGGCATGGGCACCGGCAGCATAGGGCAAGGGGGCAATGCCCCCCCTTGCCCTATTTTTGTATGCAGTGTTTTTCCTTGGTTTTTTGCTCTTTCCAACATGGTAACCATACGTTGAAGTTCTCTTTACCCTCTCTCCCCCGGAAAATATTCTGCCGGCGCCCATGCCTGATGGTAGTGTTTTTTTTTTTTTTTTTTTTTTTTTTTTCAGTAATCGTCCTACTTGTACACAAAGCCGATAGGACATAGCTCATATAAATCTTCTACAGTTTTTTGGATAGGTTTTTTAGGTTTTTCATTAGGTTCACAGCCTTATTCCCATCCTCATATTTTGAAAAAATAATTGATCATAGGATTTCAATATTACGAGAGATGTAGTTTTTGTGGCGCCATCTATCGGGTACTTGTTTGGATAAAATTTGTCATCATTTGCGATTTCACTGATAAAATGATTATGAGAATTTCAAAATGTTACTACACAAGATAAGGCAGGTTTATTTCCACATAATAGAGACTATATTATATTTGACGAACTTCCCCTCCTTAAATAGACAGAAGCAAACTTTAAAAACTGTAAGGAAAGGTTTTGGGTTCAGCAATTTTTACTTTTATTTCGAAGTAGTAGGTGGAATATAATTATTGCATAAATAAATGCTTGATAAGCAATTCTGAATGACTTACATTTTTTGTTAAAAATATTAAATTACAGTTTTTTTAAGACTAAAAAAAACATCTTTTTCGTAAACTTTTAATATTTGTTAAAATATGCGTACTTTTAAAATGCTAAAAAACTACTAATGTTTTTTTTTTTTCCTTTTTAATTTTATTTACTTACAGTATGATTAATGATCTGTTAATAGTGAAGCTTAGAGTGAATTTTTATCCACACTTTTAAATAGTTACAGCCAAAAATTTTAAAAAAATTGAGAAAAGAAAGAAAAAAAGGAAGCCATGCCAATTTTAGATTTATTACGAAAAGTCAACAGATGAAGCTCGAACATATATCAGCCTAATATATGGGGAGGGGGTGAAAAATATCTGAAAAATCTTAAAGTCTTTCAGATTTTAAATTTTCACTACAATGATATACAGGATACAGGATATCTCAAAATATAGCGTTAGTAACACGCTTTAATTCTTTATGCATTGGAAATATGTGGGCAGTGTAAATTTAAAAGAAGTGGTTAAAATAAGGCAGGAAGAATGAACACATTAAATAAAAACGTTTCACGTTAGTTTTCAATAAGTGATTCTTTTTAAATTTGTATACGATCTTCGCGAAAAAAAAAATCCAAATTAGTAAAATGTATTCCATACGCTAAGCAGGAGATGTACAGAATTTCGGAATTATATCGAAAAAGTGTCAGAGGTATGAAGATAAACATAAGGTAACTTAAATCACTTTTCAATGGCTTTGAAAGGGGAAAAAATTACGTCAGATGACCGCGTTTCAGGGATCGTATAAAAATTTCGGAAGAATTTTTTTTTTTTTTCAGTCTAACATTAAGCGCTTACATCCAAATTCAGGTATATCCCTTGACCATCTTTGTTTAAAGATATCTCTGAGATGTTCTACGATGAAAGATTGGAATTTTGTAGATCACCTCATTAGTGTGTATAACGGGCACATTTTATTAACTGGGAATTTTTTGTAGCGGGTTCGTATACAAATTTAAAAAAGGTCATTTTTGAAAACTAATTTTTTTTCTTCAAAAGTTTCCTAAAGACTTTTTCCTACTTTATTTTGAATACTTTTTCAATTTACATTGCCCACTTATTTCTAATGGATAAAAGCGTGTTACCATATTTTTGGGACAACCTGTATATTGATATATATGAATTATTTTATGTAATTAGTGGTACCCAAAAGGAAGGGTAAAAGGGGTATGGGATCCTCCGCAAAGAGTTACAGTGGCCGCCGCTTAATTGGATCAGCCGCTTTATCGAATCAAATAACAGAAAACGGAACGGAATCACTCTTTTCAAAGCCTCCGCTTTTTCGAATCAGCCGATTTATTAGATCAAAAATCGATGACACGAATGTGATCGAATTAAGCCGTGACCACTGTATTATCACTGCTTTGTTAAAGCATTTCGTAGTTTTTTCTCCAATTTCTGTGCTTTTTAAGTATATTTTCAAGAGTTTATTGGATTCCTAATTTTATGGTAAAAATATCTCAAAACCATATATTTATAAAACGCACTTACTAAAAGGATTTCAAGCGGTTCATGCCACCGATTGTATGGATTGAACCATTATCAAGGGAGAAATATTGTGTACGCCCTTTTATCCATAGTTTTAACTGGATAGGGATTTCAAATGTTTCTGGGGAAGTTGTAGTCCTCCGATACGTCTTTGTCTGCTATTGTTGCCAAATAAAGTTTCATAGTTCAAGATTTCTAGAGAACGATATAAGCGTTTTAGCCCCCATCTAATTGCATGGGAGTTGAAAAGTATAGAAGACTTGCATTCATTTTTCCAGGAATATATGTTGTGAAATTCAATACTTTAAATGCATATTCACTTCATTTTTCTGAATAAAAGAAAATACTTTAAGGCACTCTTCAAATAGTGTGTCTTTAATCAGTAGAGAAAAATTTTCAAAGCTGTAAATTTTTCTTCTTCAAAATTTAAATCTTCATCTTTGCCCCTTTTCGACTTTTTGGAAGCTCTTCTTAGCATCTAATGTTTCTAGATGACTATTCTTCCATTCCCTTTATTCATTCTGCTCGAAAATTGTTACTGCAAGTATGTATTTTCCATACTTTTCCGTCTTTATGTTATTCTGCGTGTTTATGCTGAAATGTGCACAAAAATATTTGTAACTTCTTTTCCATTTAAAATGTATAAGTTATTGTTTCCGTTAATGCAATTTTTATTTGTGTTGTTTTATTTTTCATATGCATAAAGTAGAATAATTCCGCCCTTCATAAAAGATTCATAAAGGTATTTCAATTATACGTACACACACAATTACGTACACACAAATTTCAGTTATATGTATTTTGTACGTACACACACACACACAAAGAATATCATTTTACGTCGTTAAAAGTTTTGCTGTTTATAGAAATTCTTATCATAAACATCATTTGCAAATTTAAAAATAAAAAACATCCAAAAACTCCAGTAAACACATTTTCATTGACTTTCAATAAGTAGCGCATCAGTACTAAAACACTGAAAAATGACATCGCCAGTAGAAGAGAAATTTAAAACTTTAAGCCAACCCTCTTAAATTTTTAAATGTATTTTATTATACTTTTAAATCAAAATGCAACTTAAAAAATATCCCGAAGATGAGGATAACGACTTTTTCAGATTTTTGATATTTTTTTCATCGAATTTATGAATTTATTAAATACTTTAAAAGAAAAAAAATGAAAAACATGTAAATTTAGCTTTTTATTCGAATCGATAAATCTGTACTAATAAACTTCAGCCATAAATTAATAAAAAATTATTAATTAATTATTTGTATTATTAATAACTATTTATGAAACTAAATATACATGTATTCAAGCAAATTCATAAATAGATTGCCTTGAGATAAGTTATAGGTAATGTGTTGCGGTCTCTTTTGCTTACCAAAAGGTGCAGTTTGTGCATTATGACGTCACTTGAAAAGAGCCTATTTATCACCAGTTTTTTTTACGATTCTTATTTACATAGGAGCCGGCAAGTATTGACAAGGTTGGGCAGCCCATCCTTGTATGAGATAATCATTCAAAATTATAAATAGGTATTAAAAAATAAGCTGAAATCAGGTCATTTTTGTCTCATTTGATGTTGAGCAAATCAGTCATTTTATTTAATTACATCATAGAGGAAAAATGCACAAAATTATCGTACCACTTTCCCAGGCGCGCATACTCTGACGTTTTGGCAAGTCAGTTGGCAAATTTATTTCTTAGTAAACTAAAATGCACAATAATTTCGTGTACTCAGCTTTGCGATTTAAAGACGCAAAACAAACCCCTTTTTATCAGCAAGAATAATTATGATTTATCAAAAAAGACGATATGTATAACTAAATACTGCTTGCCGGAAAATACCGTCCAGCGGAAAGGAATAATTAAGGTTCAGTGTGTTCATGTGCAGATATTACTCATAGTGTTCTGCTGCAGATACAAGTTGCCGCGCAGTATATAATCTGGGCTAAGCTTCCTTCCGATAAAAATAATCAGCTGTTGATTAATTAGAATTTGGTAGCTGTATCGTTTCCACAGACATCGTGTGTGCGCCGTTTCTACTCAGATACCTTCATAAATGTTTCAGTCGATATTTGGCTGTATAAAATTAAAGACAGATTTTGTAAATCTGATACACACATAGTGTGAGAAACGTTAATATTATGCATTATGATCTAATTAATACTAGCGTATAGAGAAAAGAAATATTTTCTTATTTGTAGTGATCGATTTCCATATTGAACATTTTCCAACAGAGTGCAGTGCTGTTTTCTGTATAAGATGAGCCGTAAGCGCTTTCACAGAAAGATCGGAAATGATTAACCCTTTAACGCGCAGTGTTCCCGTTTTGGGAGCACCAAACTCTGACGTTTAGACTGTTGCCAGTCACGAAGAATAGATTTGATTTCTATAAAAATAGTTGCCGCTGACATAGCTCCACGAGAATCCTTTACTTTTTAGCACGTCATTTCCCGTAAAAAAATGGACGCGATTATTTTTAGCAGCACTGACATCTGCTGAAAAATGGAAGAATGCGAGAACAGCCGGATAGATTGCCCAATGCTGAAAAAAGGGCAGCCGTTGCCATCGCTCGACTTAACTACCAGCAAGATGTCGGACGGTCGAAACGTTCATCGCGTGCCACAGGTCTAGAGACCCGCACAGCCATCTGTCGCCAAAAAAGGGGGTTTCTAGATCTGTGGCACGCGATGAACGTTTCGATCGTCCGCCATCTTGCTAGTAGTTAAGTCGAGCGATGGCAACGGCTGCCCTTTTTTCAGCATTGGGAAAGGGTTGCGCCTCAAACGGTTAAGAGTAATTATTGCTTCTCCTCTCCTCCCTCTTTCTTTGCAAATACTTAAAAAATTCGTATATATATTCCACTAAATTTAAGTATGTTACTGCAGTGTCATAAATAATGGGACAAAAAACTAAACTCTACCGACATCAAGAAATAATAACAATTTATTTTCCGAACGGAATACAGGAAAACTCCGAACGGTTAGGTCGGCGGACGCGACCTGTTTTGAACCAGAAACCTTCCGTCTCTCAGTTCAGAGCGCTGAGCGCTCGGCCACTGGTCGGACTAAGTCATTGCTAGGGGAATATTATAAGCAATTGGGACCTTCGTTGTATACATGATTGCAATGTAATTCTCGTATTATTATTAGTTATATCTCGTATTATTTGATTTATTTTTTATTTTCATTTCATATTCCTGACTTTTCCTACTCTCTTGATTTTTGGATCCTTGTGCATGCGAATATTCAATTATCATTCCCCATTAACGTTACTGAATTAAGTAGTTCTCCCTATCGCCACTTCTACGCCAAAGACGTCAATCTGCATTTTCCTCGTTTCAAGAAAAACGCTTACAAAGTTTCATTGCTTCAGTTTATACTGATTAATCAATATCCTTGCAAACTAATCGGAATTAAGATATGAGGCTTTGACATAGTACACAGGATTTCTTAAAGACCTTGAAAATGAATTTAGTTAAAAATAACCAATGTTACAGGTTCGCGTTATTGACGTTGTGATTGTGATAATGTTCTAATTGTGTCATATCGAATGCGTTTTCATTTTTCGAGCTGTAGAAATGAGTGTTTTCACTTAATTGTTAAATTTAACAGCTTGAGTGGCAACAACGGATTCCGTAACTACGGAAATTGCAGCAATATTGAAATAGAACATGAAATGAAATTTATTTATGCTTGCTAGAACTGCCATATTGGCGTAATTAACGCCTATAGTCGATGGCAAATAGCCAAAATGAATCCTAAATTTAACTTCACAGTAAATGCAATAATTTATAGGCATTCTCGTTCATCTCCAAAGACTTTCGTATTTATACAGAATTCCTATTTTACTATACCCTGTTTGGCTGGATTTAAAAAAAAATTATCTATACATCCGCTCGTAACATTGGCTCATCTCAATCGTGCCATAGAATTAGCAATACAAACGCAAAAAACACACGCTATTAAACACGGAGTTACACTACATTTGAATATTTATCGCCAACTTTTCTAAGAAAGGTACTAAAGAAGGAATCTGCGTATGCCATTTTGCGAGATTTTTCTTTCTTTTTTTTTTTTCAGAGAATGATTCTAAACACTGATTTAACAGCAATCAAAATAGGAAATAGTTATTTGTGTATGGTTCCATCGCCAAAAATTAATGCAGGAATCTATTTGAAAAGTAGCATAGCAGTATTTTAAATTACTATAACGTGTTTTATTTATTCCAATTTACCGAATGCGAGAATTTCATTTCTTTTGAAATTTGGCGGCATTCCCCCAAGGTAAATCAATTTACTTAATTTGGGGAAAATTCCGAAGATCGATCGCTTAAAATCGCCTTAATAATTGCACTATTTCTGCATGGGAAAATTAAAGTTTAACGCCGTATTTTAATAAAACCTACACACACAAACCTAAACCTATTTCGGTTTGCTCGCAGTAAATTGCGCCAAGCCCAAAACTGTGCAAATCGGTAGAATCTACTACTTTCTCAATATCACCAAATCAGCCATTTTTTTTTTCGGCCAAACTGAAAAATATACATATTAGTCTCGGAAATCTCCCAATCCCTTATTCTTTTACACATAAAAGGCATTGAATACCTGCTCTGATTTCACATGCATGCAATACTTTACTTAAAAAATAACTTTGTAAATAATCTAAACAGAAAAAAAAAATCATTATTGTTTTATTTTTACTGCAGGAGTCTAAATAATTTAATAAAATAGCCAAACATGGCAACCTCGATGCTTATTTCTCACTTTTTGACTACAGGGGTACGGGAATTGCGGAGAGCAAAAATTAGCGTTTTTGATGGGGTTTTTTATCAATATCTCCTAAACTAATTCGAATTTCGAAATTTAAATTAGCTGAGGTTCTTTCTCGAAATTTTCTGAATTCGTGGATACCTCGGTCGAAACTCAACTCCCAGCCGTTTAGGAGGAGATGAATACACTAAAAATAATACAAAATCCATGAAAAAATATACATATTGAAAAGTAACATTTTTTTTTCCAATTTTCAGAAAAAAGTCATGCTTCATGAAAGAGAATAAAACTTTCTGAAAAAAACACACATAAAGTGATACAATCGTTTCGACTGAAAATTTATTCAGCCTTCATCAGTCAAAGTTTTTCGTCTCACAAAATAGGGAGAAACGGCGTAAAGCATGACATACGCCATATTTTTTATCAAAATATACTTGAATAAAATACAGTTGAAATTTAAATAATTAAAACTTTGTAAAATAACTCACATAAAAGGTACTTATCAATCTGGACACATGTTTCGGACGAAATGTTTTATTGCTATCTTCTTAAACAGAACTACATACACAGACTGTATGGACGTCTGCTTAAGAGGGTCGAAAATTTTTCGTCCGAAACACGTGACCAGATTAATAAGTACCTTTTATGCGTGCTATTTTACAATCTTTTAAGCAGCAGTTTCTTTTGAGTGCTTTTTGTTGCAGTTGAAATTTTCCAAATCTGTGAACTTTTTTTTTGTAAAAAAAAAAAAAAAAAAAGCTTTGAATATAGAACCATCTTATTTCTTTAAATTGTTTTGTTTAAAAAAAAAGTATTCCAGTTATAAAACTTTTAGAAAATACTCTCAATTATTTCAATCTTTTGCTAAATATTTCGAACGTAAGAAAATTTAGCAATGCAATTCTGTGCTTATGATTTTTTTTGGAGAGCCTCATAACAAGAGCAGGTTTATCGTTTATCACATGGAATGGTACAGCAATTGAACTGGCATTCTATATTTTTTAAGTCTCTAACAAAATTTGTTTATTTAAATTTGTGTTTTCGCTTTTGTTTGGTCGAATTAAGGATTTAAAAGTAGTGTTAGCTTCATTGTAAAATTGCAACACTTTAAAAGGAAATTACTTTTTACACACACACACACACACACACAAAGAAAACCACAAAACTACGGCTCAGAAACGAAATTTATTTGCATAGACACATTTAGTGTGTATTGATATTTATATATAGATATATATAGGTATTTACATATATATGTATATACAAATAGCGTAACATAGACAAGAAGACAATGCGTTGAAGAAGCCTTCTCACGTTGAGTATAAATGATACACATAACGACTGGATTGTCATCGTTCACAACTCTGTTGCAGTCATAGCATTTATATGAATAGCTTTATTGGATTGACCACAGTACCTAGACGCAGATTTTCATATTGTCACTTATCCCTGAGAAACAAATTGCACTGAGCTTTTTAAATTAAAACTTTAGTTATGTTCTTAAAAAGAATTTGAAAGGACTGTTAGTTTGAAATATAGATAGGGGAAAAAGTGAGCAATTTTGGCAGATTATGAAAGATGCTAATTTTAAAAAGTGAAAGAAAAATGTTTGAAATAAGAAGAAATGCAGAGAAGATATTTATCTTATAACTACATTTCTAAGCATTTTATAAATTCATAATACTAGAAGAAGGTAAACACTTCTCCAATCAAATTTCGTTTCATATTTAGTATTGTAAAGTTTTTCAAAAACTCTCTGCAAGTTGATTCAAGATTTTAAAAAAATTACAAAAGATGATTACACAAAGCTCGTTTCAACAAGAGTATCAATGATTCTTTTCACCAAAATTGTCAAAAGTTTGTAAATTATTTGTTGTTTCTCGAAACGAAACTGCACCATACTTTAAATGTTATCCTACAATTTGTAGAATGAGAGATCAAGTAAATTTATGGTATAGTAAAAAAATTCTAATAATTGCCTCCCCCCCCCAAAAAAAAAAAATAAAACGTTATACGCAAGTGATGTGTAAGTTATACGCAAATGATGCGCAATACTTAGTTAGTTGAAAAAGAAAATTCCTTTCATTAAAAATTTTTTTTTTATCTTCAGCTAATCTAAAAATTTGAAAGTAAAAACACGTTTTCAAGGAAATGAGAAATATTGTACTGTACTGGTGTGATAGGTACTGTAATAACAATCATCTTTACTTCATAGTAACATGCTGATTATCTTTTACCAAAACTGGTCCGAATTTTTGTTTTATTTTTTATCCAAATGGACATCCACTTAACACACACAGTCACAAAACAACTAGACTAGTTTTTATCACATGTAAGACACAAAAAAATAACAAATATGCCCCAGAAAAATACATATTTTACAGTTAGTTTTCTTCTGCTGAATACACATTATCATGTAAAAACAACTGTTTGAGAATTATACACTCCATCAAACTACAGCAAATGTGATTGAAACTTTGTTACTTTCTTCCATAAACGAATAGTTGCTTTTTTAACACAAAATACCGATACATAACAATCATATTGGTACATAAGAGTTCCAAACATAATTAAAAATTATCTGGCATTTGAAGTTTAGTGAGCCAGTTTGCTTTGCTGCATAATTAAGGATTTTTTTCCCCTTCGGATAAATACGCAATTTTAATTTGGATTATTACTGATAGCATCAGCATATATTATATAATAAACTACAATTAGAAAAAGTATCGAACCACAAAATATACTTTTTCTTAACTCTACATTGCATTTTTATGGATATAACATCTGTCATAAAACAACCCAATTTAAAAAAGATAATTATTTTACACTTCATTCACATTTCTTAATATGTCTGTATTTATTATGTTTTCAAATTAAATCTGGCTTACGTCGTCAAACATAAAGTAATTTAATCTACACAGAAAAATACTCACAATAACTGAGTAGTCAAAAAATTTCAGGATAGGTGGTCGCAGAATAATAAAATATTTTTATTCAAGGCTAGGCGTTAGCTTATTGATGGGTCTGTTTAAACAATGTTTAACAGTATTATACAACAATATTATACGAAATCAAAAATTTCATAAACACTAGATATAATTCAGACCTGAATTTAACGAATAGCATGCATTACTTATGCCTTTGAAGAAAAAAAAAAAATATTATTGCTGAATATTTGTATGTTACACGTTAGAAATATTGATTAGTATTATTTAAATCAGTATAAAGTGTTATACAACATAGACAATTTAATCGAAATTTCATTGAAGATTAATTTTAAACCAATATTAAATATTCACAAAAAGTTAATGAATGTTATTTTAAATTTTCAGATCTTGAAAAATCAAATTCATGAAACGAAAACGAGAAATCAGACATATGCTTGTACATTTATTTAGCTGACTGCTGTATGCAGTGTAGAATTAAGATGTTCTCATAAAGGGAAAATTTTTAATTATTTTTATTTTAAAAATTTAATTATTTATGAATAAATGTTTTAATAATTGATATTACCCAAAAAAGGATAAAAATATTCTTTCAATATTATTGAGAATATGACATGAATGAAAAGTATCTTGAATAATTGCACACTATGTATAATCACTTTTTTACTGAACAAATGCCAGACATTATTAATAAAATACATTAAAAGCTTTTTACAATAATGTCTCAAGACATAACGCAAGCACTACAAAACGCTTTATTGTGATTTGAATTGCTTTGTTACAAAACACGACTTCTTCAGTGGAAGATAGAATCAAATTTCAAGAAAAAAAATCTTTACAAGATTGTAACACTGATCTAAAATGAGAATGGTTTAGTAGTTCTTTAATCATTCAGTTTGAAATCCATACGTTATTTTGTTAATTTCAAGGAAAATCTGTATAGAAAAACATAAGATCGATAAAACAAATAGTATATTACTTTTATCGTATTACGCAAAAATATAAAATACTTAAAATGCTTGTAAAGATGTTTTAGTTTCAATAAAATGGAAAAAATGTGTTGCTAAATAAGATTTGTAATGTGCTACTGTAAAGAACTGTACACAAGGTATAAGGTTGGAAAGTGGAACTGAATTTTAACAGAAAATTGCGACAAAAGTAAGCAGATATTTATAAGATCAAAACATAAAATCTTTTTTTTTTTTTTTTTTGCTTTAGTTGTTCATGTTTTACATTCTAATTTTTGAAAAAGAAGAAGAAGAAGTTAAAGAGAGAGAAAATTGATTATGGAAATTAGTATAAGTAACTCTAATATGTTATATATATACCGACATAAATTCGATGTAAGAAAAATGTTTCTAAAATAATTAATCTATCAGTTTCATGTCGAGATGATGCTCATGCATAAATTAATAATACATTAATGGAAATTTTGCAAAATCTTTATTTGTATGTGTGCGTTATATAGGTACATTATAATATTTTTGAATTAACATTACTACTCCATTTTAGGATTTATTTAGCGAATTCAGTGGAAATCCACAGCTGTGACTGATAGTGACTGTGATAGTGGAAACTATTGAAAAAATTAAATAAGTATTGTTATATGAATGTTTTATTTGATTTAAAACGGTATTAAATAATTTTCCTAATTTAAAGAAAAAATATTTAGGATGTTTTGCAGTTTTTTTCTAATACTGCTCTGAAAAAATATATAATATGCAGGAAACGAATAAAACTTATTTTGTTATTGCGTGTTTCATCTCATAAAGTATGTTTCGTTTTCTTAGTCTTCAAAGAGGAAAATTGAAAATGTATAGCAAATTACTAAATTTTCATTTATTTCATTCTAATACATACAAGGCTACTTTTTTTTTGTCGTGAAAATAAAAAATAACACTTTAGTGCAAAAATAAATTGAAATATAACTTGTGTAAGAATTGAAATATAACTTGGGTAATAAATTGAATTACATAAGATTTGGAATTTAAGTGATACAATATTTACCGAATAAAAGGATGATTAGAAGATACTAAATCATACTCATATATTTATATATATTTTTTACAGTACAAATGGTGTAGTGAGCTTTACGCGATATAAAACAGACTAGGCTAATTATGTTGTTTAAATAAGTTCGGTCGGTTAGTTTGTATTCAAAATTTAAATTTCGTTGTTTCTTTAAAATTTAAAATTAGTAACTTTTCCCACCCCGTAAAGTGTCACAGTGCATTTTCTCATGACACCATTTGACGACATTATGTGACATTTAAAAATATTTACAGTACAATGTATTCATGGAATGTTTAATTGTATGGACAGGAAAACAGCCAACATGCATGTGCATTGATGATTAATAAAGTTTGTGACGTGTAGAGTATAACAAAGACATGTAATTTCTTCACACGCTATGCAATGCAGTTAGTTCGTACACAGATGATAAATTATTGAATGATAATTAAGCAAGTATATAATTGTCCAGCATTATATTAGTAATACCAACATTAAATTAATATTTATTTTATACGAAAAAATTCCGAATCTTTTCGTATAAAATAAATATTCCCGAGTTCCAGAATATCACTAATGGAAGAGTAAAAGTAAAATTTAAATAAATTTAAAAATAAGATTTTTTAACCCTATTAAAAACTTTAATGAAGTGTGTAATAATTCTTGCTAAGGGGACAGTAAACTTTCTTAATATATTGCTTAACCATCGCATCTATTAATGAAGAAAGAAGCTGTCTTATAGTATTATAAACATGGGGATGAATGAAAAATAATTGATTTTTATAGTTTAAACATAGTAAGAAAATTATATTTTTTAATATCTTCCGTTTCCATGTAAATGTCACATGATAAAAGTTTAACACAATCTTTCCCCAACAGAACTTATTATCCTACTCACGAAATATTAAAATTTAAGTGCTTTGGAGAAATTTTATTTTTCCTATTTCTCGGATATTCTCCAAATAATTCCTTCGACTGTGAGCTTGATACTGAACAAAAAAGTGTAGAAAAATTATTGTTTTATTTTTTACCGTATAATATATAAAAAGATTGTTTTATTTTATACCGTAAAAATGATTAAAATTTCCTTTGCTAAAAAGTATTCTTCTGTTAGCTACAGGAAAGACTGATCATTCATTTAAAGAAAATATTAATTCGACACATGCTCCCCTATTTAGAGTACGAAAAAGTATAACTGCATATGCAAAGAAAAGATCGTACTTAATTTTAAAGCAGTGTTCAAATTTTTAGATTTATTTACGGTTATAATTTACTAAGTTTTCTAAAAGCATATGCTATGGTAGTATTTTTGAAGTAATTTTATTGTAATCTTATCTAACTTCCAGTTTAAGGTCCCTTTAAAATATAGATTTAAAAAATTAAAAACTAACTTATGGTTTACCAAATCGCTTGTAATACACGAAATGCTAGTAAATCATATAATAAGATAATCAAATCATTATTTTTTTTGGTTGTGTTTTTGCAACTATATTACACAATGGAGATGCATTTTCAAACACTGTAGTGATAAAAATATTCAGATGATATATACATTCAGATTTGTAAAAATAGAGATTTATGATGACATTATTTTCATTTAAATTTTACAGAGAGCAAAAAATGTGACAGGCATATAATAACAGAACGTAAAATTTTAAATTCATGCATAAATCTTCTTAAGATGAGTTCAAAATTTAAAGCTCCATTTATGAAAAATAGTATCTAAGAACAGATTAAAAATCCTCCAATATTGTGAGATAAGAGAGATCTGGAAACCAAAATAATGCAGAAAAAAGACACTTTTTTCTTTTAAATTAGAGTTGAATTGTACAATGAACTAGGAAATATACATTTTAATAATAGGCTCTTCTTATAAACATAGAATTGAGATTAATGTTTATTTATTGTATGTGATTGTGATGTTCGACATTTTATAAAATGTTTGAAGTGAACGAAAAATTAAATTTCTTGTTTGTATGAGGAATTTCACTTGGAACATTTTTGAAATAATGATGGATATGGTGGTTAAGTACAATTATAAATACTTGTATCTTTAATACTTAATAAATCGGTTGCGACTATAACTGTAGTAGAAAGATAACGTTAAAATTGTTATTAAAACCATTTTAAGGGATAAAATAGTTTTAATGTTGTTGAATTTTATAAGAATTTTTTATGGTATAGATGTTAATAAAAAGCAGAAAGCTCAGTTCAGGAATTTTTGAAGTTCGATGGCTATATCACAGCTTTGAATTTTATTATTAATTATATAATCAAGAAATCATCATTGAAAATAATGAAACTACATTTTTTAAAACTTTATTTGAGAAATATTACTCAGACACTTGTATAAAATAATCTGTATAAATTTAACATGTTTATAATTTAATGATACACCACATTTATGAATTAGACTTGTACTGCTTAGTTATTTCCACTAGTAATTTTTATACGGTAATATAGTTCCAGTGTATTTGAAAAAAAAAAAATATGATTTTCAAAATTCGGAGTCTTTCTATAAGAGAAAGTTATTTAATTCATAAGGATAGTTATTAATTACTAATTACTGAAATAAGTTAATAAAAAAGGTATTGTTGTAATTTGGATATCATCAGACTCATGACTTATTCTTTTTCGATAATGAAATAAAATACATATGTATTATTATTGATAAGGTATCTAATTTAAATTTAAAATTATATTTTCTGTGTAAAACTGCTCAAAATACATTTTTATGAACAATTACAATCCATACATAGCTGATAAAGAAGTTTGATTCTTTTTCATGCGATGCATTTACCATAATATAACTTCTATTAATACGTGAGTATCAAAAATACTACTTTAAACTTTATTATTGGTTCTCCGATTTCAATGTATATTGACTAGTTCCATCGTACTTACATAAAAAAAGGCTCGTTTAAACGGAAACATATGCATTACATCGTGTGTCAATTATGAAATATTTTACGTTCTTTTTTTTTTGTGTGCTGAGAATCAACATGTTTTTCGGAAAGATTAACATGTTAACACAGAGAAAAAACAGCCACACCATTATAGGATCAATGAAGAAATACTATTTCTACACGTGTAAATCTATTTTGTTGTCTTGATTTTCTTTCATAACCATTTACGAGCTGTGCTTATCTTTTCCCTGGATGCTGATATTCTGTCTTTTCAACCACTTTCATATTTAACAGTTTTGTAATTTTTTTGTTACACAAATTTCTAATTTTTATAGCTAGACAGAGGAGTACTTAAGGGGAGGGATTTGGGGATTTACTCCTCTTCGTGGAGTCAGGTTTAATCTGTGAAGCCCATCGCATCAAAAACGGAACCTTGAATACGGTACTTCTCTGTCAAACAGTCTAACATTGCGTTCTTAGTTTAGTCTTTGAATGTGGGGGGATAGATGCATGGTCTGCTTAGCATTCAACTCGGGGATGCAACACCATACACAAAAGGGAACGTGCAAATGTTGAGTAAACGGGTACTGTGGGGCCAAAGCACACCAAGTGGCTACCCCGGTACCTCTTTTAAAGGCGGGGCATCTCTCTCCTTAAAAATATCAGCTCTTAAAAAATAATCCGCAGTTTCAAAGATAAGTACGTAGGAGTTAAATTTTGGGGGCTCTGAATCTCAGAACTTGTAAAACCATATGTTTGACAAATTTATCGGCACTCCATTTTCCGTTAGTTAGACACTTTTACTACCTAATTTATGTATTTTATTCTTTTTCTTTCTGTTTATTTAGATTGTGAGAATATGTATATGAGATACTGAGAATATTGGAAATGCCCATAAATAAAGTGTACATTTAACAAACGTTCCTATATATAAGTTTGTTGTGTGTATTCGCCACTCCACCTTCTTAAAATGTTTTTCGGAGGTGGGCTTTTTTTTATAGCGCACCATCACTTTGTACTTTAGGATTGCATCCCTGTTTGAGTATTTGCAATAATGGTAACAATTAGGCTGCCAATTAGGCTAAACATGGGACGATTACTTTTTAAAAGTATTCAATGGTATTTGAATGCTTCCTTCCAAAAGGGCATAAAGATTAACCCAACTCCACATTGCAAAATGACTCAAAAGTCTGTTGTAACAAGAATTTATTATCTCAGAAAAAAGTATAAATAAAAGAGTGAATTTTCACAATTAAAAGAATTTGTTAAAGTGAAACTTCTAGTGGAATTTCAGCTATGCAGAATTTATTTCATAAAGTTATATTTTTCATTATTATTGCCATACACAAAGAATTAAGATAATAATAGTTTATAAATAAAATTTACTATGCAATCAACATTAAAGCCACAATGTTATGCAGATTAGACTGCCGAAGTGTTATATACAACAGAAATATTCTCACATATCATTAAATTAACTTTATGGTATGTAAGTGTATTTTCCATTAAAAATGTGTACACAATATTACAAATTTAAATATTGCATTAAATCAAATTATGAAAAATTTATTAATTTTTGCATGAACAAATTATTACTATGCAGAGCTAATGCGTCGAATTTGACTGGTAAGAATGCGTTAGAAGTTGCTATACGTCTTTCTTTCAAGAATATACATATTTTATTCTGATAACGAGTTTTACTTAATGCAAATGAGGGTTACTTTTCGTTTCTAATGAATTATTAATTCCATTTGTATCACGTTTTATCAATTTATCTCCACATATGCACCTCTTATTTATGTTTTTCTTATTTTAACGGTTGCTATTTGCATTCTATTAGTATGTTTTGCTGGACATTATGGTTACCCTGGGTATAGAAGTTCCACTTTAAAACATTTTTGAATACGTTACGAAACAAATTCAGTGAACTAACAAAAAAGATTTTCAACAAATTATCTCTTTCACAATAACATTAAAGAAAAACTATTTCGCATTAAATTATTTCAGACTGCGGTAGAAAAAATAACATGAATTACAAAAATAAATGGAATAAAAAATTAAACGTTTGGTTACGAGAAAAGTACATATACATATGACTTTTATGCTGAATACTTGTGCAGGACTGTTTTCAACATTAAATTATTTTCAAACACATCTTTTGTAAGCTTAACGATTATCCAGTAAAATGTAACATCTATATACATACAGGAACCTTTATGATTTCTAATTTTTCTATCACTTTTCGAAAACCAGAAAATTTTCTAAGGTCTTTCTCTGGGTTACATAAGATCTTAAACTTTCGCATTATGTTGAAAAATTTAGTCTCAAAAATAGATAGTTTTAAAAATTTAATACTGTTTGGAGCAAACTGTATCAACACCGTATGGAACAAAATGTCCTATCACAGAATCAATTAATTTGAGGGAAAAAAAAACGGTCAGTGATTTAACGTACACAACTTCTTTGTAAAGTCTCCAACGTAATTGAACAAATATAGCAGATTGTAACGACAAATCAAATTTAAAAAAGAACAACCTATTTAATACTGCCATTGGTAAGCCGAAAAAATAGCGCAATATAGCTAGAAAATTAAGAACTAGAAATGAAAATTGATTTTACGGGCATAGCTTTTCCAGGATTCCTTCTTTATAAATTTAGTTTAAATTTATATCAATAGATGGCGTTGGTAGGATCTGATTCGTAAATGAACAATTCGATTGAAATTTAGAGGATGCTGGGATGCGACGATAAAGATTTGTCTGCTTTCCTGAATGGAAATTTTCATCATTCAGTTTTTCTTCTTTTTTACGCAGACTGTGCAGCTTATAGGTTTGAGTTAGCCAAGAAAAAAAACACTAAGTATTATGCCAGTTAGGACTTCCAAGTTTTAGATTTTCGTAATGTAGAACGAGAGCAGGGAAAATTGTTAGCTTCATAATTTTGACCTTCTACATAATTCTGACCTTCTTAATGACATTTAATTAGCCCTATTATTACGAATATATTAATGCTCTTCATATGAAGTTACATATTATAAATTTTTACTGTACACGATAAAGGCAATACATGTTCTGATTATCGTAGGAGCAAGAAGGGTATAGGCCCTGCGCCAGGACCTATACCCTTCAGGGAAATATAAATTTTTTCAGGGAAATATAAATAATAATTTTCAGGGAAATATAATTTTTTTCAGAATGTGAATTTAGTTTATAGTTTCAGTACAGTAAATGCCTAATTTTTTTCAGTTATGAACTTACAAGTTACAAATAATCGAAATCCTTTTAATTTTCCCAATTTTATCTCTTCATAGAAAAAACAAAAACAAAAAAACACAGCAATTTCTCCAAAAAGAAGTGGTAACTATGGTGGCTGCCAGAGTAAAATTTGAGAAATTGCATTGAAAGTTGCCAGACCCACTGAAATTTTGTGTTTACTGTTTGAAGATTTTTGAGGGAGCTACCCAGCGAGAATGGGGCACCAATGCATATGGAATTTATCGTTTACAGTAATACAGTCCCGATAATTCGAGTCCTGTAAATTCGAGCTTCGCTTAATCCAAGGTAGAGTTAAACTTTCCACTCAAAAACAAACAGCTTAAAATTCATTTTTTGAACAACTAATCAAGTAATAATGATGTTATTTAAAATAAATTTTATGTTTGCAAATTTGTGTACTCGTTTTTTTTCGCTAATTGATTTCTCTGTACGTGCATATGTAAAACTGAATATTCCTCTTCGATTTTATTATGTAGTCCGCACAATCCGAGTTGGAGTCGACTCCGATCAACTCGGATTAAAGGAATTCAACTGTATTAGAAAAAATCAGCTTTTTAGTTGCATTTAAGTCATAATGCATATGGAATCCTAAAATGGATTGGTAGGATGGAGTTAATCCTACTGTATAGTTACCCTGATCCCTATTTTCTAACAGCTCCAGGCAACCTGCTCCCAGATAAAACTTTTACAGCCATTATTCCGAAAAAGATTTAAAAGCTAAGCACAAAAAGTCCAATAACAGCTACACCGTTTGTACGATCCGCTAGAAATTTATCATAATTATGTATAAAAATATAGAAAACAATCTGCGTGCTTTAAAATTCTGAAATTCCACCCGTTCCTTATTACTTTTAAGCAATTTTCTGCTATTTTCAGTTCTATTTTATTTCCTAGTGTAAATAAAAAAAGTTAATCATTTGCGTGCCAAAATTTGCTGTCGCAATCGACATGACGTCTAATTTCACGCAACAAAATCGCGGTTTTCAGGCTTTCAAGGGAAAGTTGCGATTCCAATCAATTAGTTTTAAACAGTTTTTCTAGCTAATATTGCTTAGTTTACTTTTCATTAAAATGATCGTCTGCTTGAAGTATTGATATAAGAGAGTCTGTTTACACGAACCGAAATTGACCGAATGCGAAAAGTTTGCGCACGTTTCCAGAAGAATATGCAATTAGATTTAGGTGTAAATTGAAAACCGAATACGAAGTTATTTATTTTAGGTGGTCAAAAGTTAAATAGATTGAGAATAGACGTATTTCCATCCAAATGGTTTTTATAGCGCCCACTGTAACTGCCTCCACAACGAGATTTGCCTTCTAGTATTTCATAAGGTCTAAAAGTTTAATACATATTCTCATCTAATGGTGGATGCATTTAATCACGACGTAGATTTGTATGCGAGCATTGGACAAAATACGTACGTAAAAACAGTTGTCAGAGACATTAAGCAAACGTCTGCCCCAGGCCCCGGTTTGTTATAATCGGAGCCTCAGAGAAAGTGTCGGCGGCAGGAGGGGGGCATTAAAACTGGTACAGGTCCCTGTTACTGGTACTTCAGTTCCAGTAACAGGGCGAAGACAATACAGATAAGAAATGACGCTACAGATCTGGCAGACATACAACCTCACGTTTATATCAAACTGTGATCTTATTTTTAAAATGTATGCCACATGATACGTACAGTAAATTATGAAATCTGGAAATTCCATAGTTTTGGTTCATGGAGAAGCTATGCCCGGAATGCAGATTATTTACGATTTAAAGCATCTCGGAAATTTATTTTTTAATACTCTTTTTATTAATATTTTGACCAAAGACGTTCAACATAAACTACAGATTTTACCTACAGATTTACCTTAATCAGAATAGGAACTTATAGAAGTACAAAATACTTTTACTGAGAGTAATTTCTATTCGAGCTTTTCAAACGCAGAATGAAAACGGTTGTTCTTTGCAGTGATTTCAAAAGAGTTAGTAGAAATGTGAATTTTGTGTTGCCATATGAGGCGACAAGTATACACACAATTACATTCATACATACATACATGAAACATTGAGCTGCTTTGGAACAAGAAATGCAACAATATCAAAAAGAGTTTGTATATTTTAACAGCATTTTAGCTCCATCGATGAAACGTCCATCAAAATTTAATCTTTGTACAGTGCAAACATGTTTTTTTTTTTTATACTCTAACTAACCATCATTTGCCTGTTTGACATTCAGATAGGGATATCTACATTGTAGTTAAAAAAATTATTCGTACTTTCCAAATTTTATAAAATGTATTTCCGTTAACAGTTTATAAATATTGTTTTTTAGAAGTTATAGAAATATCATTGGTCAAATGAAAGTGGCACTATAGTCGGTATGACAAATGGTTTAATGGTATTGCTGCCCCAATTGTAGTGCCACTTTCCTTTGTGCGACATTTATATTTTGAATCTAATGAATATTCAAGGAGTTATTTTCTTTTTTTGCTTCAAAATATAGAGAATGCCCATACAAAACAATAAAAATATGTCTCAATAATTATTCATTTCAACTTTATTTGGAATATATTTCGTTTAATTTTAATAGCAACGTTTATGTTTCATTTTTTCTATGTTCTAAATTTTAAGATTCTTAATGCAATTTTTTTCTCAGCGAAGTCAATCACTCAAAATGAAGCAAGGATTCTTTAATAAATTAAAACACATCTAAATTGTAGTGAAATAATTTTAGTAATATTTTACGCGTGAGGCTGCATAAATATTCAATACTGACGAAAGGAAGGAGTTACATGTTTTTTAATTAAACATTACATTGACATTTGTAGAATTGTAATAACATAATTTCATATTGAAATTATCAGTAAATACTCGTAAAATATTTCACTGGTAAAGTTTTAAGTTTTTTGATAATATTTTAAATAATTGAGATTTTAAAAAATGCCGCTGATTTTTTTTATTTCCACATTTGCCATAGAACTTCTGTAAAGATTTATTTAGTGTTTCTCCTAATTTTCAAAGATTACAGGCTGTAAGTTATAGATTAGTCTAAACTCTTGAGATATCGGAAAAAAGATTCACAGTAAAATATCGCAATAATTTTCCGTTTTTGCATTAAAAATATTAAAAGGTCAAATAGTTACTTACTACTTGCAAAAGAGTTTTAGGTTTCTGAGTAACAGAGTATAAATTTAAAAAAAAGTATAAGAATTGCATTTTTCTTCATTTTACTGTAGTTTTTTCTAATCACTATCTTAAACGAAAATAACAATGCATAACACCTTTACAAATTTCTTTTTTTATGAAATATTTTTGTTTTTCTTTTTTTTATGTATCTTTTAATTAAAGTCTTCAGAAAAGTGTTTGTTTTTAAAAGAAAATGTAGCATCATTTTATTGAATAATTATTGTATAGTATATATTCTTAAAAAATTAATATATTGAATGACATTTTATTTACGATAATTAAAAATAATATAAATTGTATACTCTAGAACAATCAAACAGGCAAAAGATGAAATAGTAAAAATGTCAACAGCTTATTTTCTTTGGTGGTTTTGAAATATTTTTTTGGCATATTCCCAGATTGGAATTCCTACCGATAAAGCACCATCATTTTATGATGCTCCCAAACATTTTTACGATAGGATAAACAACTAGTCGAGAATGAAACAACCATTCTTCATAAAATACACCGTTTATTCTTCTGTGAAGACTCCTGTGAAACAAAACTTTGAACCTAAGGATAGAAACAAAATAGTTATTTTCTTAATAGAAAATAAGTATCAATAAAAAAATATTTTTGCACTCTATTTGCACTGTATTTTGCATAAAACTAAAATAATTTTAAATATATATATATTTGTTCTAATCATTATTGACGAAGACAGAAAAAAATTCTGGCAAATCAAGTATGATTCATGAACTGTATCTGAATCAATGTAAAATGTAACATGATAGATTAATTAAAATAGTGTTTGACACTCATAAACACACATCTGTGCTATATCTGTGCATAAGTATACATATATGGGAAAATTAAATTTAACAATGTAAAATTTACTTAAATACCTCTCATTACATTGTAACATGTTCTTAAATTTCCTTCTGCCCGTAAAATGCAACTAACTTATCCACTCTGGCTTCTGTAAATTTACTATTTCGGCAAAAGTTATTGATTAATCATGATTAATTAATAATGAGATTTGCTAAATTAGCTCAAAATTTTCGTTTTTTGTCCTTCCTTCTGAGATCAATTTCACCCAAACGGACCAAGTTCTTCAGTGATTTAACATGGATGATTAAAGTAAAGATGTTGTCTAAATCCGTATTTCCCAAATTCTTTACATCTGCAGCTCCGAAAAAAAGGACTATCTTTTAGCGGACCAGCTTTAGCTAAAGCTAATAAATTTTACGTAAGCGAACATTTTGTTTATCAAATCAAGCGTTATATACATATAATTTTTCTTAGAATGACATATTTGTTGCTGATTATTTTTAAATAAATTTGATCTACGTGGACTAATAGCTAGTCTCGCGGATCAGCACGAGTTTGAGAACCACTGGATGGGAAACATTGGCGTAAATCCTATAGAAACAGAAAGGGAAAACTTTACAGCCCTGTATACTAAAGACTAAACTAAGGTCAGCTAAGGACTGAAGGAAGGATATTGCAAAATTTTTAAGTGTCAGAAATTCAAAAGATATCGTCTGATGAGGCAAAAGATATCGTCTGTATGTGGCATCTTTGTCGATTACTGCAATCCCACTTCACGATGTATTTTAAAAGCATCGTTTTAGGGAGAAAATATGAATAAATAAAACGAGAAAATTACTTATTACATCTTTCATTGAGTATTACCTAATAATTTTGCAACTCTAACTATTCAAGACTTTAAGCAAAGTATCAAACAGTTTAACTTTCACGGAACTCTACGGCAGCTATTGTCAATGAATTGAGTAAATGGCTTAAATGCACTAATGTCACGATTTTTTAAAATGTACCATTGTACAAAATGCAAAATTTTCAAAAAATTAAGCTACTAAGCAGGATATAGTGTTATGTTAGCTAACATCCTCTTTCTTCTCTATGTAACGTGGGCAGAGTAAAACTTTCAATTACCCTGAACACTTTAACGTAAATTGTAAATAAATAAATAAGTAAATAAACAAAAAAATTCGAACCTGTGCGAGATGCACCGAGTTCTAATTGTCACAGAAATAAGTTGTTAAGACAAATGTTCTTGCATCACGGTCTAATGTTTTATATTTTCCGACATGAAACTTAACATTTTTTGGCTCTTAGCCGTCTACATATTTATTTTTTACTGAGCTTTGAAATTTCCAATACAAATTACTGCCTTTCCTTCTTTGTTCCATGTTTTTTAGCCCATTTTCATGCGTCTATAGTTCGATTTTACTAGACAGTATTCTATCCGAGATTACTAAGTATTTACGTTAAAATAGTACACCAAGATCAAAAAGCGACTATATAACTAACAAGGTACTAATAACTCACAAAAAGCAGCAAATCATTAACTATCACAACAAAAACACTATCTAAATACAAATGTCAATCGCATAGCTCAGCTCCCTGTATCTACAGTCAGTCACACTCACTTACAGCCAGAGAAACTCTCCTATTTATAAATTTCTAAGCAGATCGTGACGTCATACTTCGCGATCTTTCTCGTAACTTCTTCAATCATTGAGATATAGCCAAAATTCCGTTATTTTCGAGAATTTTCTTTAGGTCACCAAAGTCGCTAAATTCATTGCCAAGTTGCAAAAACTGTTGCCAAGTTCAAGGGGTCAGATACTTTTTTTATTCGCAAGAATGCTTATACAATTTTCTTTCTAGAAACACACATTAATGCAGGAAAACAGCACAAAAATTTTGCAACTTTCTAACACCCACCTTCATATTTTCATAATTTGGTACTTTCCGCTGTTTCTGGTGGAGTCAAAAACAGGCTGGAATTCTTTTCAAACTCCTTCGTCAGTTTCGTGCACTTTTCTTCGTATTCGCATTTTAGCCTTTCTTGCGCCTGAAAATATTAAAGGGTGTTAAAACACGAAACATACGGTATTGACCAAATTACTATAATAATTTGTTGAGGAACTTTTGTTGGTGGTGTTGCTCGGTAATCCTAATATATTTCAATTGGAGAATTTTAAAGTATGTTCGGCAAGCACACTATTTTCAGGCATACTTTGGTTGTTTTAAAATATTTTTTTAAAACTAAGCCCGAGAAAAACCTGAGAGTCACCTTTTAACTCTCTGAGCTATAAAAGAACCTTCTTCTCTTCTAAGATATTATCAACAAATCTTTTAGTTAAAGAAAAGTACATAAATAGCAGCATCAAAAAGAACAAATTATGTAAAACGATCTAAGTTTTTTTTTTTGAGCATTCAATGCTTTGAAAGGTCCTGCACAAAAGAAATTTATTATTAAATCTCTTTACAAATAAAATCTATTTTTAGGTATTTGTACATTATTTGGGGAAGAATTTATTGAGACAATCTGTAAAATTTTATGCTTAGAATGATATTTCCGTATGTAGAACTTTCTTTAACATGCTTTTTTCCAATAATTTCTCATTTAATATTAATTCTTAGTGCATTTAAATATTTACTTTACTATGAAGAACAAAAATATGAAGTTCATAATTTAAAAAATTATAAAATGTACATCGTTCATGAATTTAAGAAAAATCACAAAGCCCCTCCAGACCACTGGGAGATGTTGATAATCAGACCTTAAATTGTTAATTTCTTTATTTTCAAAAACCCTAGTGAAATATAGACACAATCTTTCAGGTTTTTATCTCTCGCTGGCTACAAAAAAAATCCGACATTGCTAATGAACAACAAAAGCTTACTGAGAAAATTTTCAAACCAAAAATTCTAGATACGTGAATAAAATCACTGCACTGCAATTTTACGAACAAGATTTCCTTTAAAAGCTCCTTATTGGAACAGATTTCCAGACCAATAACCCTGGAGTAGATAATATATTTTAAGCAATGATTTAACTTACTCCTTAACGTTGAACGTATTAGAAATCATCCTTCAGCCAATCGATGACTTAATTTCAAACTGAGAGAACTGCCCGGGCAAAATCTTATCTTCCGGCGAGTCCGGTACATTGACCAATGTTGGTATGTATTAACAAACATTCCGCTCGTTGAATTATGCTGAGAATTATTTGAAGCTGTAACCTGATTTTGCAGTCTAACCGTTATCAACATTCAAGAGAATTTCACTTTGTAAATAAATTAAAGAGTTCTTGAACTCGGTGCATAAAATATGGTTTCTGTGTTAATTCTTTTTTTTCGAATCAGTGTGTTCAATCAGGCGCGTAGCCAGGAAAGATTTTCGGGGGGGGGGATATGCAACTGGAAAATTTTTCGGGGGGGGGGATATGAACTTATATGTGTATAAATAGACGGAATTCCATCACTAATCCAAAAATTTCGGGGGGGGGATATATCCCGATATCCTCCCCCTGGCTACGCCCCTGTGTTCAATCTCAGTATTCAATCAATGGGTAGTTGTAGGCACAGGAACAGATAACAGTTATGACTATTTGATGAGAAAATCGAATACATTTATACAAATACTAGGAAAGTAATGTCGATTTTTCGTACGTCAATATTTCGCCTAGTCCAAACTACCGAACCTCATTATACGAAATTTGGCATGATCTGAATTTTTTATTAATATAGGTGCTAGATTAGACAGCCTATTCCAAAATTTGTAATCTATGGGGGGAGAGGGTAGAGGCCTAAACGTTAGTGTCAGCTCAAAGAAAGAAAAAGAAATATCCGAACAATTCTTGCTGTAAAATGCAACTCTCCTGAAAGCCTAAAATTCGATTTCAGGACATTTTGAATATCATTCTCTAAGGTGGCTAGATCCTTAAAAAGTGGGACGGACGGCCATCTTTCTTGAAAAACAAATACTATCTATAAAATTGGTGCTTCAAAACGTAACAGTATAAATCCAATGTTTAGGTACATATAGTTTGTAATTAACCCTCTCGTCACCCTGAACCTCATCTGAGGCTCCTACTTCTAATAGCAATATTTAGAGAGAAAACAATTAAATTTAGTGTTTCTTTCTTTCAGTGATATCAATATCGTTAATTCATGTAGAAACTATATGAGGCTCTTAACTAGATGCATAAATCGTGCCTAGATTGCAGTACTAGTCAATTTGGGTCATTTTTTACAGTTTTCGCTTATTGTTTCAGGAGAAAAATTAAGAAAATATTTACGCTGCTTTTTTACCATTTTTTTTCTTTTTAAGGTAAGTATAGTTTTTTTGTTATTCCTCAACCTTTACCTAATATGTGCATCCTTTTAAATTAATTTTAGCATAACAAAATGCTTCGAAAATGCAGAAATTAATATTAGAAAAATCTAATATTAATCGACATTAGAAAAAAAAATATTTTTGCATGATTTATAATAGTATTTCAGATGCATTAAATGCTAAAAAGATTTATTTTCTCTGATTTTTCATAATTCGGTGTCGAGAGGTTTAAAAAGTTGTTGAAAATTTATTTGTTTAATTTTTATGTAATGAAATCACATTACTTTTTGATACCCACAGTGTGTTTTCGTGCTCGAAATTATTCAAAAAATCCTAAGTAATATTTATTATTAAATCTCCTCTGGTGCCTTTTTTTCTCGCAACTTCCATTATTTTTCAGATACTTCCACATTAAGTCTAATTAATTCTTATAACCCATTCGTTAACCCACAGACGAAAATATCCTTAGCAGATTTATTTCTACACATAACCTACAAGAAAAGCTGTAAACATGAAAGCTATGGACTGCTTAAATCATTACATGCATCCGTATTTCTATAAATATCTATTTAATGGTTAGCTGGTATTAAATGTAATATGCCTAAAACCTTTAGGCATATTTACGCTGAAAATGAGGTACTTACAATGATGACATTACTTTTATAATGGTAATAACATGAAACAAAACGATTCTGTCGTACAGCAACATCATAATAGCCGTGATTATGAACTAAATACTTTCATTCTTTCTTTCCGAAGAAAAAGATGTATTGTAGTTGCGAAAAAATTCAGTTTTTTTTCAGATTTTGATCATTCCAGAATTTACTTTGGTAAATGACGTCTGAATGCATGTATGTATAATACACGTACGTATGCACTTACGATCTATTCTGATCAACTGCGAATCCATTCTGACCATGTATGGCTGGACGTCTGTATCTTCTATTAGCTAAAACTATTAGCTATGGAATGTTGAAATTTTGTTTTTGGGACTGTCGTAGTGTCTAGTTGTGTACCTAAATTTTTGATTTGAAGCTGGCTAGTTCCTTGACGCGATCTCCCAAACGACTTGCAATGCATAAAAGTCGATAGAGAGTCGTTTGAAGCATGCCCAAAATCTCGCAGATCATCGCGACTTTTGTAAAAATATCATCTAATTTGGCGCAAAAAATAAGTTTCATAAACTTATCCGCTAGAAGCCATAGCTTGGCGATATCTACTGTAATTTTCTGAGAATATGGCAAACCTGAATGTTATTGAAATATTTTAATTAATGGCAGGCGCTTGACCATCGGTCCATCGCCATTGCTAAGGCCCGAAACATTGGCCATTTTATAATGAAGGCATCCTGTAGTCGGCCAACGGTACTCCCTGTGAAGGGACGGACAAGTTAGCAGCCAAGACAGGAATCGAACACGAACCCAAGGTGTGATAGAATGGTTCGTTAGCCACTACACCACCTGGGCATCTGTTAATGAAATATGGTACGCCACTTTCAAATTAAATAAGTTTAAATGAAATGCTTCAAAATAAGTGTAAAATGAAATAGTTGTACAACGACGTCATGTAATTTTCACACATTTTTTATAAATATTGATACGACTGAAATTTTACATTATTATTTGACAACCACACTTCAGAAAGTAAAGAAAAAAAACAGAAATCTAGAGACAAGAATAATCATTCATCCACAATAATTTCACATCAATATGAAATTTCGAAATTAAAACGTTCCCAGTAAATGAAGTAGCAATCTTTTTAAAATAATATAGAAAGGAAAAAATATGAAATAATTAGCCTTACGTGTGTTCTTTCATCTTCAAACGTATTTTTAATATTGGAATGTTGTCGATTGAGTTCGGTTAGCTTTTTTTCGAGCAAGCTGCTAAACTGAAAATCAGAAAAGAAATAGAATTTAACTTTACCGCAAAATTACACTTAAGATTAAAATTTAAATTACAAAAGCTTCTCTCTGCAAAATCTTAAAATAAATATAAAGCATGTGGTTTCTTCTTAATCTTGTGTACATGGAAGGAACATACATTTAGTATCTTAAAAGATTAAAAGAGAGCATTCCACATAATAAAAATGAAAAAAATACTATATATACATATAACATATAAAATTAAACATTCTCTCAAAATTCAAAATTTCTATTTGCTTGCTTCAAAATTCTTTAGGGCGTAGTAACTTCCGTTTTAAACAAAGGATTTGTATCAGGATCTAAATCTAATTGTAACGCAAGTAATATATCTCCCCTCTTTCTCACGGTCTTCTGGCGCCACAGCTCGCAAGAATTTTCTAAGGCTAGCAGGGCCGGGCATTTTAATAACCAATAAATGCACCTCTTTTGGAACATGAGATACTTCATAGAACACGTGATCCGATGTTATATATTTTGAAACGCAGCTTGGAGAGGGGCTTTTTCGAGACTTCAGTTGGCATGTAAAATTGTGTGAAATTAAATTAAAATATGTCTTCGTAATCCCGGAGTGATTCGTTCCGTACGACAGCCTCAGCCCGAGTACACCGTCCTAGCTCTGCGCCCTGTGGACTCCAGCGGCGGTCCTCCGACCGCTAGACCCCGAAGCTGTGATATTGGGCTCAACAAACGCCCACTCAACCCGGCGTGATATTATAAGAGCCGCTCCTGCCCAGCACCACGGTCCGCGAAGTCTCGTTCCAGCCTGGACAAGCCACGACAACAACCTTCCCGTACCCGTGATGATATTACATATATATCTTTAATTCCGGACATTTTAAAAATTTTTGAGTAATGCTCATGTCAGTTCTGAAAGGCAACTGATAATCATTAATGATTGATAACTAACGATTAACATTTAAACTCGATTCACGATTTAAAATTTTTAGACAGTAATCAAGACTAATGCAATAGTTACTCGAGATGAATCACAAAAATTTTCAATCATTATCGTTAATTTTGATTTAATATTCATCGTTTAGTTTTTAATCGTCAGCATGATAGTTATTTCGAAACACTAGTTGGATAGACTTGTGATTTCAAGATAGCGTAGGGTGTTTAAGGCAAACTTGTGATACGGGTATCCGCCTAGAAGGGGTGAGTTTGGCGGAATAATTTTTAAGAGGCAATTTTCTCCAGCTGTATTATACGAATACAGCTGGAGAAAATTGCTCCAAACCCATACATCAAAAGCAGCTCGGTAGGCCAGATACACACTTAAGCTAAGGAAATTCACACTTAAGCTATCTGCCACGTTCTGTGTCTGATCCACCCGGTCATGCTGTGGAAGAATTTCATGAGAATTGATTTGCATCACTTTAAACTAGTCTTACTTACACTTTTTTTGCAAGTAAAATTCATATTAACCACAAAAATATTCTTTAAACGTACTACGAAAATTCATTTTTCACTAGCTCATATCGCGTTGCCACTAAAGATACTCTGAAATAGGAATGGTCAAATAAAAGAGAATGAAGACAGTAAGTGCTTTGGAAAGAACTTGGTCTTCAAAAAGTATAACAATAGTTCTGAACGAAGCAAACAGAAACAAAGGATAAAATAAACCACATTTGTTCTACTCAAGAGTGATATAAAATACACTTAATTCAAGCAACGCAAAACTATTTCAAATAAATGAAGTTTAAAGGGGTATCAGAGGTAATAAAAATATAATGAACGTACAGCTAGTAAGAATGCATATTTTTGGATTATACATGATTAAAATCTCACCCTTTGTCTTTCAGCAACTGCTGTATCGATAAGTTTTTGATGAAGCTCTCTTTTGATTCTACAAGAGATAGATAACTGAATTATTAAATGCGTTAAAATATAAAAGAATATATGCATTATACTAGAGGATAAAGCCAGTTGTGGAGACAGTTACAACGGGCGTTAGAAAAATATTTGACAAAAAATGCCTGCACTCCATACATTTAATCTCTCCACACTAAAAAAATACATATTCTATTTTTAGTATCATAGTTACCTAAGTAATATTGTTGCCACGTAAGTTTTTAAAATAACTGTAAATTTAAGACTTCATGCAGACGATAATCTGTATAATTTGGACATTTTTATTTCAATCAAGCTATTTTATTAAATTAGAGCAATTTTTTCCTAGGTTAAAAATAGGAGAACGAGTAGATTTTTCAGGTTTTTAAAGTAGCGCATTTTCCCTCCAATAGTTTTTTAAAAGTATATGTGCAAATTTGCAAGCCGATTGGTCCAATGATGCGAATTTTATTACATTTTTAAAGTAAATCTTTTGTGACTAGCGAAAATTGAGGATCATTTCTACTATGATGTAACTCCGATACCTTTTAACTTTTCTACGCCGATCGAGTAATTTCCGGCGGTTAAAAATACCATTGAATTGATAAAAATCTGGTAACGGGGTGGATTTTCAGATTTTTAAAATAGCTCAGATTGTTTCGTATATATAGGTATACATTTTACATGGTTATAAAAATTTCAAGCCGATTACTACAAATGTGAGGATTTTAGTAGGTTTTTCAAGAATAGCTTTTTAATTTTTTCGAGTAATGACAGCAAAGTTTTATATCAGAGTGTCACAACATGAATTGTGACAGAGACAGAGAGTCAGTGATTAGAGTCACTACTACATGTATTAGGATAATTTAAACTAAAAGAACTGTCTATCGATATTTTTTTTTACTTTAAATCTTTTAATACATCAAATATAGAGTATTTAAGGAAAAAAAACTTTGTATCACATATTATTATTATTATTTAATATAAGGTATAAAATTTAGCATTTTCAGGAATTACAGAGGCCAGCAAGTTTTTTTTTTTATTTTTATTTATTTATTTATTTATTTTTTTAGCAAAAATACATTATTATGATCCAGTTATAAATTAAAATAGATCTTTAATTAACATTATGCCTTTAATCTCATAAAATTTTAGAATTACTCTCTAGAAATTAATCATACGTATTTTTCCTAAATTTTTTAATAGTAAATATATAATATTTTTTAATACATAACGATGTAAGACTGAGTTATGCCAAGTATTTGTCATCAAAAGATACTGAATTCAGTAGAAAAATATCTTTAAAATTCCACGGAAGTTTCTAATTTCTTTAAATGCCATTTTTAAAAGTAAATTCAATTGTATCATACTTAGTTCTGCATTTATTTATAGTTTAAAAAACATAATAATATGAACATATAGATTATCATGCTCTTTCCAACTTTAAAAGGTTATGTATCATACAAATAAATTAAAAGATTCCAATTTTGTACAAAGAACTTTAAAAGGTGTCCCAAATAAAACGACAATGTTACTGTATAGGAACTCCCAAATACTTGAAGTGTTTTATTTTTGATATCAACATATTAGTATAGCTACATAATTTGCAGTATAAAAAAAATATAACGGAAAACATGGGTTGCTGGTAAGAGTAACAAGAAGTCATGCGTGTGTTTTAATCTACTTTTAGAGAATAAATCTGCATTATAGTTGAATTCTCAAGCCATTTCTTATAATCAATTCTACTAAGTTGAACAATTTTCACATTGGTACTTCCTTAAGTTAAATTTAGTACTATCTTACTTTTTCAAAAGGGTTGACAGCTGTAGTATTTTCATGCTGTTCTTCCTTTTATCAAACTTTTATCGTGTTTGAAGTGTTTTACCAGCCAGTCATGCGTATGTTTCTGAGCTGATGCTTGGTGTAAATAATTTATACCACACTAAATCCCATATAATGAGAAAAATTGGTTATCGCTGACTCTAGAACTAGGGAGAATCGAACACTGATCACTTCATTTATTTTCTCATATATCACTAAACGGGTTATAAAAGTTTAAGGACATTTTTGAAAAACATCTCAAATTTATATGAACAATGTTTAGTTCAAGCCGCTCCAAATATCGTTAACCTCAAAATAGAATGTTTATCCTCAAAATGCAATGAAAAATCGCAAGATAGTAAACTAAAATTAGCAAGAGAACTTCTAAATTGTGAATACAGCATAAAATCTTGACACTGTTCCTATTTTAAAGAATAATTTTTAATAAATATAATAGTGTAAAAAAATGAATTATCAGCGTAAAAATAATAAAGTTATCGTGTGACTAAATTGTGATCATGTAAATTTTCAATATATATTTAAAAGCATTCGTGAATAAGGCAAGGGCACGAGCAGTTGACTACGAACCAGTATTTCACCACTTACTAAACTTGTACATGGTTACTACCTACGCTAGATGTGATTAATGTACTTTTTTATTGTTTAAAGGTACGTTGGCTAATAATAGTGCCCTTTCCTTAAATACAGGTTTACGCAATGCATTATAGAAAACTAATCGGAATTAAAAAATATATACGGTATTTTTTTTAATTTTGTGTTATTTTCTTTATTTTAAAATTTTACTGAATTAGTTTAAAAAAATGGAAGGGAATAAAATCTACAAATTTGTTTATAAATGCACCTAGTAAGATTGTTATGTTTTCTTATTTATTGTTTTAATTTTACAAAAGTTGGGAAAATTGAAACCACATAACACGAGCTCAACGACTGCCATGCATAGCTTTAAAATTATTTGTAGGGAACTTGATTGCCGCAAGAGCCTTCAAATAATTTTTGACGCTACGAAAATATGTTGCACATACGTTATTGATCTCCGTGTGCGAATGCAGTACATATGGTGATGCATCACTATTGATTTTCATGTTTATGAATTATAGCCATTTAAACAAATTAGACTTCTTCCGAATCTAACTAAATAAGATTTCAAGTTTTAGAGGGAGTTATTGAAAGATCAATAATCGAAACACACCTGATAGTGTTTTTGAATGTTTATTAAATTCACTAACTTTTAAATTTTATTAATACTAGACAGAGAAATTATAAATGAAGAGTGTTTACATTAGCTGCTGAAATAGAAGATAAATAATACTATTAAAAATTGAATTATATGTTCTCTTCTTTGTGAAAAACGGCTTACCGACTCAGCATTTAAGGTCATTGTGCCTAAATGAGATACAATGTCTCATAGGTTTGTCACATTTAGAACATATTCTGAATTTTATTGGCAATTTACCTAATTTTTTAGCATAATAATTGAAATAGTAATATTTTGATCCTACCTAATTTATACATGAAAATTAAACTATTATCGGTTATCTAAAAAGAACTGAAATATCAGAATATTTAGCTCTCTCTTTTTTTTTCAAATTTATAATCATTGAAACCTAAATAAGATGACCAAAGTACCTAAATGTGATAATGAATTTTATGTATGTAAGTTCATCTTTGTATATATTTAATATTATTAATTTTCAAAATATTACATAATACAAATATGAATAAAATTATTTATCATTCTCATATTTAAAAAAAATGAAAAAAAGAAGAAAACAGTTTAATGAAACTATTGATGTTCAAAGAATTGATCTCCATTTTCTCATTATAGGGTGAGTTTGGAGAGCTTGAAAATCAGGGATGTGATGTGAAAGCAAATAAAAAAAGAACATTTCGCGAGAGAGTCTTTAAATGAGAGGGAATACTTTGCGTTTTGTTTACGATCTTTTGGTTGCGGATCTTTTAATACAATTTTTGCGGAAAGATTTAACGTAATCTAGCATTATCCGTTTATGGGTTATCACATTTAGACACATTGACCTTATATCCGTTGGTCTGAATTGAACCAATGAATAAATCTTTAAACTTATTCTATTTAAGCAGTTTTACCCAAAGAAAAGTTTGCTAAATGATCCTTTTAATTAGGTGGTCATTTTACTAGATTATCCAGGATAAGGATATTGTTGTTAGAGGAGGTTGCATGGATAAATTAAAAGGGGAACTCTCCAGTTTGCGCACAAGACCCATACCTTTTCATTTAACAGAGTTTTTGATGTAACATATGTGGATGTTGTGGTGGCACATATTTTTATTTTATTTTAATTTGATTTCTTTGTGATATTTTGGTTGGCAACACTTTTTAATAATATCGTTCTAACGGCAGTTATGATGCTTTTATCGTATGTTCTCTGAAGTAAATTGTAAAATAAATGAGATAAAAAAAAATGTTGTGGTTCTTAAAAAACCTATTTGAGAATGTATATATATGTCTTTGTTATTTCTACTCTGATAATTAATGAATAGCCCACAGTGTAAATGTTAAGCTAGAACAGAGAAGAGGGTATTGTGGAATACCAGTCACATTTCTAAATATAACTTTTACAGGTTTTTGAATAAAATCCACAAAATCATGATGAGTACCTACTATAACTAATTGTAATGAAATATCAATTGTAAAGGAAAACGTTATTTATTTCGTAGTTATAGCAATTTTTTTTTTAAGTTACAAATGGTGGTTATTATGCAATAGTCGGGTAATATGGAATAAGTGCTTTAAACCCTTAAAAAACTAATTATACTTTATAAAACAGTTATTTTTAACTATAAAACTATATTTTAAGAATTATGTTCAAATCATTTCTGCTTCGAGTCTGTTTACGAAGGTAGCAGACGTGATCTTCTTTCTTTGCTCTAGTACAATCAAGGTGAGCCCACAGAGCTGAAGCATTGAATCCATATTCCGCCTCTTTGATCTTCGGAGAATTTTCCGTTGTTGTCCTTCCGTTCCTGGAAGCTGAATGCATCCAGAAGATAAATTCTGCTTCCTTGTTTTCCGGTTCTTTAGTTGATGGCATGAAATTCATTACAATATTACCTAGTATTCCATAATATCCGACACGCCATCTAGGAAAATGAACCTTTAAACTGATGAGTAAAACACTATCAGCTAAAAATCAACCACAGTAAAATACAAACTACAATTCTTTTAGAATACATTATGCATGACATCAATGTTCAAGTCACGTGTATACTAGTAGGTAAAAATGAGTGAAAACTTATCTGCAAAAACTCTTGAAAATCACAAAACATACCTTGTTCTGTAGCAACAACGTGCTACGGCAACAACGAGCGGTTAAATGTTACTGCATTGTAACATGGGAATCTTTCTTGAGTAGTATTTCCACGTGACAACAGCCACTCACAGAGCCGGAAACTCAGTATTTCATATTTCCCGACTATTCCAAAATACCCTCCTCTCCTCTATCTAAATGTGACGCTATTGTACCATTTACGTCGGCTGTGAATTATGGATTATAAAGCGAGGAACAAGACGACTCACATGAAGCATACATCACTAAGAAAATTACAGTACATCTGGTGATACATGATTACCAATCGTGCTATGGTATTATTTATAATATTCAAACAGAATAAACACAATTTATCTGTATAATTAGGATAAAATAGGCTCGATGTAACTATAATTATTGTCATCTATTATGCAGATTCGAAAGATATTATGCTCACAGGTTTATAAATGTTCTGCTTTGTGAAGTTGCGGAACAGATCTGCTACGATACTTTTAACCTGACAAATGCCTTTTAAAATCGAGGTAGATTAAATCTTTCAGACATTTTGATAGCTAGAGATTGTATCCAATGAAAATTGTAGAAATCGCAGTCTAATAAGAAAAAGCTTCCCGATCACTTGCTTCATTAAATGGACGCATGAAAAACACTTTGAGGACACTTATTGCTACACTCAACAATAACTGAACCATCTATCTCCTGACAGATGGCGCTGTATTCTGCAATTTGAATGTTTTTGTGCTCGGGAACTCTTAACGTCAAGTCACTAACATCGACATTAAAGAAAGGGTGGTTGACTATTTATTTTTTAAATATTGACGCTATTTCGCTAGTCTGCCGCCTGTCTTTCATGATGCTAGTTGATGTTCATCGTTCTGTTATACAAAATTGAAATAATGTGAATGAGCATACTTGTAACCAGTTACTTTGATTGCAAATAATAGAAAGTGCAGGGCTGGTAGTTAGAAAGCGCCATCTATTTGTAGTTTTTCGAACTACTTTTTACTTTACTATTTCAACAATAACCTAATTTCAAATGTCTCTAATAAACAGCTTCGCCGCAACATTTTCAGAAAGGGGCAGTTTTATGCAGATAGGAACCGCCCTCAGTCTCATCATACTGTAATATAATAATACCATTTTATTAACGAGACTAAGTTTAATGCAGGCAGTGTGCGTGCAATACAGTAAAACACAACTTATAAAATTCTTACAAATAAATTTTTTTATTCACTAAAGGAAAAAAGAATATCAGGAAAATGTTGGTAAAGTTGAGCAAACCTGGATAGTTCATTTTTATCCTTGTGTTTTTTGCTGAGGTTTCTCATTTCTTCTTTCGTCTGAGCATCTAACCTCTTCATCAGTTCACTCACCTCTCTAAAACAAGTCAATATTGATTAGCACTCATGCACGCACATCATACAGACAATAGACTATCTCTACAAAGGAATTTCCCTTTCGCAAACTCTGCTATATAATGGATATTTTACTGCAGAAGTTTGAATACGATTGTAACTTTAAATGAAAATTCTGTTTTTAATAAAAATTGCTATAAAAATTACTTTTCTTTCCCAGCGTTCTATGGGAACTCAACTTAATTATTTTGAAATAAATCAAGTTAGCGGTAGACAGATGAAAACAAATAAAGTTGTTTATCGCTGTGAGTAAAAAGTAAATTTTTAACTGATGTATATTTTATCTGAATTTATTTTAAAAAGAATATATAAATAAGATTTCCAAGAAGTAAAAGTTTCTTTCTGAAGAAAGAAAAACAAAGAAGTTGCTGAATTAAATAATAGTGACCATAGACGTATATAATAAATTACAAAGCTATGAGAAAAAATTATAGAATTCCATGAAATCGATGAAAATTTTCAAAAGATTAAACGTGAATAAATACAAAAATTAAATTTTTATAAGGCCTCTGTACAAAAAGAATCGTAGGAAAATTGTGCTCCATACATTAATTTACATGTTGTACAAAATTTCGGCCTTCTGTGATAAAAGATATTGGGGGGCTATTCAGTAACAGTAATAGTAAAATTATTGTGTATATTTAAACAATCATTGTTTACTTTCGTAACTAGTGTAAAACCTCTGAAACGCAATCATCGGAAGTGTTTTTTTTTTCCTTCGAGAGCCATTTAAAAGTGGTTTAAGTCAACACCTCCTGGATAAAGAAAGCCTAACAACTCCTACGTCATTAAGCTTTGACGTCATCATTAGGCCTACATTTAAATGTTTTACTTTCATAAAATAAAAGTATAAAAAGTTTCTGGTGAATTTACTCATGAATAACAATATTTTAATAATTTGAGAGAAAAAATATAATTTTATGACAAATGGCAGTTTTTAACCATAACTAATTAGATCATATGATAAGGAAATAGATCGGAATTAATAATTTTGCATGAGAAAGTTATTTTAATTTTATTTTTTTATTTAAAATATTTTCTAATATTTGTAGCATTCACCAGAAATTTTAAATAGTTTTACTTTGTGAAAGTCAAACTGTGATGACGTCATCACTAGAAGGCCTAGTGATGACGTCAAAGTTTTAGTTGTTAGGCTTTCTATATGTAGGAGGTGTTGTTTAAGTCAGCACACGCTTATTTACACATTTTTGACACTTAAGATAAACTGCTGAAGTTTCGTACATAACCTCATTAGTGTATGGGGCAGAATTAACTAAGTATGAAATTTTTATTATATATTTTTATTATATATATATATATAAAGAGAGAGAGAGAGAAAGAGAGAGAGAGAAGAACAAAATATTCAGGGTGTCCCATAACTAGTGTTACAAAATTTAAGGGGAGGTAGAAAACATAAAAAGGAATAAGAATCACATAACAATGTGGGGCTGCATGTAGCTGTTAGTAATCACTTTTTAAAAGCTGCTGAAATAATAGTGAACTTTCATTTCAGACTGTTGTTTGTCAAAAATTCAATGTATCTTTCACAGAAAACACGCGCCTAAAATTGACAGTTTGAAAATTCTATCCTATTTTGTGACTGACATTTTCGGGGACAAGCCCATTGCTGATAAAACTGGGTTCGGAAATTAGACGGACCCTTCAACAGTTTTTCCGTAGTGATTATTACCAGGTAAGTGTAAACGGCGTTTTTTACCCCAAATTGCCATGTGATTCTGATTCCTTATTATGTGCACTATCTCCCCTTACATTTTGTACCAATAGTTATGGGGCACTCTGTATAGTTAGCAAATATTTATCTGAAAGTAATATGTGTAGATATACTTGAATTTATACTCATAAATCGTATGAATTGACGTGAAAAAACTGAATGAAAAATAGTGATACATTATTGCTTAATACACTTTTGTTTATACATTTCAGTTTGAGCATTGAATACCTGTCGTGTAAACTCTGTAACTTGTCAATTTGAGCAGTCTGTGATAACTGCATGGCTTTGTCCAGTGCAGTGTACAACTGTAATAAAAGAAATTATATATATTGACAAGAATATGACAGATAATAAATGTACCAGAAAATAGTTTCAAGAATGAATTTACAGAATTATCAATTTTCACAATTGTGGAATGCAAATAAAAAAAATATTCACTTAAATTAATTCAATGTATATCTAGACGTTTAAGTGTTCTAGTTTAAGTGTATAATGACGTAACTTAAACCAACAAAGTGTCCCGCAGTGGTATGAGCGCTAAACTCCGTTTCCATTAGAACACGTCAAATGAAGCAGCATCCGTCTCGGCCAGTGCTTTGGAGGGTCAACTCCCTCTCGGTTCGACTGCTGTGGGACCGTGTACGCCAATGGGAGCTGGTACGCGTAAAATCCGTTGTGGATCCAACGTCTTCCAAGTTGTTAAACGATACGTCTGGGGGTGCCAATTTCAGGGGGTCGGTCCCTCCTCTGGAATTGGTTCAAAATTAGGGGACCACGGGCTAAATCGTACTTCCTCCCACTGGGGCCCTAAAAATGGAATGCCCCTCTGCCCATCGCCTCCCTTCAGGGGGGATCTGGCACAGCCGTTTGCGGTTGTCAGGGGGCATCAGAAACAACAACAAATCAACAAAGTAATAAGAATAAAAAATTGATTAATTTTAGTTCAAAAAATAAAATGGAGAAAACATTATCCAAGCTAATTTAGTTGAAGAATGAAACACGTTTAAGAAAATGGCGCTAACTTAAACAGTTTACATGTTTACGATGCTTACGGAAGCATATGACCCAGCCACGTGGTCAGCCTGACACGGAGCCCCCTCTGCTTAGTCTCCAAGCAAGCTTTGTCCTCATTTTATCTACCCACTCAAAGAATGAAAGGCTGGTCTACTTTGCCTATCCCGGGAATAGAGTCCTGGACGTTTGGCACCGCAGCACAGTGTACTAACCGTTTCATCACTGGACATAGTAAACAAATTGACTTTATAAAAAAATAAGGTAACTCTGGGGAAGATGCCAAATGAGGGTATACACAAATTTGTTGCTAGTATTTTTATATTTCAACAGATAGTAATACTGACCCTCTTGAGTGAGGAATCTTATGACAGTGTACTCGCGGAGATGTTAGCAATATAAGTGAGCAGAAGTGGTCATTTCCATGCATATAAGAGGGATATTGGAAAGAAATTAGTAAGTGCGTATAACTATTTACAGATTATTGAACATGGTGCATTCTTACATTATCTTATCATTTCAAATTTGTTTATAATAAGCGGCAAAATACTTAAATGTGGCTTCTCCCCCGGGATTACCATATATGGGAAAATGCTTCGCGAATGAACCGAAAATTTTTTGGATTTATTTTAACCAATAACATTTCATTAAAAGCCCTTTCCATGTACGAATGTTATTATTGCGGTTTACATTATGGGGTATTGAAAGTAATCTAGCAAAACATACAGTAGATATTAAATTTAAAATTCCCTTCACACATCGATAAAGATTTTCATAATGCATCATAAAGAATACTATAAGAGAATAAATTTTTAATTGCTAAATTGAAACAAGTTCTCATCCAGTAATTCAAACAAAAGAGAACTGCTCATAAACTGATAAATAAATTATGTGATCTTCGTTAATGAGTAAGAAAATACACTGGAGACACATTGGTAGGGGATTGTGATTTTAAACTTTTCAATTTTGAACAGTGTACGTAATGTAAGGATAAATAAGATATATTTTCTAAAATGCTTTCAATAAATTTCCCACAAATAATTATTTTGAACTAAATTGTCAATTTTGGATGAAAAATAAACTCAAAAACAACAAATTTTCAAAAAGCTCCTCGGCGTGCATCCTAAATAAATTTAAAAAGCTGAATTTTTCTGAACAGGTTAAAAGGGAATATAAAAGTTTAACTTAGCATCAAATTGTATACACATTTTGTTAAGCAAAATTATTTCATGGTAACAAGTTTTTTTTTTTTTTTAGGATTTTCGTTTGTTTCATTTAACATGTGTAAATCTTTACTCAAATTATTATTTTTACATAAAAACATGCTAAATTATATTCATACTAGCATTATAAGTATTCATGAGAAGTTTGAAAGAAATATAACCAAAAATGATGAGCATGCAACATTTCAAAAATACATAACAGTTGAAAATTTCGAAACTGAGAAAAATGACGTTAAAGTGCGAAATCTTCAATACCAATCCTTTAAATGACGTTTCTTAAAATATAAATAAATAACTAAAATTAGAGCTTCCCGAATTAAAAATCCAAATTTCTATGGAAAACTAGAAAGGAACTCATTTTGGGCAGATCATTTTACTTTTCGAAAATGTGGTCAATTTTCACATGTTTAAACGATTTTCGTTCCCTTAATTAGAATGATCAACAAAGTCATACTCACAGGTTCTTGGTATTTGCAATAAATCTCCATTTCAGAATGGAAATGTTCCTTTGTTAAGGCCAACATTGTTTGTGAAAAATTTTTCCGTAGCTCTTCCAACTGTTAAAAAAAAAGGCATTTTTTATAATAAACTAATTACGTTTAAGTTAAAATAAAATAAAATTATAGGATATTAAAAAAAGTTCAGATATTCTCTTCAGTTTAACTTACCGCAGTATTATACTAACGGAGGATTACTTTTCCTTTAGTTAGTTGTAAGATGCCTGTTTCAAACACTTTTCATTTAATACGCATGAAACATTTTGCATTGTACATTGTGATTTCATCTATATTATTGTAACAGATTTTCTACTTTTTAAACTCGTCATCTAATTGTAAACCTTGGCAATTATTTCGCCACCAAAATTTACAACATTTTTGCAAAAACTATTCAAAATTTTATGAATTTTCAACGTTTGTTGCTTGAGTTACAACTAATATCACATTTCATTTGCTTTCATCCCAATATCAAATTTCATTTGGAAGCCAAAGGCTTGAATTTTCACCAAACTATAACAACTAAAATTTTATGCCTGAAAATAAAAACAATTCGTGCGGAATGCTGAATTTAAATATTTAAATTCTCTAGGGTTCAACAGATGATGTTAAGCAGATCTCGCGAAAAATATTGAACTGTAATCGCGAGGAGCTATTTAGAATCGAACAAACCGTACATTTACTTTCAGACAAAATAAATTTCTAGTGAGAGTATCAATCTCAAGTAACTTTTATTTTATGACTTCACGTTTTAAACGACCGCGAAAGAAATCTAAATTACTTCAACTAGTTTATCTAGTTAGTTTTCAAAAAGAATAATTCTGAAATTTGTAACGACGTTGAAAAAAAATAATATGATAATCGTTATGAAAGAACTTAATCCAATGTTAAAAAATTCAATATTAGAGTTTTAAAACCTGTTTTTACTCCTGTTACATACAAATAAAAGTTTTGAACGAAGTTTGTATCTCTCTAAGAATTGCTGGAATAGTACAATAGCATATCAAAAAGTTTCTGAGTAATTTTCAATGTGAAAATTTGCATTTTTTCGTATTGGCCGATCTATGTATAAGCCGAACGTGCGATTTATTTTTAAATTCAATAAAAATTCCAAAAAATTTATAAGACATCAACCTGACGTGTAGATCATGGCGTTTGGATGAAATAAGTAAATTTCTCCACAGCGGGAGAAATCCGATCTTGAAAACACAGACATGTTATTAAATCCGAGTTGTTGTGATTGTAATGTATTGAACGAGTTAAGCAAACTTACAACTTTGATTTTATCGGAGAAATCTAATCTTGGAAAAAAAAAAACGTTATTAAATCCAAGTTGTAGTGATTGTAATGTATGGAACGTATTAAGTAAATCTACAATTTCGATTTTCGCGTTTACTTGTTATTTCCATATAGCTTTTGAAGTCATAGAAGTAATAAGTAAATTATAAGATAAGTTAATTTTAGTTTATAATTTAAAATAATCCTTTCAATAGATTGGTTAATTTAAACTCAATTGCAGAATCTGCTCAGAAAGGTGTCCAATCGGTTTTCAGTCAAGTGACAGACATAGAACGTCCCTTCGTCATGATGTATACATGTATGTGTGTGTGTATCTAAACAGGTCGTTCCCTCCATAAATTTAGCTTTAGAAAAGATCACAGGTTTCTCGGCTTGTACACGAAAATATCTGGCAACTGTAAAAACATAAAACAAAACATACAAACAAATTTATTTACAAAAAGCACAACCGTTATTCTGTTAAAAAATTTGTTATGTATATTAATTTGTTATACACAACATTTAACACAACAATTTTATACATGTTGTGTATAAAATTTGTATGTATATTAAATACACTCCTTTTAGTATAAACCAATCATTGTCACTTTAATGTTAGATGCCGTAACAAAAGATAAAAAAGCTCTTTGTAGTAAATAAACTACAACAGATGCTTTTTTTCAAATAAAAATAGTTTTAAAATTAAACTTTCAAGTGTAAAATAACATTAGAACTACATTTCAAGAAGTATTGAGATTCTCTCTTGTTCGAAGAAAAAAATACCGTAGCTATGCGATAGTATCTTCTCATTTATTAATTTTATAATTTAAAATATCTGCACTTCATCTAAATTATTCAAATTGATAGTTTATCTCAGTATTAGCACGACAAAAATAACTTTTACTAAATTTTTAAGTTACCTTCTTAAGATTATTTTTTCTGACGCAGATAACTTAACTATTGCCGATATTTTCAAAACCATTTTCTATAAAATCTTTCATCAGCTTGGCTTAATAAAAACAAGTAATTCTTTACCAGTATAAGAGAAATATGTTCATTATTTTCACAATAGCTTATATTATCGGCGTTGTTCTGGACTAATGAATGTTTAAAAAATTAGATGACTTTAAAAAAATAAATAAAATAAAACATCTATACACCATCTATAAATAAGTATTTCGATATCACTGATATAAAAGAAAAGCAAAATTTATTCTTATTCAAAAATTTGGTAGAGCCTGCAAGAGCGTAAACTATAGCATTAACCCTACGGGGCATTCTTTCCACAAGTCCTTGTAAGACGGTTATTGGTATATTCACCCACTTGTGTGGCTTGGAGAAGACATGTAAATTCCTTTGTGGATTTGAAAGCCGCATTATTCTATTCTTTAATTCTGCGATCCAACTCCTAACAGCGGTTCTCGATAGACTTCAAGTCTTTATTATGGGCAGGGGAGTTCATTCTGCTAAATCCCATTGTCATCATACCAATAAATGGTGGACTTCGCATCATGAGAGCTGGCATTGCTGTTCTGAAATTACATAGCTGCAATTCGTAAAACTGCCGCAACTTAGGAAGAACATCGTAATTTTTAAAAAGTGCAGTAGCCGCCGGCGTTAAGTTTACCATGAATTTGGATGAGGACCCCCCCCCCCCACACACACACACAATACCACGAGAAACACCCCCAAAAATAATTTCACCTTCACCGAAATTTATTGTGGACAATATGTATTCCGACAGGAGGTATTCTCCAGGACTCGACTTCATAGGAGTGTTGTATACTGCAGATATCGCCTTTTGCAACGTGTCCAAATACGTATGGTTTGATAGTGCTTCTCGAATCGAAAATACTGATGTACTGTAATAATTTGAATGAAGCATTTCCAAGCATTAATTCAACAATTGCTTATTTGAGCAAAATAAAGCACAATTTATGCAAAAAGTATAATGAAAGAGGGACCTTTAGAAGTTCTGACATGCAAGCATTTAAGCATATTTAATACTGAACCTTTGCTCGATGTTCGGGCGGAATAATTTGACTGTCCACTTCACCCACTCTTTTTGGCTGACGACGAGGATTCCAGCATCTTTAAAAAAACACCAAAAATGAAAATTAATATTGAAGTTACAGCAAAAAAATGTGCTACTACTAAAAATTAAAAGATCCGTAAAAAATTACTTTTTAATTAAGCCATCCTTTCGCACGATTATTGGTGTACTGAGTTTTGTAAATACTCTTAGCATGGAGTTCAGTAAGGTTAAAAAGCATTTACATTTACGAAAGGTGAATGTGACATATTTATTCAAAATCATGTATCGATTAAATCTTTTTATTATTATTATCATCATTTATAAAAAGTTCATTACAAAAATCATGTCATAATTTTTCTTGCAGATAGCTTCACAAATGCTTTTAAATTTACTTGTTCCACATTTTGGTATTATTTCGCAAAAACAGACTGCAGTATACGATACTGCAAAGTTAGAAGTGATGTAGCTCCTTTCACTGAATATTTATTTTCCTGTAGTGATAATAAGTACATGCATCCAATATTTGAATTTGATATTTCGGCTAATTACTTGCGAAACATAGCCTATTTGTTTATGAAATGCAAGTGTGTCAACAAACTTTTAGACGTGTTCATGCTTGCATTTAAAATGGTGGCGAAAATTTTCAACATTTGGTGTAAGAAATAATGTAAAAATTTGAATTAAATTATTTTTTTCAAAAATAAAATTATCACTGGATTGATAACATCTGACGTCCCCATTTCTGTTTTACCTCAAAGAAGTAACAGCCCAACAGTTTTGGAAATTGTCTTCCAAACTTAAAAAAGTTTCAACCTATTCTACTTTAGTGTTACAATAGCTGCCACATCCATCAGATTTAAGGACAATAAAAAACGCCAACGAGTACTCTTTTAAATTGTTCATCCTGTATATATGATGATTCTACATGCCTCAAATATTCTATATAAGAAATATAAAAAAATACTGAGGTTTAAGCTTTTTAATTCAAATTTAAGTTTACTAAACGTTTAAGTTTACTAAACGTTTATCACTGACTTTCATTGATTAAAATAACGTAAACGAAAAATTCTACATATCTGAGTACTTAAAACATTGTTTAATGTTATAAGATTATTTAACCTTAAGGAATTTAAAAAAGAAAATGTGTGCGTGTAATCTTTACGCGCGATTGAAGTAAAACTTCTTTGACGTTTACGACACATATCACTGAAATGATTAAACTTTAACTTAAAATAAACATCATATTAAAATTTAATTATATTTATTATTCATGTACTTTACAAAGATTAGATAAATGTTATATTCATATTATTCATTGGAAATAGGTACTTGAATGTCATCATAATTTTTTATGTTTGAAATTATAGGTTTGTGGTAACTATAATGTGAAACATAAATTTTACTCTCTAAATTTGCTAATTTTCTTGAAAATACAGCATCTATTGTTGTACCGAAATGCGTTGTTGATTGAAGCTGAGATTCTTGAGAGCGAAAATTAACATTAAAATCTCCAGAAAGAATCATCGGTAATTCATGATAATTACTTAGAATCCAGGAAGCGTCCATGTTGTAGTATTATTCTTTAACTGTTTTCTTACACTTTTGTTCCGTCTGGAGGTTGGGTTTGAATGGGGGGAATGTCCATAGTCTAGTATTATACTTTAACTGTGTTCTTTAACCGATGCTTTCCTCTGTTTGTTGGGTTCGAATGTAGGTAGTATAATTTTTTTGTGTTTTTCTATCACAGTGTTCTTAAGCGCTGATTTTGTCTGTTGGTAGATTTCGAATTATTATTCTGTATCCGTTTTTTTAACTGCAGGTTCTGTCTATTGTTTGGGATTGATTGCAGCCAGGGTCAGTTTCTTTGTGCTTTTCCAAAACTATGTATATTATTCATGTAAAAATAAGGATAATCGAGAACCTCCTGTGATGTTAGGAGGACATGTAATATATTATGTTGGATGTACTTTCAAAACGCTTATTGGTGTCTCAAAGATACGGCTCTTGACTGTTTTTGTCGCCGTTTCTTTTCCTAAAGGGTTCCGCGTATTTTCACAGGATGAAGTCGGCGAAAGCAGCTGAGCGGTCGAAAAGGTAGGTTTTTCGGTGGTTCTTCTTTTTCATGGTCAGAGTGGAGTTTATGAGATATACGTCACTTCCTTTACTGAGCGTTACTTCCGTCAGAAAAAAAAATCTGAGTTACTCCCTAGGTGCACCTAAAGAAGTTTTACTTCAAAAATACGATGATCCTTCCATAGGTTTTCAAGAAGTACAATTTTGTTACAAGTTTTAGCTTGTTAATAAATAACTGTCACTATTTAATCAATTAATTAATTGAGAATACTACTCGTGTTACTCAATTGCAGGATAGCAAAAATGAACGGCGAGAATGACATTTTCAAGAAAATTTCGTTTAAGGCTATATTAAAAGAACATGAATGAATAAAAATACTCTATTTTCACAATCGCAGAGAACTTTTTAAAAATGTTCAAATAATATTAAGTTATACAAAGTTCTATTTTTGTGACTATTAAGCTTGTTTAAATATCGCAATCACTAAAGCATAGCACTTCATGCGTCATGATCACTGTAAATTCTATTTTCTGTTAATAATGTGATATTGTAGAACTATATTTTTTAGAATATAAAATGAATTAAAGGTATGAATATATTAACATAGTAAAATACAAAACATTTTGTATGAGAAAAATAAATCTTTTTAACTAGCAAAATCATCATTAGCCAATATATATCAAAAGGATATCAATCATAATTTACCAAAAAGTTCATGCTTATTATACTGAATTTCAAAGCATTCAAAATAATATATTTATAAATTTATAGATAAAAATATTCAGGCAATCCAATAATCACGAAAAAAAGTATAACCACAACTTGACCGAAATACAATACTGAATGTACAAAATACAATAAAAGATACTTCACCACAATAAATAAAAAGAAAGACAATTCTGAATTCACATTTAAAAATAATTAATGTTGACTCAAATGAAAAAATTAATTAATGCACAATATGACTTTGAAAAAAGTAATTATAAATATATACATATGTTAATATCAAAAGTTCAATGCAATGTCAAAACGCTTCCACTTCAATTAAAGAATAAAAACAACTTGTGTCATATGGACATTCAGAATTAACCACACAATGTAATAAGTCGCACACTTGAAAAGCACATTTAAAGTAAAGCAATGAAAATATACACAAAAAAGAAATACAAGCTACTTCCCTCAATTTTGCGAAGGGAGTCCAAAGGGTTGGAGGAGAGTAGAGTTGTAGAACCGTGCTTCATGCAAGAGAGTAGAAGAGAGAGGGGGAGAGGGTAGAGTGCGAGTCGTACTTACGGAGAATAAAACTTTCTGACGAACCTATTTTGCGTCCGATTGTTAGGATACTCCTGGCTCCTGAGTATCTTGGCCTCCTTCGACTGCAGGGTGTCCATCTCACGTTCTCGGATCTAGTTGAGAGACGCAAGCATGAGATTAATTTTCGAAATTTACTTGTGGTTCGATGTCAAGCTTTGCGAATCTGCTCATGATTTCGATGCTTTCGGAGCTTTTGGAAAAATTGAGAGAGTGTATATAATCTTGATGAAGGAAGGAGAGCTATAGGAGTGTTAGAGGTGAACACGATATGAGTGCAGAGTGTTGATTAAAAGAATAAGTAGGAATGTTAGAGGCGAATGTGGTTTATCTTGAATTTTCGGAAAAAAGAGTGAGTGCATGATCCTGATAAAACAGGAGAATTAGAAATGCTAGAGAGGAATGCGACTTGTTCTGCGTTTTGAAAATAAATTAATGTGCATAATCTTGATGAAGGATGAAAGCTGGGAATGCTAGAGGTGAACACGGCTGCATTTTGAAAAAATGAACGAGTACATAATCTTCAGGAAGGAGGAGAATTGGAAATGCTGGAGGAGAATGCAATTTGTTCTGCGTTTTGGAAAAGTGAATGTGTATAATCTTGATAAAAATGAGAGTTAGGAATGCTAGAGGACATTTGTTCGCAACTTTGGAAAAAATGAATGAGTGTATAATCTTGATGAAGTAGGAGAGTTAAGAATGCTGGAGGAGTGTACGATTTGTTATGTGCTTTGCAAAACTAAATGAATGTATAATCTTGATGAAGGAGGAGACCTGGGAATACTAGAGAAGAATACAACATCGAACCTTTTTTATCATTAAATATGCTTTGAAAACCGTTCTTTTAGTTAGGACTTTTGAAACGTATCCGAATTAAACAACTTTTAATCGACTAATGTGATGAAGCCTGTGAAAATTTAAAAGCTTAAAACTAATGATTCTACACAAAGAAAGTTCAAGACCTCACTAAAATGTTGTGAATATTTACAAAATATTAATTATCTTTGTTTAAGAGACATTAAAAGCCCTCTTTTTATTAAACTCTCCCAGTTAAGATCACATACGATTTAAATTTAAACTAAAGGCAATTCTAAAAGAATTAGAAATAAACAATTTTGTAAGAGATTTTAAATTTCTTCAGAGTTTAATGACAATTTTCTCTGAAGAAATTTAAAATCTCTTACAAATAAGATTTTAAATTTCTTCAGAGAATTAGAAGGGATTATCTATTAGGATAAGAAATTAGAAGAATCCCTTCTATTATCTCTTGTTTAATATAGGAATATATTTAATCTTTAGTCTATATATTTTTTGTCTAAAAAAGTGGTATTTATCATTCAGGTAAATATGCAAAAGTTTTACGATAATACAATGGTGAAAACACGTGAGCCTAGAGAAATTAAAACGTTGAATATTTCTATCTGTGAAAACAATTTGGGTATATAGTTTATAATACAGTTTGTTTAAATCTTTTTTCTAAAGATAATAACTCTAGAGCTCATTAGAAACATAAACTTATCATTTATGGCGGTATGAAGAAATTTCGATCTCATACAACTAGCATTACTAACTACGATAGAATTACTAATTGCCAATTATATTTGAAGAACAAATTAGCTGCAATCTTTCTTTAAGAAAACGTTATTCGACTCATCAATTTCAGCTCTAAATCATAGAATGAAAAATTTCCACATGTAGTTTGCAAGTTGTTTAATATCATTTTAACGTGAACCAATCCTATTACAGTGACTACTGTTGCTATGTTACAAATAAATTAGAGGGATAAATCGCATATTTATGTATATATGTCCTTTATCAAAACTTATGCTCGAGTGTGTTTATGTAAGCATAATAAGAATTATATATAACTGTTAACATAAACTATTTCGCTACATAAAAGCCTTTCTCTCAGCTTCATACACAGTGTCAAAATCTACATGAAATTAAGCACCGCAAATGCAAATCAAACGAACAATTTGTACAAATATTTGCATTAACAAATGTATAAATTTACTCACTTTTTCCTGCTTCTTTTTAAGAGCTTGTAGTTCCTTTTCTAACTTACTTGTTATTTTAGATACAAGTTTATGCTGCTTGAGTATATCTAAAGATTCTGCCGTAATATTAGCCTCTTCGGACTCTGAAATGCAAGACAAATTCATTTTTAGAATTGAAGTAAATGTTTGATTTGCTGTTCTTATTTTTCCTGTAAGCAAATTTATTCATATAGATTAAAACGTTTCACAATTCTCTTTTCATGAGCAATTTAAGCAACCAACAGTAATTATTTTAGGGAAAACAATGAGTCGGAGCAGATAAGCTACGGCAACAGAAACTTGTCGTAATCGGATGAATCTTCAGTTCTGCACGGTTTGGTGTAAAAAAAAAAAAACTATTTTAAATTGGCACAGCAATTTTTTAAATGCAAGTATTATATAAGACTTTCAAAAATGAAATATATTCGCTTAAAAAGTCATTAAAGTTGCCTTTGTTATTAATGTATTCTTCAAACTAGAATAGTCCTCAAGTGCTATGCATATGTTAGAATGATATATTCTATCATACAGAGTAAATATATTTTCTTCATTGTTTTCGACCTAGCATGTGTATTTCGGGTTTCTTAGTAAAAACTAGTTTAGCATAGGAGAATGCATAAGTTGTACTGATTACACCGATCAATAACAACAACAACAACAAAAATTGGGGAGAGGGGGTTCTGTTCTCATGCTTAAATTCTGATGCTAGACATTGAAAAACACTTAAATTTTCATTGTCAGTTCTTAAGTTTGCTTTTGTCTGCTTTACGTCGATAAGTATAATGAAGAGCGATGACTTTACACAACTTCTTAATGCTCGTGAAAAACGAACTTGGGAGAGTTTTCAAGCAGTAGTTGAAGGTTTTCTGGGAAATCATTGAGCTGACAATTATAGAGAATTGATTGAAAGCATGCTGAAAAACTTAATTATGGGCTGCAGAATGTCTCATAAACTTGAATCTGGACGAATTTAAAGATAACATGGGTGCCTACTCCGAGGAACAAGGAGAACTCTTTCACCAAGATGTGATGGACTTTGAACGGCGATATCAAGGGCAGTACAACGGGAATATGAAGGGAGATTACATTTGGGGTTTAATACGAGAGAGCTCCTACGAACATAAAATAAATACGAAAAATATTCACTTTTAGACATTAATTTCTTATTATTTTACATTTATATGTTATTGTTTATCAGAAATCTTGAATAAAAAAGACTTTTATATCAAGCAAAAACTTTTCTGATCATAATTTAGAGTGGAATTATTAAAAAAAAAAAAATCCAAATTTGTGATTTTTGCCCAAAAATTGAAAAAAATGCTTTAATTTCTACAAAAGCAAACTTTCATAAAAAAAAATATTTTCCTTAGTTTTGGCGTAAGAGAAACTAAAATTTAACATGTAGAAGTCAGACCCCAAAGTCGTATTGACCGGTGTTATATAACAAAACTGAAAATAAAGTCGTAGCACCCACAACAAAGGCCCCGTGAGAAATAGACCTGATGATCTACATTTCTCGCGGCAAGTTTAGCTGAAAGTATTTCAAACTTTATAACTAGAGTGTTCCTTTTTGTCTCATATGTATTTTAAAAAATGTACATAAAATTGCGGAATACTTACAAGAAAAGGGAAATACATATTTTTGTCCCTTCTCATTGCAATGAATTTTTTTCTTTTTTGTTAAGTTTAAAAAAAAAATATTGCAATGTATCGTTATTACCAAAACTTAAGATTTTGCTGCCAGTTAAATAGTTTTTATTTCTTGCTTATACAGCTCACGGCACTTTTTGCAGCCAGATTCAAAATTTTATATTGACCTCTGTTGTATGCGATACGTTTTTACTAAGAGAATCTATTTATCCTTAGGGTTATGATATAAAATAAAAGTTTTACCAAGCAGTGACTGTGGCTTGTCTTGGGAATCTTCAGAAAGAGGCGAAACACCTTGATTTGACCTTCCTAAATTTAAAAAGTTCAATGCGAGTTAAAACAAAAATAGAATAATACATACCCACTCAATAAATAAATAAATAAATATTTAAAAAATATCTATTCAAGTATAAATCAAATTCCTTATTTTAGTGTTGTGAATTACTCATTAATTTTTAAAAAGACACGCAACTAGAAAAAAAAATGGAGTTACACTCGTGTGGTACATGATTTATCTATTATGAAGAAACAATATAGATAAAACTAACATACGAAATTTTGACTAAAAGCATTTCTGTAAATTTGCAGGGGATTTTTAAAATTATTTGATTAAAAATGAAATGGGAGAAATACATGTGTGCTTTCTTCAATTTTGGAATCACTCCTCGTTTTTTTAAAAATAATTTTTTAATAACTAAGTTCAATGAATCTTATTTTTTTTATTTAAATCACAAATAACATTATTTAATGAATGCATCGCTTGCGTTTTGGTAATCGTCACACAATGCGCTTTTAAAATAGAATTTATTATAGGTAACTATCTCAATTTTAAACGGTAATCATCGAATTTTTATTACTTAAAAATCTAGCTTAAGAGATTTCTTTAAAAAATATTGAAAATGCCCACTTCAAAAATTGATCATAATTCTCCCTCTTTATTTAAGTTTCTTAAAATATGAAACACCCACTTACACTAAGCAACTTAAATTCATGAGCCGCAAATTAACCCATTCTCTGCTGGTGGTTCGTTTTCGCACCATTTAAAAATTATTTTTTTTTTCAAGGCCTTAAATTGGAACAAACAGTTTTTTTTAATTGTATCATGTAAATGAAGAGTTATAATTTTACAAAATATTTTTTAATATTAACTGGTACCTATTTTAGTTTTAAAAAAATGTCAATGTAAGGCAATTTAACGTTTCAATTTTTAGTAAGATCATCGATCTCAAAATAGATAGCGCCATATGATGAACACGTCTTCGCTAAAAAAATTCAATAATTTTATTCTTTAAGAACAAAATGGCATCTGCAGGTAAGATCGTTGTTTAATTTTTCCTTGTATTTTTAAAGCTTAAAATTATTGGTGCGAAAACGCACCATGAGCATGAAGCAGTATAAAAATAGAATAAGAGAAGTTTGAACTTGGATATTTTCATTCTTTTTTTAGCTAGTTTTTTTGGTCGAAATAGACGTTTTTTGACTCTTCTAGAAGCCATTCATTTATTTAATGATTTTATGTAAGATTTTTCATATTTTCTTGTATGTACTTTTTTATAATGGTTCCTGCTGATGGTGCGTTTTTGAACCATTTTGTTGCTACCACAGAAATAACAAAAAAAAAAATTTGTTTGCATTTATGTGTTATTTAGCAAGCATATAACGTAAAAAATAGTATCTTGCAAAAACTTTCATCAGAAAAATGTGCGGCAGGGAAAGGGTTAACAACAGCAATATCTATGTATATATATATATATATATATATATATATATATATATATATATATATATATATATATATATATATATGTGCTAAGCAAAACCTTTGTGTCCCTTTTGCAGCGCACTGCTCGAACGGATGACCGTGAAATTCGGTACAGTTAAAGTTCGTATGGAGTTGTTTGTGCGAATGTTAAAATTTTTGTGTAATGCACCGTAAAAAATTAGTAATTGGCACACGTATTTCGCGCCAAGTCGGGCGATGGTTCCATTGTGTGTTGTGTGTGATTAAGGCAAACCCGCGCGAGGGGTATCTGCCTAAGATGAGGAATACCTTGGTAGGAGGACTTTCTAAGGGGTTCTAACGCGTATTCACGTTACATCTGGAGAAAACCTACAACACTCCGGACCGTTAGATCGATGACCGCGCGATGGCACCCGAACTCGGGACCTTCACACTTCGGCCGTCTACCATTTTTAGGGGCATAACCACTGTGCCATGGTGAGGCTACAGTTGATGAAAATTGGAATCGTTTATTCGAATGCAATAGAAAAAGATCGATTTACTACAGCAAATGAGGAGCAAAGGAGCTTAACAAGTTGGTTTAGAGAAAACAAGGAAAGGTTTTATAGGTTTCTAAAAGTTTTTGTGTTTTCACACGTCATTTTTAGACATGCGTGTTTAATTGATTCTTAAATATTTAAATGCTTTCATATAACACGAATTTACTTCACAAGATGATGTTTTATCGTTAAGCATAAATAATTATCATGGAACACAGAACAGATTTGGAGTGTGCGTTCAGTTGACTTACTTGAAGGATCGTGAGGCTTTAGGGGACCTGGAGTCGGGGAACCCACAGTTGATTGCTTTGGAACTGTACCGTTCATCGTTGGATTTCTCTGCACGATTTGAGTTGTCTGAGACGAGGTGTCGTCATTCGCCGTTCTCGATTTCTCTTCAGTTTTTCTGACGTTTGGCGTATTTTTGGGTGGTGGTGCTTTCTTCTTCTCACCTTGCTCATCATCTGTCTCCGATTCCTGAAAGCAAAGCGTCAATTGATGAGTCATTTTACTTTTTCAATACTCATAACGTCTGCAACGTAAAGCAACTTTTACTGACCTCCAATTCTCACGGTTGACACTTGCAATTTTTTTAAATAGTAAAATTAAGTTAATCATAAATTATGATAAAGTTTGAATGTAGAAATTGTAACTCAGGCCTCTAGTCGGTCCTATTTTTTTAAAATTAATACGTTCATCAAAGTTTTATTTACATAACCTAGTATTTTAATGGTTTGGTAGGCGAAACCTCTTGACATCTGAAAAACATTTAACAATTGTTGAAGCAGCAGAACATTTTACTCTATTATTTATAGAGGTAAGAATTTTAAAAAAAGAGGACCGACTGAGAGGCCTGTAACTGTTTTTCTCTTACACATAGTAGCTTTTACTACAATTTACTATTGTTTCATTGTGTTAAAACACCTTAAACGTAGTTTCATGGTCTGATATATTTTGTTTCCCTTTTGAATCTTTGACTCATTTAATATCGTTGCTTTTATCGTTGCATATCGGTGAAAGGAAATTTTGGCGTTCAAAGTGAATATGTTTAACCTGGCTTTAGTGAGGGGTTTAGGTAGGAAAAAAAACCTCCTCCCCTTTTACATATCTAACTGCATGAAAAGTAATGTTAAAACAAAATGTACGTTTTTTCTTTTAAAACTCTTATAGGGTTGCAAATACTTACTTTTAGAACACAATTTTCGAGATTTTGTTAAAGTTAAGGTCTGATTTCTATTTAGTTTTTAGAGTTTATGGTATGCTAAACTTGATACTGCAAAAGGAATGAATGATTAAAACTTAAGAAACAATCATAAAACTCAACGAATTGTATTATCGAGAAAATTTACGCATCTGCAGTAGAATGTTTGTCTCCTTGAAGATTATTATTCACTTCCCTTTTTTATTTGAGTTGGTGAATATTTTCAGTCGGAAGAAGGGTGAACCTGTGCATACAGCGAAACTTACAAAGTGCTTTTTAATGGCTTCAAAAAACTATTGTAATCCTTATTTAATGATTTTAAACAATGCTGAGTAGTCACATCGTCTTCCTGTATCTTTTAGCAACACTGGAGAAAACGCTTGTGGGCTAAATTCTAAAAATCTGTTATCTCTAAAAATGTTAAAGCTACGTAATACGTTTGGTTACACCACTTTTATAAGTGCAAAGAAAGTAATATTTGGAATAGTAAATTCATTATTTGTTCTAAAATTATGAGAACAGAAAGCGTTAAAGACAGATATTAAATTATTTACCTGGTGAATATAAATCCTATTGAAAACACATCCATGGGAAAAAATTCATTTCATGGTAACAATAGTGATCTATTTGTAACTGTAAATTTAATTCAACAAAAATTCTTACAAATAAAGATTTATCCAGAATATTTTGTAACTGTATTACATTGTGAATATAAATCCTATTAAAAACACATCCATGGGAAAAAATTCATTTCATGGTAACAATAGTGATCTATTTGTAACTTTAAATTTAATTCAGACAAAAATTCTTACAAATAAAGATTTATCCAGAATATTTTGAACTAAACTTCAACAGATAATTTTAACAATGAACAACGACTTACTTCGAGATCATCTGTGAGGGCCATTAATTGTTGAGCATGCTTTTCTGCCATTGATTGATAAGCAATAGGATTTGCCAAAGCATCAGCTAAATCTGTAAAATATATTAAAAGTTTAATTAAAAACAATTTTTTTTTGAAATTCCGAACTAGATTTTGAACATTCAAAAAATATTTGTAAGGTGTTCTCTCTGTCAAAATCTGTGAGAAATATTCACCTGAAATTTTATTAACGATAGTAGTCAAAAACTTGACTAGCATCATGCAAACTCTTTTAAAACGATTATTAAACCTTTAGGGTCCGACCATGTGTGTTGTAGTAGTTTGCTGATGCCTGCTGTGATAATTTAATTTGTGACACTAATGGTGTTTACGAATTTGATACCTTTGTTTAAAAATACGCATAAATAAGTTAAAGATTCACATACGTTGGTTTGTCATTTTTAGAATGTAAAAATAGTAAAAATATATGATTAGCTAATTACGAAAAGAAAAAAATATATATAACACTCAATTATTTTTGTGACCAAGAGTATAGATATGCTACATCTTGAGCGTTCTTAGAAAAAAGAAGAATAAAAGACACATGCACTAGTGGATTGGTCGGTGGATTAAGACGACTTTTACAAAAGTTCCAATGTAATTATGTTACGATATTGCGTTCTCCATCTTTCCCTAAAAACAGCAAATTAATTCTTGTGATACCGTGAATTGCTTGATATATTTAAAAGAAAAATAGTAATTTTATTTGTATAATTAAACCGCCATTTCTTTAAAGCTAGTGTTTTCAAACTTTTTACACTAAGGGCCATATTGACAAATCATCTAAATCCAAAGAGCAAGGCCGTTTGTTCATCATAAAACGTGCTCCAGTTTACCAATATACGTCACTTACACAAATTTTTAAAAATAAAATATATCATTAATGACAGTTAAAACGTCATTTTCAATACAAACAGCTATTTTGTTTCTTAATATCTTTGCATGAATTTTTTTTACAATGAAATCAAAATGAGCCGTGCAGTCCGGTTAAACATGGTCGGCCTGGTGCCTTGGACCGAAAGCCGGATTAGTGGGGCTCGCGGTCCGTACTTTGGAAATTCCTGGTGGTTTATTGGCTACAGAAATCAATCAATGAAAAACTATTTTTCTTTTACTTATGTGATGCTACCTTACCTGACAATCCATCAGGCACGTAATCTTTAACAGTGACATGCACGAAGAGTGTCTTCAGCATGAGAGGTTGACCAGATTCATTCCGTAAACAGATATGCCGGTAGCCTAACAAAATTCAAATATTTAGATGAACACCCTTAAGTAACTAGTATATACTTTTATTTTGAAAACAGAACTTAATATCAGCATACAGATACTAATTGCAAGCAGAACTTTGCAGTGTGTTAACAATCTGCATATACAGGGCGTACCAAAAAGACGGTAACATACTTTGATTCTTGATCCATTAGAAATAAGGAGACAGTGTTCAAAACAACGTAAGAAAGAAACTACGTGTAAAAAAATAATCTTATTAATTTTAAAAAAGTGACACTTTTTAAAGTTGTATACTACCCTCGTACAAAAATATTCTCAGTTAGTATAATGTACCTCATACTATTAATGAGGTGATGTCCAAAATTTGAGAATTGTATCCTAAAAAAATTCAGACCTATGAAAATAGATATATACTGACTTAAACTAATTTTCAAGGGATCTCGAAGGGAAAAAAATCATGTCCGGTGATCGCTTTTCAAGGGTCATACAGAAATCACGAAAGAAAGTATGTTTCTACAGTTTAGCTATAAACTTTTCTACTGTAAATTTTATCGTGTACAGCCTCTGACCACCTTTGTCTAAAGATATCTCTGAGACGTTTTACGATGAAAGCTTGAAGTTTGTACATCACCTCATCAGTGTGCGAGTCACATTTTATGAACTGGGATTTTTTCGTACTGGTATCGTACACAAATTTAAAGAGGGTAAAATTGCAAATGGTTTCATTTAATTGCTTTAGTTTGTGAAATTTTGAAGAATACACTTCAAAACTCTCGAAAGTGTATAATATTATTATTTTTTAATGATTCAATAAAAAAGTAAGGAACTTTGTATTTTTTTATTATTATTATAAATATTGTTGCTAAAACCAGGCTGCACTCCTAATGCACTCCAACTAATGAAAATTAACAAATTATGTTGAAAAAATGATTTCTGTTCTGAACAGTGAGCTCAAAAATGTTTTATAAAGTTTTTAGTAAAAAAGCGGCACTTTATAACTTCTCTCATTTTGCTAATGTAGAGTGAAGTTGGTTTCTTTTCACTCGATCGAAACGTGCAGTCAAACTGATCATTTCCAATTTCCTTTTCAATTTTGGATTAGCAACTCTGCTTTAAGGGAAATGCTTTTAATTGTTCGTCTAACTCCATGTATTAGTCTTAATGCTGACATTTATGATACTAATGTTTACGAATATGATACTAATTATGATACTAATGTTACAACAGCTGGCTGTGCCAGCTGTCGTCAAAAGAAGGGTCTCTAGATCTGTGGCACGCGATGAACGTTTCGATCGTGCGCCATCTTGCTGGTAGTTAAGTGGAACGATGGCAAAGGCTGCCCTTTTTCAGCACTGGGCAATCTATCCAGCTGTTCTCGCATTCTTCCATTTTTCAGCAGATGTCAGTGCTGTTAAAAATAATCGTGACAATTTTTTACGGGAAATAACGTGCTAAAAAATAAAGGATTCTCGTGGAGCTATGTCACTCGAAACTATTTTTATAGAAATCAAATCTATTCTTCGTGACTAGCAACAGTCAAAAAGTCAGAGTTTGGTGTCCCCAGAGTGGGAACACTGCGCGTTAAAGGGCTAAAAGGACGACAAGCCTTGGTTCTGGGGACCCTGCGTCAGTCTGACCTTCTAGCATATACTTTTACATTCTGAGGCCAATGATATAAGGTGAGCATAGCAAACTTATGTTCTCTACGGTTGTTGTCCTGCTAGTATGGATTCTTACTATTGTTTAGCACGTTTTAGGAAATCTTAAGATGTGTTTATGAAGAAAATATGAAGGTTTGAGGAAATAATTGAATTAAAAAGAGCATAAATGAATGTTGAATATGTAAATTTTAAAGCATATCTATTCTTTGCTTTGGCGTCTTTTTCATGTAGAAGTTACCGCATCTTACTGAGAGCATTGTTTATCTATATTGATTGAACTTGAGTAGGGTTGACGAATTAAAAAAAAAACTCTGTAAAATGTAGTGTTATTAGAAAATTACTGGTGACTTTAAGTGGAAAAGAAAAAAAATCATGCACGGAATGCTAGTTAATTAGGATTGCCAATTTCTAGTACCTGCTTAATCATAATCAAAAGTGAATAAGATAATTTATTTTCTGAATGCATAATATCTAGTGAAAGACTATAAGAGGTACAATTTATGCCGCAAAACAGCATCAATAGTATGTTTGTAGGTAAAAAAATAATTTTAAAGCAAGCTCTATTGAAAAATTCGACGTATTAAGTGAATGCCATAAAATAGGAGTGAGAGCCACCCCTCTTAACCAGCTTTTGTGAGAACAAACGACTTTAAAACCAGCTCTTCCGTTTGGGATCTACGATGCCCCAGACAGAGGCTTCAAACTTCATGTAGTATTTTAATCTTATATTAAACAGCAGATTTTTATCAAACATACCCAAGCACTATCGCTTTTAAACAAAATAAAGTGCATTCAATTCAGCACATTGTTTGCGAACTACCATGTCGCAGACAGAGGCTTCAAACTTTATGCATCGGATCTTTCATGGATTTATCGAGCATAACTGACAGAAATCGCGACTGATTCAACTTTAATTGGAAATAAACTGCTGTGTAACCAGTTCATCTTCATGAGAGGTACAATACCACTGGCGGACACACAGACAAAGCCCTCACACCTGCAACACTCCTGATTTTACGTCTGTGGTTAAAAAGATATCCTACTATATATTTACGCTGATGCCTATCTTGATCTCTAACAATTCCGGGCTACCACTCAAACATAGAATTTTTACCGCCATTACTCCAAGATGATTAAAAAGTTCAAAAAGATTAAAAAGCAAAAAAAGCGTAATAACATCGACACCGTTTGTACAATCCGCCTGAAAATTTTCATAATTATTTATAAAAACATAGAAAACAATCTGTACTTTAAAAATCTGAGAATCCACCCGTTCCCTCATTTTTAAGCGATTTTTTTTTCTATTTTTCGCTCTTTTGAGCTCCATTTTATTTCCCAGAGTAAAAAAACGTGAATAACTTGAGTGACAAACACTTTTTTTCAAGTGACAATGGCGTCATCATAACGTTTTCAGACTTTGAAGGGAAAATTGCGCGATGCCAATTCATTTGAACTAGTTTTTCCAGATAATATAGTTTATTTTTTTATTAAAATGATCGTCTGCTTGAAAACGAAATCTTTCAAACAAATGAAAAGTTTCTGCGCGTTTCCAGAAGAGCATGAAATCCCATTTGGCTATATAATAAAAAGTGAATATGGACTTATTTATTTCAGGTGGACGATTATCCATATATGATGAAGAATGAAATAAATACCTGGCCTTAGACCCACGACTGGGAGAACTCTGTGACCGAGAAGTTTCCCATTGTCATCATTGACAGCGATACGGAGGCAGGCCAAATCAGGAAGGACTACCTGTAAAATAATTACGCTCAAATGTACAGTGCGGAACTGAACAGTGGTCCTTCAATTCTGCTGATGTCATAAAAATAAGGGCTTGACTTCTACTAAAAACTTTCAAATAACAGGGTTTTCAGGAAAGCACTTCCTGATTTTCAAATTAAAGGGAATAATAAAGAATGTAGCAAAAAGTATGTTTATTTTGAAAGTTGTAAGAAATTTGATGTGGAAATGTCGAAAAATGTTACACCCGTGAGCAATATGTGGCAGTGAATAGTCCCATTGAAAAGGGTCTGGAGACCAAACAGTTCCACACCAATTTAACGGTCTGAAACTACGTTCAATTTACAAATTAGTTTATAAGAACTCCGTATTAATACAATAAGCTACAGCGCCATCTTTTGCACACACATATAGCTAATTCTGCAACTAATTAATTAGAAAATTAATTATTTTTACATTTGCACCTAATTTTGAAATTAGTTATAAATTTATAATTTTTATAGTTTTAAAAATAAACATACATTTTGTTACATTCTTTTATAGATATATTTTTTAAAGTTTATTTAATTTTAAAATCAGGGAGCTCTTTTCTAGACACCCGTATGTTAATTAGCTATGCTAGCAGAAATGTACACTAAATTTTCAAATAAATACATTTCAAAATGATAAATGAAATAAGAACAAGATTTTAAATGTTATTTCATAAAACTTTTCCTATTTCATATTATAAAAGCGCTTTAAGAGACTGTATACAGGTTGTCAATAATTCAAGTTTCTCTATTCAAAGTAATGTACATAGAAAATCAATGGTCAGAATGGTATCAAATTTGAAAGTGAGCTTTTTAGTGAGACCCGGAGAAAAAGATTTGCTTTGAAAAAACAAATTCAAAAATCACCACCCGATGGCGTTTTATAAAGTTATATCTGCTTGACTGATATATATGGGAACTCTCCCATCGGTAAAAGGTATAAAACGAGTACTTCACAACCTCTTCATAATTTTCTTCGCTTGAGAAAGATTATTTTTTCTGTTTTATTCAGCTAAAATCGTGAAACGCCACCTGGTGGTGATATTTTGAACTATTTTTCTTTCTTTATAGGGAGAACTTTAATTATGGTCACCCTGTACATTGCATTACGTTGCTCTGGTAGCTTTCTACTTTTATTAAAAAAAACCTATCACTAACGGTTCACAAATGACACACGTTAAATATAAAGTAACGTCTGATGATACACAAATTTCATTGTACTACTATTAGTATATTCAAACTGCTTATGATACGTACTTCCCAAATAAGCCTTCATTATAAATTAAGAACAAACTATCTTACAATTTTAGACATGAATTGATATGTTTGACACATTCATTTAAAACTTGAGTAAACTTTTGGAAATTTGATTACACCACGCACTTTGTACTGTACCTGAATGTATACAATGAAATTTATGTAAACGAGTAATTATAACGATCTATTTAAATATTAAATTTAATGCTTTTGAACATATAATTTCAACTAGAAAGAACTAACGTTTGATGTGGAATGCGTCGCATGTGTATTGGTTACAAGTACCATACACAAGCGGCTGCGTTCAAGCTGAAATTGTTCAAGTTTTAGAAAGGTAGATGTAAAAAAAATAAGTAATTTTTGATAGCTGTTGAAATATTTCAGTTATAAAAGGTTTACGTGCATTTACTAAATCGAGATGTAAATTTATTACGTCCCCTCCGGTGAAAATCTAAATATGTATAGCAGTATGGAATTTCTTATTGCTTGACAGGAAAATAATTAAAAAAAATAGAAGAAAATTAATTAAAAACTCTCTCAATGCACATTCCTGCATGAGTAGACTAAAGAATATCCACTGGATGACAAAAATATTAAAATAAATTATATGGATACATCAACAAGTAATTCGGTGGCATTTTAGATTGATACGTATATAAAGTACAAACAATGAACAGAAAATTTCGTACTTTATTTTTTATTTCCGCAATATATCAGCTTTACTGAAAAAGAAAAAGAAAAGGCTAGCTTTTTTTAACGTATTTTTTTTAAACCTGAGACCAGAAATCCACCTTTTCGGTAGTGATAGCATTATTCTTCAAAAGACACTTCTGCGATATTGCTGTAAACTTAGCCTGATGAAGAAGGATTAGCTGAGAAAAGCTTATATTTTCTTCTCTTCTTTTTTTTCCACCGAAAAAGAATTTCCAGGAGGATGATTTTGAATTCAGTTGATTCTGCAAAGTTACTTATTTGATCTTTTTTTGAGATCATTTTTTATCTGAAAGAAATGTAGGAGTTTCTCAGGGCATCATTCACTGGGTTTATTTTAATGAAAAATAGGAGTTTGTTGCGCAAGGTAGAAATGTTTCAAAACAATATTCCTTTGATGAATATACACTTTTGAAGAAAACGGAACGCATTCACTCCTGCATTTCAAATAACTATTTATTATCTTTCTCTCCATTCTTTCCTCATTATATTTCTAGAAAAAAATGCACATCGGAAAAATTTTAAACAATAATACATAGGGTGGAAATTTGGAAACTCTTTCATATACGTATTTGTCAGTATTAATTTGATTGTATGATTTATACTACATTTATTACGACCCAAGAAAAAATCGAAATCTAAAAATAGTCATATTTCTCGAGCAACATAGCCATATATTTAACTATAGATTATTCACCATGACCTTCCATTGTTGAATACGGACTAAGAAAAAAAGAACCTTTTGAAACAAAGCTAAATAGTTGAAGTTATAATAGCTAAAGCTTTAACCTTTTCGAGATTCAGGTGCGCAACGGTCCTAACGGTCCCTCGACTACTATATTTATAATTAATATTTAACATTTTAAAAAAGATTACGCTTGTTTTTCTTATGACTAAAGCGAAGTGTGTCAGCAGATTGTCGAATGTTTCTTTAGATTTTAAGTTAACATCTGTAAATTATTCATATATAAGGAAATTTAAGTGATACTTTTTTGAAGGTAGGATTTCAAGAAAAAGTTGGACGACAGCGATTACTTTGATGAAAGTATTTCCTTACTTTGTTGTTTAAAAAGGAATCGTTATTTAAAGCTTGCTTTTCCCCTAGCTGAAACTATACTAATACAGCAGTAGGTAATGGCTTTTTTCGCACCTGTATAGCAAGGACGGATTAAAGATGGGGAAGGGGCGATCGTTTAAATATATAAAAGATTCTAGTTTACTTCCATAAAATGGACATAAATTTAAATTAGCCGCCCCCCACCCATCTAATTGCATTAATCAGTCACTGCTATAAAGCAAGGTTTCTTTTGCTTCAATTTAGGAAACGGGTCAATTTTAACAGGAGGTAAAAATCATTGCTTTATCTATATTAGAGCTAAACAAATCAAAAGGCTTTTTGTTTGATTTAAGAATCAACAAACCATCATGAAAAAGCTAAAAAAATCTTTAATATGCGCATTTTTGAGCTGTATGAAGATATAATACTACCTTCTGGAAGACAAAAGGTTCTTCGTCATAAACTGGATTGATTCCGTTATTAGGGACGGTTTTTGTTCGAAACCTTCTTCTGACGGTATCTGCTGGTAGACCATACATGTCAACTTCAACGTAGGTAGACACCCTCTTATCAGACAAAAAGTGACCTGAGATTATCTGAAAATAATGTTTGGTATTAAGAAAAAAATCTGAATTTTTAGATCAAATACCAGAAATGAGAGAGAATAAGCGAAAGAATTAGAATCCCCGCTCTAAAAAAATAACGCTGTTAATACGAAACCCAATATCACATGCGTTATGCTTAGCTGGATAGTAATAACTCACAAAATTTATTACTCTTTCATGCACAAGCTTAGTTTTTAAAAACTTCATTTAAAATACCAAAGAAGATTTTTTTTTCGCTGATGTAGCTACTGTATGCTGCGTAAGTTCAGGTATATTTCGTTAGTGATGTAAACAGCCCAATGGGAGTTGTACATTTGGTCCCTCACTAATAGAAGGTAAACATCACAACAGCGACTTATAACTTTTCAAAAAATTTAATTATATACATAGATTTCTACATGGTGAAAATTATCACAATATTCAATAATATGCCATAAATATAATAATACTGACGTCTGCAAAACATGAAATATCTTTTCTCATGACATAGGCAAGCAGACGTTGCCGATCAAAGTGGAAGGAAATTTTTTGTATGACAGCCGGCCGTCATAACAGAACACCACTGTTCTTGTCGTCATATCAGAAAATGTGAAAATTTGAAAAAGTTGAAACATCCTACTCATGGCAAACCGAAAACAATAATTCCAGTTTTGTATTTAACGCTGGTTGCAATGATGGATGAAATACATTGGATTTGTAGTGAAACGACTGCATTTGCAAAGTACATTATTTCGCCAATGCCATTAACAAATTTTTATCTGCCACTGCGTGCGTCTGTTTAGGCTAATTATTGTAATTATGTTTTTTCTGGTTTTCATAAACCTAATGCCTCTTTCATTATTTTTCAAAAATTCTTCTTTTTTATTTATTTTATTTTAATCCCTTCTTATTTCACTTATTGAACAATTGTGTTGAAGGTTTCGTAAAAGTCTCGCGTTCTAGCCTCGCGTGCGGCTGCCTATGCAATGGTCTGGAGTTTTCGTCGTTTTTTTTTTTCCACATGTAACGTGATAATGCATTAGAACCCCTTAAGATGTCCTTCGGCCAAAGCATCCCACCGCCTTCTACGCAGATGAGTATGTAGGCTTGCCATAATCCAAAACAGACAAACTATGTTTTTCGAAGTTGGTAATTTTTCAGTCAGAAGTTGTCATTATATGAAGATTTCAAAACGAAATTTTACGAGCATGTAATATGAAATGTCCTCCGAATTAATAAAACTATTAAAAAATTTAATACAACTGCCGTAAAAATTTTACATAACTAAGAAAAAAAATTAATTTATTTAAAATGCTTTTCAAACTTAAAAACAGGTAAAAAAATATTTATTCTCACCTTAATAATTTATTCATAATACATAATAGATAAATATTTATTTTTACGTTAATATAAATATTTATCATAATACATAACACATAAATATTTATTCTACCTTAAAATAAATATCTATTTACAATACATAATACATAAATCATAATACATAAATATTTATTCTTACCTTAACGCTGACAGTTCCAGCAATGATACCATCTACTGTAGACTCTATGAAAGGATCGAATTTTCTATCAGTTCTTCTCATGAAGTCCGGTTTCAATAAATATCCACATCTGCCGTTGTATTCGAAAATTCCTAAGTTTAGCTGCATTCCTAGGTCTAAAAAATATGAAAATGTTACTCTTCAGGTAATTGACATTAAACGTGGGTGGATAGAAAAGCATTAGAAATACCTATGAAATAAGCTAGTGTACAAATCTAAACAGAGATTAAAATTACACATCGCGTTCTATTATAAAGAATTCAAATTATCACGGTCTATTATTTATTCATTATTAGTAAATTTATTTTTTCTGGAGTTATTCACGTTACAGAAAACTTCAAATGCATCTCAGCATGAAATGCACTATAATACTATTAGCTCGTATTGTTACTCCATTTTGACGGGAGTTAAAGCTTGTAATCGCAACTCATATTTGTGTTACTCAAAAAAAAAATCTAAATTTCATTTCAATGAAATGACAATAAGGAATGCTGAAACAGTTAGATGGTAAAATACTTATACAGTTTCATTGAAGAAAATTAAGTAATTAAGTCAAAAGCCCTTCAGATTTTCTTGTAGCACTCATAAAAGAGTATGCCTCGCCGCTCGGGTTGCTGAGTGGCTAGAAATCCATTCCACTACACCAATGATCCGGGTTTGATTCCCGGCATGGTCCACCTATTAGGTGCCTCCATAGTAAAGTGACCAGGACTTCCGGCCGGTAGTGGCCAGTGCCTATAAACGGCTAGTGCCCACCATCAGGAAAAAATAATTAAAATAAAAGGTATTTCGCTTGTTGTACTTTGGGGTGTTCATTTGTTATATCACTAAACTAATAAATTTTAACGAGAAGAGTATATCTGAATTAATGTAATCATGCGGTAAGTCAATACTATTTATACTTTTCAAATGTGACACTCAAAAATAGGAAAACAGTACTCAAAGTACGAGAGTGGTTCAAAAAGTAATGTAACAACTCCTTTAACCAAAAAGTTTAATCCGAAGTCCAAGAGATACACAGACATTACAAGGCGTTTGGTATATATTATTTTTCAACACAGCCTCCATAGACATCAGAACATTTTTGGTTTTTCTATTTACCAATCTATTGAAACCGGCGTTGGAAAGATATAAGAACTCTGGTCGTCGAACCAATTAACGTCGGTGTCGGTTTGGAAATGCTGTCCTGCCAGGCATTTCTTGAACGGCCCGAAGAGATAGAAGTCACTGGGTTCAAAATCCGGGCTGCAAGGAGGATGTTCCAATTAGTTCCATCGGAAGAGCTCTAGCGAGCCTCGTGAAACCGATATCTGTCAAGTGGCATTTGATTGCAATAATCGTCTGTTGCAATTAGACATGGAATTACATTCTCTCGGGGAATGTGTGCATTTGTGGCAGATTTTGTTACTTTACTTTTTGAACTACCTACGTACTTTCATTACAAGCGAAATACATTAATTTCATTACCTAATGTCTGATAATTGAGAGCTACCATTTGACAACCGGCATTCCAAAATACCTGTGAAATAGATACGAAAATTATCTGATATGACGTGGAAATTCCTGAATTATAAATTTTTGTCACATTAATGTTTTAAAAACATAAATGAATATCATAAGACAAACACATAAAATATGTATCTTTAGAAAAACATCAGTATTAATAATATTCAAACACATTCAAATAGTATTGAAAGTGTAAGATATATCATAATTCTATTAGTTACTTCTAATTATTTAAATAAGTATAAAAATTATTCTCAAGTTTCTGAAGACAGCAAAACAACTGAAAAGATATGATTCCAAAAGCTGTCACATAATAATTATTTATAGATATTACCTGAGGCATGTAATTACTCGAATCTACCCGAGTTCCTTTTGGGTAAATTCTGCTTAGCTGTCTTTTGTTGTAGCTGATAAAGAGTCAAAGAAGCAATTGCATTTCGTTCATTAATTATAATGATAGTCATATCACACTTTTAAAAAATAATCTTTAATGTCGCTGATGGAAATAATTACACTTTATTTATTTCCGATCAATTTGTTTCATTTAAAGATGATGAGCATGAGCATTAACATTGAATTAAAAAAAATAAAAAATCTGAACTTCTTTCAGATTTTAATTACGCACTTGAGTGCTACCTGCAAACCTCACTTTATATTGAACGTATGCAAAAGCCACTTGCACACCGCAGTAACACGAATGGAATGATTTTTTGTAAAGTTTCATAAATTTTTACTTCATAAAGACCATATCCCCTGATGCTTTTCTCCTTCGCAAACCACTGTCTAATTTTGAAACTAAAACGAACCCAGGAATTTGGTAATTATTGGATGGAAGTGTCCAAATTTCTGCTAAGAAACGATACGATACTTTCCTTACGATACTTTCCTTAACCCTTTAACGCGCAGTGTTTCCGCTCTGGGAACACCAAACTCTGACGTTTTGACTGTTGCCAGTCACGAAGAATAGATTTGATTTCTATAAAAATAGTTGCGGGTGACATAGCTCCACGAGAATCCTTTACATTTTAGCACGTCATTTCCCGTAAAAAAATGTTCACGATTATTTTTAACAGCACTGACATCTGCTGAAAAATGAAAGAATGCTAAGACAGCTGGATAGATTGCCCAATGCTGAAAAAAGGGCACATCTAGAGAGCCTTTTTTGACGACATCTGGCTATGCCGGCACAGCCAGCTGCGTTAAAAAAAGGGTCTCTAGATCCGTGGCACGCGATAAACGTTTCGATTGTCCGCCATCTTGCTGGTAGTTAAGTCGAGCGATGGCAAAGTCTGTGCTTTTTTCAGCATTGGGAAAGGGTTGCGCCTCAAAGGATTAAAGAGATTAAAAAGAATTAACCTGAGAGTTTTCTTGAGCTTTCAGGAAATAATTACGATTAACAGTTGAAAACCAACGATTAACTATTTAATCACAAATAACAATCGAGGATTGAAATTTATTTTACAGTAATCACCATTAAAGATATCGTTGGTCTTGATTACTGCCTACAATTTTTCAAAGGATAATCGCTAATCATGGTTAATATTGTGATCTTTAATTAATTGTGATTATTATTTTTTTCTCAACACTGGTTCTATTTGTCACAGAAGAAAAACAAACCTGAACTAGGTTTGTGGTCTCACGTTTCGTAACTTTATAAAATTTAGCTTTTAAATGACTATCGTACACATCGAATTTTTTGCGTAATTTTAAAATTTTCTTTAGCAACCATTATATTTATTTACATTTTCTTATTATATTTTTGTATTCCCTCATATCGCATATGTGAAATTTCATTGTTCTACGGTAAAAATTTGATGAGTTAGAGATTGATAACTATATCAATATTTATATATGCTATTAGAAACTGTATGTACAATAGAAGGAATAGTATTATTTAACAGAGTCTTGGGGCTTTCGAAATATTCCGATACTAATGAACACAACATTTATGTGTGCTTACTGAACTTATGCCAATTTTATTTTGAGTTAAGACAGTAAATAGGCGTCAACGTCAGAACGTTTATAATATTTTTGTGCTGACTTAATGTGAATGCGAAATTCATTAATCTTCATATTGTATGACTCTAATTAATATGATGGCTTAAAAATAAGATCGTATTGATAAATACTGTATTATTCTAAAACCGAAAATTACTGAATGTAATTCATATCGTCAGAAACATTAATTTTTCTACTAATTAGCCAGCACTTTCAGATCTATTCACGTATCTGAAGACTGATATTATATGACTTAAGTCAAAATCACTACCCTAAGATATGACATGCAGTTAATTTTACGTCCACATTGGTTCAGAAAAGATTTTCCATGCATAAATATATTAGGTTTCTAAGTTAATTTTTCTGGAAATAACCTTTAAGTATGCTTCATTTATAATTAATGAAAAATATGCTTAAAGTTTATGTAAGTTCCTAATTATTCAATAAGAACAATATGGAGTATCGTTAATATTATTCTAATAACTTTGTAAGTGATGAATATTTTATTTCAAGGATACTTGACAAATTCTACTGGGTGCTCCTTAAGGAGATTTGTTGCATGAGTTTCGACGAATGAGGAAACTTCATAGCTTCTGTTTCTTCCTGTAAAAATATTGATAAGAGTTAAAGTTCTGGTACGATATTAAAGGATTTCTTATCAAAATATTTACCAAGGGCACATATATGCACATGCAAATACAGACACTTTATTAAAAATACGATAAAATTTTTTATAACTTATTGTTTATTATAAAAACAATTTTAGAATGTATTTGGATAATAAGGATTTGTTCGATTATATACTTTATACAGTCTTTTAATCGTTTTTAATTCCCATGGGCTAATTAGTTTATTTAAATCGGCTATTTAAAAAATCACATGGGATGATTTTTCAAAAAAAAAATCAATAACTGTTTTTAATATATTCATGATGCCATTGTTAATGAAATAAATAAATGTACTTTGATAACAAATCACTATAAAAGCATAAAAAATGTCTATCAAAATTCAAGTATTTGTGGACCGTGCAATTTTCAATTGATTCCTGAAAAGTTCGGACATCATAAGCGGTGTTCAAAATTACAAATTTATTTAAAAATGGTAACATTTATAACTTCATTATTTTTTGTTACGCAGTCCGCTATGTTCACATTCTGTTTTGTATTTGCTGAAGAGCTCAACCGTGTGCCAAGCATTGTTTTTTGTGCTTAGTAAAGTCGTGTATTCAAGAATGCCAACTCTTACAAATACATCAACTGCCCAATACAGCTCCTATTGGCGGAATCAACATTCTAAACACTTGTATGCAAGGCATTAAAAATAATAACTGCTTTTATATAATTTGTTCCATTAAAACAAGGGAGGATAACATTCTTGAGAGAGAAAGTATCTGTTTTTCCTGAACCTTATGAGCACTGCTGGGTTGATACAGATAGTTCAGTACTTTGAACTCAGTTTGTATTCTATATCTCCTGCCCCCCTTCCCACAAAGATTAGTTTAAAACCATACCAATACTGTCAAATACTAAATGGTTAGTGTCCTATGCATTTATATTCATTAGGTTTTAGTCGAAGATGGTTACATGAACAATGCGTGAATGTTCCATGTTTGCAATTTACCATTGTTTACTGCGATTAATAAATTAACATATACGCAGTGACATCTTTTACATCAATTTATATTTTGAAAAAAAAACAATATTTCAGAGAAAAAAAGGACTACGCAATATCACAGCTTCAACAAAATATGAAAATTCTGGAATTAAAATTACTCCAATAAATAACAGAGAAACTGCACTGACCTACCAATTCCTCGGTCAATAATGTGTGGCAATTTTGAGGTCAGTTCTATCTTTAGAAGTTGCAATTTGTGTAAGAGCTGAAGACATAAACACAACTAAACGAACTGATTTTGTAAGACGTATTTTTAGTCTGAGTAAAGGTAAATGAGTTGTCTAAAATTATATAAAACTAAATACTTCCGTATAGAAATCACAGCTGAAATCGTACGTTAGATAGACTGGTTAAGCTTTATTTTCATCCTTCAACAATATGTGGCAAGAGCATTTGAGGAAAAAATATTCCCGTATATATTTAGTATCTAGTATTATCTCAAATACAGTTCTTCATGATGATTTTTTAGGACTGTCTAAGTAATTTCTAAACTTTACACAAAATTAAAGATTGTCATACATGAAAATGAAATAAGGAATATAGATTGGAACTTCTGCAGTGGAAGAAATATTTCTGAGTGCAGCACTATCCTCACTGTAGATACTTATGTTGAAAATAAATTTGGATCTGAATGAAAACAATTTTTAAAGGCGAAAAATACAAAAATTCCAAAGTACTTACTTTCTGCATATTCGAAAGAATGAAAGCGGACAGGCTGAACATAATTGACTAAAGCGGACATCTCAGCACCCGCTTCTGATTCTTTGGCAGTTTCCTATAAAATGATAGAAAAGATAAACTTTCGAATAAATCTACAGATAAGAATTTTATATTTACATTTAAAAAAATTCAGAACGTCACTTAGAAAAAAGAATTTGTTTTCGATAAAATTGGAAAATTGCAATACCGCTAAGAATTTAGAATTTTATTTGCACTACGGTAATTTTATGTTGAACAAAATAATTTTATTTTTGGTTTCAGCCAACGTTTAAAATATACTTGAAACAGATTAACTAAAACATTCATTAAAATTGTTTTTACAATGTTTCTATAATATTTTTTTTAATACAGAAAATAAAGTTACAAACATAATTTGGATGAAATGGTAAACAACATCTACGCTAAATCAGAAAAATATAATTGCATTTCAATATTGATAGGAATTTTTGAAGGTGACCTGCTTTTCAGAGATTCAATATAGTCTTAAATTCGTGTTCTACGAGTCAAATAATTAAAATTTCATTTTATTGCATGAAAGTAGACCACGAAATACGGAGTTTTGGTTATCTCCACTGCAGTGGCGGCTGGTGGGTTATTTAAATGGAGGTTTAGAAAATAAATTTCGAAATTCAAATATGCAGATACGACGCACCTTACCAGTTAAAATATATTTGCATTTGCAGCAGTCAAAGGAAAAAAATGCATTCAACTGAAAGAAAACAAGTAATCTTTGGTCTTACATTTCGTCAGCAAGATAAGTTTCAGCAAAAGTGTTGCCTTAACTTTTTATTTCATTTTTTCATGGGATAAAATTGAAAAATGTAATTGATTTAGCTCCGAAACACTATTCTACTCCCATCTTAATTATTTACACTAATTCGTAAAAAAGCATAATGTGAAAAATGATAAAAATAAATAAAATATTAAGAAAATGAAAATAAATTGATTAACTAATCGAACATAACAAACCAAGGGAGAATCCGGAAGAGATAACGTAAAAAGAAAAAATCGACTAAATGTGTGCGAACGGAGTGATATCAGCAGAGCCTTACTTCTCCGGCAACTCTCTTCGCGTCTTTTCTCAGAGAGCGGTTCAGAAGGCCATTTGGCCAATAGCACATGCGAGCGACGAAAGCTATGACAGCCGATGTAGTAACCCACGATACAGTGCGTTAGCCATAATAAGCGTATTTAATAATAGTGGGGGGGGAGAGTAAAACTCACATTTTAATCCACAAAAATTTAGAAGTGTACTTAATATTTTAATTTTAATTTGTTAATGTGTTTATTTTTTAGTTTTTCCGCTGGGGATTCACGTGTTCATGGGCTCGAATGGAGGAGCCGCCAACGCCTCACTGTTTAACTTAGGGTTTTCTCGAATTCTCGTGAAATATTGTCGATATCGCTTATCTGACAAGTTTTGGAAACTTATTTTTGGCGGTAAATGCAGTAATTTCCCCCCGAAAAGTTGCCAAGCTTGGTGACATCTCATTTCTTCGGAATATATCTTTAATACTCAGTATGATGTATCACGGCAAAGGTTTTAGTATTTACCATCTCTTAGTACCATTTATACATTTTCTGGTAAATTAAAGAAAAATATTAGACGATTGTTTTCCCCATCTGGTGTAATAAAAACCACCACTTCTGAATGAAGCAATAGAGTGAACGCATTGTGTGATTTTTTTTTTCAACTACAATTGTTTTATTAATTTTAAAATCCTTGTATCACAGCAAAGGTTTTAGTATTTACCATCTCTTAGTACCATTTACTTTGTATGAAAAATAGACGAAAATTAATTTCATCTGGTAAATTCAAAAAATCATTTATTCTACATGACGCAATAGAATTAAATCTTCCTGTTCCTCGCACTGATTATTTTTTTAATTGTAACTGTTTTGTATCGTTAAATATTCTTCTATCACAATGGTTTTAGTGCGAAGCATCTTTCCATGTCATTTACACTTTAAGTTTAAAAGTAAAAATAAACTCCGATCCCCATACCTCTGGTCAGTTCAATAATAAGAAAGAGAAGTATTACTTCGGTATCTTCTAAAGCTTCCGGTTCTTCGTCATCTGATCCGATATCAGTATCAGACTCTTCTGCACCGTCCAGCTTATCTTCCGTCCCCCCACCGGGATCATTCTCATCTGCCGAAGGACTGCTGACCGAAGAGCTCTTCACTCGTTCTGGCGTCAAAGGCTGTCCGGCATCGTCCCTCGGGACAGGTTTGCCAGATCTGTCTGGAGCTGTGGGGGAAAAAAAAAATCAGTTTTAACCCTTTAACGCGCGGTGTCCTCGCCGTGAGGACACCAAACTCTTGACGTATTGACTGTTGCCAGTCACGAAGAATAGATTGGATCTCTATAAAAATAGTTGCGGGTGACATAGCTCCACGAGAATCCTTTACTTTTTAAAAGCACGTCATTTCCCGTAAAAAAAATGGTCACGGTTATTTTTAACAGCACTGGACATTTGCTGAAACATGGAAGAACACGAGAACATCTGGATAGATGGCCCAATGCTGAAAAAAGGGCAGCCGTTGTCATCGCTCGACCTAACTACCAGCAAAATGGCGGACGATTGAAACGTTTATTGCGTGCCACAGATAAACGTTTCAATCGTCCTGCATCTTTCTGGTAGGCAAAAGGGTCTCTAGGGGCGAGATTCAAGTGAAACGCGCGCGATCTAGTTCGAATCGAACATTTTTCAGTCCCCAGTTCCCAGTTCAGTCCCCAGAATGCTTCCAATGAACAAACCTATCGCGCTGTCACGTGATCAAAACGCGATTGTTTTGTTTCAGTTGAATACAAAACATTGATATATTTCGAAGTTTCCCCTCTCCCTAGTAGCACAATTAGTCCAAAAGACGTTTAAAACACGTTTTTTAACGTCAAAAAACGTGTTTCCAACGTTATTTCAACGTTTTTTGAACTATTTGTGCTACTTGGGCTTCGATGCGGAAAACGTTCGAATTGTGTTTCACTTGAATCTCGCCCTAGATCTGTGGCACGCGGTGAAGGTTTCGATCGTCCGCCATCTTACTGGTAGTTAAGTCGAGCGATGGCAACGGCTGCCCTTTTTTCAGCAATGGGAAAGGGTTGCGCCTCAAAAGGTTAACCTTCTGAGCCTGGCTCCATGGCGTTAAATATTTATTCTAGATCCTGCAAGATATTTTGAAAAATGTCAGATTTTTCACCGCCTTTCGCTGATGTGCATTTTTTTGCAAACGCTCTCTTCCGTTTACGAATATATATTCTCATCTTTAGAAGGGGTAGCATTTCCCTTTCTTGCGAATAATGGGTAACTCCCCGCAGAGAAGTGCACCTATTGGAGAAGGGGGGGGTGAAATTATATGACAGCAGTAGTCCCGCAAGCCGGCTTTTGGTCTAAACCACTCCACGGGACAACTGTTATTTCTGCCGGTTTCAAAAGGTTAACCGAGCTCCTATATAGTTTATTATTAAATAAATAAATAAATAAATATAAATTTCCATTTTAACAAATGATGAACATTATTTCCTTCGGGAACTTTCAATTATTATTGGCTAAAGTGCTGCTTCAATCATCAAAATTTAACAAAAATCGCGCACTTTTGCAAATTGTGTATCGTAAAATCAATTTTTGGTTCAGAAAACGATAAAAAATGTTTTCCCTGTTCCAGACATAGGATTACAGATAAAAAACACGAAGTTAAGATAAGCATTTCAGTATTTGGACATATTATTTCAGAGATATTTCATTTATCATGACTGTCTTTTAGCTCTTAATTAAAGTCTTATAAAACTTTAAAAAAAGATACTCTAAGTAATAATTAATAAGTGCAGGTCCATTCTCTTGCACAATTTTTCTCCGATGAAAAAGAAAAAAAGTCTATTTTACATACATTGGTTTACTGCACTTTTTGCAACTAGGTTTTATTAGTATACATTAATGTTTATTAACGCGTACTCATACCAAAAGAAAAAAAAAACAGTCAAATAAAGGGGACATGACTTGTAATATTTTTGAGAATAAACCACATGCCAAATTAGTTAAGCGGCTATAAATATTAGATATTTTACAGTAACGGTAACATAAAGGTTAGGGAAGCAATACATATCGTTTAATGAAGGGCGATTAAATAGCGATTGATTATTAATTAGATGACAAATTTATTATTATTATTATTATTACTTCTACCATACGTTAAAGAAATTTATAAAATGTCAGATTTTTCCTACAATTGAATCTGTGATTTCAAAAAATCACATGAATCTAATTTTTCCAAACGTAATCAGAAACAGATATTTTAATATATTTTTAACATCAATGTCAATATAAAATAAAGGTATTACTGTACATACTGAATTACTGTACATACTTTTCAGATTATAATCTCTGTAATAACTCTTAACAAATTCTTTAAAATCCACGTTTTAGTAAGTTGGGTAGTTCCTGCTGATTCCTTAAATCTTGCAACTTTTAAGTTCTAAAGATTTGAATTTTATTTCGTTTCGAGTTTTTTGATATGATTAAGTTTGCAAAAACATCGAAGTAAACAACGCTTTTTCGTCGCACAATTTGTGAAAAAAACGTACGAAACCTCTCATTTGATGCACATTTTGTGAAAAAATGAAAAGCTATACCAAATTTGTGCTAAAGTTAGCTGGCTACGCTTGCAGATAGTTTGAGTATGATAGTGCTAAATTTGTGTGGAATTAGAACAGTCTTTCCGTTATTTTGGTTGCGATATCTAAATGAAATCATAAGAGATTTTCTTCATAAGCAATATAAATACAGAGTACTTCTCCATTAATAATTAATTACAAGAGATGTGCATAGAAAGCCTATAGCCTAGGTAATCGGTTTCAATTTACAACACCAAGTCTCGTTTTATGAACACAAACTTGTATAAGCACAGACATTTAAAAATAAAATATTCTTACAGAATCTTTATCATAAGCTACTCTATTTTAATTTCCACGACGGAATTTTAACCTTTCTGCTAAATGCATGAGTAACGTAACGAACTATTGAATATCACGCTGATGACATATAATGTTTTTTCCCCTCTCTGGATATCGAACGCAATCGATTTCGGATAAAAGCAGAGAAAGAGAATATATTTTAAGAATATTGCATTTCGAATTTCGATACATTAATGCTTTTGAAATCTTGGGTCTGTTATTTGGCAGATATTTGTTATGATAATGGGAAAAGGATTTTCATTCTAACAGGCGAGCTTTCTTTTTTTAAGGAGAAAGGGACAAAGAAAAATATACTCGTCTTTTGACGTTTCTTTGGTGAAGAAAACTGATTCATTTTTTTGTATTTCGCTCGAAGAATTTAGTTTAATTAAAAGCTTTCTAGTGAAAGTATTGTGAAGTATATGGTTTTGCTGCAGTTTCATATATAACTGACGCAAGGGCATAGGCAACGTTTTAACGAAAATTAATTTAACACTTTGAAGTCTAAGACCATTCCGTGCTAATTTTTAATTTTGAGCTATAAAAGAACAGACTATAACAATTCGTCGTCTTTCCTATTATTACCTACTAATATTTTAGTTTAAATATATATAGATATATAAATGAAAGCACTAAACAGAATTAGGAATATGAAACTATCTAGAATTAGAATTACTTTTTGAGCATTCGATAGTCATGTTTGTTGTGTTTTAACAAATTTTACTAAATAATGTTTATTTAGAAATAAAATCAATTTCTAAGTCTGTGTACAACATCTGGATAATTTTATTTGGTGAGTATGTAAAATTGTGAGTTAAAAATGTATTCTTATGTGGAACTTATTTTTTTAGCTTTCTCTAATAATTTCTCATTAAATATTAACTATAGGACATTTAAATAACTCCCCAATTTTGAATAAGAACAGTTTGAAGTTTATAACTTAAAAAAAAATATTAATATCTATAGAGATATTCCAAGTATTTCTAGAAAAAAAGGAAAAGTAAAACCTCCGCAAAGAGTCTAAAGTATAACCAATATTTATTATTCTGATTCTTATTAATAATTTGTATACAAATAACAGAAGAGAATATTCTTTTAGTTAAACTTAATAAGAGGGTATAAATTCGTTTTAATATGAAGAGACATAATACATCAAATAAGACATTAAAACACTTGCAGGAATTAATACAAATCAATAAAGTGATGAAATTTGTTCTATAACATGCGGTGCATAAATTAAGAAATCAAATTTGTATCTTAAATTTTGGTAACCCTGCGGCTTTCCTGCTTGGAAGAAAGTTGGATAATTACATATGATGCTCTGATAGTTATGTATTTGTACTGTGCGGAATATTGTAGAATTATTTACTTATTTAATTTTGCAACTGTTATTCTCTGCTTTAATAAAATGTTTTTAAATGTAGTTGTCTTTTGTGGTTTTTAAAATTTAGTTTACGGCTTGCACAACTGGCATTGCACCTTAACATTTTCATTTCCCTCCGCTAACAGAATTTTTTAAAAAATCTCCATTAAGAAATGCACAATTGGTCTGCAGAAATGTTTACTTATGTCTTACTTTTCTTCAACATTGGAATGCAATTTATTTCATTTAGAAGTTCCCTTACAGAAAACAAATAAATATGACTTAAACACATTTTTTTTTACTTTCCTTTATTTATTAATGAGTTATGATCAATTGAGAAAAACTTCTAGGCCAAACATCAAAATATAGTTCTAAGGCTTTTTTTTCGACTCCTGTTTATAGTTGAAAGTATGTATTACAACAACAGTATTTAACACCTCTTTGGTTATTACGCGAAATATTCAAATAGTTCAATTTGCAAAAGATATTTTTTAAAATCTCTTGTGCAAATTGAACTAATATATCGTTTTCATTCGGACATCTTAATCTGAGCAATTTGTGGTGTTTAATGCCAGAATACAAAATGTGTTTTCACTATTTTGAAAATACAAGACACATTTAAAATTCATTTTAAAATTCATTTTCAAAATACTTTATGTTTTACTGGTAGTTATACAAAATACATACATATTTCCAAATTGTATTTCAAATACGTGTATTTTCGATACTGCCTAACTCTGATTTCATTCAGGTACGTGAGCGCGGCGAGAACGAAATATCAAGTATGCATATCTTCCAGTTGCGACTTCAGATTTTCTTACCATGGCCTATCAAAACCAAAAAACACAACTTGTTATGTAAAGAACCTCTTCATAACATTTATCCAAAAGGGGAAAAAGGTTAATTTTTGAGAAAAAAAAGCACATAGAAAACCTGAAGTCCATTTTGGATTTATAATTTTTAAATTTCTTAGCCCTTTATTTACTGACCGTACTTAGAAGTACCGTATTTTTTAAAATTATTGATTCTTTGAAAAATTACTACAAAATATTTCATTTAATCATCTTACATCACAACTGCATGTTGTAAAGTCAAAGAAAGACTGTTTTAAAGGGACAATTTTGCGTTCACTTACTAATCATGTCATGCCGGAGAAAAAAAATGAGCATTAGTAAATTTTCAGACGTCCGTTTTATGATTAAATGATTAGATTTTCCAAAAGAGTGTCAATCAAAGTATTACTTGACATCGTTTTTTTAATACTACAGTCGTTTCAATAAAACTCACTAATTGCTTGTAAAAGTCATCAAAAATATTACTGGTATTTTAATTTTTTCTTAATTTTCTTTTCTGTTACATTAATCAACAGAAACAATTACTACAAAATATTTCATTTAATCATCTTACATCACAACTGCATGTTGTATCAAAGAAAGACTGTTTTAAAGGGACAATTTTGCGTTCACTTACTAATCATGTCATGCCGGAGAAAAAAAATGAGCATTAGTAAATTTTCAGACGTCCGTTTTATGATTAAATGATTAGATTTTCCAAAAGAGTGTCAATCAAAGTATTACTTGACATCGTTTTTTTAATACTACAGTCGTTTCAATAAAACTCACTAATTGCTTGTAAAAGTCATCAAAAATATTACTGGTATTTTAATTTTTTCTTAATTTTCTTTTCTGTTACATTAATCAATTTTGATCATTAATTGTCTAAATGAAGTAATAGTTTCAAGCTGATATCCTCTACCATCTTTAATAGGGCAAATAAAGGTTTTAAATGCAGTTAATCTTGAAGAGTGATAATGCAGGATGTTCCAAAAAAATTCTTTTTTTTTCAAAAATTAACAACTGATTTTGGTAGATTAAGGGATAGCAATACCATATGTAGTATTTTGATTTACACAAACGTTTTGGTTTTCAAAAATGGTGAGCATATTAAACGTTTTTTAAATGCATTCTATGAAAAAATAAAAAAATTAGATAAACTGACTAGAGCCAGTATAGCAATTTTTCAATTGGATTTTTCTAAATAATCAATAGATCCACTGTTACTTATATTTACTTTATCTTAGTGTTTCATAATAGAAACATAAATATTTTCCTTCTCTAAAGATCATTTCATGTAATTTTAAAATACCTTAAATGGAAGAGGCAAAAAAGGAAAATATTTTCAAAATATATACCACAATGAAAAATCTAAAAATAAACATATTTTAACTTCAACGTCAAAAATCATTCCTTAACGTATAAAAATTTGATTTCGCCTCAAAACCTTGCTAAAGTGCGATTACATCACTACATTTGTTACGAGCTCCTAAAAGGTTTCTTTAAAGTGTAAATAGAAATGTCATAAATCTCGAAAAACATTTCACTAAACTCTGAAAACGCATTTTATATAATGTTTTTTGATAAATATTAAATATTGGATTCGTCAAAGATAAGTTTTTGATCAGCTTTCATACTGTTTAATAATTTATAAAAAATTTAAATGCTTTTATGCCCTACTATATGTCGTGAATTTCAATCTGTTACGATTTATTTTGTTGAAAGTTAATGATTAAAAATACATGTAAACACATGCATAATGACTATTTATTAAATAGGTTTCAATAATATATTGACTATTTAGTAAAAAGGTTTTTTTTTTCATGCTATTTTCAACTGGAGAATAATTCATCAAAAAAGTTTTCTGAGAAAAAAAAAGTATAACTGTTATTTATAAAAATACATGTTTTAGATATTATTTGGTCATTATTTAAGTTACATAAGTCAAACCTTTTGGAAATGAAAACAATTTAACACAAAATATTTGTATTTTCAAAGACTTATTTGGTTCTAATACAATTAGGCTTCAATATGTGTAAAATGGTTTTAATATTTTTATTTCATTGATAATGATTTTTAAAAAAATCTGATGTGGACACCACATGACTTCTTTGTACCTACGACTATTAAATCATAAATGTTTTCGGTGACTCCGTTTAAACTTATTTTATTTTAAGGTACAATGACACTAAGGTTTTATCAAGTTTTAGCAAATATTTGAGATAATTTCAAGCTCGGATCACTTTTAAAGACCTCTTTTTGGTACTCAATTTGGCAATATTTCGCCAAAAGCCGCCAAGCTTGAGTACGAGATTTAGGACACAGCCGAAAGACTTTTAATGTATTGAAGGTATGGGACTTAATGCATTGAAGCTCTTTTTTTTTTGACCCTGTAAATAAATTATCCAGGCGATTTCAATCAAAATAAGAAAGATAAATCACGCAAAAAGCATCCATTATAAAACACTTTCCAACATCACAATATTATGCGCCAAACTTGGCCATATATTGTTCTAAAAGCGGCGAGAATTTAGAGATAATCTTATAAAACCTCTTACCTTTTTAATCTTAAGACAAAAATATTCTACGATGAAAATTTATTTTCATTTAACTGAAGCTTCTTATTAAAGATTAGCCACAGGAAGTATATTTACATATGAAAAAAAAAAACTTTATTTTGGCAGATGTAAGTGTAAGTGTTAAGAGCGTACGGGTCGTTTGTGCAATTTCAGGAGAGCCAAAGTCACAGAAGTATGAACGTCTATGACTTTGGCTGTCCTCAAATTAATGCACACACTTGCATGCAGAAAAATTAATGCACATGGTTTTGACCCTTGTAATGTTTATTAGCAATTTCATTAATTATTTTATGAAAGCAGATTGCAATAAAGAAGATTAACGTTTAACTATGCGTATCCGATAAAGTAACACAAAAATATAGCTTAGACTGAAAATAGAATTTTTTAAATAAAAAAACAAGGAAGTAAAACACTTCATCAAACATTAACATAGAAAAAAATTAAAATACAAATATATACATTTTAGTTGCTTAAAATAATATTATAAATCCTGTTAGCGTAACATTTGCTCAAAAGTAGCTGCCTTCGGCTGCAATACAAATAATCACCCGTGTAAACAACTCTTCCTTTACTTTACGCAGCATACTCGGTGCTACACAATGCAATGCATCTGCATGCTACACATATACTACTTAGTAAGTCTGACTACGGATAGATTTTTATAGTGCTTGACTATAACCTTCTGCTTAAAGATTAGTATTCTACAATTAGTTTTGCATCTTTCTCCGCATTATGTCAGAAAATGAAATTAAAACTAATAATGTAAAATTGAAATATGTATATGCTCCCTTAACGGTGTACCGTAATGGAACATTTTTAAACGTGGAAAAGTGACTTAAGTCAAAATATTTGCTGCTTTATAACTCAGTAAATTTTGGTCGCAGAAGGGTGATTTTTTTTTTTTTACTATGCATCAAAGTGTATTCGGTAACAGGATACCCCCCCCCTCCTCTTCCACCGTAGTTACATATTTAGCTTCCTTTGTGCTAAGTAACTACATCGAAAGGGTGTTATTTTGATTTTATTTTGGTAGTCAGCATTCGGTTTGTGGGGTCTGATGGGCATAGCCGATGCTTACTATTTTTGTTTATTTCTTTCAGTTCAACTTCATTGTTCAATTGTTCCGACTGATCTGCTTCAATTAGCTCTGCTACATTCTGCTTAGCTGTTATATGCTATTTTATTCGATATCTATCTGCCACTGCCCTATTTAAAGTAGAATTTATACATTTCTTGGTTATTTTTGAATACCTTAATTGAAGAGTGATTGATTCCTTAATTCATAAGTTTAGCTATTTTTCTGTACATCTGGGGGCATATCTATTCTTTTATATTAACAATTTTAATTAGAATCAAACTTTTTCCGTTCTCCAAGAAAATAAGAATATTGTGTTACGAAAACATAAAATTGAAGGAAAATCGGAAGAATTAGTAAAATTCATCCAGGAAATCTATTTATCACTTTTTTAAAATTTAATATTTATATCAGAAGTACATTTGAAATTTTTGTGATACTTTTCCTTTGTTTCAGATAAATGCACAGTTTCAAATAATAATAATAATATTAATAATAATAATAATAATAATAAACATTTAAAATGGGCTGCATTATGGTATAAGATAAAATAAATGTCGGAAGAGAATATTAAAATCGTTTTTCCCATTAACGAGTAAAAATATTCAACATTGCTGGAAATCATTGAGATAGTTTGCTATTTATATCTGTTGATAGTTTATACATAGTAACTTTTGCTCTGAAGTACTTCAATTTTCAGTGGTAAAAAATACTTTTGTCTCAACAAAATGACCCCATAAATAATGCTGCATATTTCTCTTTTATACAAATTTGGTAGCAAAACACAAGAAAATCATTTCAATTTAATATTCACTTAAAAATCACGTGTCTAGCAAGAAAAATCTAAAAAAGTATAGGTTTTTAATTAAATAAGTTCTTTAATTTAAAATACGTATGACTATCATCGTTTATGAAATCCTACTTCAACCTTACTTCATTACAATATACAAAAAAAAATCCAAAACTAATAATATTGATAAAATTCATTGAATGTACCGACAGATGTAATTTTTTTTTGCTTTCCTCTTCAAGTTTAAAGTACACATTTCAGATATACACTGCAAGGATAATTATCCGTTAAAATAACGTTATTTTCCCTAATGCCTTGAGACTAAAAGAGCATTATTAATGTAAACATTTGAAGCTTCGAGATTCTAGATATTTAATTCGTAGTGACTCTGAAGAGTCCTTGAAAACAGAATGGAATAAATTATTTAGTGAGTCTACTTTGTGCTTGTAGGAAATATAATTGATCCTCAATTTAAAGAAATACGGTTAAATGGATCGACGTATTTTAAAAGAACTTATTGCTGCTAATTTTATAAGATTAGAATTTAAGAACAATAAACAGGAAAATTAAAAAGAAACATCTAATAATTTAATAAAAATAATTAAATTATTTCGTACATTTCAACGAAAATCATGTTTCTTTGATTTAACAGTATTGTTCATTAAATTTATTTCGTTTAGGGTTGCTACAAAGTTTGAGTGCCATCGTGAAGATCGAAAGTGACCATGACAAGTTTGGCAAATTGTCAATTGGGTCATTTCACGTCAGATCAAATAGCGTAGTTCATCACACCAGCTTAGATTTTCCTCACATTTTATATAGATGATTTATAGGCTAAGATAACCACGATCCTCAGTTTTGCAGGTTCTACAATAATTAATTACCTAAAAATTAGTTATGCAAATTTTTAAGTTTTCTTCAAGATATGCCATTTTTTCTCTAAATTTCTTTAAAAATTCCTTATCTGTAGAGGTTACTGAAGTGAAAATTTGTTTCTAGCGGTAACATTTTAAGCTGATTCCAAAAATATTATCGAAATTTGCGTATCTTCTATAGTTGAGCATATATCATGAGCAGTCCATTAACTAAAAAACATCACGAATGGTTTTTGGCATGTTTGATCAGAAGCATACGTTTTAAATTTTTATATGTTGTTAAGATGGTATGCCACTACATCCCCCAAAAATTTCATCTTGGCTTTCTGCTCCGAAGCTGAGCAAAAAATTAAGAAATTTTCATGTGACTTTTCGTATATTAGGTCTAGCAATAAGTTTTAAAGAGTGTGTCAAAGAAATGGATATGCAATAATACCTTTATTCGTCAAAGTAATATTCATTATTTTCCAACACCACCGATAGCTATCAGATAGTGCATGAATGCCAGCAGCATAGAAGGATTCATCTTTTAATGCGATGAAGTCATCAATAGCTTTTCATCTTCGTCGACTCTGGTGAAAGTTTACAGAAGACAAGGTATTCTTCATTGACTGAAATAAATGATAGACCGATTGTGCTATGTCAGGGTTATACGCCGGGTGCTCCAAAACTTCCCATCTAAACTTTACAAACGTGTCATTGAGCGGTTTTTAACACGAGACCTTCCATTATCGGGAGGGATATGAAGGGTGTACTGAATTACAAATTATTGGAGCCCGTCGATTTGCTGCATGGCAATGCAAGGCCTCATGTTGCGAAAACTGGTCAAGGACACGTTAATGATGTTTGGCTGGGACATTTTGGAAAATGCGGCGTATATCCCTGACATAGCTCCTTCGGACTATCATCTACTTTGGTCGATGCCTTGTATTCTATACACTTCCCCACAGTGGATGAAGTACGAAAATCCATTGATTATTATTTAACTTATTACTAGATACAATATACGAAAAGTCACATAAAAATTTAATAATTATTTTGCTGCGCTTCTGCGCAGAAAGCCATGATTTTTTTTTTGAGGGGGGGATGTAGGGGCATACCATCTTAACAACATATAAAAATTTAAAATATGTGCTTCTGATCAAACAAGCCGGAAAAAATCATGATTTATTTTAACAAATGAAATGCTCATGCATAAAATATAGAAGATATGAAAATGTTGATAACATTTTTGGAATCAGCTTAAAAAGTTACCCATAGAAACTAATTTTCACTTCTTTAACTTCTACAGGTACAGAGTTATTTAAAAAATTCAGAGAAAAATGGCGTATCTTCCAGAGAACTTAAAAATTTACATAGTCAATTTCTGGATAATTAATTATCGTAGAACCTTTAAAACTGAGATTTGGAATTATCCTATTCTATAAATCATTTACACAAAATTTGAGGAAAATCTGTAATGGCGAGGTGAACTTTTTGCATTTTTATGTTTGATTAGACGTGGAATGCCCCAATAGTGTGTGAAAACACATAATTGGTGTCATTTCAATTCATAAAATAATCATAAAGCAACATTAGTCGGAAAATTGAACTTTCGCAATTGCAAACTTTCTCATGAATGAAAGTTTTTTAAACCAACAAAACTATAATGAATTACTTAAAATGTTGGCAAAGCATTAAAGTGTTTTTTTAACCATATACATAAGAGGAATAGTTTAAATAAATTTGATAATTTAATTAATCCTTACTGTCAATTAATATGTGCGATGTGAACTCTGTTTTTTCTCAATGAAAACAGATATAAAAAAAATCATTTTATTATAGTTACATGATTCAAACCTAAGTTGACACATTTTTAAAGATATCTTCATTGCAACCGGTTAATAAGATTAGTAGTTTATTTATTATAACAATCTGTAATGATTATAAAGTCTGAAATGTATTTTTTTTCCTCATTTGCACAAAATGAACTATGCCTAGGTAAGAAATACTATTGTAACGAATATGGGCTCATACGTTCAAGATTTTTTGGAACGTCAACTTGTTCTCTGTATATACTGATCTTATTTTATTATTATTACTATAAGTTAATGCATTTTAAAAGTTTCTGAAATCTGTTCATGATTAAAGAATAAATTTTTATTATTTGCTTATTCACATGACTTTTAATGTTTTTGTTAAGAAATTGCACGCACAATATTATATCACAGGCACTAGTGAGTTTGATTGCAACAAAAGCGCAAAATTTGAGGGTTGTGAGGTATGATAATTACAAACTAAAAATAAAATTTCTTGTGGCATTGTACTCGTAGGTTTATTCAGAAATTTGCCTTTTTTTAGCCAAAGACATTGGAAAATGTTAATAAAAATAGTTTGTTCTGTTGCAATGAAATTTAAATCTAAAGTACACATTCAACATTAATATTAGTTAGAATTAATATTAATATTAGTTGTAATAAGTCAAATCCAAAAGTGGAAATCTACAATTCTTCCGTTCGTAAAAATCCTATATACTTTTAAACCCGTGCTTACACTTTTATTAAGTTTACATTTTTGTCGCAGGCGAAGGTATTGAAATATGTCTTTAATTTAAAATCATGAAACTAAAGACAGATTTTGAGTTGGAATATAAAGTTCGATAATGGATTAAGACACTGAATAACGGAGATGGCTAAAGTGTGAAGTTCCAGGGTTCTGGCCTACTGCGTGGCTGTCTATCTAAAGGTCTGAAATTTTGAGCAATTTTCTCAAAATGTAACGTGAATACGCGTTATAACCCCTTAAAAAGTTTGCAAAATTAACATCTCCTAGGTTCCTCGTGTAGGTTTGTAGGTTTGCCTTAGTATGGTGCACCCAAAAAGTTTCATGTGGGATTTATTTTTGCCATTTAAAATGCTGTAAAATGAGATGAATAAAAGGCCGACTGAAATTCTGAATCTAATACTATACTTCATGAAGAATTATTTTAAATAGTTTCAGTATCAGCCACTAATTTTTGCATAAGTTAACTCCTTACCCTAAAAAAAAAAAAAAAAGCAAAAGCAGAAAGAATTCTTCTTCAGCCCTAATCTCAAACACAAATATTTTTTCAGGAATACTTTACATCAGTCAAGAATTTTAGATGTATAATAGGATATTGGGCCATAGAAAAAGTACACTAGTGTCTTTACATTCATGTCAGATAAGACAAATTTATTTATCATGGAAAACAAACTGGCTTCTAGAAGAAGATTGTCTTTTATGATATCGACTTGAAATGTAATCTAAAGGTCTTTTATTATATACTAGCTGCGTGCCCGTTCTTCGCACGGTAGGAAACTAAAATTTTCCTTACATGTGTAATTCGAAATTATTCGTGATGTGGAATTAAAAAAAAAAAGAGCAAAATTATTTGACTCTTAATGTAAAGTTTATGTCATGAGTACTAACCTGATCATTGCAGTATAATGACTCAAAAAATACGTCAGTGTCATTCACTATCAAAAAAGTGGAAAGCTTAATGGTTTGCAGAGAACTCCTGGCTTTCAAAATGTCTTATTTATACATAATACTGTTTTTTAGGCTCAAGTTGTAGCATTAAATACCTAAGACACTACATGAAATGGAGCATCATTTATTTCTTTCCGAACATGTACCATATAAGGAAAGTATTGTAATCATGAAAGAATTCGACTTCGAGATTTTGGTGTATTTACACGTTTTGAGGTCTTCTGAATTCATTCATGCTATTTTCAAGAGATGTTTTTAAAATAGCTGCGCACCCGCTCTTCATACGGGAAGAAGGGAATATTTTACTACTAAAATCATATCTGCATGTGACAAAACAGAATTTCATTTTTAAAAAAGTTCAAGTAATCTCCTCTGTTGAAATGACTGCGGGATATATTAACGCAAATTAGAATTACTTTTCATTTAGTTCGTTGTAAGACAACCGTTGAAAAAGGATAAACACTTTTAATTTCATGAAATATTTATTAACGTGGTACATTGTGATTTATTCATATTATCCTTACAAATCTAATAATACTACCTATTACGTACATTAATACTATCTATACTCGCTTCTCCCTCTTCAAGGCTCCCTTAAAAGAAACAGCTTAGATTATTTGGCCTCAATGGGATCTTGTGTTTCTGTGGCGATACTTTGCAATTTACGCATTAGCATAAATAATAATCATTTCACATAATGGTTGCCATTAAGGAAACTCTCCATATATATTTAATTTATACATAGTTTTATAAGATTGGCGTATTTAGCGCCGCAAACCATTTCATCTTACTGTGGGGAGAAAATATCCAAGGGGTGCCATTTTAAAATATCCATGTATCTAATATAGCGATATCTTTTATATCCTCCATAGTCCTGTCTCCTGAAAAACATCAAACTGTGTAATCTCGAGGAGCTACTTATTCCCATTTTAATTGTGACAGGGCGTTAGAGTTGCAGAGTTTACAAATTTCACGCATTTTTTTTTAAATTTATGACGTCACTGTTTGACTGCCGTAAAGGATACCCGGTAGATTGAGGGAGTTAATTTCGATATTTCGCATAATTGTTTTCAAACGGTATCATTAAAACTTTGCGTTGGACCTTTATGGAGGAACGTAATTCAACGTTAAAATAAAACTATACTCGCAACCTGCATGCGTATGTTAGGCAACGCCTACGCTAAATTAAATGCCAAAAATAAAAAATAGTAAATAGAAAAATTTTAATATATCGCGCTTTGAACGACTTGTAACTTTTAAAATGAACATTTTCAGCGCCGTGAAAACATTTCAATTTTTAAATAAGCACCGGATTAAAATACCACTTCTAATAATAAATCGTGAATTTCTTAGTTTATTTCTACAGTAAATTTTAATCAAAATATCGTCTCCCTGTGTTGAAAACAGAGCTGGAATAAATGAGTTAAAATTATGGCGTAATTTTTACGTATCTTAAAGCATTTGACGTCATAGATCCTCACTTGCGAATTGAAATTCTGTTATCCCATTTAAAAACTCGATTGGTTGAAAAAACCCTTTTTTCTAATCCTTTCTGTGGCAACAACCGAACATAAATTCTCGTGCCGTGATTGCAATGTAATGAATGGCGTAAGATCGCGTTGATGCTATTAAATTCTAAACATTAGGCTGCATTAAAATTCGTAAAAAATCATCTAATTTACATAATTTTTTCGTTTTTATTTTAAAAGAGGGAGAAAAGAATGTTTCACGATTTGTCAAAATATCAAAAAGTTATGACGGATAGAATTCAAGATGCGACAGTTTTAAAATTTTTTTACGAAAAAACAATCGCTAAGCAGATGCTTACTAAAAAAATTCCTAAAAATCGGTAAATCATGTTACGTATTCAGAACAAACTGTCTTTAAAAGAAAATTTTCTCCTCTATCCGATGATACAAATGCCGTTTTGCTGCGAGCGTAATTTCCGCCGTCATTACGAATTAGGTGAGAAAAAATGCCAAAAATCGCATAAAACATAAAATTAAAAAAAAATCTAGAGTCGAAATTTTGAAAAAAATCACTTCGAGGTGCACAACTACATATTTACATCTTCCCGAGTACCAAATTTGGTGTTTCTAGGTGTAGCCGTTTGTCCGTAACGCTGCCGACAGACACACACACACACACACACACACACACAGACACCTTCTTTTATAATAAGTAGAGATGATTTCTCTTGCAGATATTTAGCTCTGTATTAATCCTAGTTTGTTTAAAATTTTTGTATTTGGTGTACTGGATAATTTAGGACCTTCACACATAATCGGCACAAACGTATCGAATAAAAATAGCTCATTCTTTTTCGTCTGACAACTTGTCAAACAGCTACATATTTTGTTTTCTCTATTTAATACGTCGACTTTTTTACAAAAAGAAAAAGAAAGAACATTTGCAGATGTTGAAATTTCTTATTTTATTCTGAACTAGCTGCGTGCCCGTTCTTCGCACGGTAGGAAACTAAAATTTTTCTTACATGTGTAATTCGAAATATTCGTGATGTGGAATTAAAAAAAAAGAGCAAAATTATTTGACTCTTAATGTAAAGTTTGTGTCATGAGTACTAACCTGATCATTGCAGTATAATGACTCAAAAAACTACGTCAATGTCATTCACTATCAAAAAAGTGGAAAGCTGAATTGTTTGCAGAGAACTTCTGGCTTTCAAAATGTCTTATTTCTACATCATACTGTTTTTTAGGCTCAAGTTGTAGCATTAAATACCTAAGACACTACATGAAATGGAGCACCATTTATCTCTTTCCGAACATGTACCATATAAGGAAAGTATTGTAATCATGAAAAATTAGACTTCGAGATTTTGGTGTATTGACACGTTTTGAGGTCTTCTGAATTCATTTATGCTATTTTCAAGAGATGTTTTTAAAATATCTGCGCACCCGCTCTTCATACGGGAAGAAGGGCATATTTTACTACTAAAATCATATCTGCATGTGACAAAACAGAATTTCATTTTTAAAAAAGTTCAAGTAATCTCCTCTGTTGAAATTACTGCGGGAGATTACTTGCAAATTAGAATTACTTTTCGTTTAGTTGGTTGTAAGACAACCGTTGAAACAGGACACTTTTAATTTCATGAAATATTTATTAACGTGGTACTTTGCGATTTATTCATATTATCTTTACAAATCTAATAATACTACCTATTATGTACATTAATACTATCTATATTCGCTTCTCCCTCTTCAAGGCTCCCTTAAAAGAAACAGCTTAGATTATTTGGCCTCAATGGAATCTTTTGATTCTGTGGCGATTCTTTGCAATTTACGCATTAGCCTAAATAATAATCATTTCACATAATGGTTGCCATTAAGCAAACTCTCCATCTATATTTAATTTATACATAGTTTTATAAGATGGGCGTATTTAGCGCCGCAAACCATTTCATCTAACTGTGGGGAGAAAATATCTAAGGGGTGCCATTTTAAATATCCATGTATCTAAAATAGCGATATCTTTTATATCCTCCATAGTCCTGTCTCCTGAAAAACATCAAAATGTGTAATCTCGAGGAGCTACTTATTCCCACTTTAATTGTGAAAGGGCGTTAGAGTTGCAGAGTTTACAAATTTCACGCATTTTTTTATTTATGACGTCACTGTTTGACTGCCGTAAAGGATACCCCGGTAGGTTGAGGGAGTTAATTTCGATATTTCGCATAATTGTTTTCAAACGGTATCATTAAAACTTTGCGTTATGTAACCTTTATGGAGGAACGTAATTCAACGTTAAAATAAAATTATACTCGCAACCTGCATGCGTATGTTAGGCAACGCCTGCGCTAAATTAAATGCCAAAAATAAAAATAGTAAATAGAAAAAATTTAATATATCGCGCTTTGAAACGAACTTTGTAACTTTTAAAATGAACATTTTCAGCGCCGTGAAAACATTTCAATTTTTAAATAAGCACCGGATTAAAATATCACTTCTAATAATAATCGTGAATTTCTTAGTTTATTTCTACAGTAAATTTTAATCAAAATATCGTCTCCCTGTGTTGAAAACAGAGCTGGAATAAATGAGTTAAAATTATGGAGTAATTTTTACGTATCTTAAAGCATTTGACGTCATAGATTCTCACTTGCGAATTGAAATTCTGTTATCCCATTTAAAAACTCGATTGGTTGAGAAAACCCTTTTTTCTAATCCTTTCTGTGGCAACAACCGAAGATAAATTCTCGTGCCGTGATCGCAATGTAATGAATTCAGACGTATTCAGAACAAACTGTTTTTAAAAGAAAATTTTCTCCTCTATCCGATGATACAAATGCCGTTTTGCTGCGAGCGTAATTTCCGCCGTCATTACGAATTAGGTGAGAAAAAATGCCAAAAATCGCATAAAACATAAAATAAAAAAAAATCTAAGTGAAATTTTGAAAAAAATCACTTCGAGGTGCACAACTACATATTTACATCTTCCCGAGTACCAAATTTGGTGTTTCTAGGTGTAGCCGTTTGTCCGTAACGCTGCCGACAGACACACACACACACACACACACACACACAGACACCTTCTTTTATTATAAGTAGAGATGAAACCACTGCTGAAACTTAACCATATTTTTCAAGAATTAAATGGTGAATAAGTTTCATCGACTGTTGCAACTGAGTGATTACAACTGAGTTTGAATCATTTTTAACTGAGTTAAAAAATGATTCAAATGCTTTATGTCCAAGACAATCGACAAAAACAATCAAAACACTTTATCTCATGTATTTTGTATTAAAATTCGTGCTAAATGCAAGTAAAACAACTAGGAGTTGCAAAAACAACTAGGAGTCAAATCTCTTAGAAGCAGTGAAATTTTTTTTCTTTTTCATTAAAGAAGTTTGAAAATATATACAGCTCTATGACTAGCCATTTAAAGCGCATTCTAGAGACGTTAATTTAGTAAAAAAATCTAACTTTTAGATTTTACTGACATTTTGAGGTCTAAGACCAACAGTCTCAGGGGGTCAACTTTTAACTCTCTGAGCTATAAAATTACCAACTGTATACGTTTGTCGTCTTTTCAAATATTATTTAGAGACCTTTTAGTTTAAAATATATGCATAAATGGCAGCACCAAACAGAATTAAGAATATGAAACAATCTAGAATTAGAGTCATTACTTGAGAATTTCGTAGCCATATTTGTTGCATTTGGACATATTTTACTAAATGATTTTCATTTACAAATAAAACCTATTTTCGGGTATTTTCACAACCTTTGGTAAAGTTTATATTAAGTAACTCAAGACCTGCCTCACCTTGTAAATGTGAGCCTGGAGGAAATCTTCAAAGGAATTGTCCGTACCAAGGAAGTCTGGATTTTCCAGAGAATATTAAAACATCTTCCATGCAATTTTCACCAGCAATAATACACAATATCGATACGAGGCTATTTCAGTCACGTGTCAGTGGAAAATATAAATTTGGACCAATGAGATCGAACGATTGAGTGTCGACAGACTCTACCATTGCAGTTGATTGGTTGAGGGTCATGTGTTGGTTGAAAAATGACTTCACAACGATAAAGTTCATTGATGGAGCAGATCCAAGCTCAACGGAAAAAGTCACTTTTAAGAAAATTACATCATTTGCCCTGGCAGGTCGAGATTTTTCGAAAACTAAGCGTAAGTCAGGACGATTGGATATCTACTTGGATACTCCTGAGAAAAATGACATTCCTTTAACTGAGAAGCATAAAATAAAATAAGCAAAAACGGTCACAAAAAAAAGGAGAGTCAGCCTAGATCCATTATTCTAACAAAACATGCAAAAGGAAAATTATTTACGATTCTTCAACGAGTGAATCATCTGACAACGAATATATGGAAATGGAAACAAAAAGCGACATCTCAACAAAGATTTGCCGAGCAGAAAAAAAATCCTAATATCATTCAGCCTGATATCGGTGATCATAAAAGTTCTATGAAATACTTTGAAGAATACAGAGTATTCTACCTGATGAGATTGAAATGACGTTCATGACGCGTTTGCCTTCCACGAATGAAAAAAAAATCACTTTTGATGAACAACTTAAGACAAGTTCATTTGTATAAAACTTTTTTGATTATACCCTGCCGTAAGCTTATGAGACAACCATCCCTAACACCTGTGACAATCTAGCTCCTATGGGGTAGATTGTCACATCACGAATTTGAATAGAAAACGATGATTTGCCATATGAAAATATTATTTTGGGCACCTAGTGAGCATAAAGTTCGACATCTTATGCAGAAATATATGAGAGAAAAAATTAGCTCATTTAGAAAATCTGAAACTTACCGTTTACCCTGATTTTTATCGATTATTTGGCGTCTTTGAATTTAAAAAAATCCGCCAGCTCCGGAGTGAGTCAAGTTTACTAGAAAAATGTCACCTGCTTTAAAAAATATAGTGTGAAACATTTAGCCGTGTCAACCTTCATTGAAATTGGAGCAATGATAGAATTTTCCGTTCATAATTATCATAAGTGTGTTTGAATAGAGTGTTTTTTTCAATATCTGTTTTTATAATAGATTTAGACAAAGAAAGGCAGATTAATTAAATAATTGTTGTACACTTACATAATAAATCTAAGTATTTCATAATTAATTACCAAATAAAAAAATCTTCTCATTGTATCGAATGTTACTTTTATGATGTAAAGCAAGTCCTGTCTGAAAATATTATTGAAACCATTTTTGCAGCATCCAAAGAGATGGTGGAATAACGTCCAAGAAAGTATATTTTATTTATTTGAGCTAAGTTTGTTTGTTAGTTGCTAAAGCTAATACACATGAAACAATAAACAAAATAAATATTGCACTATCTATTAAAGAAACAAATTAATATGGAAAGCTTTACGCATATTCCGGAAGAATATTTTATTTATGCGTTTCACCAGATTACACAAAAGCATAAGTTGATTATCTCTACAGTATAAGAATGAAATATTATGACCCGAGCGAGCGTTGTTATAGGAATCTGGATTGTGTTATTAGATTTTCAGAAAACAGAAGAGGAAAGCTGTACAACTGAAAGAAAATGTTAACGAAAGTTGAATAAACTGAGTTTTTTTTTTTTTTACTTTCACGCCATGAGAGGCGTAGTAAAATTTACGTAAATACCATGCATCAACAATATAAAATGAGAAACTTATACAGCAGTTAGAGAATAAGATATACTGTTTCTTGCGTGTCATGTTTTCATTAATAAAAAGCATAATTTAGGAGATTGACTTTACTTTACGGGAACAATTAATAATTTTATCAAACATATATATTATGAAATAATATTGAAGTTTTTACGGAGTAATATAAAAATCAAGTTGTCTTGTTATTCCAGAAAATTTACTACAAATGGTTTTAGATAACAAAAAAATTGCACCTTTTAATATGGAGTAGGTAATTGATTAGCCAATCACGCTTGTATGTTGTTCCTTGTGAACGGAGGAACTGGCCTCAACCGAACTGTCCGTTTTAACAGCAACGCCGCCTTGATTTAATTCTGAAAAACCGAACCAACTCTAACCAGTCAAAATATGTTAAATATATAGTAAATGACGAAATTAATTTAATCTTTAATTAAAATGCTTATTAGTATTTAATTACAAACGTAATATATCTTCTGTTATAATATGAAGAGGAGACCGGAGCACATTTTCTATAAATACAAATTTTCCAAATCGTTTTAATATTTAAATGAGTCGTTAAATCATGCCAGAGGGCAAACTGGCTGAACTATTAACAAATCACAGATCATTTACGAAAACATTAGTTCAGTAGCTTCTTTCCTATCGTATAAAGTGCTGTTTTCTCTTTGCTTTCCTTTTCTTTTTTTAATGAAAAAACTTTTAGGTTTTCATGCAGACTTAAAATAAACATAATAGTACTAAGCTTACTATTTTGCGATTGCGTGTACTAAAAGGAGTTTCTTTCTTCACGTAACTAGACGTTTGTTTTGCAAATGACTTACTTTTGAAAATGGCTACTCGTTGAGGTAGTGTCAAATTACCACTATGACGACGGGCATGTTTTCCAAAAGCGCACGGGGCATATTTTCCCATACGTGTGTCTTTGGCAATTGTGTAACAACATACTAAATCAGGTATGCAACTTGTTTTTCAAATGCATTTGTTGTGTAATACAATCAGTCAAATAACCATGTATGAAACAGTTAATTCAAAAATGTTTTGTTACAGATTTAAATTTGAATTGAATGGTAAAAATGGTTATAAGAGGAGGGCATAAAATGGCTTTTAATTGTCTATCACAGACTTGCCTCAAGTAGAAAGAACATTCCCAGAATTACCACCGCTAGAAGTAGCGTCGCTTGCATTACCTCCTACCAACATTCTGACAATAGAATATGCAGGAAATGGTAAGTTCACAATAAAAAATAGCAAGCATGATTTATTGCCTGTGTTTTAAAACATAGGTGAAAATTTTGCCCCTGTACTTTTTTGTAGTTTTGTACAGTAAAATTTGCCTCTATACTTACCAGCCTATTAAAGCTTGAAAACATGTCCCGCATACGGGGCACATTTATCAACTTAAAATGTACCCCCATGTCCCCATTTGCTGTCACAAATTATAAGACAGATCAGGGCACATTTTCCGAGTTTTTTAATTTAACTTTTGTATCAATTATTTTTATCTACTTTGAAGTAAACAGGATATAAGTGTATTTCCTATACACTTATCAACAAACTAAAAAGGCATAATTGTAGTAGGTAATATAACGTTAGAGTAATAGAGAAAGTAATTGGGGATATAAAAGAAATGCTACTTAATGATTCTACTAAAACTGTCAACAATTTTACAAAGACAGTTGTTTTCCACAAATGTAGTCATTGTTTGAATCACAGTGAACAAAAATATAAAATGTAACATTATTTTTTGTGAAATCTTCATGTGCACGATTTCCATCGAGGCATTTCTTGAAGTACGTGTCTCGTATGTTGTTGGAAAACCTGCTCAAAAGCAAAATTGAAACTTTAAAACCTCCTGGGCGAGTAGCGGTTTGTCATTTGAAAAACAAACACATAGTTACGTGAAAAAAGAAACCCTTTTTTTAGCATATTCATTGGTCAAGCAATATGTTTAATACAAGTACGTTCATTTTATGTTTGTTACTCATCACCCATTATTCATAGTTGAAATAAATAAAGCAGCTCTTCTTATGATGTGACAGCCGCTAGTGAACTGAAACTTTGTGCTATGTTGCTACCTCGACCAGTTAGCCCCCTTGCGTCATTCAAAACTAAAGTGAGTTAGAAAAGTGCCCTTGTTGAAAATATACCCCCATCTTCCGTATTTGCTTTTTTGTAATAAGCTAGTTTGTTGAAAAAAGGTATACAATATACTATATTATCCTGCTAAAATAAAAAAAATGCTGGCAAATATGCCCATTCTTCCGCATTATCAAACATATATTGTGTATGTACCTTGTGTGTATGTACCTTGTGTGTATTGTATTTGTGTATGTACCTTGGACTAAAATATAACAGACTTTCCGTCTGTTATATTTTGTTATCTGTATTACTATTTTGTTATCTGTATAACTATTTTGTTATCTGTATTACACATTAAATACAAAATTGTTTCAAGAAATAAAACGTTAATTCTCTCCACGTATCAAACGGCATTAAATATATTTTTAAAGTTTTCAAAAATAAATGTAAATAGAACAGCTCGAAAAACAAAAGCTAAAAAAAAAAAGATTATTATAAGCTAAGCACGTTTATGAAAAATAGTACCCTAATGATTTTCTTCAACAGCTAATTTACTGAGAATGAGTGCTCCTGCATTTTTAAATGAAAATGAATTCAATCATTTCGCCGTTCAATTTCCCTAAATACATATCACTGCTGGTACTTGTAAGATAACTGTTTGCTGCATCGTTATCTCAAGGCAACACGTGCTATCAAGCACAGCGTTATGCATTCTCCCATAAAAAAGAAAACGTTTTGCAATCAAAAAAGATGTAAAAATGTGCATTTCACCTCGGGAAAAATGTTTCTTCTTATTCTTTATTATGATCTTCCGCATCAGCTGAGTAGGAGATGGTAGCAATTGTCCAGGACTCAACTAAGTAAGATAGAAGGAAAAAAAACAAACAAACAAGAATTAGTATTTTAGGAATGCGAATAAATAAGAATCTTGCAATTATATGACGAGATAAAAGAATAAACATAATATCGTGAAAATGGAGATACCGTTAAGATTACTTGAAAAATTTCCTGGCATAATTTAGCATTTTTTTCCCTCCTTTACAAATATGCATATTAAGAAAATGAATTTCCGTATCATTACAGTTAACTAATTTTGTTGCAAAGGTACGGACGGTTATTATGCATATATATCTATGTATACTGGCATTAATGTTTTTTCTATTTTTCTATTTATTGAGATTTTATCCGGATTGGGTACTTTTCATTCCTAGTTTAGCGAAAAGTTAGAACATCTCTTACATTTAGATTCCCGGACCGCATACAAATCAGTAACTTCCATACTTATCCCAATATTTTGACAATACGTTTTAACAATGCTTAAGCTTATATCTATTATTTTCTTTCATACTTTTTTTTAAAAATTTTTTTTACAAAATTCTGTTTTTTTTTCTCTCCCCCCAACCCTAAAAACAGAAAGAGCGAAAAGAAACGCACAACGTGTTATTGCTACACAAACAATACAAATTTGTATCCATGTCTATAAACCTGTAGATTTAGTTCGTTTCAGTTGCTGTATATATTGATTAGTTTTTGCATCAAGAACGGGGAAGGGGATCCACACATTAAAATAGAACCGAAGAAGTTAAAGTTCCATGGTAACTTTGCTTTTTTTTAAAGATATTTAATTCAGCACGCCATAAGCACCTACTATACAAATTTACATTTGTTTTTAAAGAATAGTGCATTCGTTACAAACCATTGGGGCATAAAAGAGAAATTTCATGCTTAAAGCCATTATTCCTAAAGCAAAGAGAATTCTACATAACACTTTCCTCACAAAAAAAGAAAAAAAAGAAAGAAACTCCAAACATAATTTTTTGTCTCCTCAAGAAACATATTTTGTTTCGAAAATTTAAAGAATTATTAAATAAATTTCTAAAAATCCATAATAAGGATCATGCATAAATTTTATTTTCATTTTATCAAGCCATTTCCATTCCATCCAGCATAAATTAATTTTGATTGCCATAGTATTATTACTTTTGAGAAATGTACACAGGTGTCAAAAATTAAGGTAACAAACACGTTTTTACAAATAATTCAAAACTGCCTTCAGTAAAATTGATAAAATTTGTATATTGTGAATAATTAGTTTGATACACAATAACTAGTAACAAAATGATAGCTCCCAATTAGGAATAAATGATGCCTAGCATTCGTTTTGCAGTACAGCTTTGAGTTTGACTTTTAAGCATCTATGACTAGTGCCTGCATTGTCGTGAATACTATCTTAAAACTCGCACCTATATGTAGTGAGAATAAGTTGTCATAATCGTTTAGATGATTCAGCAAGATCAAGAGTCGCTGGTAGGCTTGAAGTTGGGCAGTCACAAGGGGATGTGGCATGACGGTTGAAAATGCCTCCGAAAATGGTATCCAGGTTTTGGATTCAATTCAAAGAAAATGGTACCACCATCAGGAAGTCCAGTCGAAACCACCAAGGAGCTACGACACCTACAAAGGCTAGCTGGTTGGCACTAATTGCATGATTACTTAGGCAGACAAAGCAAATGGTACCACCAGCAGGAAGTCCAGTCGAAACCATCAAGGAGCTAGGACACCTACAAAGGCTAGCTGGTTGGCACTAAGTGCATGACTACTTAGGCAGACAACAGCTACAGAGTTTTCTAGTGACCTGGTGTTGCGTCTAGAAAAATAATTTTCAGGCACAGGCAAAGGGGATCCTTTACGCCCGGCTTTCAGCAGTGTGTCTATCTCTAAACGCAAAGCGCAAGATAGCTTATTTGTCTTGAAGCCGATTGGAGACCAAGAATGGGGACGTGCGCTTTTTACTGGTGAGTCGTGATTAAGTTCACTGTGTGATTCTCGACGAGTCTCTGGTGAAAACCAGGAGCTCTTTATCATTACTCCAACGCAAGGGATGTGAATAAATTTGGTGGCAGAAGAATGTTTGTCTGGGACGACATCGTTTTAGGCAGTTGTACGCCACTGCACGATTTGAGTTGTGTCACAGCACAACGCTAAAGGAAGATGAGTTGGTTGAAGGCTGGGTGAAGTTATTCAGGGGTGCTGCAATTATTAATCTGTGATAACGTAAGGCCACACAGTTCTTACACTGTTGATGATGTTCTTGAAGAAGAGAATATTCGCTGCACGAACTGGTCTGCGAAGTCTCCTGACCTCATTCCCGTAGAATATGTTCGGGATGGTCTAGTAAGAGTCACTGCTCGACGTTCACTTCCCTTCCAGGGCTTTACAGGTACTAAAAGCCTCGCCTTTGGAAGAATGGTATTTAGAGCCGCAAGCGCTTCTCGCCGCTCCATTAACAATATGGCGATTCTTTATTCTTTGCGAAGCTTGTATAGCAGTGCACGGTGGCCACACTCCATATTATGTTAAACTTTCCGAGATATTATAGAACATGTTCTGACCGTTTTTTATATAACCTGTATATTAAGCAACAATTCATGCTTTTCTGATCTTTTTATAATGTTGTATGGCTTTAACTGCGATAATACATATCCCTGACAAATTTTTCTACAATACGCCGAATATTTTTTCAGTTATCACAGAGACTATGCTTGTAACCTTAATTTTGGACTTCGGTATACATAAATGGATGCGAAAGGATAGTATATTATGGTCTACCATTATGCAAATTCTCATGTTCAGATTCCTGTAAACGGAAATGGATATAGATACAGTTTCGAATCGATAACTTGTTCAATTTTCATCAAATTTAAAATTAGAAATCGAATTTCAACGAAATCATTATAACAGATGTTTTTTTTCTAATTATTTAACTATAAAGACATAAACCAGATTCATTAACATTTTTGTGTTATATAACAGTTTCAGTATTTGATAATACTACCTAGATTAAAGGTTTGATTTAACACGGGGACAAATTTAATGTAATTCTGATCAGGTTATAAGATTTCTGGATTGTTGTCTGTTAATAAGCTGCTGTTGTTTACATTAGCAATAGCGAACACTTTCTGGAAATTGCGCCAAAGAAATAGTGTGAAGTACAGTTTGCGTTTTACTGAGACTTCATAAAATGAAATAATTCCTTGAAAAATAATCCTTTTAAACTACGTATCTGTAAATACTGTGTACTTTTCGAGCATGAAATACAACGCACTTAAATTTCTGAAACTGAATTATCGAAAATACCAAGCTACATTCTCATGAGGGTTCATCTAGAAAGTATTATGATAGCTATGGCAATACTGTTGATATCTGGTCAAAAAGATAAATAAAAATGTACGAAACTCTAAACAGATATCCAAGCAGCTCATTTCTATGGCAAGTAACCTCAAATACGTATGAAGCTTTGATTTATTTCACTTTATTTGTTTACTTATAATTTATTTTTGAGGGGAGGGGTGATCATTATTTAACTTGCTGCTATACTTTGACGTAAAATGTGCTTTTTGTATTTTAAATATCCCCTTTAAAATCAATTGTATTACTGTTTAAAGATTTCTCATATCGCATGTCTTAAAGCATTTTTTTAAGAATTCAATTTATTTAATTATATATAAATGTATATATGAATGTATATGTACCCACAGATAGATAGTTAGATAGATTTCCCACTTTCATTAGTTTTATCTTTCAGAAATCTGATCTTCAGCAGAAATACGTAAACAATGTAAGGATCAAATATCTGACATTAACGGGAAATTCTCAGAAGTGAATTCCCAATAAAATACGCACCACTCACATAAGATGAAACCAAAACGGAAGATCAATCTATCCATCCACGCAAAGAAATAAATGTTTTTGCAACAACAAAAAATAAGCCATGGAAGTACACGAGACAGCCCACGCCACATTAATCTTTAAAGACATTAGAAAATACTGTCATTTCCATTTTTCTTTAAAAATATCTGTATCGTGATTAATGAAAGAACACGAAACATCTGCAGCTTATGTATGAGATCAATATCTAAGTAATTAGCGTTAAAATATATTTTTATGCTGTGGGAGTGACATTAGTTTATTCCAAAATTACAGATGTCAGTTGTTTCACGGACTTTTAATGAATTTTGCCTGAAATGCGATTTTTTCTTCTTTCCTTATACGTATTTGGTTAATTGGTGTCTGGATGAAATAAAGTGCTCCATGCCTGTAATTTATCATGGAGAAAGAAATATTCGGAGCATCCAGTATTTTAAAATTTCCAATTTTTGAAGTGCTGTTTAAATTAAATCAAGGGAAAAAATGGGGCAAAAAGAAGCAGTTTTGTGATGCTTAAAAGAAATATTTTTGCATTAAATACTTCATGTCATATTAATTAAAGTGTCACTTTGAGTGACACTGAGAAATGGCACATGTTACGTTGCAAATTGGCGCACGTATAAATGTTTTATTGACGGGAGAAATGTGAAATTTGGGGATATTTTTACTGACGTTGCCAGAAGAAAACCACAAAATAAGCTACAATATATGATTTACTAAATTAATTTTACATGAAAGGCCATAAATAAATGCTTATTTTTCTTTAAGAATTAAAAAAGGTTTCTTTTCACAGATTTAGGTTAAATGCAATAAACAATCATTTTCAATTACAATAACAAAAAAATATTATAAAGATACTAAATTTGGAAGAATTAATATCTCTGAAAGTTATAATTTAAATACGGAGTAATCATGGTGCAAAAATTTCTATCATAATTGTCAAGTTAAAAAATGTACTGCTAAATTTGCTTATATGCTACCTCTGTGCTGGTGTGTAGTTGTTTATAAACACTTTCTGAAGCATTTTCCCAAAAATTTTTCAGTTAGGAAGAGATCTAAAAGCAGTCAGTAAAAAAAAAAAAAATGTTCATATTTGTGAGGTAACTTTTCTCCATTGCTATTATGAAATACGAAGATTATTATTTGTCGAACATGCTTTTAATGAAAAAACATGCTTTAAATCCCTGTAAAATTAATTTAATATTATTTAGATTGACAGAAAAAATAATAGATCTTTTTAAAACAAAATATTAATTAATGCTTTAATTAAAATCAATTTCATGAAAGAAAAAATAAGATATTAGAATTAATTAAAAATTACAGAAAAAAACATTTTGCAGATTTACATAAAGTGATATACTGAAGAAATAAAGTTTAATGCGAAATGATATTCAAATTAAAGAAAAATTGTGAACAGTTAAAAAGTGGGAGGGGGGGATGGAATCGTAAGCGAGCTCGGACGAAATTTACTTTTAAGTTACCTTTTTGGCTCAAGGTATCGATTTCTATATAAATTTTGATTTTTCAAAGTTTTCTATTTGTGATTTGTCTTGTGACTCTTTTACTGATAACAAATTTGAGAATTACTGCTTGAGAATGCTGCAGTAGGTTTTTTAAGATAACATAATTCTCTTTCTGGATAAAATAAAAATATATACTTTTTTTTGTTGATGTATAGACAGGGTTAGCGGTAGCTCGAAGTATTTCTGGTAAGACGTGGTAGGGGAGCTAAAATGCTAGAAATCTGATTCTTCAAACTTTTTTCTTGAAAAACACAAAATGTGCCATTCAAGTGAAAAATTTTAAAAAAATGTACTACAGTGAAACCTGTGAAGTTGACCACATTTGTAAGTTGGCCACCTGCCTAAGCTGACCTAATCGACCAAGAACGGAATGGCTTAATTACTTTAACATTGAGTGAACCCTTTGTAAGTTGACCACCTTTCTAACGTGTGTGTTTACCAGGTAATTAGGTAGAATTTATCACTGAGCATAGTTAAAAACCTTTATAAGTTGACCACTTCAAAAAAAAATTCTATTTACGTAATTAATTTTTAACCCTAATAAGCAATCTTAATCCAATTTTATGTCATTTTGCTTTCATAGTTTACATAATTTTTTAGTGTTCTACATATATGTACTATGTAATGTATGAGTACGTAGATCATAAAGTATGAAAATCAAAAAGTAAGTATTGCACCCTTGATAAGTTGAACACTTCTCTAAGTTGACCACGAAAACATGGAACCACTGGGTGGTCAGCTTAGCAGGTTTCACTGTAATTAAATCTATTCCATTTAAATAGATTTTCATAGCTGGAACCCTAACTAAGCTAACGTAATCATAAAAAGTACAAAACTGCTTCAATATTTAAATGCACGAGTCATTACATGTATTTTTTTAATTCATACGTTTCTTTTCAAAAGACGTTATTTATTTTAAAAAATACGGTGGCAGTAAGCGTACAAATTACAAATAAAATTTGTTCCATTAATCAGCTATTCAAAGACGTATTAATGTCCATATAAAGGCGTCATTTGTAAAAAATAAGGGTGAGTTTTACTTAGCACAGGTAAAAACGCCAAAAGATGCCCCGTTCATTGCTTAGATCGTTTTTCAAACAGTCAAGTTATCAATGTTTTTACGTGCTTAAAATCTTAGTTACATTAGATTGTGAATCTTAAACGACGATGTGTTGTATCGCTGTGTTAATTGTTTTCAACTCTTCGTCGCATAAACACGTTTTGTTATCATCTGGATAATCAACAGAGCACGCTTACGTAACAGTGTCGAAACTGACTAACACGATGGTACAACACGCACCAGTTTGAAGCTCATAATCTGATGTGGCTCTAGTAAGACTTTAAGCCTTTAAAAGCAGAGATAACTTGATCAGTTAATGGACGATTTTAAACGATCAATGAAGCCGCATCCTTTCGCGTTTTTTACCTGCGCTAAATAAAAATCACTTTTCTTTACGAATTACATGTCTATAGATGGGCATTAATACCTTTTTGGATAGCTGATTAATGGGACACATTTTATTTGTAATTTGTACGCTTACTGCAATAGTATTTTTAGAGATAAAGAACATTTTTTGAAAGGAAAATTGAAAATTTAAAAAATGTATGAAAAGTGCGTGAATTTAAAATTTGAAGTAGTTTTGCACATTTTTATGATTACGTCAGCTTAGTTAGTGTGTCAGCTACGAAAATAAATTAAAATAAAACCCATTTACTTAGTACATTTTTAAAAATTTGTACTTGAATGTCAAATTTTGGGTTATTCAAGAAAAAAGTTTAAGAATTAAATTTCTAAAAAGCTATTGATTTTCGGCCATACATATGGAGGTTGAATATGTAGCAGTTAGGCTCCGCTATCACGCCTTACCAGGATCGATGCGTCCTGTTACCAGTGACCGTATTTACTGATATTATTTTTTTAGTTATTGTAATTGAAAATCATTGTTTTTCGCATTTAGTTTTAATATATATACATAGATAATTACCATTTTGTATGCTTTAATATATGCTTATACCCCTGATGTCAGTTTTATGAATAGCATGTGAGATATTTTATTGAAACAGTCATACCATTCATCATTTTATGTATTACGAAGATCCGGAAAGAAATTTGCTTACCTAAAATTTCTGAAATTAGTATTATAAAATTGACATGTAAGGAAAGAGTGGCATGAATTGGAAATTAGGCACAAATCCTTAAATGCACACTATTTTACTATCATATTCTGGCAGTAGACGTATCTAAATGTCACGCCACATCGTACGAAACAATAGTAAAGTAACCGCTAGATTGATAACAAAATGGGCCATTTCGTGATTTTGAGATTCAAAAGTAAACAATTCCTAACATTTAAAAATGGAAATACTTTTGTTTAAGAGTTTGTTTGGATAAAATATATTTGTCCTGTACATTTGACTTTGCAAACAGAACGATTAAATTAGGTAGATACAAAATCATCATACTTTCGAATTTGGTTTTAAACAACAAAGGTTAAAGTAATGAATGTCACCCAGAACTGAGCAATGCACGGGACTTATTTATAGTCCATCCATAGAAAATCGAGGCACAGCACATATTAGTACATTCTCATTATTTTTAACAAAATAAAATTTTGGAGGACAAATTTGTCCCTAATGAAATGCAATATTTTAGTTAATACTCTAAATTTGATGTCTGTAGACATGTTAACCAGCTATTGTTCATTCACTTAAAATTATCTTAGAAAATTAAAATAATTCTGCTGCATGTGAAAGTTTGGAATTAATGTTAAAACTATTTTATTTTATTTTTCCCCATTCATATCAATGTTAGGCATGAATAGAACAGCTTAAGAAACTTTGTGTTCTATTCATGTCAAATATTTATTAGACTTGTTTGAATGTTGTTTTGTGAATGTTTCCTGAAAAATAAGACATTACCGCATGCCTCGGCGTATAACACGCACATTCAACTTCAAAAAATTACTTCATTTTTTCATGTGCATGTTATACAACGAATATAAAAATGTTTAATGTAAAAATTTATAAATAAACATTACAAAATATGATTATTATTAACTATTTAATTGAATTTATCTATTTAATGATACATGCAAACAAAAATATACAGTATAAATTTTCTAACAAACTTTGTCAGATGACATAAAAAGTTCACTGTATTCATTCTTATTTACGGGGATATCATTTTCATCTTTGTTTTTACATTCTTCTAACCATAAAATGTCATCCTCTGTCCCATATAGTACATTTGGTATTCTACATTTTTAAAATAAATTAACATTTACCTCTGGTTTTACTTATTTCAGCTCAAGGAATAGTAATCAATTGAATTTGGTAGGGAAATTATGATGCGTGTTATACATCAGTAATTGATCGAAAATAAAGACTATCCTAAATTTATTGGTGCATGTTATACGCCGGGATATACCGTATTTATTGATACTTCTTTTAATGCAATTACCATTAGCCTAAATATAGTATATTTAATAAAATGAAATACTTTCATATCTTAAATGTGCACTAAAGTGCTACGTATTAAAAGAGTATCATAATCCATGCGTCATCCCTGTTTTTTTTCCATGCTCCATAAAGTTGGAAAGCGTGTCATTATTCCTTAGTGTGTCATATTTTTCTTTCTTGTTCCTTGAATCGGAATATATATTAAAATTGACTACTAAAACTTTTTTACAATCTTCGACAAGGCATATTTTATCTATACTTCTCCTTTACAAATACTGTGTGGAATGTTCATCATAATCCATGAGGGTACCGTGCTTATCTTTCTTGTTTCATGAAACACTTTTTTGTAATTGAAATCTGTATTAAAATCGATTACTAAAACTGTTTTATTGAACTGTTTTATAATCTTCGACAGACATATTCTAACTATACTTCTCCTTTGTAATAAACTGTAGCGTTTGTCATTCAGAGCGTTTTGTAATCTATTTGTTTTATTTAAATGTACAAAAAAATAAAAGACATCACTTTCTGGTACACCTGGTACTTAAAGGAAAAATATACATCAATACATAAACAAATACAAATTGAAATGCTGTGAATTAAGTATGACGCTGTCAAACATGAAATTAATTTATGTAGAGTTATGTTTCAAAAGAGCACATAAATAAATAAATATACCTGATGCGTTCCAAACGGTTCGGTAATTATCATATCTCCGAAAATCTTTCTGCAGTACATCGCCATCTTTGCCTGCTGCTTTGTGCTGGGAAAAGAAATTTATTAATTAGAGCCAACAAAAATCATGCGAGTGTAATGCAGAGAAACACGCAAAATATCACAACGCAAACTCCCACGTAAATTGGGAGTTTCGAGAGCTGGGGAATCACGCAATTGCCTTAATGATATTTCCAGTGAACAAAGAGGGAATTTTCGTTTTTATGAGTACAATTATTTAATATTTACGTTAAGTTAAGCGATTTCTTTTTTTTTAAAGCACTAGAAACACTTTTGGGAGTATTATTTAATTGTTATTGATCTTTTGTTTAAAGGAAACTGCTGTTTACAGGAAAGGGAGGATATTTGTTTCTAAAAAAATGTAAACCGTAGCTGCACTCGCTGCCACTGTTTAAATAAGATAATGTAGTAATGATTAATGATGAGTTACAGAAAATGACTAAACTAATATGCTTTAAGAAATGCTTCGATATCTTAATGCAAATTAGTTTTTAGTTAGTTAAGTAGAACTTTTTTGTTGCTGTTGTTCAATTTTAAATTTTTTCTTTGAATTAACCTTTGAGTCAATTTATTTAAAATATGGTTTAGTCATTTTCTATAAAAATTTGTCAGATTAGGAAAAAAGTAATTTTGCGCCAATTCTTCAAACTGAAGGTGTATCCAAAAAGTAATGCAACTGATCTTTTCCCTCCGCTACCGCCTGCTGACAGCACGAGGGTATCAGTAAGTTTAAATGATGTGCACTATATATCTCCGTTACCGTAAATCTACTATTAAGGTTTATGTAACACATTCATATGAAGCAACTTATTGTAAAATTTTATAGTAATCAGTCATCGTTACAGTAATCCGAATATATCTCTAATCCAGGACCGAGGACATGGATTTTTGGGACCCAGGGGAGGTTTGAGACACGCCACCTGCACCCCTAAAATAATTCTGTAGTCTTTTCACTCCATAAAGTTTTTTTAAACAGCTAAGAATTAGTAAACTTTAATTTTACCGTAGGCCACATACACTGGCGGATCCAGAAATTATTTTGGGAGGGGCAAAATTTTTTAAAAAGCTTATTTCACCCAATTAAAATGTACTATAAATCAAAATTTTAGTCTAAACCAATGTATCAGACTTTTGGGAGGGGCTAAGTAATAAAATATGATCATTTTGGCTATTTAAAGTGTATAATAAAGCAGAATGTTACCCTTGAGCAATCTTTTTTTGGGGGGGCTGAAGCCCCCTGGATCCGCTACTGGCCACATATAGAAAATCTTATACACAATAAAATTTCTATCGGAATATGGACCGCCTAAAGCTTGGGCCCGGGGACAATTGCCCTTCCTGTCTCCCCCACTCAGCGGGCCTGACTAACCTATACAAACAACATAATATTAAAGTTCAGCGCCTAAGTATCTGCATATTAATGTTTTTTTCAGTGCAAAGATTCCTCTCTCATTCATTTCAGAGTGATGATAAAATGGTATAATAAACCTTAATAAAGTGAAGTTAAAAGTAAATAAATAATAAAAACTAATAACGATTAATATTAATTTTTACAAGCCTACTATATAGTTACGCTGAACCCCGACTCACTCTATAACCATTCCAGGCAACTTTTCCAAGATATAAAACTTTTACTTCCATTACTCCAAAAAGATTCAAAAGCTAAGAACGTAAAAAGCAATAACATCTATACCGTTTGTACGATTCGCCTGAAAAATTTTCATAATTATGGATAAATATATAGAAAACAATCTGAGCTACTTTAAAAATCCGAAAATCCTTTCAATCATTTTAAAGCGAATTTTTGCTATTCTCAGCTCCATTTTATTTCCGAGAGTGAAAAAAAAAGTTAATGATTTGCTTGACAAAATTGGCTATTTCAAGTGAGAATGACGTCCTATTTGAAGTCACGGACATCAAGCTTTGAAGGGAAGTCAATTTGTTCAAAAGTTTTTTCCGATAACATAGTTTAATTTTTTTTTCATTAAAATAATCGTCTGCTTGAAGCTTTGAAATAAGAGCGGCTACACAAAACGAAACAGTTGGAATGCGAAAAGTTTCCGCGCGTTTCCAGAAGAGCATGAAATTCGATTCGGGTCTATAATAAAATTTGAATACGAAGTTATTTATTTTACGTGGACAAAGGTATATTGTGTGTACACATGCTTTCGTCAAATGTTTCTTCTAGCACCCATTGTAGTTGTCTCCACAACGGGCTTTGTCTTCTAGTCAGAAATATTTGAGAATCAAAACGGAAATCACACATTAAAACAAAATGGCACTGAAACTTAAACATTCTGGAAGAAACTGGAGAGATGAAACATCCAATGAATGAATTCGACTGAATTAAATTAGAGCTGGTTACGCGCCCTTCTATTCATGAATTTATTAATTTTTCCATCAATGAAGTATGAAGTGACACTTACGAGCAATGGTTTTCGAAACTGAGTATCACAGGGAAGTCAGATGTTTTGAATGCGCAGTCAGCGATCGCTTCCAGCACTTCCTAAAAATAGAAGAAAACATTCATATACAAAAATGATTTTTAATGAAAGGCTTTTTGCGCCTCCATTTTGAAGGGCTGTGCAGTTTCTTGATGGTAGAATAAAATCTTTAGAATGAATGCTGAGAAAGAAGCAACGGGAAATGTGAATGGTTATAAGAATTATTTATTTGTAATGGGAAAATATATCTGCAGATGGAAATAATGCTCTAAATAAAATAAATTATCCTTAGAGCGTTTTATCAGATATTTCATGAATAAATTTGCTTTTTTGTTTTTAAGTGAATGACGCTGTATATATAAATATACTAGCTGAAGTACCCGTCCTTGACGGGTTAGTGAATGCAAATTTCCAAAAAGCAAGAACTTCCGTCAGCATTGTAGGAGTACACAGAATGGATGTAGTATGTTGCCAAAGTAAAGAAAGCGAAGTTATAATTTTTATGTATTGTTAAAATATTACAGGTTAGAGAGTCACTAAGTAATATCATTTCATTCGCTTTAGTCGTAATTATGGGATGCGCGAACGAATTTTTACGCATATTGAAATAATTTTCGCAAAATCTCAAAATCTAATCAACAATTTTGAAAAATTTGAAGCCTAGAAATTAAGTTGAGTGACAACCTATCATGTCACCCAATTTCGTTTCATTCCCTGCAGTCTTTATTTCGTGAGGCTTGAACAAAATTCCAGCATTCTAAAACGATTTTTTCAAAATCTCAAAATGTAATCAAAATATTTTAAAATCTCACCGCCTATAAATTAAGATTAGCAACTACCTATCATATCACTAAATTTCGTATGATTCGTATTAGTCGTTATTACGTGATGTTTGAGGAAATAGAAACGTATTTTGAGAGAATTTTCACAAAATCTCAAAATCTAATAAAAAATGTTTAAAAAATTGGACACCTATAGTTTATGTTGAGCAACCATCTATCATGTGACCCAATTTCATATCATTCGCTTTAGTCGTTATTACGTAATGCGGGAACAAAGATTCACTCAGTTTTAAACGATTTTCACAAAATCTCGAAATCGGATCGATTTTTTTTAATTAGATGCTTATAGTTTAAGGTGAGTGACCACCTATCATTTCACCAAATACCATTTTTTCACCTTTGCAGTTATTACGTGATGTGCGAACACAAATTTACGCCGTTTGAAATGATTTTCGCAAAATCTCAATATCTAATCAAGATTTTTTTTAAATTCGAATACTATGTTTTAAGTTAAGTGAGCACCTATGATGACACCCAATTTCATATCATTCAATTCAGTCGTTTTTACGTGATGCTTGAAGACAAATTTACGCAGATAGAAAAGATTTTCGCAAAATCTCAAAATCCAATCAAGATTTTTTAAAAATTGGACGCCTATGTTTTAAGTTGAGTGACCACCTATCATGACACCCAATTTCATATCATTCGCTTCAGTCGTTTTTAAGTGATGCTTGAACACAAATTTACGCAGTTTGAAACTATTTTTGCAAAATCTGAAAATCTAATCAAGATTTTTTAAAAATTCAACGCCTATGTTTTAAGTTGAGTGACCACCTATCATGACACCCAATTTCATATCATTCGCTTCTGTCGTTTTTACGTGATGCTTAAACAAAAAAAGCGTCCCGGACAGAATGACAGAACGACAGAAAGACAAACTTTTTTTGAGGGTCGCATCGGATTCCCGGGTGCTTGAAACAGATAGAAATCGCAAAATTTTTGAATTCCAAGAAATGTACAGACAAAATTCTAATTTTATTTATATAGATATATTCTTAGAAACGCCAATCGCGTCTCACAAACAAAATTAGCAAAATTTTAAGAAAGGTTATCAGCTCAACTTATTGTACTGCGCTGAAAATTTGTATTTTTAAATCTATAGTACAAGTATGGCTTAAACCAACATCAAGATAGAAAATAATGTATATCTTTAAATGTATCGCCGCTTTATATGTATCGCCGATTTTAAAAAAATGTGAATTTTATTTTTTATTGTTGAAGTATAAAGAATAGAACTGGCATACTGCACAGAGATAGAAATCAAAATAATACTTCTGTATCGTTAAAAAATTAGAGGGCAGAAAGTAATAAAACGAATTACTGAGTAAAATTATCAATAGAAAAAATATTTTGTTTTGAAAATTACAAATATTTTCTTTCAGTGGAATAAGCTTTTGATATCAAGAGATGATTGAAGATTATAGAAGTTGCTTGAAGTGAATATTAAATTAAAAACAGAATATCTTGAAAAAACGTTTGTAGTATCAATCAGTCTAACAGCCGTATTCACCAAGTGCTTGTCACCCATGTTAACCCACCAAAACGAGGGTCAGGTGTCGAATGGATATATATTTGATGTCTATTTAACGTTTGGAGAGGTTAATACGGGTGTCAAGTACTTGGGGAATACGGCTGTATATTTAACGCTATAACGTTTGATTTGATTATATGTAGACGTTTTACTTGATATACAGAAAAACTTTTTTAAAAAACTGCATTCAAATTTATAGAAGTTAAGCCTATAGAAGAAAATTAAATAATAGCTAAATTTATAGAAGAAAATTAAAAGCCTATCTTTTATTTAGTAAACACCTAGGCAGAACACGGTTTCTTTAAACGCCACCACACATCTGGTATTGTGTAACACGCGTTCTGGTTCAGAAGTTGCATTTTCAGCTTCACGTTCTATTCCAGTTCTCAGTAGCACTTCTCACATACATCCCAGACAGCACTCATTGGTTCTCTGAATGCCTATTAAAGTTCAGAGAATGTTTTCTGAACGATTATAGATGTTCAGAGAGCCTGTGCGTGCTGTACGGGATCTTTTTAATGTTGCATCGTCTCATGTACAAGAAATGTATGCTACAGTTCTTTATACACTTTAGATTACTACTCCTTATGAAGACTTTCAATGTAATACGTCATGCGATAATTACAAAAAGAACATCTACAAGGCTAGCTGTTTTTCCAACTAGAAGAGAATGAACATGACTAAGGTAATGGATAGAAGATTTTTCCAAACAAGGAACTTTAAGGTTTTTTGCGAAACAAATGCATAAATATAAGCAATAAACCCAGCCCAGGCAGCACACACTGGTTCTCTGAGCTTCACACGTCTTATATTATACAAAATGCGTTTCGGTTCAGAATAGATGTTTTCAAATATTCAGCTACACGTTCTATTCCATTTCTCACTAGCACTTCATACAATTTCTTCTTCTTTTTTTTTTCTTTTAGACCATCACACGTACCAAAACGTACTCCACATTTCATCCTGCTATTTACGTACACTACACGTTCCGAAGGCGTTAAGTGTAGTACGGTATACGATAATTACATAAACCGCTAGAGGACTCGCTGTTTTTCCATGTAGCAAGGACTGAGAATAGCTAAAGTGACCAAAATTTGAACATAGAACTGAAAATATTTTAGGCCAGCGTCCCAGTTCTGACAAAAAAGTATTGAGGAAATTGTAAGTTCTATAAATTATATATAAGAAAGTTTTCCAAAGTGTTTGTGTACTTACCCAAGTGACTGTAACTAATTAACTTTCCGAAAAACACACTAAAAGCAGTATGAGAAATATATTCTCAATACTGTATGACACTTTCAACGAAGAAGAATGATTTATATTAGTTGTTCGGAAAGTAATGTCGTTTTCATACATAAGAACTCAAACAAATAAATTTTTAACAATTACTGATTTACGAACAAGCTGTGCTTAGGCATAGGGCTCGTATTTGTTAAATTTTAAAGGGGTATAATTTTAAAAATATTTTTTCTTAAAAAAAATGGACACCCTCCCACTTTTTTCATGTCTACCCTCCATGCAGAATCATATTCGAAATGCTCTGATATTGATTTTTAGGCATTTTCGAGGGCTGTATTTTGAAGCAAGAATTTTATGGATATCTCTTTTTTTCCTTTGAGATCAAGCAGGATATGTGAAAAGAATGTTTTGCCCCCCCCCCTATCTCCCATAAGTAACGAATTTTTGAAAATGCTTTCCAATCTAGCATCTACACTAAGAAACTCACATACGTGCCGGATTTCGTATTATTATCTTCAAGTTTTGACTCGGCAACATATTGACATACGAAAAAACAACATTACTTTCCAAACAACTCAATGTATGATACTGATAAAGGATGTTTCCTTTACACTTGTTAGAAAAGGTTTCCTTTGTGAGTGAAATTTTCTCTATTATTTCAACTGATTAATTTCTCAAAAAACTAACAACGCAAAAGAAATATAAATTTCTATTACTTTATATTGCATAATCCGCATTTTAGAAAACACATTATGCACGAAAACTGATATAAGAGACTTGACTTCCACTCGAATACTTTTTGAGAGGGTGCACAACGTAAAAACATCTTCCATAGTATGTCTTCTTACATAGAAGCTAAACGCTTTTAATCTAATAGTCTATTATCTTTTAATTTATTCTGAGGCATGCAGTAATAAATAAATTTCCTTTATTTGTGGGGTATGAAGAACGCATTTTTTCTAAATGAAAATTGGATAAAAGAGAAAAATTCGTATTTTAACTTGTTGTCGCGGAGTATTTTGTCGAAAAAAACTTATTTTTCATGAAATTAAAATAGAATAAAAAATTAATGATTACATATTTTCCAACTGTCCTCAAAATAGCACGTTGGGCATTAATTGTTTAACCCTTTAATGGGCGAGTTCATATACAGATGTGAATTTTCTGGCCCATTTTTTAGGATTAACTAATACATTTTCTTAATATCCGAAAAGAATATTAAGAAAATATTTAAATTTTGCAAGAGAGTCCATTCATTATACTCGAAATAAAAGTCGTAAAATTAAATCCTGCTTTTGCATAATATCAAGTTCAAAAAAATATTTTTTTATCTAAACAGGAATATTCTTACACTTACTTTTCAAATGATTACGCGATTTAATATGTATAAAATTATGTGATGAACTTCATTACAAATACCATTGGAAAGTTTTTAAAAAATTCAAACCGTTACACTACGAATTATTGGCTTTAATACACTTGCAGTCATTTAATTAAAATCAGGAAAAAACAGCATTTTTTTATGTGAGCATAGCTAAAATTATTTTTGCTTCAAAGAAATTTATTCTTTTCAAGACTTCAATGCAGTTTAAAATATATAAGATGCTTTTATTTAAAATTAATTTTTCTTTTTTAATTTTATAGAAAGTGAACTATTATAAACTGAGAGTAACATTTCTTATTTGAAGTTTACTTGTAATACTTGATAAACAAAATTTAAGCAGTAATGGTTCTTTTTAAGCAACCAACTGCTAGCTTTACATTTATGATGATTAAAAAAACATTCATGTTCTATAACATGAAATTTAAAAACACCTTGGAAAACACGAACTTTTATTCTATTATCTTTCCCCAACCTTTACTGAATATCCCTCTAGAAATACCGGAATGATGTTTACTATTTCTAGAGACCATAAAATGGTCGAAAATGGGATCATAAAAATCTTAGAGACGCATCATTTTCTATTTTATGTGATATATTTGACTGCCTGTATTAAGATGCTACACGTGATTTATTTGTATAGAATTCATTCCGGATGTATCCTACTCCAGAGATTGAAATTCCTCTATGAAGAAGAGAGACAAAAATTCTACATATTTTATATCTTCACCATATAAGAAATCTATTTCAACAAGTAATATCTTACTTGTTGAAAGCTATTTTGAAATCACAGAAACACTCAATAACTGTCTTAATAGAGAATTTAGAACTTTCATATTGATCTTATAAGTAGTCTTATCGTTATCTTAATAATATTCAATTTTATATCTGTTACGGATGTGCTTATTTTCAATGGGCTGACGAAAGAATTTTGAAATAAGCTTTTGATAGTTGCGATTTTTTAAATATTTTTCACATTCCTATTTTTTAAATTATGGTATTAAGAATATTTTGCGTTTCATCATAAATTTAAGTGTATTTTTTCAATGGCCGGGGACTTTCTCATTAAGCGTTTGCCATTAATAAGACCAGGGCTTAATTTCTAGCAAGAAAAGTTTCGGAGCCCTGATATTCTTTAGGGCTTTTATTAATACTCAGTAGCGTACTATTGAACCACGCGACACCTGGAATACGGTAGTAAATTCAATAAAAATAATGATAATTCAAAGATTTTTCCTATATAATAGTAGTTGACAAATTTAATTGTCTCACAGAACAGTGAAATTAATGTATTTAATTTCATTTCACTAGCCTGAAATTATTGTCACAATAGTCTGAAATTACCCTGAAGAAATATAAACAATGTACAGTAAAAGACGCAAAACTGCCTCACCATGGCACAGTGGTTACGTCTCTGGAAATGGTAGACGGGCGAAGTGTGAAGGATCCGGGTTTGGGTACCATCGCGCGTCCGTTTACCTAACCGTTCGGATTTTTCCGTGGTTTTCTCCGAAACATAGCGTAAGTGCGGTTTAGGACCCCTTAGAAAGACCCCCGAGGAGAGCACCCTCCTTGTGTTGTCCTTCTGAGAAGGATTTATAAGCAGCCTTCGAGCCAAGTACACAAATCCGATATCCGATATACATGTTCACAACAACGAAAAATGGTGGTCTCGTGACTCTGAAATCTCTTTGAGGCGAAACGAGCCCTGATTGGTCAGTCTGCTAAAATCGGTTGGTGTGTGAAAAGGGGGAAAATTTCGAATTGATGTACTGCTGGTGCGCTGCGGAGCGTAGTATTCACGCGCTCGGATGGGTTTTGCCTAAATTTACGCAAAAGAATTACAGGAGCTGAGCATCCTTGCAAATTAAGCTCTGTTTGGGACCCAAATTGTTGGCCATTTTATTGAGGAAGCACCCACTGGGCGGCCAGCGTTACCCCTATGAAGCGATGGACAAGTTAACACACAAGCCCAAGATGGGCTTTCCTATTTAGCGATTGCAATCCGGAAAACCGGATCCGGCATCATTAGACGTCTACCGGGTCCGGTAAGCAAATGAAATGGCTACATATGAAACATAAACTGTAAATGACTACATATGAAGATGAAGGAGTTCAAGGACAATACTTGTCTTAAATTCATGACTATTTGTAGACAATAAAACCGACAAATGTAGAAGTTGAAAGGGCTTTTTCAGCCGCGCGCTGGGTATATTTGCAATTCTCTAAATCGATTGGCACATGACATGATTAACACTATTTGCTTCCTACAGTCCCTTTTTAAAAACCAAACTTGTAGTTTTGTAATCGTTATACCCAAAATAATTATTTAAATTAAGTTTATTGAAAAATATTCGATATTATCACTAATTTTGCCATTCATTAAACAGATCTATGATAACTGTAATCATAATTATGATTTCTTAGCGTGACAAAATTACATAATTATTGTAAACTCAGTTGATTCAGTTAGATTTAGTCAATATATTACATAATGTAATGTAAGTTGCAAAATAATTTTCACTGTTGCCATTTGCGAGCTCTAGACTGAATTGAAACTCTCTCTATAGTTCTCTCTATGATTATTACTAAATATTATATTTATAGTATAAATATAATATTTATAATTAAATAAAACTGTAAATAAATTATTCTACAGTATATAATAACTATACTAATATATGAATGAAATAGTATTTGCGTTATATAGTATATAATAGCGCAAATACTATTTCATCGCTATCCATTGTTCTAATTTGATGACAAATAAATTTTTGCTATTATATTATTATATCCAATAATAATATTATTATTATTATATATAATGTATAATGTATAATAATAACCTAGACCTAGTCTTATATAATATGAAGATTAAAATCTAACTATTCTAGATACTAGATTTTCATTTTTGATTTTATTCGTATTTGCTTTGCTTGATTATAATAGAGTTGATAATTATATAAAGTTAATTTCCTAAGAAATAAACGTTTTTTTTTATAAACTTTATGATACTTTTACTTAAACATCGTTTATATAGTCAATTGTGGAACGAAAGCGAAATCGTTTTCATGTGGCCAATCCGACCGGACTGATGGAGATCGGGCCGGATCCGACGGAATTGAAAATAGTACCGGATTGCAATCTCTAATCCTATTCGACCTAGACCTGCAATCCACTGTTCAAAAAATCATACAACAGGTTTGTCAACACGTTACGTTTGCATTATTTTGTGCAGAAGTTTGTTCATGCGTATTTCAAGCGCGGTTGTGAAAGAGGACAGAGAAAATAAAAAGCAAAAATAAACATGAGATATGCATTTTCTCAGTAAGGAATTACACATGGCATGCACGATATTATTTAAGAAATAGTTACGAGGTCAAAAATGCTACCGTTATATTTTTTATAAATACTTAAAAAATGATATGTTTTCTGCAGAAGGAAAATGAAGTTGTCATATATTGCCGAAGTGGGCTAAAAATATAAGTTTCGCATGCATACGTCAAAAACTTATTATCATATACCTAAATGATAGGGAAATTTTTATTTGGAAGTTCCACTCATACATCAAAACTAGGAAGGAAGCTGTTTGAAACCGGAAGTAATTCCATATTTTTCGCTAGGGACAGCTGACAATCGAGACTCTTCAAGAAAATGCGGGAAGAGTGTAGAATGCATATAAAGAGCTGATAATAGTTTTAAAGTGCATTCTGCTCTCCGGGGAAATAAGCCGTAAACTTTATGATTCATTTTATGCTATCGAGCTAAAGTCGTTGTTTGCAAGAACAGGGAAGTCCCATTTTTATATAAATGAGTCGAATAATGGGAAAACTGCTGAAGACATATAAATTCAGACGGAGATTTTGTGTTCTTTATGTAATCACATCATTTTTCCAGCCATCGTTGAAATTCTACATTTAACAGGTCAAAAAGTATATAATTACAGAATAAATAATTCCAAATGAGAGATTATTTAACCGAATCTTTCAGAAATGGGAATTTTTATTTTAATCCTTTTTTATTGTATAATCTTATTTTAATCTTATATAATAGTTTATAGAATGCTTTCCGCAAGCAAAAGCTAATTTTATTTCATTAAGTTAATACTAGACGATTTTAAGCAAATTACTTATTCTTTTGTAGCGAATTTGCCCTTCCAATAAGAAGAGTCATTTCTTACCTCAGGAGAGCAATCCTGCCCTTCAACTAAAATGCTGAAAAAGTTGAGTTGAAAAAGTTTCAACTGAAAAGTCTTTCAGGCAGGGAGTAAGTAATAGTGTTCTTTTAACAGAGGAAAAAGTAACATTGAGTCTGTAGCCAGAAATAAATGGTCTTTCAGAGAGGTTTCATTGTATATTGGAATATTTGATACCGCAATGGATTCCTTGAAAACTTTTTTCAGCCGGATAACGTTGTAAGGTAGCCATGTACGGATAATTTGAAAAAAAATAATTAAGAATCAGAAAATGATATTCTCATCATTAGGACACTCTTTTCCACCTACAAGGTGATTTTGTCTAGCCCATCAGTGTCACCCCTGTATTACTTCTTTCTTTTGTATACTAATTTATATTAATACCATGAAACCATTTCTCAAACCACCTGTAGTACCTCTCTCACTAAGGATCACTGGGTGATCCTTATACAAAATGTACATAACTAAGACTGTTTATGAAATCTTTCTAAAGTCTCATATTTAGAGTCTTAAAAAATAGACAAAGGGTCTGTTTATATCATCAGTCTCATAAAACTTTTTTCTTTATATACTAATTTATATTAATACCATTAAACCATTTCTCAAAACACCTGTAGTGCCAATTTCATTTGGGCGACCCTTATATAAAACGTATATAACTCTAAGCCCATTTATAAACTCTTTCTAAAATCACATAATTGGAGTCTTAAAAAAAACAGACAAAGGATCTGTTTATGGCATCAGTCTCATAAATCATTAAGTACTTTTTCCTAATGCCTTTCGACAAAAATATGGGAAATTTATCTTCGCTTTCAATTTTGAAGGGTAAAAATTATATTGACGATGATAAAAACGATAATATACATTTCAGATTTCACCTTAAGAAACATATCAACCATTTGAGAATAAAATAAGACCATAACAACACATATCTTACTTTGAGCAAAATCTCAGAAACTACTGTATATCCATGAGTGATGATGGGCTCTTCGTCCGAATTTCGTCCGTTCCAGCAATCCAGTTCCACGCATCGACATCCGGTGAGGAGAGTTTGCCTGTACATTTCAACAGAAGATTTCCCCGTCAGCTGATGACCTGCGAGAATAAAATTGACCAAAATCTTTAAATTCCTCTTCACTAACTATCCACCGCCAAACTAACTGGTGGAGAATATTTGTCGGTACGTATGCATTTTCATTGAGAGGGAATTTTCAACAGAGAATAATTCATTTTGGACTTGATATTTGTCAGTAACAATTTGCAGAAGGCGTTCACAATTCGAAATCATAGATTGTTAACAGTTGCCCAACGAGCAGTATTGATTTGACAAATATATCCATCTATCCTGTATTGCTGTCAGTGTTATTAATAAAGAAGGAGGTTAAATCATTGAGACTTAGTCATTGATTAAAACACTTTCTAACTATTCCATTCATCGATTATAAAACACTTTCAACATAATCTTATTTGAACATGAGTTGCTTGAGAACGAAAATTTAATCTGCTCATTTACAACAAAACCTTCTCCATCAGTGCTCATCGTTGACTCCTGGCATGGCTTATTAAAAACGTCTCCGCTGTGGCTCAAAATGGGGGACAGTGGGGTTCCTCCAAGAGTCATGCCAGGAGGTTACAGTGAGAATAGAAAGAGAATCTCTGCCTTCGATCTTTGCAGAAACGGAAACGAGAGAGTGTTTATGCAAATAGACACTAAAGTACACATTTTTAATCGCTGCTCTTAAAGCCTAACCAATGAAACGTTTCAGGGGCCGTATTGGAATTACGAAAGAAAATATTTTTTTGCAATATAAAAATAAACGTTTACATTCGAATTCATACATAGCTCCTGATCATCTTCCTTTAAAGATGTCTCTGAGACATTTCATGAATGAAAGGCTGAATCTTTTACACCACTTCACCATTGTATGCAGCACATTTTACTAATTGGGGATTTTGCTTTTGTACTGGATTCGTATGCAAACATAAAAAGTGTCACTTTTGAAAATTATCGAGAGGAGTTTTTTCTTGACGTAGTTATTTTTTCCCTGCCTTATTTTGAACAGTTTCTCAGTTTACTCTCCCGCTTATCTCTAATGTATAAAGAATTAAAACGTCTTGCCATCCTTTAGGGACATTTTATTTTGCTTAAATTACTTTGTTTTAAGTAGCTGAAAGCCTATAAAATGCATGGGAAACAAGGACAGTCTAAAAGTTTTAATGCATTGAAATTACCCCGAGTAATTCAGTAAAAGAACTGTAACTGTTATGGACATCGTTTATAATGGGGACAGGATGCTGTACGTAGCAATACCATGATTGATTTCTGTAGCAACTACCGGATAGTTACGGCAGTTGGAACACAGACAAGATAGACAGACAGACGAAACGAAATCGTAAAAACCTTCTCAATTCTATCGTAAAATTCTAAACACCTCTCCAAAAAGTTTCCAGTCCAAAAGGCAAGAAAAGCTTCGTCTTAATTTGAGAAAGTTGTTTTACAGAGCCTTTGAATTTTAATATTTAGTGAAACTATAGAGTTTACTGTTTTTTAAGCTCAATGAATATAAATACTGCAAGGTATAGTAATAAAATTATCTTAATACTATACTTACCACTGAGATATGTGTTATGTGAAGAATTGATGAAATAATGGCTAAGTGGCTGTTCCATATTCATATTTATATCCAGTTTTTCTTGAGATACTATTGAGTTATCTTCTCCCATCAAGTATCGCAGAAACCCTGTTTCTGATAATAAACCTAAAATATATATATGTTGAAAAATGATATGGAGTAAAATTAAAATACAACATAAAAAAGAGCGTGTGTACAGAGTACACGTGTCAGAAGTGAAACTTCTTTGGCGAGACTGATTAAAATCTGTTCGATTGTCAAATAAGTAGTCAGAGATAAAAAATGAAAGACTAAAATTAAAGATAATATTTGAAAACAGATCAAAAGTGAGATGTTGTAGGTAGTCAAAGGATTGAGGCATAGTATTAAAAAGATTTTTAAAAAATACTGGAGATTCTCATCAAAATGTAACATTGGTAATTGACTTTACCAACTGTAAGTCAGCGCTCCAGCATTTTCGTCTCCGAGTACACAATGTGTGTTTACATTCAGCGCATGCGTACACTTTCTTAAGAACGAATGTAGCACAAAGAGTAGAAAGAAAACTTTCTGCAGCAATAGAGTATAGCAGGCTTACTATTTTTCTCTCTGGCGATCTACCCGATAGCTCTCTCCGTCTGTTAAAATCCAAAATCGTCCCAGCCTCATCATGACGCTATGGCCGTGACGCGACCTTGAAATTTCACTCTCAACGCGCCTAAAGAAGTTACGCTTGAAAAAAAAAAAAAAAAAACAGAAGGGTGTTTATTTTTTTTTTCCGGACCTCCACCCACACACTCTCCGGAGAAAAGAATTTTTCCTTCAATGGTTCTTCATTTTGATGTCACGTGAAGCTAGTCGATAAAATCCCGTCTTCTGTCTTCGGAAGTTTCAAATTATTTTCGTAAGGGTTTTACTAATTAATTTTTTAGCTGATCAAAAAAAAATAGCCTAGACGCTTGATTTTTTTTAAACGAACGATGAGAACGAAATGCTAAAAAAAAAAAAAAAAAAAAAAAAAAAAAGATATGTTACTTTAATGTTTAAGTGTTCTTTTAAAAGGTGTCATTTATTGTATGCTAGTCGGAATATGTTTGCTTTTGCGTAATGAAATTCAACCTTTTCAGGGACGCGGGTATGTGCAGAGAGTCGAAAGCTTTTGGGAATTTTCTGTAGGATGAATTTTTAAAATCAATTTAAAAACCTTCCCTCTACTTTAATATTCGACTTTAAAAAGAAGAAAGAAAGAAACAAGTGTTATTTTAACATTTAAATTTTGCAGCAGAACGAATTCAGGTAATAAAAATTTTGAAAACAAACTGCTATTTTACAGAAAAGTACGTAACTAAAAGCGAAGCTTCAAGTACTATTAATTATGCCATCTTTATTTAAAAGTACGATCGAAGGAAAGTTTGTTAACCAAGCATAATTTAGAAGTTATGAATATTAAAAAAATTATGCATTATTATGGAACAAAATTCTGAAAATTAACTGAAGAATATTACTTTCTGCACTTAACAGACTGTAACTGGCAACTACATTTACCGGCGCCCTCCAGAGAATCAAATATAACAGTACTCAAACGCAATTTACTTGATTGAATTTTGAGAGCACAGACTACTCTAATCAGAACAGGCCAAATAATGGCGCAAACAGATGATGTTAAACATATCTCATCGCATTACGCATATTTTATAGAATTATCAGACAAGTTCATTTGTCAGAATAGCAGAAGGGAGTCGGATATGCCGATTACCATTTACATTACTCTTTTCCTTGGATTTTCATGTTTTCTTTACCATTAATATCACGTAACATTTGTATCATTGTAGGCACAATACTATTAATATCACCCTTCTTCAAAGAGATTACGCCATCATTAATAACATGTGTATTTCCGATCTTTAAGAATAACTGGGCATTACAACGGCTGATGATTTACTCGGGAGATAGTGTTACACATTTCTTCTTTGTTTTTAATTTTTTTTTTCCGTAATCATTCAAATGTTCTGAAATGATCCTATTAGTACTAATAACGAAGAAATTTGATACCGATAGATGTGTTTTTGTGCTTTTATTTTATAAATTTTTGTGGTTTTTTGCTTATAGCGGAGAAAGCTAAGGCCTTTATATTATTCTAAGTATTGAGAATGAAATGCACATTATGTAAAAAAAAAGCCTCCATGACAAGTATGACATGTTATTTATTTTAACTATTATTTAATCACATTCATAGCATTTTAAAGGATTATTTTAAAACAGGCTTTGTTGGAATATCATGGGAAGGGAAAATGTCATGGTCTCAGGTCTGTCTTATATCTTTAATGTGGCTTAAAATGCTTTCCTTTTTACATGCATTATGTACACTGTGAATTTATTTACCAATGGACCCCACATGTTAAAGTGTTGTGAATGGTCGAGATTTCTGTGTTGCATTTATTTAAAGAACAACTCTACTATTTATTCTACGCGGAATAAGTACAAATAATTTTATGAACTTAATTCTCTTGAAATTGGCATACCACTGCACAATTAAGTCAGATCATGCATTTCTCCACAATTAATAAAGCTAAATATATAATTTAATGAAACATTGTAGTTTCTGAATGCAGGAAACGGAACAACTAACCATTTCGTGTTACTTATACGTTAAACGGGCCTTTTCATTTATGCAATTGATCAGAAACAATGCATCAATATGTATTTATAGACACATAAAGATTGTATCTATTAAAAAAAGTTAACCATGCACATTCACTGTAAAAAGAAATTTACAACACAAAGAAACAAAACGAAACATCAAACTTTATTTCTTTTTTATTACCTTTTTGTGCCATACTCTTATTGGGTTCGTATTGTCGTATTATATCTCTAGCTCTTGCAGGATTGGCATAGGGGTATAGGATTTCATTTAACCTTGGATCTCGTTGCTCTTTATTTAAAAACTCTACTAACTGATCAACCGTCATGCCTTTCTTTTTACCTCCGCATCTGAAAAAAAAAGGAAGAAATACTTTTATGTATTAATTGAATGGGATTGTGCATTTACATGAGGTGTAGTGATTCAGATCCAATCCTTTCAATAAATCCATCTGTTACATTTTTACAAACAAACACGCATAAAATTATTTTCTACTTTAATCCTTGAATGCGGTTCGGTAACGAGGGGTACTTTTGACGAATTTGTGCATTTTTCAGCTTTGACAATTTTTAATCCTTTTCATTATAAGAAAAATATTGTTTAAAGTGAATAAGAGTTAGCTCTGACATTTTAAAGCACCTGGTTAAAATGTCAGGACACAATTACTTCGAAAAAATCAAAAATGTAGAAGAAAAAATCGACATCAGTGACGGAATTATGACCACTTCGCTTCATTTTGATGTTTACGCGTATAACTTTTGTATAGTAAGTGAGACTAATATCCTTGTTTTTGTTAGCGATTACAGTAACCCCGGTGAGTAAATAATTTATACGGAGTAATAAGGTTATGATCTCTATCTATTATATCAAAATAACCTCGTCCTGCTACAATGTTTTTAAAAAATCACTTTATTTTATAGAAGGAAAAATACTGTATGAAATGATATTGACCTTTTAAGGACAAAATAAAATAAAAATAAAGAAATAAAAACACAGGGAAATTAAATTTTAAGGCAGTTTTAACAGTTTTAAAGAACAGCTAAGGTTTCCAGAATGTCATTTGTCAGGACTTTTTTTTTAAAGTGAAACTATTTTACAACAGAGCTGTTTAAACTGTGTGGTGAAGAAGGATTAAACCAATAAAAGCTTTTATTCCGAATGACATGTGCTCATCAAGAGTATGAATAAATCAATAAAAATCAGATTTTCATATGACGCCTGTTCACTAGGCGTCATAATGTGTTGTAACGTAATGTGAAACAGTTCTATTACTAAATTATCAGAAAGTAACTGTCCTTTTAAAAGAAATATCCCTTTTCAAATGGACAAAAAATTATAAAATCTTGAAAATTCTAAACTTATTTTTCACTATTTTTATGACTAGCTTTTATCCAGCATATTTTTAATAACTTGGAATGTACTTCCTGGTTATGAACACAGGCCACGAGGGCTTTGGGGATTTTCAATTTAAAAACTTTGATGCTGTAGTTCCCATTTTTTTTTTAGGTTAAGAATGAAATACATTTTAAATTATTTTTACTGAATATTTTTAAGTTATATAAGGAAGTTATGCATTTTTCCTGATTAGAACGACTTTTTTATGATGTTTTTGTACATGGTCGTAACTATCCCACTTAAAAAAACGAAATAGCGGGATGTGCGTTTATAACCACGAGATTAAATTTTTTTTAAACATGTTAGATAAAAGATTCAAGATGTTTAAAGAGAACAGACAGCCAATCCAGTTAGGGCTTTACTGCTATAAAGGGCGAGTATTATTCTTTGAGAGGCTGACGCTATTCTCCACGTCTGCCGCTAGTCAATGATCGTCCTATATCGTAGTCCGTGTTTCAGACACATAACTGTACGACGGTTTCTTTAATTATTGATTTGGAAACAAAGTTCACGCCATTTATTGAAATGCTCCACACTTCCCATCGGGTGTTATGCTTTTCTATTACGCTCGCATGGCATATCGCGCATGCAATGTTGAGCTGAGCAAATTTCGTGCAGTTATCTCTACCTCAAGTTTAATTTTTTTTGGTGATTATTCCTTGATGGTATGTCCGATTTCGGATTTTCTCTTTTTTATGTGTTCAGCATTGTGACCTTGACCAATGTCATAGGCAGACTTCGTGCCGATTACAATCGACTGTAATCGATGACTAAAATAATATTTTACAAATTTTACAAAAATGCTATGATAAAATTGCATTATCATAGAATTCTTTTGATATTTGATTTCTTTAACATCAGGATTACTGTTATTTTACTAAATTAACATTCATTAGTCATAATCTTTTTGGAAATTGTTAGTAATCGTAATCGTAATACATATCATTTCTTGTAATCGATTACAGATGGCCGTGTAATCGCATGAAGTCTGGTCATAGGTTCAATGAGCGGGAGGAGCGAGTCATTGAGAAATAGAATAATTCTTCTAGTATCTCCATTGAAAATTAATGGCAGCACTTTTTTTCCGGTGATTATTCCTCCGTGGTCAAACCCGATTGGTTTGATTTCAGATTTATACCTTGCCACTATTGATACCTATAACCATGCCGAATTTGAACTAAATCGGTCAGGCTGTTTAGGAGGAGAAGCGTTACATTGAAATGCCTGGGTGTAGTGTAAGGGCTTCGCTCACTTCGCTCAGCTCAACAACAGTGTGGGAACATTACATAGTCTCTGCGAGTTCATCTGTCGTTTGACGTAAATTGTCAGGTTAAAGTTGGTTCCATCGTCCTTCATCGAACTCAACTGGACGAGATGTGTCTTTCATTGCAAAATTGTTATCTTTGAACTTGGCATACCAATCAATTAGAGGGAGGGGGGAGTGAGTACGAAAATCGGTTATTTATTTCCTAAACAGAAAATCGATGTTCTTGAATTTGTTGAATGTGAAACTCAAAAATTTCAAGACATTTACCTATTGAAAAAAAGTTAATTGTTTCAATTAAAAAAAAATGGTAGTACTTTTAAGTATAGTAAATGACAATTAAAATTAGCAGGAAGAAAACTCGGTAAAACCTGGTGTTAAAAGGTAAAATTAGTTGAAAACTTTGTTAAGTAACACACGCGAAAAGGTATCTTATCGAAAAAATTATCGTTTCAGGTGGTATAAAAGGTTCACCTCCCTTCAGTTTCAAAAAGATTTCTTCATCCACTTTTGGAAGATAGAGATTCCCTTAATTTATTTTCAGCTTTTCATTTCGAAAAAGAATACTTTGCCGACCCAGCTTAAAAGACGATCCTTTTAGCCTACGGTTCTTTAAATTTAATATGAACTTACATTTAACACGCTAAGAGTAGCAAAGCATAATTTCCCTATAAAGTTCTGTCCATGGAACATTTTACCATCCAATTTAAAATAAAAAAGCACAATTATATCTCAAAGTTATGCGTATTGTGATATTTCAGGAGTATTATGTGAATTCATGATAATCTATAATAGAATCAGAATGTTTAATTACTGTCAAGGGGCATGCAGTGATATTAATATACATTCGTGACAATTTCAGTGATTTTGGTAATCTAAACTTCTGTTTCATGGAACCATGTCTATGCGCATTAATATCGTACTTCAATTATAATTTCATCATTACAGTAGAGGGTCTTACCAGAGCGTGCATTTGCATGAGTTATGATATCGTACACCTAATGTTATACTCATTATTATAATTCGAATTGAAAAGTGATTTATCATCCACATTTTATTTTTTATGAGTTTAAATGAAACAGGAGGCAATCATTATTTGAAGAATCGTTATGACATTTTGATCAGTTAAATGATCCAATCTTTTACCAAAATGAAATATTTTATTTTAAATTAATGATGATGATGATGATGTTAAGAAAACCCTCTGGCAACCGCGGATCTGGATCAGATCCTCCATATAGAACGGCGAAGGGCGAAGGATAGCGTCTTCCCTTTTAATGTGCCCCAGTGAGAGGAGATACGATTTAGCACGGGATCTCCTAATTTCGAGCCATTTAAAGATGAGAGATTTAACACCCGCATTGACACTCCCCCCCTCCAGAGGTATCATTTGAGAATGGAGGGCATTGGGGCGCACCAGATCCCTTTACCGTATATTGTTCCACAGCAGCACAACCGAGCGAGGTTTTCACACTCCCAAGCACTGGCCAAGACCGGTGCTGCCTCAATTTCCGTGTACTTATGGGGCCGGAGCTTAACGTATAGGCCACTATAGGATGAATGTTTTTTTATTATTTTGAATGCATTTGTTAAAAATGCAAAAAATCTGAATTTATGTGTCAATCTTTTAAGGCATCAGAGCTTCACGATATTGAATTTGTTTAAATGTAATTAAAATTCAATATTGTTTAAAAAACATTGAAGTAGAAAATTCTATAACATGTGAAATGTTCTTAAACAATAGAAAATAAATGCCTTGCAAATGAAATATACTTTAAGAGATACACACTAAAAAAAAAACAAAACACTACTTTAAACTCTTTTCATGAGCACAAAGCATTAGGAAAACATGTTAACAAAAAGTAAAAATAAATTTATTTTAAATATAAATCGTTCATTATAAACTATGCAAGATTCTTTATAGTTTCAAGAATAGAAATAAATTTTGTGCTATTAGTGAAATATTGATTGTGAAAAGGAATATGTCGCTTTAGTTAAGGAAAAATCATTCAGTTTTATCTCATCGCTAGTTTCTCTGTGTGCTTGAGTAAACCTTCGAAAAATATTTTCTATGAGAAATCAATTCATCTGAATTTAATTCCAGAATGCTGCATGAAATTACTCTTTGATGCTGAAGCACAGAAATCTGATGAATTGTTATCTGAAAAGAGCACACAAAGGATACTCTTTAGAATAATTTTTAATGATCGATATACTATATAATAAAGCTGTGTAGAAATATACCTTGCTGTATTTGATAAACATGCAGGTCGTAGGTGTATATAAACAATAACCCTAAGCTTTAAATAATCTTGCTCGACTAGTATTTGCAGTTTAAAGTATAGGCCGGTCCGTAAGAGAAACAACCTCGCATCAAAAATGAAATTTGTTTAGGACATACATAAACTAGTTGACTATGTACAGGGTGTCCCAAAAATATATCGATGAACTTTTAGTGCAGATAGAGCACTGAGTCAGGATTCAGAATCATCTAAACAATGTAGAGTCGTAAGCATTGTTCTTATGTAGCTGTTAATAATCAGTTTGGTAGAAGTAGATGTATTGAAATGATAGTGTCCTTTCCGGCCATGTTTCGAGAACTATTGAATCTTTCACAGAAAGTACTTGACTAAATTTGATACTTCAATAATTCTATTTCGTTTAATAGATTAAATTCGCGGAGGCAAGCCTATTCTTTCTGAAATTCTGTTACAAGTTAAATAAAAACTATCCTCAGAGTAATTAGTAACGGTTAAATGAAAAAGGACGATTTAAATCCCACATTGCTTTGTGATTCTCAAACTTTATGCTCCCAGCCTCCCCTAAAAGTTTTTCGCTATTTTGGGGGGCACGTTGCATTCATATATAGAGAATCCAAATAATATTTCAAATACTCTAACCCTTGTCTCTTCTATTGTTTGAATTTTTTCATATAACTAGGGGCCAAGGCCCCCAGACTCGCTACGCTCGCTTTTCGTATGAGGCATTCGGCCCCTAATCAGGCTTATTCCTAAAAAAGACATAATTTCAACAGACAAAACCCGAAGATTGGATCAGATAGAATGTTACTGAGCTCCGCATTGCATGGTTCTTGCATGTTCATTGGTACATAAAAATTTAAACTTCACACTACAGTATACCCCCTCCCCCTCATAACACGGAAGATATTTTGTTATGGGAATCCGTGTTGTACGGGCCCTGAGCTATACTACACCTGGAGTGCGGACTCCGCTTATAATCCCTGGAAAAATTATTTGCATTCTTCAGAAACACAATGATTTTCAATGTTGCCACTCAAAAGTTATATTAATTAGGAGCTAAAGCATAATAAAATCAGAACATCTGTTTCAGCTGTATTTTTAATAATGTAAAACCTATTGGATACCCTTCGAATTTGCCACCCATTGAGATTTTTCATTATTTGGCGACTTGTAAAGTTACATGTAAAGTTACTAAAAAATTTGAAGCTACGGAACAGATTTGAAATATTACATGTAAAGTTACTAAAGTTAATAAAAGCTACGGAACAGATAGGATAGCTTGCCACCAATGGCGACTTTTCATTATTTGGCGATTTACACATGCTCACAACCTATAATTACTGTTCATGTAAGGTTACCGAAAAACCGTTATCCATATTTTCATTTACGTAATCGTTTGCAGATTGACGTACTTAGCACCACGAATTATACCATCTCGTCGCGCTAGCAAATATCTAAAGTGTACTGTAACTGCTATAATGGCAGTGCTCACAACTGTTTTTAATGATATCTCTAGAGGAAAAGGGACCAAATTCTAGAAAAAAAGAGACTAAAAAGAGACTTAGTAAAACACAACCCCACAACATTTGCATAATTTTTTTTTTCACTCATGCTACGGGATTTCAGCTTAGCTGATATTTTTAATTTGTACCTAAAAAGATCAGAAAAAAGGAGGAATAAAACAAATTCATATAATTCCCTAATCCCAAATTTATGAAATTCCCTCATATTTCCAGCTGGCTCTGTTGCCACTCTGCATGAGGACCTAAAATAACGAAAATAGGTGAAAGCAGGAAGATAGAAAGAGAGGGGGAAAAAACAATAAGTTTTAAACAAACGTAGACCAATCAGAACATTGAAATCCACCTTTTTAATGTTAAAAATTGTTGCTCTTTATCAGCAATGCATAGTATCTGATGCTTCATATGAATAGAAATATATAGACAGAAAAGCCTGGGGAAACACCAAATGCCAGATATGTGAAAATTCCACACAGTTCAGTATGTAAATAAAATTAAATTTGCAGGGAAAATCCAAGGAAAAGGTAGAGAGTGGGGGGGGGGGGGTTGAATCTGCTGCACATGTTGTTTTTTTTTTTTTGTTGTAATAAATTTTAGGACTCCTTATATGATAGTCTGAAAACTAAAAATATAAAAAACGGTGTTTCTCTTTTTTAAAGTCAGCATATCTCGATTTTAAGTGGCTATAACAAATTCAAGTCAGGGTGGATCACCATTATCTGCATTTTTGTGCAAAATTAAACTATTCCGCAAAGGTTTACTCACACAAACTTAAATTTGAACAAAATATACTGATATTTAAAAAAAGTATGATTTGAAAAGGGGGGGGGGAGAGAGAGAGAGAGAGAGAGAGAGAAAGAGAATAGAGTTCGCGTCAAAAGAACAATAAAGATAACAATTGTACGAACGAAGAAAAATAACACTGAAGAATAATTATGTTTAATGCATTCTTTTTTTTTAAATTAGTAACTCTTTCTTTTTCAGTATTTAGAATTTTTAACTTTTCGGTAGTGATCCTAAAATTGGGAATTATTTGTGCACTTGACTTGGATCCATCCTGATGTTGCCATATAATTGTAAGGATGATCCCATTAAGTATTTGATATTCACCAATGCACAGAATTAAACATGTTTACAAGTGTAAACAACTGCGGTAACTTAAAGTAGATGCTAAATAAATAAATAAATAAATAAAATCCTAAACACTTTCATATTTTAATACGTACTAAAGTGCTCTGTATTAAAAGTGTATCATAATTCATGCGTTATCCCTATTTTTCTTCCTTGTTTCATAGAAAATATCTTTGGAATCAAAATTTATCTTAAAATTGCCTACTAAAACTGTTTTACGATCTTTGCCAAGCATATTCGAACTGAAATTCACCATTTTAAATACTGCTTGGAATGGGCATCATAATCCATAGAATGTGCTGTGTCATTCTTGTTCCACAAACACTTCGGAATTGAAATCTATATTAAAATCGCCTCCTAAACTATTTTACAATTTTTGCCAGGAATATTCTAACTATACTTTTCCTTTGTTATAAACTGTCATGTTTGAAGATATTGCCAAGCTTGGTTCGGTTTTGAAGATACAAAATTTGGTGATCAATTATCAAAAATTACAAATCTTGTGCAACTTTCAACATTTTATTCTCCCCCTCCCTCCTTTCTCATAATCTGGCAAACACATTTGGAAAAAATGCTTCAGCACAAGAAATTGTGTAGGCAAATTATGCCAATGCTAAAAAACCTGCTAGTACTGTAGTGCTTTAAAAAAAAAAAAAAAAAAAAAAAAACAGAAAAGAAACTCATATTTTTTCATTTGTGTTTCCCCATCTTCTCAGATTGAATCATTAAAAAGTGAGGGTGAAAAGGAAGATCCAGATTCTGTTTTCTATTATAAATAAGCAGGACCAGAAAAAATTCTAATATTTGACATTTATGTGGATGGGTTTCTCAGTTGGTTTGCAATTAGATTTCTTACAGGTGCTTATCATTCGAGAGTTACCATGACATGACTTTGGAATTTCTAGAATCCACGGTGAAAAAGAGGAAATAGGGACCATTTACATAGAAAAGGGACTTTTAGAGAGCTCTAACTAAAAAAGAGACTTTTAGGGAAAAAAGAGACTATTTGTGAGCCCTGTAATGGCATAGTTAACGCCGCCAAATATTTCTACTGGTTGCAAATAATCCAGCTGGACGAGAACCGGCTTTAATATAATCTGCATTTTAATTATTTTTCATTTTCAAGATATTAGTTATTCTGTTTTGGAAAAACGAATAATCGCTAATTCTAAACTCCTGTTGTCTAAGCGAACTTACTATTTGAAAATTGTCAACTTTGTGTAACACATTTTGAGTTACTTATTTCATATAATTTTTATTTTGGCGTAAAGTGGGCGTAATTCTAACTCATGTTTGTAAATTTCACGCGATTCTAGATACTTGGAAACGCTTTGTTGCAAAGGAATGAATGATTTTATGCCAAATCTGTCAACCATTCGGTTTATTCTTTCAGTTTTTTATTAATATCTTCTAAAATAAATCGATTTTCGAAATTTAAATCAGCTTAGCAGGTTCCTCGGAATTTTTCGAATCTGTGGGCACCTTAGTCGAAACTCAAATCCCCACGGTTTTGGAGGAGATACGCTGACATGCTTTTGACAGCGGCGGCGACAGCGGCCTTTACTTTTTTTTAGAATAGAGAGAAACTTTTTGAGACGGGAAGGAGATTTTTTTCATGCTCTCCGGTCATTTGTTCAGATGGTTTCTCTGTAGCAAGGTGCCCCAGGTGGAGAGATTAACACTTTTTCTAAGACATTTACGGAAAATTTTAAGCTATTTCTTTTTCGTGTACTTCTGTAGACGACATCTGATGGGTCCCGCAATGGTCTGGGAGCTAAACTCCGTTCCCATAAGAACACGGCAAGTGAAGCAGCATCTGGGTTAGCCAGTGCTTGGAAGGGTCAACTCCCTCTCGGCTCGACTGCAATGGGACCGTGTACGCTGTTAATTGTGTACGAATAAAAAAGAAACATCGAAATTTCGCAAAGATTTATATATATTAATGACTATGTCGTTTTATCTCTCACCCCCTTCATTGAAAATTGTCCTAAAAATGTGTCCCAAAAAAGCGACTTAAAAGTATGCGACATAATTTTACATATATTTAAATACTATTAGTTCACGACAGCTTTAATCGATTGTTACAATATTTCGTAAGCTGTAGAATATGCATCACATGTACTCTTCTATAAATAGGTTAGAATCATAAAAATTTCAACATATGGTTACCAGGCGAAATACACGAAAGATGAGAGATAAAATGACATAGTCAATTAATATCATTTTAATATGCCAATAATGAAACTAAAAAATTAGGGGTTTCAGAGGTGTCTCCCCCTGAAGAGGCAGTTTATATATTATATATATTTATATATGTTTATATATATAAGAATTTTGTATTGCCGAAGTCATAGTCATAAGCCAACTGGATGCTACGTTGCGTTGATTCGTAAGTTATGCCTTTTACTATATATATATATATATATATATATACAGCATATATTGGATATACTTCATAAACTGCATAAATGTACAGACAGAGAGAGATCGGAAATTTACTATTATATGTATGGCAGAAATTTTAAAAATTCTATAGTTTCCTGGTTTTGTCATTCAATTGGATACTACTAACGATTTCTTGAGCTATGTTCTTTGTAAAAATACTGTTGTTGAGTCTACCAACTAAAATTAAAAATGAATTTATTACTTTCGTTCAGTACAAGCGTGGTTATTTTTTCAATAAATCACCAAATAGATTTAGGCCTTTTTAAATAAAGTCGGACGAGTTTTCCGATCGTCTTCAAATAATGTTTCCATCCGTGACGTGATAAGGTCTTGGACAGTATTTTAAAGCTCCTTAGTAGTATGCAAGTTTTGAAATATTAGTTAATTCTTCAGCATGAGATAATAATCACTCTGCGGTAAGTCAATAACCAATAAATTTAATGATTGAATAGACTCATTACAGCGTTCAAGTTCATCACACATCGGTGTTATTTTAATGTAGACAATTTACTCTCGTACTCAAAGAAGTAATAATTAACACACACAATTACAAAATATGGTAGGCGATTAGCAAATAATAACCAATTAAAAAATGACAGTGAAAAAAAAAATACTTACAGTTTTTCGAAAATTTTATCCACTTCGTCACGAATAGCTAAATTTCTGTAGAAGTTGAAAAAAACTTCTTTCGTAATCTTTTCCGCAGGGATTGTGTCATTCTAGAGAATAAGGAAGTATATTTTAAATATATTATATTTATTTACTTCGAAATGTGTAAAAATGTCTTATTTAAGAATTTTATATTTTGTGTTTCGCATATAGATTCCCAGTTTATGATAAATTCCTGACTGACCAATACGCTATACTGTTAAAAATAGAGAATAAAAGAGAATGAATAGATATGGAATAAGAAAATATTATGACTTAGGGTGTAATTTTAATATTTTATTGTAATTTATTATAGTAAATGATGATTCTTTAAGTCACTTATCTGAAAAAATGAACTTAGAATATTTTTTTAACCTTTTGAGGCGCAACCCTTTCCCATTGCTGAAAAAAGGGCAGCCGTTGCTATCGCTCGACTTAACTACCAACAAGATGGTGGACGATCGAAACGTTCATCGCGTGCCACAGATCTAGAGACTCTTTTTTGACGCAGCTGGCTGTGCGGCACAGCCAGCTGAGTCAAAAAAGGGTTTCTAGATCTGTGGCACGCGATGAACGTTTCGATCGTCCGCCATCTTGCTGGTAGTTAAGTCGAGCGATGGCAACGGCTGCCCTATTTTCAGCATTGGGCAATCTATCGAGCTGTACTCGCATTCTTCCATTTTTCAGCAGATATTAGTGCTGTTAAAAATAATCGTGACAATTTTTTACAGAAAACGACGTGCTAAAAAGTGAAGGATTCTCGTGGAACTATGTTACCCGCAACTCTTTTTATAGTTTACCCGCAAATCTATTCTTTGTGACTGGCAACAGTCAAAACGTCAGAGTTTGGTGTTCCGAGAGCGGGAACACTGCGCGTGAAAGGGTTAAAGTTTCGTAAGTTGCGCTTTTTGATGTGATGTGACAGTATCTTCTGTGTCACCACACATTTGCGTGAAATGTAAAAAAAAGGGGTAAGTAATATCTTTAAGCTATTTTTTCACAAGCTTCACAATTTGCTCTTATAAAATGAAATTTTATGAAAATTAAAGTCTACTCAGAAAAATATTGTAAAATTTGACTACTTCGTTTAATATGTATGTATATTTTCACTAAATTTTGTAATTTATTTTCTAATGAATTGTCTTGAAATTTTCAGGTGAATAGTATTTTTTTCTTTTTAGTAATAATTACAAAAGTGGCTATATACATTTATATCGAAAATCTATATTTCGACCGTATATATAAATTAAATATTTTCCGAGATATATTTAATATATCAAAGAAATATTTAATCTATTCTAAGACACTACATTCGATTTTTTAAAAGTATAGCATTAAGGAAACATAACAGGTGAAATAATACACTGATGTACATAACAAAACCTGCCTTTTGATTATGTCATATTTTTACTATGCGATGCTGATAAGTTATTAGGTTGAAATCTAAATTCAGGTACTTCCAGTCAAATAAACAAGCATCACTACGTTAATAAAACTATATTGCAGTTGCGAGGTAGGGGAATGTGACCTAAAATAATCCTAGAGGACAAAACTATCCACCTATGTTTTCTTCGACAGGCAGTTCTATCTCCTACGTAACACATAAACTAGGTGTGCCAAGTCAAGAAGAACTAATGGCGACATTTAAGTGATCGCTTTATTAAGTGTTTGAACAGAATTCTTCAAAAAACTGCTTTTTATCATATTTCTTATAATGTAAGCACTAACTTTCCTATTTATTTAGAAAGACAGTCCTTAATGTACAGAAATATGACTTGGTTTAATGAAGCAATTATGTTTTTAGATGTGAATCACACTTGTTTAATTTGCTATGTTTTTTGGCGTGTTCCACTAATATGACCTAAAGTGGGCTGCCAATCTGCCGGGTAAAATGATCCATCGACTGAAGAAACTCCAGTACCGGGTCTTAGTAGTCATAGCAGCCCCTCAGACGTTCACGAAATGCGTGACTCCCCATCACATTATTTAGTTTATTAATGGATATATTGTAAGCCATAATTTATGAATTATAGTTTTGAAATATTCCTTTTTATTATTTGTGACACTTTTTTATTTTAAAATTTTCATAAAATAAACTATGCATACCTAATAATTTTGAAATTTCTTTTGTTTCACTATGCATGGCCATAATTATTTTCATATCATTTACTTTGCCGATAGAATACAATTTATTATTATTTTTAAACGAAGGATCATTTTGCCCTTGAGTGCAGGTAAAATGATCTATTTGACCCATTTTTAAAATTCTATTTTTTTCGTAACTTAGTGTGGGTTTAAACTATTATTAAAATATGTCCATGGTGCAAAATATAGTGTAAAATATTGAGGCAAAGAACCAGTTTATTTAATATTTATGTTATTTTATGCAAGTTTTCCCCTAAGAGGATCATTTTGGGCCACCTTTTCCCTATTCTCATTTTTTAAATGTTAATAACAAGTTAATTTGTTGTTAAAATTGACGGACAAAAGCTTATATTTTAGTTTTAATTTTATTTAATCTGAATATTTCATAAAACAAAAACAAAAAAATAACTACTAAACTTTGAAGTATTAATTCTACTCTTTGTATAAACTTACTTTTCCTGATGGAAAACCACAGCTTTCTAAAGCTTTTTCAACTCTCTTCTTATCGTCTTTATGTTGAGCAAACATTTTTAGAATACTGCAAAATAAAAACAAACACAGTCACGCACATTATACTGAGACACATTTAAACATCATACATCAGAATTTTAAGTACAGCGCTAAAAAATTCTGGAAATAAAACAGGAATGTTTTTTAAATTCAACTAAGACAATTAAAAGTTATCTGCATTGTATCACAATACCCTTCGTTTTGTGTCAGTTACTGTAAATATACGAAAACGAAAAGGTTGGACAATATTAGTAATTAAATTAGCATAATTCTAAATTAAAAATGCTGTAAGTTGGGTTCTTTTACCCCAGATCACCTGTCAAGTATATATAGGCTTGACCGCTACGTCAAGCCTACGGACTGTGTTCAAGATGTTGGTCATTTATGGGGGCGATAAAATTCGCTAATTTTTCTTAGTACATTATTTTTTTTTCTACGAACTCTAAATATAAATTTTGAAAATTTAACAAAATGCTTATTTCAAGAATTGTCAAGAAATTCAGTTCTTAGATTTGGATTGCAAGAATGTAATTGCTAATTAACAAGTATTTGGTTGTTTTAACTTATTTTAGGATGATAGTTATGTTAAGGTACCTTCTTATACTACAAAAGTTTATATAGTATATTTGAAAATAAGGATTAACTATATGGTTTTTATATGGAATTTTAGAAAATATGCAATTACAAGAAATTACTTACACACATACAAAATAAAAAGAAACTTTTAGAAAAATAATCATCGATAGCAAAGAAATTTACAAAAAGGAAAGTAATCCGTCTGAAAGTATTATGAATAAGTATTATAAATATTTTTTAAACTTTGCATCCACAAAATGGTGATTTAATGGGAGAAGGAGGCAATAACCTTGCTGTAAAGCAGAGGTCCAATTGATGTTTTAAAATTACTTATACAAAAACAGATCGGAAGACAAAAAATCTTGAATACAATATTAACATTTAAGCAGCATTCCGAATATAAAATCACCTTCCTTAATACTTAAAATGATACGTAAGAGTAAAACGCTTTACATCAGTTTTTAATATTTCCCAAGTATTAAAATCAATTTTTCAGACTTGGAAAAAAATTATACCGAACAAAAATTTTAGGTTATTTTTTTTACATATTCTTGAATCTCCCGATTTATTATAAACTTGTAAATAATTAGTATATATTTCAAAGAAATTGTAATTTGATATGCATGCCGTATTGAGTTCATGCCTCTAATTTTAAATAAATATGTATTGCAAAAATTTTATTGGGACTGGATTACATTTTTTTATAAAATGAGAAATTAAAACAGATAAACAGCATACTGCAAACTATGAAAAATTGTGAATGATAAAAATTACTCAATGAGTATCATGTTATATTTTATAAGAAATTCGAAATTTCTATCCCCTGACGTAGAATAATAAAATGTTATTGTAAAAATAATTTACCCTTATTAGACAGCTAAAATGTGAACAATCAGAATGCACATACTCATGTATATTATGTAAGAGAGAGTCATAGTGACATCATATCACTATTTCTAGTTATTTTGGTAGCATTATACTAAACATTATAGGATTTTACTAATGTTTTATATATCAAGTAAATGTTTCAAGAATATTACATTTAATATCTTTTAAAGTAGAGGTTAAAAATTATTATTCATCAATACAGGTAAGATTCTTATCTATATTGATGAATAATAATGAGCTTATTTTGACTAACGAAAATTCTTCAATGATGCATCGTAAGATAATGCATATATTGACGCGCATATTTCAGTCATTATTTTATGAAATAGACAACCATTATTCATGAAACAAATGCATATTAAAATGTTCAGCGTTATATAATATTTATCTTTGAATACAAATATTACTTTCAAGACATAACGATCTGCATTAAAAGCATTGAATATGGCTATATTTTAATTTAAAACCGTTTTGTTCCTCACAAAGAGCTTCCTAAATAATCGCGCTTTCTTGTTGATAAATACCCTCAGAATTCTCACTTTATAAAATGCCATCACCATTTCACGTATATTTATTGAACCAACATAACACTAAGAATCGATGCAATCCTTTGACGTCACGGTGACGTCACGAAGATTTAGCGCGCGCGTTGCTCTTTCTTTTCAGGCCTTTCTCTATAGTTGTCTTAACGGCAGCCGCATGCCCCACCATTTTTGTTCTCCTAAAGATTATAATCTTTGTTATAACTACGCAGGTATTGTTTGTGGTAGATAAAAAATTTGAAAGACGTGTATTTTAACTTAAACTAAAATTAGTAACGAACAAAAAGAAATAGAACCACAAACCAAACAAAAAATAAAATTACTTCATGACCAGAGTGTTAATGATGTGTTGATCATAACTAAATCTTGGTAAACATATGCAAGAAAATTAAAAAAAAAATATTTCATATGAAATTTAAGCGTGTTATTAAAACTCTAATAATTAACTGCAAAAAAGATATATACCATATAAAATATACTGTAAACTAAAAAAAAAAAAAAATGTTACGACTACATAAGCAAACAACACCTATGCGAAAGTTATTAGCATTTAGAAATAATTTAGATTTACTAGATGATTATATAAACACGTAAGACATAGCTTATTTTCTTAAAATTAAATTATTTTATTCATAGTGTTTCTGTACAATGATTTTTCATTTTGATTTGTTGTGTTGTATAATTTCATATTTTATTATTCATATTTTTGATAGTAATATGTAAAATCAAAAGAAAGCTGAAATAATTATTGTTGCCTTTCATTGCTGAAATTCCCAAAACATGTCATATTGCTCTTTTAAATTCGTCAATCAAAATCTATTCCTTTCTGTAACGATAACAATAAGACCAGGGAAAGCTATCTTTTTGAAAGCATAGAAAAATATATACAGAGTATCTCAAAAACACTGACTTAGGCATTGATCATAGATACATGCAATAAGTTAGAAAGTAACGTAAGAAAATGCACAGAATTTTATGCCATCGATAAAAATGTTTAGGAGATTATGTCTAAATAAATATAAAATTAAAGTTTTTATAATGCCCCCGTACCAAAAAATTCCCACTAATGAAATCTACAAATCTTGAGCTTTTATCTTAAAAAGACTCTGAAATATGAAAATAACTACATGCTGACTTAAACCATTTTCCAATGGCTCTTGAAGTGAAAAAAACACGTCAAATGATTGCATTTCTTCGAGCATGCACAAAATACAAAAGAAAAAAAAATGGTTCCATAAATACATAATATTTTTGCTGTTATTGATATTATATATCACCTCACCAACTTTGATTAAACATATTTCTAACTTTTTATGATAATTATCTGAAAATAAGTGCATAGCTTCCTTAATGTATGGGGCACATTTTACTAACAGAAAATATTTTCGCACGGGAACCGTATAAAAATTTAAAATTTGTATTCATAGAGAAAATCTCTTTGAAGCTTTTAATCGATACCACAAAATTCTGTACCTATTTTATGTAACTGTGTAATTTATTGTATATGTTTATAACTAATTTTTAAAGAATAAATGTCTGGGTTTGTGTTTTTAGGACACCCTGCACATATACTAAGTTGAACTTCTTTAATTTGAAATGTCGGGAAATCCAGATAGTAAAAATGAATGTCGCTTAATTTGCCATCATATATAGTACGAAATATTCTAAATATGAAAAGTACCTGAATGAATATAATAAATCCAAGATCTAATAGAACTACCTATAATTCTATCCAATAAATTTCAATATAAAACACTTAAAACAGAAATACGTTATCATAACTAATATAAAATTGGCATAATCCTTAATATTAACGACATTAATATTGAATTCTGTAGAAATCCTCAAATAATAGAACTGCGCAAACATTCCGCGTTTTCTGCTAAAAGAGAATTCTTTGATCACATACATTTATAAATAACTACCCTTTGTAATCTGAAATGACCAGAATGTCAAATTTACACATTTATTATTCCTTATAAAAAATATAGCATTGTAGCTTAGAGAAAACTGTTATCGAGAAACACTTGACAGCAAACCAATAACAGTGTAAACGAACATTCAGTTTGCTCCTTCTGGCCAATAGTGAATTTTGTTACACTTATTGAAGACTCTTGGGCTCTTAAATTGTTTTCCTACTTAAAGGAAGAACGAGATAGTAGAACTGTAGAACTTCATTCGATATATATATAATGTTTTGTTACTTGACTAATGTTTTTTTTTCTGGGAAACAGACTGAAAGGTATATATATGTAAAAATAGGACGATTTTTATCTATTTTAGTTTACTGTCGTGTGATAGAGAACCAATAAACAAGTAAAAAGGAGAAGATAATACATGAGAATATGCATTTTAGCTTATATTTTCGTTTTCTAGCGAAATCATTAGGCAAACTGCATTTGTATTATTCTACATAAAGTGTATCTGCTCAAATAGGAAACATATTTTATTGATTTTTTTTTATTTTACTTTCTTCATTGTTACATAATCATAGTTTTGCTTATATTTTTAAGCTGTTTTTTTATTATGAAATGATTCAAAAACACATAAATTAAAGTGATCACAACCGTATGTAAAATTGGTATTCCATGAGATAAAAACTCTGAAAAATGCTAAACAAAAAATTTCATTCAAAAATAATAAATAATTTTCACACATATAGAATGTTTTGCGTATTCAGCTATTTTTACAAATTACATTTTACGGTTCCGCAAGACCTAATGCATTGTAATTTGGTTATGTTTGCATTTTTATGTTTGAACTTTTTATTCCTGCACACTCCCCCAAAATACAACACTATTTTACAATTGATTTCTTTTAGTTTTTCCAGTGATAGTAAAATTTTATGCTCAGCATCATTAAATACACAGTTTTGACACATTACATTAACCGTCGGAATCACATATTATCATACCTTATATAAGATAGTATGTTTTGGGAGATATTATACAGGGTGATTGCAATTAAAGTTACATTTTAAAACGATCGGAAAAGGAAAACTACTGGACCAAATGTTATCAAGCTTGGTAACTGTGTAAAGGTGGTCAGGGGATTTATTATCCGATGAAAAAAAGCTCAAAAATTCAACAGCAGGGGCAAGGGGTGGGATTCAAGAGTCCCCCCCCCCTCCATGAAGGACATTTTGGAGGAGGTTCAAAAATTTCGGGGGGTGAGAGTGGGTCCAAATTCGTAATTCAAAAAAAACTCTTAAAAGGGGACCCCTGCTGGACCCTCCCTCCTTCCTTTAATACGTCCTTACCCTGGTGATGAATTTTTAAACTTTTTTTATGCCGATAATAAATCCCCGGACCACCTTTACACAGTTACCAAGTTTGGTAACATTTGGTCCAGTTTGGTTAGTTTCAATTAATTTTGGTTAGGAACTTTAATTATAATCACCATGTGTACATATATGAAAACGGTTATAAAGGGCTAACATGAGTTTAAAAATAGATGTAGGATATAATTTTCTGCATGATGTCGTATTGTTATGTAAGGTACATTACTGGACAAAACTTATTTGGTTATTGGTGTAGATTTGAATATTTACTTGCAGCTTTAAAATGAAAATTAAAAGGTGTTGCAAAGTTTTAATCATTTCAGTTGCAATAAAAGAAGAAGATATTAGAATACTTAAAAAAAACTATTTTATTTAAAAAGGAAAATTGAAGAATAAACATATTAAAAATAAGGCCTGGTTGTGGCTCAGCAAAATAAAACTACATCCTCTCTTGACGTAATTAAAGTAATGAAACCGCGAACAAGTAACTTTAAAGATTGTGCATGACATCAAAAATAAAATATGCCAAAACAAGTGTCAAGAGAGAGGAATCAAAAATTTGTTATGAGTGCAAACTGACGTAATATAATCTATTTTTAGCACAGAACGGCTCCAAATTGAGTGATACAAACATAATAAAAAAAACTATTGCATGCGGAAAAAACGGAGTACGAACATGAAAACCAAAGTGAGGGAAATTGAGAACAGAAAAAGTTAGAATACATGATTTTGAATAGATCAAATTTAAGAATCAGAATGTTAAAGACAACTAATATTAAATATGTGATCTACATGACAAATGAAAAGTTTGGAAAAAATTGATTATAAGATTTGTCCAAGGTATACAGTGTGAATTAAATAGAAGCGTTCAACATTTATGTACAAAATCGCACACAACGCCATTGATTTTGTACCAATGTCTGCAGTTCCATTAACTTTTAATATTATTATACCCACAGTGTTGAAGCTGAGGAAAAATTGCGTAGTTACATTTCCTTCCCATCATGCTAATAAGAAAAGTTCAACACCACCGTGCTGTGAGAAAAATATGGAAACAAGTGAGTTTTCCTCCATTAATGAAAGAATACATTTCCTCCATGCCTGCATACAAAAAGAAAATCCTCTAACGAATGAACTTAATATATATCTATAAACAGTGTTGTCCCAACTTCATGTTTTGTTTATCATTCCAGGAAGGCTTCAGGCAGACAAAAGCCTTTTATTAAGGTTTTGAGGAAATGCTATTCTTTTAGTACTTTGTTTCGGAGAGTGTCGAACATAATTTGACCAAGAATTCTCCCAAAGTGCATTACTCAAGTTAATATTAAATTTGTTTTGTATCAGTTATGAGATGCACTGGCACTATTTTATGAATATTTATGCGATGACAAATATATTAATATTTTTATGATATAGATCCCCACATGAAGAAATTAGTTACAAACTAATGCATTAGTCACATATTTTCATAAGTGGGTTTATTGAAATAATGAACTTTTATAATGGTACCGCTATTTCCGTTTAATTTAGTATTTTGCAGACATTTGTATTTAAGTGATTAAAGAGGAGCAGAATATAATGAAAGGTAATAATGCGAACAATAATAACAAGTATCCATAATAAATAAATTTCATAAATGTTCAGTATAATAAACTAATTATATTTCATTCAGTATCTCTATTAATTTTTGCATGTATTATTAAATAAATGTATTTTAATATTTCATAATTTTTATAGAAATTTAATGCATGCGGATTAAACAGTTTTTAAAGCATTTTTAAAAGCACCTGATTTGAACAAGATAACTTGACAAATCAACTAGTCACTGATAATGCACTTTATTAAGTAAAATCACTCGGATTTTTTTTTCAAATTCCACATATTTACAGGCATGTTACTCGAGCAATGTCAGTAAGAGCATATTAATAAGTATTCTTAAAGAATTATGTAATTGTATTATGCATTGCTTTTCATCTAACAACAGAGTTCGTAAGTTTCATAAAAATATAATTCAATCTCCATAATAAAAGAATAAGAACTGCTTTTCTATTTAAACACATTATAGACCGGAAACGAAGAATTCTCGTTTAATTAGCAAAAAAAGATTTTGGCAGGAAAGAAGAATTATCATTCATATTACGAACTTCCATCTTTGTAATAAAAGTAGTGTGTAGGATTTTTTTTGTATATTTTTTATATAGTAAAAGCGCATTTAATATCCCCAATAAAAAATAATATTCGCTTCTCCGCATTAACACGTTTTAGACCGGAAACAAAAATTCTCGTAAAAAAAGTTGCTGAGAGAAAACAAGAATTCTCGTTTTCATACTGAAACTCTACCCTTGCAACAAGTAGAATGCCTCTTACTGAATTTATTATTTTTCATTATAAGCAATTAGCATGCGTAAAATAAATAAATTAAGTTGAATTTTGTAATATAAAAAAATTGAAAAATGAAGATTTGCACAGTAGATTTTACCTGGAACAAGGTTTTCAACGTGTGTGTTTTATTCTAAAGGCAATGCTATATTCAAAGTACTTCAATTGTGATACAATTTCTCATAAAGGCAATTCGGTGTTTTAAATGGATTTTGGTACACCACTAGCACACTTTAGAATTCATTACAACAAATCATAACTCTAAACAACTAGAAGATAAAGCCCTTTGTGGAGTCAGTTACAATGAGTAGTTGAAAAAAAAGACAGTTTGACAAAAAAAAAGAAAGTCACCAGTGAATATAGTTTATCTTTATAATTCTAAATAACTCCACCTTCTACTTTCCTTATTGAAGTTACTTAAAGTAATGTTGTCGCCGCTTAAGTTGCTAAATTAATTCTTAATTCAAGGCTTCATGCATACAATATATGGATTATTTCGAAGAGCTTTTTTAAAACGAACTGTTTTACTGAACTAGACCAATTTTCTGAAGATAAACATCGCAAAAAATTGGAAATTTTCAGGATTTTCAAATAGTGTATTATTACTATATTATTTTACGTATTTCTGCAAATTTTCAAGCTGATAACTCTAACAGTTTGAACTTTAAAATATTTTTGCGTAAAACTTTTTTTTCAATCACAAAATCGAGAATTTCTTTCAACTATGACGTAGTTGCGACAGGTTTAAACTTTATATCCCCGAAAGAGTGGTTTCCTGAAGTAAAAAATTGCGAAATAATGTTAAAAAAGAGGAAAAACGCACTTGTGGAGAAATTCCATCTTTTTTAATTAATTAATCTTATAAATAAAAATGAAATTCTGTTTGTTTGTTTGTTTGTTTGTTTGTTTGTGGATTTGAGTTGTATACAAATCCACAAAAATGGACCTATCAGCCTGAAATTTTGCACAGATATGGAAAATAATATAGAATAAATCATAGTCCACTTTAAAACTTTGAAAGTCCACCCGTTCCCGGAATTTATGAGATTTTTTATGTTCTCCACTCAAAAAGCTTTCCGTAATTGTAACCCCTGTAGTGAAAAAAAGTGTGAAATAAGGATCGTGGTTGCCAAGTTTGGCGATTTTGCCGAATAAGATGTTTTAAATTCTCAAAGTAAAAATAAAAGAATAATAATGATTTTTTTTGTTAGTTTATATTCGTAAGGTTATATTTTTTTTAATTATAATATCGTGTGCATGGGAAATCGGAGCAGGAATGAAATGTTTTATACGCAAAACAATAAGAATTGAAGATTTCCGAGACTAATATGTTAAAATTTTTTAGTTTGGCGAAAAAATAAAATGGCTCAAATGCCGAGAAAGTGAGTTCTAGCGGTTTGCACAGTTTCCAGCTTGGCGCAATTTACTGAGAGCTTAAGGAGACGGATTTTTGAAAACAAGTGCAAAGGTTTTATTAGAATACAGCGTTAAATTTTAATGATCCGTGCGAAAATAATGCAGTTATTAAGGGATTTCAAGCCATCTATCTTCAGCATTCTCGCGATTTTGAGGAGGATTCTAACGATTGGCGCTATTTATTGTAATTTAATCGTCTGCTATTTGGGTTATGAATACACCTGCGTATAAGTTTTTGAAATTTTCATTCAGTTGGAATTGTGCATTTTTCAGAGCAGCTTTTCTGCATCTAATGTATTACATCCAGAAAAAAGGATGTTAGAAATATCAATTTTAATTTTGTTTAATCACACTCATGAATAATGATACACTTTCCAACTTAATGAAAGAAGGAACGAAAATAGGGAAGACCCATGGATTATAACTCTTTTTATATATAGCACTTTAGTGCGTATTTAAAAATCTGAAAGTGTGTCAGATTTTCTATGATTCTAGAGTTTGGCGCAATTTAATGAGAGGGTATTTTTAAAAACAAGCGTAGGTTATCTTATAAATAAAAATGAAATTCTGTTTGTCAATTTGTTGATTTGGGTAGTATACAATTCCACAAAAATGGACCTGCCAGCCTGAAATTTTACACAGATATGTAAAATAATATAGAATAAATGATAGTCCACTTTAAAACTTTGAAACTCCACTTAAAAACGTTTTCCTCCTGAATGGTTCTCTTAATTTCCGTTCCCGGAATTTAAGAAATTTTTTATGTTCTCCACGCAGACAGCTTTACGTAATATTAACCCCTGTAGGGAAAAAAGTGTTTGAAATAAGCATCTTGGTTGCCATGTGTGGCGATTTTGCCGAATAAAATGTTTTAAATTCTTAAAGTAAAAATGAAAGAATAATAATGATTTTTTTAGGTTATTTTTTTAATTATAATATCGTGTGCGCATAAGAAATGAGAGCAGGAATGAAATGTTTTATACGCAAAACAATGAGAAGATATCCGAGACTAATATGTAATTTTTTTTAGTTTGGCGAAAAAAAAAAATGGCTGATAGGCCGATTTTTAGAGTGAGTTCTAGCGGTTTGCACAGTTTGAGGCTTTTTGGTGCAATTTACGGAGAGCTTAAGGGAATAGCATTTTTGAAAACAAGTGTATAGGTTTTCTTAGAATACAGCATTAAATTTTAACTATCCGTGCAGAAATAATGCAGTTATTAGGGCATTTCAAGCGATGTAGCTTCAGAATTCTCGCCAATTGAGTACATTGATTTAACTTGGGGGAAATCCGCCAAATTTCAGAAAATTGAAATCTTCGCATTTAGTACATCGAGGTAACGATGAATAAAACATGTTATAGTTGATAATTTAAAAAATGCGGCTGTATTAAGGGATTCCACTTTTCAAATAAATGCCTGGCGGTCGGACCATTTCCTAATTATATAAAAAAGTAGACTAAGGGATCTGGTTAAACCATTTTAAACGAACTCAAATAGAAATTTTCCTTAAAAGCAAAATAATCGTGACATTAAAAAAATGTCATTATTACTTAAGATATCTAATTTAGCTTCTCAGTTGCTTATATTTTTCTTACTCTCCGATATGAAAGTTATGAATGATAAGTTATGATATAAGATGAAAGTTACGAAAAATTGCTTCAAAATTAGGGATTCGGTTGCCTTACGGATTTTTAAAATAATGCAGATTGTTTTCTAATATTTCCTTTTTTTTACAAAAAATGAAACAATTAAAGCCAATTGTAAAAACGTTGTGAATATTATTACGATTTTCGAGCCTTAATTTTTTCATCTTTTTGTAGTATTGGCTGCAAAAGTTTTATTTTGGAGTGGTGCAAACAGGAATTGAGACAGAATCAGTGAATCAGTGAGTCAGTGATCATAATATATTAGGATCAATGTAGTAGAACAAATTCTAATTCTAAACTATCTATAAATTAAATACTCGAAATACATTAATTTCCAATGTGTTTCTTAAAACTGCATAAATGGGGATGAATGGTAATGGTACATATAATGGTTCAAATACTACGGAAATAAGTAACGGTATTAATGACAGATCTAAAATTAATACATAAATAAATATATATATACATGTATATGTAATATCATTTCGGGTAAGGAGAGGTTGTTGTCGTGGTTTGGTCAGGGTGGTTGGTTGGTTGGTTGGTTGAGGTTTATTGGCACAAAATCCAGCAAGGATATGCTGCGCCAGACGAGGATAAAAAACTAGGTTTGGTCAGGGTGGAGCGAGACTTCGCCAACTGTGGTGCTGGGCAGGAGCGGCTCGTATAATTTCACGTCGGGTTGAGCTCAGCACCGGGGTCTCGCGGTCGGAGGACCGCCACTGGAGTCCGCAGGGCGCAGATGTAGGACGGTTTACTCGGGCTGGGGCTGTTGTACCGAATGAACACTCCGGGATTACGAAGACATATTTTTATTTAGTTTCACACAGTTTTACATGGCAAATGAAGTCACGAAAGAACTCCGCTCCGAGCTGCGTTTCAAACTATATAACCTCGGATCACGTGTTCTATAAAGTGTCACGTGTTCCAAAAGAGATGTATTTATTCGTTATTAATATGCCCGGGTCTGCTAGCCTTAGGAAATTCTTGCGAGGTGTGGTGCCAGCAGGCCGTGAGAAAGAGGGGAGATATATTACTTGCGTTTGAATTAGATTTAGATCCTGATACAAATCCTCGTTTAAAACGAAAGTTACTACGGCCCTAAAGAATTTTGAAGCAAGCAAATAGAAATTTTGAATTTTGAGAGGATGTTTAATTTTATATGTTATATATATACACACACGCACACACTCTCTCTGTAAGTACTGCACCAACTTACTTTTTTACAGGAACTTTTCCTTCTCGATCCGTTAAAAGTTGTACTTTCGTATGTGCTTTCTCTAAAAATACTGTTGCAGGAGCATTTAACGCGAGGAGATTATATGCCATTCTCAAAAGACTGTCTGTCCATAACTGGAAAAAAAAAGATTATTTTAGAAAAATTCAAAAGGCAGAGGAAAATCAGAATAAAATGTATTAACACAATGGTAATATATATTTGTTTGGTTTAAGTTTAATGCAGTATTGATATTTAGGGAATTTTGAGTTATTATAAGCATGCTCCCTTTAATACAGAAATCTACGAAAACAGGTAATAACACCCCCCCCCTCAATATTACAATGGTGATAGATAAAAATGGCTATCTTTTAAAACGGGATATACCTTAAATTTGCTTTTTTTTTTTTTACTTTTCCGAATTTTGAATTAAATTAACTGGTGGTGGAGAGATACATCCGAGTTTGCTTATTCTTATAAGCATGCATTGTATTTCATAAATTAAAGTAAAAAAAATTATCATTTCTTGAGCGAGCTTCATCTTAAAATTTTCCTTTAATAAGTCGAAATTGGATGTAATGCATTGTTAGGAAGATCGGAAAAGATTGTATTTTTTTTCATACATCAGTATTTCGTATTGCAGGTACTACTGAAGCTAATAATGCGTACCTTGGCATGCATGTGAGATTTAAAACTTAGGTGCACGATAAAAGTTGGCTTTTCAAAATTCGCAACCCATGAGGGGCTCTGGGATATAGTCCCAAAGTGTTTTTTTTTAATATAGCCTTAATTATTACTAAGAAAAGAAACATATCCTTGAAATTCTTTCTACAAAATCTAGCACAGCCGCATACATGTAAATTAATTTCAGGGCATTTTGAAATTTCATCGTCCAAGTATGGTGGGTGGTCAGTTTCCCATTGTTTAAATAAGAAACGATGAATCTATGACAATTTTGTTTGTTTGTTTGGTTGTGTGTGATTATGGCAACGCTACACTAGGGTGATCTGCCCAGGGGGGGTGCCTTTGTAGAAGGACTTTCTAAGGGGTTCTAATGCGTATTCACGTTACATCTGGAGAAAACATACCAAAACTCCAGACCGTTAGATCGACAGCCGCGCGATGGGACCCGAACCCTGAACCTTCACACTTCGGCCATCTACCACTTTCAGTGGCATAACCACTGCGCCATGGTGAGGCATTTTGTTTGTTTGAATCCAGTTTGTCCGTTCGTTCTAATCCAATTTGCTTGCTTGTTAGAATTAAATTTAAAGAATGACATTATTTAAAAGCACACCTAATGCTGTATTTTGCATATAATTGAAATCTTGCTTCACACGTAAGAAAATAAATTCACATATCATAACACTCATAGTGCTGTACTTCGTAACAGAAAGTAAGCATTTAATCCATACTTCAGGAAAATGAAATAAAACATATTTCCGTGTGAAAGAAAATGTTACTCACATTTGGTAACAATTAGGCTGTCTTGGGTATCACACACTTTTTTCTAAAAAGTATTCTACTTTAAGTCAATTTCCTTTATTGGTATCATTCGAGCACGAATTAAAGAGCGTTACGCAAACTTACACACTATCTCAGAAAAGTATCCAAATGCCTAGAGAACATTATTGCTCACATGTTTCATGATTAAATAAAGTGAGTTTTTGCGAAACAGCTATTTTAATATAAAATACAACAGTTGCTGAATATCTTTTTCGTCTAGGGTGGTTACTCGGGAAAATTATAGCATACTATTTGACATCTCAAAAACTAGAATTTAAAAAAAAAGTATCATAAAAAATTCTCTCGTAATAATATGCATAATCAACATTTTAAAGTAAGTGTTGTTACGTTATGGCAAAGCTACGCAAGCACTACCAATAGAGGATGGAGGGATGCCATTGCCAAAGGACCTTTTAAGGGGTTCTACGCGTTTTCACGTTACATCTGGAGAAAACTGACCCAAACTCTCTCTAGACCGTTAATTTACAATCGCGCGATAGGACAGAACGATGGGCCTTCGAAATCTAGCCATCTTAGATAGTCGGGTTTTATTCCTAAGAATCAATTTAAAATACATTCTTAAAATTCTAAATTTCGTTGTATGCTATAAGAAAAATGTGTTGTTACTAAGGCGACAAAAGAAAACTTTATGTAAGAAAGAAAAACTAATTCTGAAATCCTATTTCGCGGGAAAAATCCTTCTAGAATTTTCGGGAAAGACTTTTACTGTGACAACGAAGTAGACACAGATCAAGAGAACAATCCAAGCCTCGCGTCGAGTCTCGAATTTAGCTCGAGTCACGTTTTTTACGGCAATGGTCAGTCAAAAAACACCGCGTTATATTCGGGCCAATACTGTATATTGTTTCAGTTTGGTAATAGAATGATAAAATAAATTTTAAGATTAATAAACTTCAATTGGATACTGAATTAATAAATGATATACTTTTGTACAGAAAGAAAAATTAAATTGTACATTACTTTTTATTTTAAAATATTTTTTTTTTACTTAATATTGCTTAAATAAGTTAAAGAAAAAATGTGACTTTGTTTAATAATTGCTGTTTTATTTGCTTTTAAAATATTAGTGGTAAAACAAGTCTTTATAGAAACGTTTCTAAAGCAAATACGAGTATCTCAAAAAGAAATATCTGAAGATATGAAAGTTTTAAGCTAAAAGAATCTAAGAAGAAATGTCTTGCAGAATTTCCTTAAGTCTGAAACAGTTTTATATAGCACACGATTTTTTTTCCTTTTTGTGAAAATGCAATGAGCGTTCTCTTAAAGTTTAGAAATGCCTGTCAAAGTTCAAATGTGTTCCATCACAAAGTTTTTAAGACAAGAAATTGTTTAAAATAGAATATGCAAAAGTAACGCGAGGAGTTTTTTTTTTTTGCGTTTCATTCTGTATTTTCCGAACTCTTTGGCTTAAGCCAGCAAGCATTTGAAATTTAAATTTTTACTTCGATCTTATCTTAGAATGCATAAAACTAAGAATCAACTTAAACGAAAACTTTAAATTAATAGAAGTAGTCTTGTGTATAGAAAACCACATATAAGACGGAATTGAGGCAAAATTGATGACTTAAGGTGAAATTAAACAGTTTTTATGCTGTTTTCAATTTCTTTTATATTAATTTCTGGATGATACTGTGATTGAAAGCAAAAAGGAAAAGAGACGCAAAACTAGAAGACACGAAATTTGTTTGTTTCTTTCATTAAACGCTTTAAATGTTAAGGTTTGTTAAAATGGGTATGAAAACCGCCATTCTTCTATTGACGGGTTGTTTTCTGTAACCAATAATGTTAGAAATTCAACTTTTTCCTGTTACTTTATGCAATGCATTCATCAATACACATGAAAAGAATCTACACACTTAAATTAGTTTTAAAAGAGAAAAGTTTCTAACTTGTGTAATGAGTCGAAAAATAGACTAAAAAATTAATATACTCTATCAAATTCTATTTCCTTTCCATTATGGCTTACATGATCAAATTTGAAATTATAATAACCAGGATTGCTAGACTTAGGTTCTAGACAAATTTTGTATTCCGACCAGGGGCGTAGCCAGGGGGGGGATATCGGAATATATACCCCCCGCCCGAAATTTTTGGATTAGTAATGAAATTCCGTCTATTTATACACATATAAGTTCATATCCCTCCCCCCCCGAAAAATTTTCAAGGTGCATATCCCTCCCCCCGAAAGATTTTTCTGGCTATGCGCCTGATTCCGACATCACATTGTTTTAGGATAAGGTGCGATAAAGTGGGCAGGTATTCATTTTTAATACACACATATATATATATAAGTACTTTGCTTTTTAATGATTTTTCTTTTGTACCCTGTATATTCAAATATTATTTGTCAGAAATTATATTCATTAAAAAGTTTAGTAGTTACATTTGAAAACATAATAATTAAATGTAACTCACTCACAGTATACAATATTACACTGAAACATAGATAGAAAAAAATGTTATATTTTTTTTTTACTAAAAATAAATTGTTTAGACCTTTGCTATATTCAAAACAATAACAGGGCTTCTCAATTTTTCTGGAATCTGCTAGTGTGTGTTTCTAAATGCAACTAATAAATTTTTTAGGTTAAAAATGTAGTCAAACAATGGCTTAAAATATAGGCTAAAAGAAATATATGTTTCCAAAACAATTATTCAGGGTGTCCCGCAAACACTCACCTACACTTTTATTCTTTAAATAGACAATCATACACAATAAATTACACAACAAGACGTACACAATAAATTATAATTTACTTTAAATAATGTACAGAATTTTATGCTATCAATTAAATTTTTTATACGGCTCACATCCATAAAAATTTCCAGTTAGTAAAAAGCGCTCCATTTATTTATTAGGTGACGAGCAAAATTTCAGCTATTCATCATAAATAGGCTCGGAGAAATGTTTAAACAAAGTTAGTAAGGAGATACAAATAACAATGATGGCAAAAGTGTCATGTATTTATGCAGCAATTTTTTCATTTCGAAATTTGTGTACAGTCCCTGAAATGCGATCTCTGGATGTAATTTTCTCTTTTTTGTGAGCCATTGAAAAAGGGTAGAACTCAACATGTCTTTACTTAACATATCCGAACCTATTTATGATGAAGGGCTGAAATGTTGTCAATCACCTAAATAATGTACGGCATACATTTCCTGTATTGCAAATTTTTGTATGGGGCAGAATAAAAATTTGAATTTGTATTTATTCATATTTGAAAATTTTAATCAAAACCATGAAATTCTGTTTTTTTTACTTAACTTTGTACTTTATTGTGCATAATACCTATGATCATTATTTAAGGGATAAAAGCAAAGGTCTCTGTTTCTGGGATACCCTGTATTTTTGATCAAAAATAAATACCTACCCACTTTACCCCGACCTTACCATATCATTTTTTCTAACATACAAAAGTCTTCACTTCCTCAAAAACCTGAACTTGTGCAACAGTTTTATTTTAGTTTTTTAAATGTGAGAGGAAAGTATATTAGTCTTGAAGACACGTATCTTTAATGCCTAATTGATGTAATATTTAAATTTCATTCATGAATGCGCAAGCCAAGCGTAATGAACCGAATCACTGTTGACACAGAATATCCATTATCAGGTAAAGCAAACTAAAACGCTGTAGAGACGAAAATTATACATTTTTTTAAGTCTTTAAATTTACTATACCTTAACAATACTGAACATGCTTCGAGAAAGATGCGGAAAGTGCGCATTTACTAAAAGCTGCTGAAATTGGAATAGTTTTTTTTTTCAGATGTACCAAGTTTTGAGGGAAAAAAATAAAATGCAGCAAAATTTTAGTAAGATTGTATAGGGGTTCCTGTTTCGATGTAGAAACTTATTCAGTTGTAAATATACTAGTATTTTGACAATTCTTTGAAGTTTCTTGACGGAAACATCGAACTATATGACAAAAAGCACTCTAATTTCTTCAGTATATATTTATTTATCGCTAAGGGAAATATAGAATTTTAAACATTCAAATCAAAAATCTTCTAACATTAAGTGAATCAGAATAATCGATATGACTAAGGTGACCATACGTCCCGTTTTGAACAGGACAGTCCCGTTTTTAGGTGGCTTCTCCCGTTGTCCCCAAGCACAGCTAAGGGACACCGCAATGTCCCATTTTTAGAAATGTCCCTTGCAATGTCCCGTTTAGAAAGAAACGCTTTCGATAACGGCCGCTAAAAATCTAAAATCATCCAACGGGCAGTGTCTGTAAAAAAAAAAAAAAAAAAAAAAAAAACACTTCTCGAGACGCAAAGAAAACGCCAGGGTATGTATTATTTTTGTGTTTGTTCTTTTAATGTTATTTTTTGTCAGCTATTTCAATTCATTTCTTATTTCTTTTTCAAGTCATGTTCCTCTTTTGCTTATCTCCCCCCCCCCCCCGATCTCCACTTTATTTTCCCTTTTCACTTTGGCTTTCTAAGAATTTTTTTCCTTCCGAATGACAACTTTCTTTTTTATATGTGTCCTTTTGTTTACATTTCTCACTTTCCTACCTTCCTGCCTTGTGTCGGATAGTGTTTTTGAATTCAAAGAAGGGCCTACCCCTTATACCACCCGGAACGTACGTCTTGAACTATTTCTTATAGTATATGTGTGTTTTAGCAAAGTTTGCTTTTTCATTTTATTTTGATATTAACATTAACACAAGCTTTTTTGCGCGTTTTCTTAATAACTAAAAGATACCCACACCTGTAAATTCAGTTTCCCTACACTATTACCTTAAAAACAGAACATGTCCCGTTTTGAGGAAGAAAATAAATACACTATTGCAAAAAAGCAGCAGATGTCCCGTTTTGAAGGAAAAAAATAAATGGCCACGTTAGATATGTCGAAAAAAAAATAGTGCATTTTTTAACCACATCTTTTAAAACTTTAAACAAACGTTATAAACAAATTAGATGCATCAATAAAAGTAAATCAGAGTCTAAAAAATCGCTAAATATTTTTCAAAGATTACGATTTAGCTTTAGAATTACTTTTCCTATTCAAACATCTGTGACCATTTTTCTTCTTTTTTTTTTTTTTCTGTAAGAGCATTTTACTTTCTTAAAGAAAGAATAATGATACTGCAGAAAACAGAGAATAAAGAAATAATCATGATTGATTTTATGCATTTATAGTTTGGAAAATATAAGTTTAATCTTAAAGCTGTTTGTTATAAAATTTTGCTAGGTAGTAGACAGAGTTGAAATAAAATGTTTTCGGGTTTATTAAGAAAAAAACCTCACTAATAAAATAATGCATTAAAAAGTAAAAAAGTTTTTAATATTGACTAATGTAATGCAAATACATCTAATTGAATAAATAATCAGATCAATAAATCTATTTGAATTCTTCGATCGCTTTCCTTGAGTGAGATATTCAATATCATAAATTCTTTCTAGAACTGTAAGAAAGTCCAAATGTGCAAACACATACACACTCTCGAGACAACTTCAGAAGCGCAAATTTGAGAACAACAGTGCTGAAAACCGAATCTACTTTGTAACTGGATCAGAAGTTGAGGAAGATGAATTAATATCCTGAAATTTTTCAAAAAGAAGAACGGAAAGATACATTATCATGTAACTACATGTGTGATGGAGACCACATATTTAATATTCACAAATATTTGTTCTCAGTGCTTTAATTTAATCTAATTTAAAATCAATCATTTTAACTTTTATTTCTGGTCTGATTTTTCTTTACATCGGCTTACAAAATTTGTATTTCTCTTTTTCCTTTTTTGCATTTCTCTTTTCCATGCTATAGCTTTTTATTGTGTGTTTATTTTAGTCCAACCGACGCCTCTTAGGCTAAAAATAGTTTTTGTTATATAAGTTTGTAACTTGTAGCGAGATTCCCGCCCCTCCATTGTTGTCTCTTATTTTGACATGCTTAATTTCGATTCCATGCTCCAACTTTCAAAATTATCGAATCCTGGCTTGATTACTTTAATTTCATTGGTCTAAAATTATTGTAAATCTGTAATTGGTGCTTCTTAGTACTGCCAAGTTTATTTGTGCGTCAAAGACTAATTCTGTGTTGGAGTCTTCTTGTGGTCACACCACCGCTTTTCGATTATAAAGCGAAGACGTAATAATATTTCGCTGGCAATCACCAGACCGTAATTTTTAAAATGTTTAGTTTAAATGCTCTTAAACTATCTTACGTCTTCATCATCAACTGAAGTATTTAACCTTATGAATCTGTGCTTTAATGTTCAGAAAGCTAATTAGAAATTTGAAAATTATAATATAAGTTTAAAATTATAATATAAAAATTATAATTTTAAACATTAAATATATAATTAAAATTATAATATAGCCTAAGTGACAATTTCCCCATAACATGGTTTGGCACTAATATGCAGGGTACTTTTTTTTTTTAACTGGCAGTATTCAGAGCCACATGTCACTCGGTATAGCGACGAATTGGTACTAGACATGGTATGGAGACTGATGACATTGGAAGGAGGAGTCCGTGAAGGAAAGAAAATGCAGTTCAGAGATCGCCAATAGGAGGTATTTATGGACCTGTACTATGTGGTTGCAGATATAGAAAAATAATAACGTATACAAAATTATAGTAAAATCTCAAGCTTTATTCACTTCTTTAGCGAGGAATTTGGCAACAATCAATATGACCAACGCCCTCAAACAATGCATGGTGTAGTCTCTGAAAACGACGGACATATCGAATGTGCCGGGGAAGTGAATGTAGTGAATCAAGTTTAACATTGCACTGTAATTTTGTACGTATTTTTATTATTATTATTGCTGATGTTGTTTCAACGCTTTTTACATTGCACATCCCCATAAATATCAATATTGGTGATCTTTGGAACTATTTTTTTTTTTTAAAATGGAATCATTCTTCATATTTCCTCATTAGTCTCTATATGCTTTAGTCTCTATGCTAAGTTTGGAGTCATTGAGCTACAGGTAGCTTTGACTAGAGTCAGTTAAAAGAAATCACCCTGTATTTGTACTTCATATTTCTTTCTGCAAAGAAAAATAAGCAAAACAAATGGAAATGAATTAATCAAAATTATCTCAAAGTTCAGCAATAAATGCAATTTTTCTTTCAGATTAAAGCTTGAAAGCAGAGTTTTGAAACGATGGCGAAATATTTTTGATAAACGTGAAAGAGTTGCTATGTACCCGAACGCTTTATTAAAACAATTTTTGAAAGCTGGCTGTGCGTAAATCTGTCAAAAATTAAATTAACTATCCTTCAACGAAAGTTTTTCCGAATATATTTAAGATTATTAAAGTGCCAAATTCCTCACGAAGATGATTACACGCGCTATTGCACTTTCAACGAAAATAATTAAAATCTTTTTTTTTCTTACAAAAGTATGGATAATTAATAATGAAAGTTATTAAGTTTAAAGAGCTGAGTTTAATGAAAACAAGCTAAGGATTTTTTTTTTTTTTACATATTCAAAGCATGTTTATACTTATGATAATTTAGATAGAGAGATAAAGGCTATCAATGCTGCTACACAACACTTAATTTCCCAGGAAGATGTTAAAAATTGTCAGATGCTATCTCCACGACTCAAAATATAACTACTTTTAAGGTTCTTTACTCTCTTAAAATTGAAAATTTGTTGAAAAATCTTCAAATATCTATAAGAGATGGATAAGGAGGCTGTATTGCAATGGATTCCGACACGTTGCGGTACTTACGGGAATGAAAACGCTGACAAGCTGACTTAAGGGATTTAAATAATCCAAATATCGAGATTTAGCATCATCCTTCGATCCTTTTAGTTATTTTTGAAAATTTTCGCTGAACAAACATATGAAAGACAAAATATTTTCACATCGAAAGAAAGACTAAAATGTTTCATCGTAAAAGTTTTGAAAAATCACAACGATCGTACTCAACTTGAAAGTATAAAATATTTTAATTTCGTAAACTGATTAAAAATCAATCTCCTTAAATTTCAACGAAACTGAAAATTAATCATTATCAGGTTATTTATATTTATAAATTTAATTATGTCATCCACCCGACTAAACAATATCTACAAAACTGAAAAAAAAAATATGAATTATTTCAATTTATATTTTAATAATCTCTCATTTAAAAATAATAGATTTTTTTTAAAAATAATAATTAAACATCACTTTTCAAATTAAGCAAGCTTGAAAAAATTATCTATTTAGTGTATGATCAAGCCACTCAGGTGCAGTAATGGCTAGAAAACCATTATCACATCTTGGATCCGGGTTCAATTCCTGGCGTGGGCTTGGATGTTTACTTTTCCGTTCTTTCATAGGGGTCACCGCTGGCCGCCCACAGTCGTTAACGCCACAGTGTGCCCCCATAATAAAATGGCCAGTAATTTCGGGCCTCAGATGTGGCAAGACGCTTGATGAGCGAAAGTGACTGCCCGTTGGAAAGAAAAAAAGTTATTTCACCGCCCAGTGGTGTTGTTGGCTTGGGAACGATTCTATTACACCTTGGGTCCGGGTTGAAATCCCGACTTGCGCTTGGGTGTTAAATTGTCCGTCTCTTCTGACTGACTGATGATAGGTTCTTGTAGGAGTGCCCTGGGCACTAGGCCTTTAACTCCAGTATGTAAGATCTTTTCAGTAGGGTATTTTCAGTCTTGTAATGAGTCCCCAAACAGGACGGGTTGAGATGAATATCAGTCAAGTACAGTAAGAAGTGATCTGCATGAACAGCCCGGCCAAAAGGATGTTAGTAGGGAAAGGGTTTTTTATTTTTTATTTTTTTTTTTTTTTAATGCCGCAGTATGAAGTACGTTATTGTGGAGGATCAAATATGTCAAGATATGGAGAGCATTTGGCGAGAACCGCCTTCGGTCTTTTGCTGTTAGATGGATCACGAAAGTCGTAATCCGGAAATTCGGCAAGAATGTCGTTATTGATACTGGATATATTATCGTAAAAGTTGACGGCAAGTCTGTGGATTGTGTGCTTAATCGGCTCAATGGCCAGGTCATTTTGAATCGTAGTGTTTCTTAGGAAGTGGTTTCCTTTACGGATTTTTCTAAGTATTGCACTTTGTTTAGCTTGCAGGGATTTCATGTGCGATTTAGCTGCAAAAGCCCATACGGGGGCTGCGTAAGTAGCGATAGGCCTGATCATTGTTTTGTAAATGAGCGTTTTGTTTTGCTTGCTGAGTTTTTTAGAATAAAGTATAGGAGCAATCTTTTTGGCGGCAGCCGCCATGCGGTTTCTAATTTTAGTAATGTGTGGTTTCCATGTGAGTGACCTGTCCAATGTAATTCCCAGGTAAGTGGCAGTGTTACTCCATGGGACGACATTGTTGTTTACGTATATGGGGGAGGGTTATGTTTTCTTGAGAAGTGAATTGCTTGGCATTTGTCGGAGTTTAGTTTAATTTTCCAGGTATCGAGCCAGTCCGTCTCTTCACAGAGGTAACTCTGGCAGCTCAGTGAGTGCCCCCATTGTAAAATAGCCAGTGTTTTTGGCCTTAGTAGTGGCAAAAAGGCTCGCGGCCAGTACGTACCTATTGGGAAAAAAGTTTAAAATCAAACTTTCTCAAAATATAAATGCCGTTGCTCAAATCTCTTCTATAACATGCATTTCCCCCAACCTATTACTTTTTTTTCTAAGGGCGGACACTTGACCATCAGTCATTCGCCACTGCTTAGGCCCGAAGTATTGGTCAGTTTAATATGGAGGCTCCCAATAGGTGGAACAGCATTGCCTCCGATGAAGGAACGGACGAAATTGCAGCCAAGCCCATGCTGGAAATCGATCCCGGACCCGTGGTGCAGGAGAATATCTCTCTAGCCCCTAAACATCTAGGGAGGCCCCTTGCAGCTATCATTGCAACTATTATATTTGTAAATCTCATTACATAATTGCAAATTCAATTGCTTATTCATTACGTATTTTTGATCTAATTACTCAAAGAATTGTAAGCTTCAAATTTAGTTTGACCTATCTTATAGTTTTATCTAGACAAATAGTTTTCCTTCTAAATATTTTTCTCCTCTTATCAATTTCATTTAAAAGCTGAACATGGGTTTAAACTATTTTCTACCTTGTTACAATTTTTTTTTCCTTTCCTCAAGCAATATTAAAGAAATTGGGGAAACTAAGGATTGTTTTCTTTTCAAAATCAGTAACTTGGAAGGGGTATCACTTTTTTTTCTCTCTGTTAGATGGTTTAAAAAAAAAGAACAAAATATTTTTCAGTATTCTTAAAATGTGTAGCAAATTGTTTTTTCATGTTTCTAAAGCAATTTTTGTTTGTACAAACACTGATGCCATAAATAGTTTTCTTTAACAGTGTGCTTTTTTTAATTGTTTAAAACTTAATTAGAATTTCGTGTAAATTAAGCTTCATTGCTTACTTGTAAATGCTCTGTTTTACGGTTATGTAATATGCAGTAAATGTCAGTTAAGAATACATGTCCAAAGCCAATATGGCATAACTGACCAAGAAAACAGATACTGAAATTTATCATTCATTTTGCATGTAAACAAGAGAAATTATATTTAATGTATTAAACATTAATGAAAGAAAACAAAATTGATTTTTAATCTAAAAGTATAAATCAACAAACGTTAAAAATATTTTATTATTTACTTGTGCCACTTGTAAAATCACTTCTAAAATAACAGAAGAGTTTTTTTTGTTGTTGTTTTTGTTTTCTTAGGGAAAATTTCAGAAATAAGTTTTTACAATATTTGTGACTCTTTCTTTAATATAAATATTCCAAATATATATTTTTTCCTGTAACAAATTTAAATTTTTCTTACTAAATAAAACAGTGCTTATAAAAAAGGTATGAATAATGTAAAAAGAGACCAGCAATGGGCTAATTATATTTTTACAAACCCTCATTTTACTAACGAAATAATATAAGGCATTTACTAATCGAAAAATTCACAATCAAGATTTAAACCGCAATTACCTGTAATATTTCATCGCTCTACCTCAAACTCTCATTGAGATTGATTAGCAATTATTTTTCATCTCATTTCCCTTAAATTTTTATCTTTTAGAAATTTTTTTATTTTGGGGATTTTTAAATTGTCACTTTACACACAGTGTATATATATATATATATATATATATAAAAGAGAAGAGTTTGTTTGTTTGTTTGTTCGCTATACACGTCCAGACATTTCGACGGATCTGGACCAAATTTGGCACGCTGACTAAATAGGACAAGAGAAAGCTAATGCCGTAAAAATGAAATTAATCGGATTAATAGTTTTTGAGTTATTTTATGCTTTGTAAGGTTTTTGGCCATTTTTCTCGCATTTTACGTTATCGCGAGCTAAATTTCTGTCCGAATACTATATTTTTTATATCATCGGAAACTACTGAGTTTTCTTTTTCAAATACAATTTGTTGCAAAATCGTACTTACATTTGCAGATTTTGGGGAATTTTTTAAAGGAAATCCTGCTTCGAAGAAAATGTACAGCTTTTAAAAATATGCTATTTTTAAACTGTCGCATCGAAAAACCTAACGGGCAAAAATTTTCCATCTTTCTACCGCTTATTAAACATTTATTTCTCCCTCCTTTAAGTTTTGAACCGTGCAGAAATGTTTATTAGATTTTTTTATATAATTTTTTTCTAAAAAGATCGCATGTTAAAATTCTCTGTGGACTGCAAATTCCGCAAAATGAAAGTCGCAAACTTCCCCCTCTGGTTTTCAAGGTCGCTTCAACTGTGAGCTCGCGTCGCGGGAGGGAGGAATTTCTTCTGGCGTCCAAAAAGGGAGAGGGGGAGATTAAGGTGACCATACGTCCTCGAAAGTCGAGGACAGTCCCCAAATATAGATCGTTTTTTAATTTGTCATCAAAAATACTTTGACTTCTTGGGGACGCCAAAAGTCCCCAAATTTAAAGATTTGTACTTTTACCCTGAAAGTTTCCGTTTAGTTTATTTATTTCAGAAAAAACTGAAGAAATAAAATAAAATAAAACTACTAAAAGTGCCTTCTGCTCAGAGAAACAACAAAATTCGATCTCTGAAAAATGATTGTTAGAACACAGACAGGTAGAAGAGGAGAAATCTAGCCACGTCCAGTTCCCGGGGCCTCTATGCCATCGGGTGCTTTGTTCTTTTTTTTTTTTCTATTTTGCAGCGGGAAGACCCATGTCCTTTTTTTTTAATCATTGCAGCGGGAAGTCACAAGTCCTTTTTTTTATCATTGCAGCGGGAGGATTCACATTCCAGCCTAGCCAAGTCCAATTCCTGGCAACCTCTGTATTTTATTAGGTGCCGTGTTCATTTTTTTTTTTTTTTTGGTTGCAGCGGGAAATCCCGTGTTCATTTTTACTTCCTTGTACGTAGTATAAGGAAGTAATGTGATCCCGAAAAATTTTGGGGGCCAAATTTCGACATAAAAACCGATTTTGACTACCTCTAAATTGAATTTTAAAAATTTTTTCGATGCATCTCATCGTAGGCTAGCATGCACGATCATATTAACGCGTCTGCAACTCATTTTGACCAGTGGCGAGTCTACTGTGGCCAGTTTTTCCATGCCGTCTGTACGTACGTACGTATGTATGTAACTCGCATATCTCAAAAACTATTGGTCGTAGAATGTTGAGATTTGATATTTAGGATTGTTCTATGATCTAGTTGTGCACCTCCCCTTTTGGTGGCAATCGAATGGATAGTTTATGTACAGGACCGCCCAAAAGATTCGAAATACATTACGCTCTATGGGCCGAAATTCATTAAACTCGCCTAACTCAAAAGCTATTAGGCGTAGAATGTCGAAACTTCATATTTTGGATAGTTGTAACATCTAGTTGTGCACCTCCCCTTTTGGTTCCATTCGACTGGATAGTTTATCTACAGGACTGCCCAAAACATTCGAAATACATTACACTCAATGGGCCGAAATTCATTAAACTCGCATATCTCAAAAACTGTTAGGCGTTGAATGTTGAAACTTTATATTTAGGATTGTTGTAACATCTAGTTGTGCACCTCCCCTTTCGGTTCCATTCGACTGAATAGTTTATCTACAGGACCGCCCAAAAGATTCGAAATACATTACGCTCTATGGGCCGAAATTCATCAAAGCGTTTTTTAGAGGTATTGGGCTATTTCAAACGACTCAGAAGTGATATATGCTGTAAAGAGTTAGAAAATGAATTTCTCTATTAAAAAAAGTGTCTTTATCATTTATAGTTCTGCTACAGGAACACTCAAAAGATTTCCAATACATTACGGTCAATAGCAATTTTAGGGGCATTCATCCATTTCAAGCACAATACCGTCCTACCACATAAGTTAGGTAATGGTCCGACCACGGTCACGTGCCTCCCTCAAGAACTATGCCAAAAGTCGCCAAGCTTGGCGACTTTTGGTGTACGTGTGTGCATATTTAACTCTCAAATCTCAAAAACTATTATGAAATTTCATATATAAGAATGTTGTAACATCTAGTTGTGCATCTCGATTTTTGGTTCCAATCTACTGGAGAGTTTATTTACAGGACCACCGAAAAGAATTTCAGTACCTTAATGTCTATGGACATCTTCATTATAATACAACTGTAGACAGTCATTGTTTGGTACATGCCCAAAATCTCGCCGTCTGTCCTCGACCATGGCGAGTTTTGGCGAAATATCGCCAAATTTGGCGATAGTCAGTCATTTCGTCCATGCCCAAAGTATCGCCATTTGTCATCGTTCTTGGCGAGTTTTGGCGAAATATCGCCAAGTTTGGCGATAATCTGTCATTGCTTGGTTTATGCTTAAAATCTCGCCAAATGTCGTCGACATTGACGAGTTTCGCCGAAATATCGCCAAATTTGGCGCCAAAAATTATTTCCTATTTTGTATAACTCTAAAACTTTAACCCGTAGATTTTTTAACTTTGTATTTAGAACTATTGTAATATCTAACTGTTTTCAATATCTTTTTTGACAGCAATCGACTGAGAATTTATTTACTTGGTGAGCCAAATGACTTTGAATACATTGAGGTGTATAGATGCATTCAATTCATTGAAGGTCTGTGCTCACTGACTACTTTGGCTATCCCCAAAATCTCGCTGACTATCTCAAGTTTGTCGGCTTTTGGTGAAATATCGCCAAATAAAGTGTCAGAAGGAAATCTTTCAAATTGAACTCAGCTTGGCGATATCGAAATATTTGGCTAGAAATTGCTAAACCTTACTATTATTGATATTTTATCTCTTTCAAACAAATAAATTTCGAGGAAGTGCGTCGAAAATATTTTTGATCTAATGGACGTGCAAGGAAGTCATGTGTTGGACACATCAGATTTTTTACTTCCTTGTACGTAGTATAAGGAAGTAATGTGATCCCGAAAAATTTTGGGGGCCAAATTTCGACAAAAAAACCGATTTTGACTACCTCTAAATTTAATTTTAAGAATTTTTTCGATGCATCTCATCGTAGGCTAGCATGCACGATCATATTAACGCGTCTGCAACTCATTTTGACCAGCGGCGAGTCTATTGTGGTCAGTTTTTCCATGCCGTCTGTACGTACGTACGTATGTATGTAACTCGCATATCTCAAAAACTATTGGTCGTAGAATGTTGAGATTTGATATTTAGGATTGTTCTATGATCTAGTTGTGCACCTCCCCTTTTGGTGGCAATCGAATGGATAGTTTATCTACAGGACCGCCCAAAAGATTCGAAATACATTACGCTCTATGGGCCGAAATTCATTAAACTCGCTTAACTCAAAAACTATTAGGCGTAGAATGTAGAAACTTCATATTTTGGATAGTTGTAACATCTAGTTGTGCACCTCCCCTATTGGTTCCATTCGACTGGATAGTTTATCTACAGGACCGCCCAAAACATTCGAAATACATTACGCTCAATGGGCCGAAATTCATTAAACTCGCATATCTCAAAACTATTAGGCGTAGAATGTTGAAACTTTATATTTAGGATTGTTGTAACATCTAGTTGTGCACCTCTCCTTTCGGTTCCATTCGACTGGATAGTTTATCTACAGAACCGCCTAAAAGATTCGAAATACATTACGCTCTATGGGCCGACATTCATCAAAGCGTTTTTTAGAGGTTTTGGGCTATTTCAAACGACTCAGGAGTGATATATGCTGTAAAGAGTTAGAAAATGAATTTCTCCATTAAAAAAAGTGTCTTTATCATTTACAGTTCTGCTACAGGAACACTCAAAAGATTTCCAATACATTACGGTCAATGGCAATTTTAGGGGCATTCATCCATTTCAAGCACAATACCGTCCTACCACATAAGTTAGGTAATGGTCCGACCACGGTCACGTGCCTCCCTCAAGAACTATGCCAAAAGTCGCCAAGCTTGGCGACTTTTAGTGTACGTGTGTGCATATTTAACTCTCAAATCTCAAAAACTATTATGAAATTTCATATGTAAGATTGTTGTAACATCTAGTTGTGCATCTCGATTTTTGGTTCCAATCTGCTGGAGTTTCTTTACAGGACCACCAAAAAGAATTTCAGTACTTTAATGTCTATGGACATCTTCAATATAATACAATTGTAGTCAGTCATTGTTTGGTACATGCCCAAAATCTCGCCGTCTGTCCTCGACCTTGGCGAGTTTTGCCGAAATGTCGCCAAATTTGGCGATAGTCAGTCATTTGGTCCATGCCCAAAGTATCGCCATTTGTCATCGTTCTTGGCGAGTTTTGGCGAAATATCGCCAAATTTGGCGATAATCTGTCATTGTTGGTCCATGCTTAAAATCTCGCCAAATGTCGTCGACATTGACGAGTTTCGCCGAAATATCGCCAAATTTGGAGCCAAAAATTATTTCGTATTTTATATAACTCTAAAACTTTAACCCGTACAATTTTGAACTTTTGTATTTAGAACTATATTATAATATCTAACTGTTTTCAATATCTTTTTTGACAGCAATCGACTGGGAATTTATTTACAGGGTGAGCCAAATGACTTTAAATACATTAAGGTGTATGGATGCATTCAATTCATTGAAAGTCAGTGGTCAATGACTACTTTGGCTATCCCCAAAATCTCGCAAACTATCTCAAGTTTGTCGGCTTTTGGTGAAATATCGCCAAATAAAGTGTCAGAAGGAAATCTTTCAAATTGAACTCAGCTTGGCGATATCGAAATATTTGGCTAGAAATCGCTATACCTTACTATTATTGATATTTTATCTCTTTCAAACAAATAAGTTTAGAGGAAGTGCGTAAAAAACATTTTTGAATTAATAGACGTGCAAGGAAGTCATGTGTTGGACACATCAGATTTTTTATCATTGCAGCGGGAGGATTCACGTTTCTTCCCTTTACAATCTATATTTAAAGTAAATGGCATTTCTCATTCATTGCACGGGCAACGCCGGACCACGCTGCTAGTATATATATATATATATATATATATATATATACATATATATATATATATATGTGTGTGTGTGTGTGTGTGTGTGTGTGTATGGTTCACTGTATTTCGATTTTCATACTGTTTAGCCCTCTGATTCTGCTGTGATATATAGATATTTCCCCACGGGGTTTATCACTTTAGCAGTAATATTCTTAGTGTTTTACATATTATTACATATTAATTATATATATGTATATATATATATATATATACACAGGGTGTCCAGTGCTAACGGTGCCCAATGGCTATTTCCTAAACCGTTATTCAGAGACACATAGTTCCAGTTCTAAAACTGCTTTAAACTGTACAATCTATTATATCAGAAACAATCGAGGTCAAAAAATTAATTCCTATTAAAATTACGAAATTAAATTTTTATACGGTCTCTCTGTCCTATCAGTTATATTTAGAAATATTTTCCTTATAGTATTTCATGCAAAATGTAAAAAGATTGCCCTTTTACGACCAAAATTCACCGAGTTATGAAGCATCAATCATTTTGACTTTATCACTTTTCCAAGTTTAAAAAGAAAATGCCCAGTTAGGGTAAACGTTAAGGGATCATACAAATATTGAAAGTCTAAATCGTAGGTTTTACTTTCACTCCCTGGCATTATGCGGCGAAAGAAGCAAAAGAAATTTTAGAATACTAATCTTTAAGCAGAGGGTTATAGCGGGAATCTAAATAAACCATAGATAAAAATCTATCCGGGGTCATTTTTGAATTGAATGATTTGAAATTTGAAGCCACAGCTACCAACTTGTTCGGTGGAACCAACCTTCAAGCCACTCGCGGTAGATGTGGAGTTGATTTGAATGATTGATCAAAACCATGCTCATTAATGTTTCTCAAATTCATTCTGTATACAACCCCAGAAGGTGCCTGGTTCAAAACGAAATCGCTTCCGCCGGCCAAATAGTTCGGAGATTTCCGTGATTTCCTCGAAACTTAGCGTAAATACGGATTAGGACCCCTTAGAAAAACCCCCACGGAGGGCATACCACCCATATCCCACGTGTAGATAATCGGCCGTAATCCAAAAACAACATCTGTATACAACCCTTATTTAGCAGCTCGGAAAGTGCTCTAACTTTAAGCAGTTGTAACTCGGGGAATTTTGATTGTAGAAGGATGATTTTTTTTATTATTCATGAAATTATAAAGAAAATTGTTCTTAATATAAATAATAGTATCTGTGGACCGTATAAAAATTTTGATTTCGTAATTTTTATGGGAGATGATTTATTGACTTCGATTGTTTCTGGTATTATAGATTATACAATTGAAAGTATTTTTGGTACTGGAACTATGTGTCTGTGACTAACGGTTTAGGAACTATCCAATAGGCACTGTTTCAGCACAGCACACCCTGTAGATATACATATACATATTATTATTGTAATCACTGCATTTTTTCCTTTTTTTTATATCAAAGTTTCTTTTACATTAAAATTTTAAATAGGCCTAGATCCCTAGTGCAGATAATTGGCCTTAATCCCACAACACAACACGACACACACTAAAATTTCAGCCTTATGTTTTCTTCTTATTCAAAATCTGTTGTTCTGTTTTATGTATTTCTCAAATAATTGCATTTTGAATATACTCGAAAATATATAGTACTGTGGGTGGAAGCTAGTTGTAGTATAAGTCCTCTGGAAGCAATAGTAGCTGTAAGCGAAGAAAGCACTGAGACTGTATGTTGTATCTTGCTGTTCGCCGCGTATATCTATTACTTAATACTAATAATGTTGCGTTATACTAATGGCAGAAAGGAAAATTTACAAGTCGCCAAGCGTGGCGACTCTTTGGCTAAAAATCGGCAAATTTGGTGTCAAAAATAACTCCCAGAAGCTCAAGTCAGTCAAGCGATACCGTCAGTATTTCATGAGAAACCGCCAACTCCTATAATAATACTATTGTGAACGTAAAGGATCTATCTCGTGTCCTTGTTAACCGATTTACATGCAATGAAACGAAAAATTTAATTATTTGACTGCTAGAATATGAATTTAATCCTAGAATCAAACCCTGAACAGCTGATCACCCCAAAAATTCGTAACAATATGGAACAACAAGAAGAAGGGATACCACAGCAATCTTCTTATTTTTGAAAATTGGTGAAACGTTGTTGCAGAAAAACGCCAAAATAATGTAGACAAAAAAAGAAAGAAAGAAACAATCCAGGAAGTTTTTAAGGTCAAAGCGCTCTAATTATTGTAAGAATAAAAATTCTACGTGCTGTATCTGCATGACTTTTGTACTTGATAAAATATTCATTTAACTAGACACGATTTACTTTGTTTAGAATTTCACTTTAACAGATTGGTTATCCACGTTAGTATTGGTCCACATTAACTCGGATAATCAAGACCCTACTATAGAAAAAGCTGTTAATATTTATTACACTCATGTCCATAAATTAAGGATAATTCAGAATCACACAGAAATTGATCTCTAAAATAAAAATTTCACCTGTGGAATGATCACACTCATCTTGAAGAAGAATATGCAAATTACAGGAAACCACCAGATGGCGTGAATGGTACGTCACAATGACGTGAGTGTAAGAGAGGGGTATATAAGGAATGGTGGCAAAGAACTAAAATTGTTCACAAGCGCTGTGAAAGCCTTTCAGTGCAAAAACCGCATAGTTATGGCACAAAGGTGGCATTTGGATGATGTTTTACGTGGCAGAATTATCGGACGACTGGAATGTGGACGTACCCAGCTGGAAGTATCCGAGGAACTTGGAATCGCCCAGAGTGTCATCTCCAGGCTTTGGCAACGATTCCAAGATGATGGTAATGTGAGTAGACGTTACAGCACAGGTCGCTCCCGAGTTACAACGCCGAATGAGGACCGCTATTTGGCAGTTACTGCCAAAAGAAACAGAGGGAGTACAGCATCAGACCTGTCTCGTCAGCTCTCTTCAGCTACCGGTACGACAGTTTCAAGGCAGACCGTGTACAGAAGCTTAGGGCACATTGGTCTATATGCTCGTAGGCCTATCAGATGTGTTCCACTTACCGCAACTCACTGTCGCCTGCGATTAACCTGGAGTAGAGAGCATGCATTGTGGACACCGCAACAGCGGTCTTGTGCGATGCTTTCCGACGAGTCCAGGTTTAGTTTGGAGTCTGATTCTCGCCGGACATTCATCTGGAGAGCGCCAGGTACCCGTTACCACCAAGAGAACACCATTGAAAGACACGGTTACGGTGGTGCAGGATGGCTCGTTTGGGGAGGAATTATTCTTGGTTCCAGAACTGACCTGCATGTTCAGAGTGTAACGATGACAGGCCACATCTATCGGGATGTCATTCTGGAACAACATGTACGTTTGTTTCGGGGCGCCATGGGTGCTGAATTTGTGTTTATGGATGACAACGCCCGTCCTCACCGTGCAAACATTGTAGACGAATGCCTTCAATCGGAGGATATCACCCGTATGCATTGGCCAGCATACTCACCGGACTTGAATCCAATAGAGCATGTGTGGGATATGCTTGGCCGACGAATTGCAGCCCCTCAACCCCCTCCCACCTGTCTACCGGAACTTCGGAGTGCATTGCTTGATGAGTGGTGTGATATTCCCCAAGATCAGATTGATCATTTGATACTCAGCATGCCTAGGCGTTGTCAGGCCTGTATTGCATCGTCCGGGAGACATACTCCGTATTAACCATCCTACTAACCATGTTATACTGTTTTTTGTAAATAGGTTCTTTTTTGAAATTTGGTCAAGGGAGTAAAACTTGCAATTTTTATTAATTATCTCAAACATATAGCTTCTTTTTTGCTCTTTACTTTTTGTTTAATAAATAGACTTTACAAGTAAGTCAAATTTGTTTTGCTTCTTTCTCTTTCTTTGCCTGAACTTCATTATCCTTAATTTATGGACATGAGTGTAAATGTCTAGTTTTATCCAAGAAATATGATTGAATATAGAAATGTTTGAAATGTGCCATACTGGGCTGTGACTGTATATTTAATAACAGTAGGCTCCTAACCTTTACAAAAGCTTTGATATATTTGTACATTTTAACACTGTCAATAAAACGCCCTCCGTATATCTTCCGGTAAAACACGAAGCGTAGCGTTGGTCTTGCGTTTTTCGTACTTTTAATGTAGGCATTAAACGTTATCACCATTTTCGTGAAAGACTACTTTAAATATTTATGGTGCGATTCTATTTTGTTCAAATAAAATGTTTTACTGGGATTTTCATGACTATTTGACTAGTCTTTTATGATGCAAGTCGAATGAATAATACATCACTTTTAAGTATAAAACTCTCAATTCTACTTCAGGTGTGTGAATAAAATATTTTACAAGTGAAGAATTCTGGTTTAGATGTTGTCGAGTGAACGAATATTTACGTATATTTAAAGAAGTGATATTATCTGCTTACTAGTATAAATTAATAGATTTTCTGTAAAAATAATGTGCGTAGAACATTTTTAAACGTACACATATGATTTTAAATCACATTTTTATAAATTTAACATTTTTATAAATTTCTGATAAGAAAGCTTTACATGTCGCTTACTTTAAGACTAATTTTAGAATCCATGAAGCTAAAATACATCTTCCAAAGTGCAGCTGAAGGAAATAACTAACAATATAAACAATAGTCGACGACATACAAATAAATCACTTATTTTCTGATAAGTAAATTGACTTGGTATCTGGATAGCGTTAAAACTTTTATAATTAAATTTTTTTTTAATTTTAATTTATTTTTCTGAGTAATGCACTATTTATTTATAATGTTTTTTATGTAAATCCAGATTTAAATAATTTTTTTAACGTATCAAAAGTCCAAGACAAGAACAGTAAAAAAATAAAATGAAAACCTAAAATAACAAATAAAAATTATTGGGAGGGGAAAGTGAAACAAGATTTTTTTTTACTTTATTTTATTAATGTATTTCTTAAAAACGAAAAATAAATAAGTGAGAAGTTGAAGAGAAAGTTTCTGAAATGTAATAATCAGAGTCTCATTCGGATTTCTCTTGGGAAATATGTTTAGGAATAAAAGAGAAACTAAAAGAATTTAGTTCCTAAATAACAGCTTGTAAAAAGCAAAGTTTTTAAGAATCGATGGTGTGTTTGTTTTAAGTCCTTGTGCATTACATCCATCTTCTAAATTTCTAAATACGTAAGCAAAAATGTATTTCTATAGAAAGCACTTGGGATTATTAATTTCTTTTTATTTCATAAATATGCAAAACTGATTTACAAACAGATAAAAATGTCCTTAATAAAAAGGACATATACTGGATTTTGACTTTTATAATGGAAATAAATATTACAAGCTGTTTTATTATAGCATGATTTATTAAAAATTCTTGAAACTTTGTGAATAACTTATTCATAGTGAAATGTGTTTCAGTTTTTTAAAAATAAAATAAAATATTACTCCAAATATCACAATATAAGCATACGTATAGGCGCTATGTAGGCAGTAATATTATTGAACATTTATAGCAGCTACTCATATATACTAATTCAAAACAGCTTCTGCTTCACGTTCGTCTGAAAGAAATTGCGTTTTCAATAACAACAATTATCTTGTTTATAAGCACCATTTTTTGAGTGTTTCTTTCTTTGCATACTGACATCAGTCTTTGTAAAGTATCCTTATTATATTAGATTGCACTTTTGCTACAGGTATTAAAATTAATATGCCATCTATTAGGGTTATTTGAATCTATTTTTTATTAAACTAATTCCAATGTCTTTATTAACTATAGAAAACCTTATTTATTCTTTATTAGACAGTTCATATTGAAAAAGAAAATTTACCTTAACCAGCTCTTTACAGTTGAAGCTGAAATTAATAAAACTAATGTTGACTAAATCTCCTCCGTATGCCACAGTTAGTTGTTTGTCTTCAAGAGGGGTGTCAGGTGTTCCCATGGTGACTGAATCTTTCAATTTTCCTTCCTGTTAAAACAAATTACAGTTCATAAAATTTGTAAATTTTTACACTAATGCAAAATAAAAAAAACTTAAAATTGTTTGCATTTTTATATAAGAAAATACTATCATAATTCATGAAATTAACTGGTAAACAGCCTGATTTCTGTTGCCTGGGTACTTACCCTTAGATAAGTAGTAGTAGTTTAGTTTTAAAAGGAAAGGTAAGTTCACGAATGTTTCTTTTAAATGAAAGTGCATTTTTAAACCGTTTCCATAAAGTCATTGTGAAAATAATTCGGACATAAAAATAACGAATAGAGAAAATTTAAGTTTCGATTATCAGATTTTTTTTATATTTTTTCTCCTTTTGTTTAAAAGGTTTCTGCATAGTAATAGACATATATATCAGTTTTTCTTACTTAAAAATGTATTACTTAGGATGCGCATTTTTTATACATTTCTACAGGTCGATTATTTTGTGGGTTTTAAATATTATTGGACGCTAAAAAATTCCACAGACTTTAGCAGCAAACTATCAAATAAGTCATTTAAAGAAATGTTTGATTAATTGAATATAACTTCAATATATTTACAAATTATATATTTTAGCGATTTTCTTTTAGATTTGGAGTGTAATAAGAAAACGGAATTTTGTATCAAAGAAAGATATAAATATGTAACTGACCATGTTGAAAAACAACAAAATTGCTTAAAAACCTTTTGTTATTTTTTGAATAATGCTTAAAATCTAAAATTTCATTCATGTAGGTGTTATGAAGAATGCAGAATAGCTTATAGCAGTGTCGGAGAAATCTTGCAAAAAACATAAATATTGAATATTTTTTTAAAGAAACAAAATGGAAATACAAGTGATTGTTTTAAACAATATTTAAATTACCTGAAATGATAAATTTTGAAAAAAAAAAAAATGTTTGCTTCAGAATTCAGAATAAGATAAATAAAATATTCCATTTTATATGCAACACATAAATTATTTATAAGGTTTTAAATATTTTTATTCCCTAAAATGTATTTCTCTATTGAAAACACAGCACTACAGAGAAATTCCATTATGATTAAAATTTATTGCAAAATGCTTCTACGAATATCCGAAATATGCAAGAGATTTAAAAAACGGTGACGTCACATAGATACTCTTCATACCTTCTTCAAATATACAATAATACATCTTTCTTTAGATATGAAATGCAAATTGGATTCAAGAAATCTGTTGAGAGATGATATGAGTCTAGAATATCCAGCTGTACAGAATAAAAGATTTTTGTGCGTTTCAATTTTAAAAACTATCAACTTACGATTTCGCTTGATCTCTGTTTTCTTTCCGGAGTATTTTCTTTCGAGATATAAAAAAGAAGATACGCAAAAAGCTCAAAGTGCTACTGAAAGGAAACTAAAAATATAAATGTTTGTTTAGGTTACCTTATGCAATAGTTAGCAGGTATTTTGTAATAAGCAGAGTGTTTTCTTTTCTTTTAATGCGACTCAAACAAATATTTTGCTCAATATATCAGCTATGTTCTACAAAAATTGGTGGGATGCTTGATGAAATAAAAAAAAATACTCATTAAAAATGGAATATTGTCAAACGAAATTTTTCCAAAAAGGTTAGCCAATGTAACAAAAAAGAAAAAATTTAACAAATTCACAAAGTGCTCAGTCATAACAACTTTACAGATGCAATAAAATAGGACACAACAGAAAAATAAGGACTATATGTGTGCAAAGTTTCAAAATGCGGCCAAGAGTTAAAGAAGATGAAAAATTCAGTGCACAAGAAGTGGATTGCTGAAAATTTCTGAGATCATCGACTCTTTCTAATATGAGTCCAAACAAATTATGTTTTGCAACAGGACCACAAAAAACTTTGTGCATTTGCATTTATAGCATGTAACCAAGGATACTCACCCCAGTCCACGAAAATAGATAATACACCAACGCTAATGCCTTTCACAAATAGCGTTTGAACCGTACTGTATGCATATTTAAGATCGTCGTTGTACTATAAGTCCCGAACACCGATACATAAGAGCAACTGGAGGACTTTCCAAATGACTGCAACGCTGAAAAAGGGCAGAAGTTGCTATCGCTCTACTTACCTGTTACTAGCAGCATGGCGATTCGGTCGACCGCCATGTTGGCGGTAGTCAAATAGATTGATGGCAACGACTGCAGTTTTAAGCGTTGAACAGTCAGTTGTTCTTTTATGTCAGGGGTCGCCAAAACGTGGCGTATTGCATTCTTTACTTATTGCTTTGAGAGAGATTGAAGACTTTAGAAATATTTCCGTGCCCATTTCTTCCATGTCGGAAGAAAGCATTTGATTGTATCAAAATACATTGCCATCAAAAATCGAACCATTTCTGAATACCTACTGAATATTCGAAAAATTATTTCTACAATCCTCGTCCTCAGAACAAAAATTTCAATCTCACCTTCGCATGTTATTACTTTTTCTCCCCTAAACTAAAACCCACATGTAAGGGTATTAACATTTTTCAACTCTTACTGTGATCGTAATATAGCAAAAAAGGTGCCTAAGTTGTATGGCGCATTTGAACTCTAAGGGAAAATTTTTCCGTATGATATGAGAAAGCTTAGCATCTATAGTAATGCTCCCCCCCCCCTCCGTCAAATTCAAAAATATTTTATATATATACATGTATTTCTTTTGTCGTCTAAAAATTATTTTCTAGAAGTCAGATTGCCCTTTTTTCCCACTTCTTTTTTAAAAAAGGGCGAATAATTCATTGAAGTTTTATTTTACTGGAAAAACTAATCTTATAAAGTATGATTTTTGTACGAGGTTCGATACATTACACGTAAAAGAGCACTTTCAAATTCATAAAAATTGAATAATTTATATCTTTTCAAATTAATTCAAACAAAAGTTTTCAAATTTTTGCTAAAGCAAGATTTCATCGCATTTTCTCGGTATTATTACCGAAACTGAAAGTCAAAATGTGTAACATTGGTTTCAGATTTAAAAGTCACAAAACTGAACAGTCACCTGGTGATTTCACAGTAGGGGGACTAGTCTCAATAAAGCGTCACAGTAAAGTCACGCCACTTGCCAGTCACAGTGTGACTATTGTGTTCCAGTCCGTAATAACCAGTGGCGGCTCGTCATTAAGGGCCAGAGGGGCCTGGCCCCACCGACTAACCACCGTCTAAATCAATGTATCTTCCTATTATGTAAGACAGGTCTTTCAATAATTTACCTTCATTGAAAAAATGGACGCATTTTACTCTATTTTAATACTATCCATTAAAAAAAGCACTTAAAAAAGCGATAGTTATACGATTTTCCCCCTATCTAAACCATACATGGGCTGGCTTGCCCTGAATTTGGCGTCTTTTATCCGTTCGCCGGCCGGCGGGTTGACATATCTGGCATTAAACACAAAAGCATATTGACGCGGTATTACCTTGGCTTCCAAACGACTTATTTGGCGCTGTCTTCGGGGAACAGATCTTCGAGCCCTCGCATAGTGATCTACACGACTGTACGGGGAAATTGCGGCAATCGGTAGCTATTGGCGAAATTTTCCGTTTAGGAGGAAATCATTTTTTTATTTGCGTGGTTATATTTTTGCAGTGCAGTCAGATATTTTTCTGTTTTGTTTTCTTGATTTACGAAAAGCGATGTATAAATGTATTTTTATGTATGTTGATATTTATTTGAAAATAAATAAATCATCCAAAAATTATGAACAGGCAGCTATAAAGAGCATAAATATTAAATAATTAAATGCGGCTTTTTGTTTAGTAATAATGTAAACTTTTCAATTTAACATAACTAGGTAAAAAATAGCTAAAGTTGTATCGGAATTTTGATAATCATTTGTCATTTGAGAAATTTTAAATACTTACGCTGTGTGCAAGGGGGGAATGGGTTGTTCTATATGTATATATTTTTTCGCGATTTTAATTGGCACTATTTTTTTTCGGGCCCCACCACTGAAACAGGTCACAAGCCGCCATTGGTTATCACCGTCACTCTTTGTGTCGTCACAGTGACTGTTTTGTGATTATCTGTGCTATTAGGGTGTCCATATCGATGGTCTCAACGCACAAAAAAAAAATTAAAATTTATTAGTGAAAAGTTTGAATTTTTAACATATTTACTCACAAATTGCATTAAATGAATGGAAATTAGAAAACGTAATTCCAAATCCTGATCTTTTTTTATCATCTGTAGAAGTTAAACATTTGTTACTATTTTAAAACTAAACTGTGCTGTGTCTGAAATCTATATATGATTTCACTTTCAATTAATTCAGTCAAAAACAAAAGAATATTTAACTTCGTGTTATTTATTGTAATGGAAATCTTTTTAATACTTATAAACACATTTATTCGTTTTACAATATTTCGCAGTTTTCTAGACAATAATCGTCTTCCCATTTCACTTTGCATGTGCACCGGGAGAAGCATTTTCTTAAACTCGTGAAATGCGTTACATTTTATCTGAAATCTGTCTGCTTATCCTACTCGCACCTGGTCCCAATCAGGCCAATTTAACATTCCAAGATTTAAGGTGTTCTATCCATAGAGTTTTATGTCGGATGTAGATGTGGCGCACTATTTTTGGACATTTTAATACGGAATGGAGTAAGCTGAATGTAAGTTGATATATTAATTTGTCTTCGAGACAACTGATGTATTTTAATGAAGTTACACTTGCAAGAGAAATTCAAGAACTGTGTACACTTTAGCTGGACAAATTCGGTAATATTAAGGTGAGTATGAAACTTACATGCAGAGAATTTACTTATTAAGTATAAGCTCCTAATTTTCATTAATTGTTAGATCAAGTATGATAGAGATGCATAAAATATACACTGCAAAAATATCTGTCAAATTTACAGAAAAAAAAAACCGTCAGGCAGGACGCCAGTTTATTTCCGGTTCTTTTTACAGATGTCTTCCATAAATTTTACAGATTCTCAGTTTATTTTCCATATACGGAACCATATACGGTACATACCAATCTTCCATATACGGAAAAAAATACGGAAGAAGTATACGGAAGATTTCTGTAAAATAAACTGAGAATCTGTAAAATTTATGGAAGACTTCTGTAAAATAAACTGAGAATCTGTAAAATTTATGGAAGACTTCTGTAAAATATACGGAAATAAACTGGCGTCCTGGCTTACAGTTTTTTTTTCCTGTAAATTTGACAGACTTGTTTTTGCAATGTAGGGTTTAGAGTTTACCGTTCCTTTTTTTTAAAACGTCATGAATTTTTAATACTAGACTAAAAAAATGCTTTTAACATGGTATAGTGATACCAAATGCTTCTGGTATATTTCTGATTTTCTCATATTCTTTAAGCTTAAAATATATGAGCTCCATTTTTGGCAAAAAATAAACGTTAACAGAATACTAAAAAAAAAAAAAAAAAGAAACCCGTAACTACTTAAAAATATTCTTATTAAATATAAAATTAAGTAGCATTATTAAAGTTTATTCTTATTTTGATATTTTTATAGCATATATGGTATATACCATATTACCACCTCGCGAAAATCTCCTAAATAATAAATATTCCCGTTACAGTCTTTAACCCTTTATCTACCGACGGTACTCGAAAGTACTGTAAACATAAAATTGTTTTTTTTTTCAAACATTCATTAACTGTAATAATTTCTTTGAAATATCACTTACAAATACTTTATTTAATCAGCTTACATCATGACTGATTGTTGTATTAAATTAAGATTGTTTTAAAATGAACAGTTTTTTTATCACTTTATAACCATTCAGAGCTAATGTGGGGGGGGGGGGATGAGCATTAATGAATTTTAAGACGTTGATCTTATGATTAATGGGTTTAGCAAAAGTGTGTCATTCAAAATATTACTTGACATTTTGGGGTTTTTCTGTGTGTGTGTGTGCGATACTCTTTTAAAAAAGACTCTTTATCTTCTATCAACAGTCGCCAGACGTCCAGCTAGTATTTATTAATATTTTTCTCATTTTTGCCGTAATCAATATTCATCATTCTTTAACTAAAACAAGTGAAAGTAAACAACTTCAAGTTGATACTCTTTGCAGTTCTTAATTTGGTAGTAAAGTGTTAAAAACGCCTGTTATTCTACTACATTTTAGGTGTGATGGAAAGTACTTTTTCTAATTGGCACCCACGGTTGAATCTCAGTCGATACCAGACGTTCGTATTTCGTTTTTTTCTTGCACAATCTTATCTCTTGTTCTGCTTCGTTCGAGTTTTAAGCGCGCTTAATTTACAAAAAGCTTCAGTCATTTTAAATATTTCACTTTCCTTTTTTATTTTTAATTTTTTTACTCCTTTGATAACAAGGTTTAAAAAATTTTTAGTGGAAGTAAGACAGTAAAAATTTCACTTCTTCGAATCACCTAAAATGAAACAGACGTATAGACAAACAGACAAAGAAACAAAAAAAAGCTACAAGTGAAAGAAAAAAAGAAAACAATAATAAAAGAACTGGTGATGTTAACTATGTTTCCTTTAACAGTAAGTTTAAAAGTGCTTATTGAATTATATTTTTTTGTTTGTTTTAACATTCATGTTTTCGTTTCTATTTTAAACATTTTTCAATATTTTAACAGAATTCAATATTAACATGTTTCAGGAAATATTTTACGGTACAAAAAATAGTGGCACGAGTATTTTCTTCACAAGTAAAAAGAGGTAGCTTCATTTGACTATATATCACAGGAAATAGTTCAAGGCGAATGAATGCATATTTTTGAATAAATATTTTATTCTTTAGCTACCACATATCTGAATGTCATTATATTTTATGAAGATTTAAAAAAATCTCATATTTGCTTTAACTTTAAAACTGATTTTTTGACGGCTCAAAAATGCACTCTGATGCACTTGAACGTTTTCTCAAATTACTCGCGAAATAACATATCATGCATTTAAAATGAAATATTCAACTGCAGTTAAAGTGGTAATTGCTGTTTTTAAAAGCTGTTTTTGAAATATGTGGTATTTAGATACGGCAAAGTTAAACAGTAAATGGCGTGAAATAAAAAAAAAAAATTAACTTCCATTTTTACAGCCGTGTGTAACTGAGTATACAAAATGTATTTGATAAATACGCTTTATTTAATTGCTGCAAATGGCTTCTTACATTTTAAAGATTTTAAGAAAATTATATTTCCTAAATTTTATTAAAGGGCTCTTCAAATAAAGAGCAGGAAACAAATTATCCTTGATGGATTCATAAATCAAGTTGTCAGTACATGAAATTAACATGTGCTTTTTTAATTTTTTGACGGGATATTGTTAATATTTTAAGAGCTCTAAATCACATTGTATAAGCTATTTTTAGTTTTAAAAATTCTTAGTAAACACATAGGTTAGAATGAATTGTTACCCACTTAAAAAGACGGAGGAGATTTGGATGATTTATATGTTTAACCCTTTGAGGCGCAACCCTTTCCCACAACCAGCTGCGTCAAGTAAAGGTCTCTAGATCTGTGGCACGCGATGAACGTTTCGATCGTCCGCCATCTTGTTGGTAGTTAAGTCGAGCGATGGCAACGGCTGTCCTTTTTTCAGCATTCGGCAATCTATCCAGCTGGTCTCGCATTCATCCCTTTTTCAGCAGATGTCAGTGCTGTTAAAAATAATCGTGACAATTTTTTTTACGGGAAATGACGTGCTAAAAAGTGTAGGATTCTTGTGGAGCTATGTCACCCGCAACTATTGTTATAGAAATCAAATCTATTCTTCGTGACTGGCAACAGTCAAAACGTCAAAACGTCAGAGTTTGCTGTTCCCAGACCAGGAACACTGAGCGTTAAAGGGCTAATGCATTTGGTGAATTAAATACTTAAAAAGATTAATAGTCACTTTTTTGCCTATTTAATATTAGAGCTGGTCTTCAAAAGTATGTAAGAAAACTTTCAGGAGGATTCAAGGGAATTTTCAAGTGTTTCTGTCAGACGTAAAGAAAGGTTTAATAGTGTTGGCCTCTTGTCCAGGTCTGCCCGTCATTCATATATCAGTTTTGACGGTTAGAGCCCACCATTGTGATACTGCAGAAATATTTCCCTCTGTGAACAAATTTTTCATGGCGTTACAAAATTGGATCGTCAAAGCAAGTTCTCTCACCGATTTACACATTAGAAAAAGTTTTTCATGCATCAATGAATCAACGATCAGAATATGAAGCAAAAACACGCAATAAGCAATGCAAATATGTTGTGTAATACCGGTGAAGTGAATTCTGATTAAATGATCGCATAGGGCGAAAGCTATGAAAGGTAAACATTTAAAATTCGCCCAAGAAATTGCCTAGCATCTATCCCAATGAAATCCACCATGATAACACTTTCTTAGCCCCTTCGGGCCCTGACGTGCTAACATTAGAACATATCTTTTAATTTCTCTATATTCTTCATTTTCAAGAATTTCAACACCAGAACCTAGTGTTCTACTAATAATATATGCAAGAATAGCCGAAAGTTTTCATTTTTGGTCTGTAGATGGCAGAAATCTCCAACAGAAAAGATAATGGACATATCAAGCCATTTGAAGCTAAATTTAAATGCATTGCATGAATGAATGGATGTATGTAATCAAAATGCATGAGAAGTCTAAAGTATTTTCTTACCATCACGCACAAAGAAACTGTTTCAAAAGGTTACAGTTGTTTTGTTACATATAAAAAATAACTGTAAAACTGTTTTCTCATTTTCCTCAGTTATAGCCTCTGTCCTATCATTAGAATTTTTTTTAAATAGTTCGGAAATTAGCTGAATGTTATAATATTTCATATTTAAGATACTTAAAATAGCGTGCAGCACATCTAATTTCTTATTGGGTTTTTATCTGCTCTATTCAAAATACAGGGCCGAAAGGGTTAAAGAGATTAGCCGATAAAAAATTGCAGGAAAAGTTCACTTCGAATGAAGAAGAGGACTTTTACCTCATCTGTTTAGAAGTATTGTCTCCTCGGTTGTACAGCAACAGCTCCATTGCATTTACTGAATGCGAGGTAAAAGCGAATTTGAAATACGTCGATATGAGCTGCCCAGCAAACAAAATAGCCCAAATGAGCTGTTTTGATTGCTGTATCTGAAATTTCAGTGTTTGAAACTTCAGGACTGAGGATACAGTTTTCTAAGATATTTTTTGTTAAATTTCCCTAAATTGGATATAAAAACATAAAAATGTCATTAAATGGCTGATTATTTAATTCTTTTTTTTTTTTGTATAATTTCGTAGAATTTCAGGGCATATTTCATCGACTTTCATCAATGGGTAAACATAAACTGCAGTTGATGATTTTACGGCATTTAAAAAATTTTATTTAAATATATATGACTTCTTCATTTTTTCATTCTATCAGTTTGTAGTGGACTGCAAAGATGTTCCTTTTCTTTTCTTCTCTCCTCTCCGCTGAAGTGCTTTTATAAAACAATTGTTTTTCATATTTGCATCTGTTATTGTTGTTCCTAAAGCCCTCTGGCAACCTCAGAGCGATGCCATATCCCCCATATAGGAAGGCCAAGGGCGGAAGGGGCGGCTTCCATTTTAATGAGCCCCGGAGGGAGGAAGACCTACTTAGCTCGTTGTCCAAGAATTTTGTACCAATTCGAGATGAGGGACCAACCATCTGAAATCGGCACTCCCCAGAGGTAGCGTTAAACATGGAGGACATCGAAGCCACGACGGATTTTACCTGCGCCAGCTCTCGTCAGCGTACAAGGTCCCACAGCAGCCCAGCTGCGAGAAGAGCTCACCCTCCAAAACAGTGGCCAAGCCGAGTACTGCTTCACTTTCCGAGCTCTTACGGAAATGGAGTTTAGTGAATAGACCACCGAGAGACATATTTGCATCTAAAATTAAGCAGTGAATAATAACTTATATTTAAGATAATTGAAAAAATATATTTATCACTGAAGCGTGTTTTCGGTATTTACGATTCTGTATATACAGGGTGGCCGAGAATTGTTGGTTACTTTAAAAAAATAAACTATAAGTACGAACTGGTCATTTGCATAATGCCTGATTTACAGAAGTAATAGATTTTCATTTCCTATAGTTTTGTACCAAAATAATCTGATAGATGGCTCTAGGTGTCAAGGACTTTGTCAAGAGATTCAGAAGAGCGCAATACTTACTATAATGCTTATATATATATATATATATATATATATATAATAGTTATTGAAATTACTTTAGGGAGATTTTCAATAACGCATTTTGTTAGAATAAATACTGCAGAAAATGTGCTTTTGGCCATGGAAGCTATGGAAACAATAATTAAAGAATTAAAGGAATTACTATTTATTTTTAACCTGTCACATAATTCCTTTACATTTACATTTTTAAACACATTTAAATTTAATATTTGCAAGTAAACTTTAAGGTTATTAAAATATTTCTGTGGAAAAATTCATGCTTATTTACTTCTGATTCATTTACCAGAATATCATAAACCAATTTTTCTATTTTGCAAATATTAATAATTGAATCGTCCTATTACGTACTTCTTCAGGATCTATACTTCAAGATAATCTTTCCCGATAAGATAGACGAACGCAGTATACCTTCAAAGAACGATATCTACACACATTGATCGAAGAGAATGGTTCCCAAGGGGAATGTTCATACTTTATGTTACAGAGTTTTATTAGAATTGAGATGTTACAAAGCAGTACAGTGTTTCGAACAGCATTTTCTATATTCTGATACTGCTATGCGTATGCAGCAAAATATTATACGGATATGTGTTTTGAAAATGAAGGGTGTGAAGGCACGACACATATTTTGGTTTTATTCTAAGCATGAAAAAGAATTGGTCTGTTTAGTTTCTGCTAGTAGAAAGTAATTTTCGGCCAACATTGCAAAAGCAGTCTTAAATGTAAGAAATTCTACGAATTTTGTTTATAGAGAGAGCAGTAGATTCGTTTGCTTCGTAGTTTTTTGAGATAAAATGGGATTACTAATTTTGAAATTCTGTATACCAGTTCTTTTGTAAGAAATTTTATGAAAAAAATGGAATTAAATTAAAATATGTTTTAAATGTAAGCTCCAAGATGTCATGCAATTAAAATGAACGTTTTTTTGTGTAGTAAGAAGTTTTTGTTTTAATTGAAACACTGAATAAATGTTAAGTATTTTTTAGGAGATCTAAGCTTAAAGTTCAGTTCAGATACTTTATACTATGCCGATTTTATGAATTCAAAATGCACTAAATATACATACTTAATTAGTCATCACATTTAATTTAAGAAGTAAAAAATATATATTTAAAATTCAATACGACCCCCCCCCTCAGGCCACTAAAAGCTGATAATTATTTACAAGCAAGGCCAAAAATTGGAAGATTTTGAATGATCTTATAATTTTAAAATATATATATTTCTTATGAAAGAACTGCAAATTCAGATATTTATTTAAAAGCAATAAGAAGCATTTTTAACACTGTTTTAAACATTAGGACAGTGGTGCGCAAACCGGGGTCGCGAGAAAATTTTTGGGGGTCGCCAAATTCAAAGAGATCCAAATTTATGAAAAATCTACAATTATTCATTTCAAAGAACTGAAATAATACAAGAGAAGAATCTGACAATTATTATTTTAGGAGCGCGATATTCGCGATCGCTATCACGGGGCTTCAAAACCACGTTATCATGCATAGTGATCTGCAAATTGATCATGCATAATGATCATGCATAGTGATCATGCATAGTGATCTTCAAAATTATTTTCCATTGAAACAAAACATCGATCTCGATTGGATCCAGAGGATGATTTGCGATTTCCAATACAGATCCGAACATAGAAGTAATCATGAGCTCTTCGCAAATACATATTTCACATTGACTTTTTACGATGTAAAGTTTTTAAAGTATTTTTTAAAACATTTATATCCATATGCATAAATAAAGCATTGTTTTATAAAATTATGTGTTGATTCATTAATTGATTTTTATGATGTTACAACTTTTATAACATTTTTATGGTGGTTTATAAGTTTGGTACGCTATTTTAAAAACGCGCTATTTCAATCGATGACGTCACGACACTCTTAAAAACACCCTGTAAGAGCAACTCCCAGAAAGAATTTCAATGTAACATCGTTTTCAATTAAACAAAATGTCTACTGTCTATCCAGGGGTCGCAACAAAATTTTATTCAAAATAGGGGGTCGCGACAAAATTTTACACAAATTAGGGGCTCGCAGATGAAAATAGTTTGCGCACCACTGCATTAGGCAATAACGAGAGTTTAATGATAAATTAGATTTATTATTATTTTTTCGATATACTATTTTGTTTATATTTATGTTGGAAAAAACACAAAAAGTGTTTAGAAATGCATTGTGTAATTACTCATATAGTGTGAAACAGCGGTTAAATGATTATTTTACGAGAAATGCTTATTTGTTTACTTTCTTAGATTTTAAACATCAGGCACGTTTTCTATTTTTAACATGTAGTATAATTAAATCAATTTTGATAAATACTCATAAAGAGCAAATTTAATTAAATATCTTGGTGATAGATGTACATTTTCGGTCAGTTTTTTTACTAATTTAATGGAAGGGTCTGGAACAATAAATAGATAGCTCCTTTTTCAATGCTTTATTATATTTCCAATAACTTAATTTTGAGATGCTTGTCATTAGTATATTGCCATAGAAATACTTTTTACGTATCTGGGGATGTTTCCTTTACATAAATTTCACTGGATAAATCAGCCTATCTGAAAAACAGCCGAAACTGGAATCGCTTCCTCCTTAATTTCTTTCCTCCAGATTTTACTTAATTGCTTGTTCTAATTAGTTAATTATTTTCTGTTAAATTTATAATTTATAATCAAGAGCTACTCTAATTAGTTTCGCAATATATTATTCGTAAAAATATAGACTTAGGATAATGGAATTAATTAAAATTTGTGATAACCTGCTTTTACATGCGATACTGACAAAAATCAAATATTATGGAAAATTAATGTAAATCTATTGAAATGCAATATTAAAAACCTCCAATGTTTGTCAAAATATGCAATAGTCAGACATCAAAAGATTTCTGCATAATGCAGCTATTTATATGTATATATAGATAGATAGATAGATGTAGTATGACTTTTTCAGAACCATAACTGATGATTTCATTAGTTTAAATTATAAAAGCTGTCTCTTTCTCTTTAATAAATTTAAAGTATATTTTGTAAACTAAACTATAACTAAATAGTACATAAAACATTTTCATAGTATCAGAATAACACAATAATAAATATTTCCTTTTCTTTTTATTAGTAATCACAAACAGTTAAGATAAGCTCTGTCATTTTTTTTAGAAAAAGAGTGGCACGATTATATTAACGTGATCGGTGTTCTTGTTATAACTTTGAAAAAAGTCCTACTTGACTTAACTTCCATTTACTGATAAAGAATTTAGACTTCTTATACTCTTTTATTTACTAAGATACTTAACAAATACAAGAAGCGCCTTAAAGTAAGCCTATCTTTTACCTTTAATACTTCTTACAAAACATATTACATAATCGTAGAGTTTCGTTTTATTTTGTGGAAATGCTTACCGTTAAAAAATATTGCAGATTTTTTTTTTAAAAAGTATGTTATAAACTTCATCGAGAATTTTCTGAACAAATATTTTTCTGTCTGCTTTGGCATGAATTATATAAAAAGGAAATGCATGGTGTGTACGATTGATTTTTGGCATGAGCGATTCAAACTTTATGGATGCTTGTTGGATTACTTTTCATCTGAAAGCAATTCTGATTCAAGTATACACGAGTCCTAGATGTCACAAAAAATATTCTAGGGACAATAATCGCCGCAGGTCGATTCTAAATCACATAATAATTTAGGTTTGTGAAACGGAAATGTGATTATTTAATGAATTGCAAAGTGTAGTAGAATTTTTGTGATTAAAGATATCCCCCCCAACGAGAATTCATCCTCAACTAGTGGATGTGTCATCCTGTTGCATGACAACGCCCGTCCACTCGATTATTTTCAATTGGCTTTAGTGCTACCGATGGAACGTAGTAGGTCATCCTCCCTGCAGCCTGGGTCTCGCATTCAACTGCCCGAAGAGATGTAAATCACTGAGTAAGTACCTAGTGAGACTATATTTCCATACCAATGCTGCAATTCAGGATGCCCGTCGTTAAGCAAATCAGCGACTAAGGCCCTGATGTCATCAAAGCCGGCTTCTATATATTGGTATAAAAATGGAACAAATATTTTGATGCTCATGGAGGCTAATTTGAAAAAGAATCTGAACCAAATGTCCTTCTATGTATGTATATCGCTTAAAATTCACGAATAAACCTTATGGTTAAAAGACTCACTACCTTACTTTTTGAACTAACCTCGTATTAAACAATATGACATTAAAAGTGTGCAGAAACGAATGCCAAAGAATTAAAATTGCACAGCTGGTACATGTAACAACTGGTTTTAACCCTTTGCGGTTTATTTGGACAATAATGTCGTACTGGTCGGAATTAATTGAATAAACAGCATTCAATAATATGCAAGCTCATGACGAATTACCAATATTTATTAATTCTTTTGTGAACTCTAGATAAATGTCTACACATTAATGTATTCAGATATATGCTTGCACAATAATGTATTAAAATATTTTTAAATAAGAATTATAGTTCATAGTATTATATGATACCTTTCAAAGCAGTCTCCAACATGAAGATTTAAATTAAAAACTTTGTAAATATTTCATTGTCTTTGTGCTTTTATCTCACTATTCAAAACAGAATTTGATGAATCCAAGGGGTTGAAAAAAAACTTCAAAAACCGGTTGTTGCCGTAAACTAAGTGAAAGTGACTGTTCCGAGGCATTTCAAAAGTAGCTTTATATAGCATATTTCTTAAAATTATGTTTGGTTGAGGTCACTGCGAAAAAAACATTAAATTTAAATCTAAGTCCAAGTCAAATAAAGATAATTAAACAGTTTTCTTCCCAATTTTCTCAAAAAGAAGAAAAAAAAAAGAGAGTTAGGTTGGATTTTGAAGTTGTTGTTGCTTATGGCCTCTGACAACCATGCGGTGACAGATTCCCCCAGATAGGGTGGCGATGGGCAGAGGGGGGCATCTTCCATTTTTAGTGGGTCCCAGTGGGAGGAAGTCCGACATTATCCCGGGGTCCGCCTAATTTTGAACCAATTACAGAGGAGGGACAAACCCCCCTGAAATCGGCACCCCCAGAGGTATCGTTTAACAACTTGGCAGCCACGACGGATTTTGCGTGCACCAGCTCCAATTAGCGTACACGGTCCCACAGCAGTCGAACCGAGAGGGAATTGACCCTCCCAAGCACTGGCCAAGCCGGATATTGGTTCCCTTGCTGTGTTCTTATGGGAATGGAATTTAACGCCCAGACCACTGCGGGGTGGATTTTGGAGTTTCTCACTTTAATCATTTGTTTTCACTCATCATTTGCAATTAAATGTTTTAGCCGTCCAGATGATATAGTGGATAGAGAACCATTCTATTACGCCTTGAGATTGGGTTCGATTCCAGGCTTGGACTTGAATGTTTACTTGTCCGTTGTTTCATAGAGGGTAATGCTGGCCGCCCACTGGGTGCTCCCCTTAATAAAATTGCCAGTAATTTCGAGCCTTAGTAGTGACAAAATGCTGAATAAGTAAAAATGTCCTTCCGTTGAAAAAGAAAGTTAAATGTTTTTTAAAAAAATACTGTGTTTTGAATGATTTTAAATACTCTATTTTCATAAAATTTTTGTTTATTTGAAATAACACTGTGAAAGATAAAAATAGCATTTACTATTTTTCAGAGAAAAATCTAAAATTTAAATTCCACTTCTTGAAATAACATTTTGAACGATGAAAAAAAAGGACATACTATTTCGCAGAGGAATATCAAAAAATGAAATTGTACTGTAAATTTTAATTTCACTTTAACAGTTAATAATACAAAAGGTATAAGATAACTTACCCTAGGTGCCTTTGAATACTTTCCTGTTCTGCAATCACGAATTGATGAAATTTCTAAGAATTCTGTTTCCTGCAACACAGAGAATAAATTATTATTCCAAAAATTTTGTAACAATGCATTTCATTGGAAATGTAATTTACTTATTTTATCTCAAATATGTTTAGTAAAAATGTTGATGAGATTTTATTTAAATTTTACTTCAGTTTAATTTTAGTTATATAAGAATTTCAGCTATTTAATTTCTATAAAATCTAAAAAAAAAAGCATTGACTAATGCAAAGAACTGAGTTGTAATAAATAATCTATCTCTGAAAATATAAAATAATGTTATATATAAAAATAGTTTAATAATAAAAAAAAATGATTTTTAAAGATTTATTTTTCATTTCTGAAAATATGTAATCTTGTATAAAAGTAGTTTTATAATAAAAAAGGATTTTTTTAAAGATTTAATTTTTATTCAGAGCAAAAATTAGATTTTTCTTCTTTTTTCGTAAATATTAATTCATTTTTTGTTAAAGAATGACTCACACTGAATTGAAAAACAAGTGAGGATAATCATTAAATTTTGGCATGTTAGTGGAACCTACAATAAATACGAAACGACGAGAGTGAACAGGTTAAACATCATTTTAAAATTAAATAACGTCTTCTTAGATATTCCACTCTTTTCTTAATCTGTAAATCATTTGATGCTAAGCCGAGTTCACAATATTAAAAGCAACGTGATTAAGCAAATAAATACCTTGTTAGAGAACACATTTTAGATTTTTTTTATTCTGATTTTTAACTTAAAAATATAATTTATGACGTATATGAGAATTCTAGTTATTGAAAATATAGGTGTGTTACAGTGAAAACCTAAATTCAGGGAACGCAGTTTTATAGGTTCACTTTCGTAATAAACTATTACAAAATCATTTATATATACATTATTAATTCTTCATGTTTCGGACTCAAATAAAAACACTACGCACACACAAAAATACACAAACAAACACACACACACACACACACATATATATGTATATATATTTACATTTATATTTATACATATAATTTTTTTTTAACATTCAAGTAGAAAACCAAATTAATCCTGACATAAATGTGATGTATTTTCTCCTCGAAATTCTTAAGAATCTTCGCGCTGTTGATTATTCTGCTCAAGAATCGATTTATCTCCGAATTCATTTTTTATATACCCACTTCTATTACTCTGATGACACGTTATTGCATGTTAACCCTAATTACGGCTCACAAGTGTCATTCTCGTTTCGGGTCGGAGAAACAGCAGCCAATCAAAAAGCAATAAAACTGTCGAATGAAGGAAACCGGGTGATAATCGATGCCAAATTACATTGGTTTTGTCTACGGGAGGCATCAAAAAAAGGAGGCAACCCCCCTTTTCTTTTAGCAATGAAATATTTTCATTATGATACTATCACATTCTCAGGATTTTTATATTTTTGTGGCATAAAAGTGTGGTACGGAATATTTTGCACTCGAATAGAAAATGGCATATGGCACATCAAATTACTTGTACTTTTTAAAGCAGGAGAGAATAATTTTTAAGAAATGGGTAAAAAAAGTAGACAAATGTATGGAGTCGAAACATATCTTTCAAATTGTGCCCGACGAGTGGCCGAGCGCATAGCGCTCTCAACTGGGAGACTGAAGGTACCTTGTTCAAATGCGGTACCTCAAGGTACCGCATTTGACGCCCTAGCCGCTCGAAGTTTTCTGCACTTTTCTCCTAAACTTCGCGTGAACAAGGGTTTGGACCCCTTAAATGTCCGCCACGGAAGGCACCCAAGCCGCGGCCTAGATCCCTCGTGTAGATAAGCAGTCGTATTCTCAAAATCAAATCAAACCAAATCTTTCAAATCTATGCACGTACTTTTTAAATTATACTACTTACGTACCAGTTCCTCTCACGGAAATAACATATTTCTTACTCATATGATTGAAATTAATTCATCGTTAAGGAATCTCAAAAACTACTATTTTTTTTTTCTTTTTTCTTTTCTTTTTTTTTTTTATTTTTTTTTTGACTTGCGACATAAACTTTGCCTTACAGATGATAATTTGAGATTGCATTAGCGAAACTGCAAAAAATGACACAAAAACTAATGTCAGTTTTACTTCCGATCTAAAGAAAAGAATGCAAGAATGTTATTTGAAATTAAATTGGATCAACTTTGAAATACTTCATTTCTACAGAACAAATTTTATATTTAGTTAAACATACCTTAGGAAGTTCATTGGTACCATGTCTACCATGTGTACCTCGAAACCCAATACTAAACCGAATTTATACTTACACAATTCACTACTAAATACTAATTTTATATATTTTTTTCCTTTGACTACTATCTCCGGACCGTAAAAGATCGGAAATATTTTTTTTGTGTGTGTGTATGTGTGTCTGAATATTAATTCTACGTTTAGAATTTTCTATGAAGAGTATGTAGTTAAACATAGTAATAAATAGTAATTTTGTTTTGTCCTACTACTACCACATTTCTTTATGGTTGCCACATATTTCTTTATGATTGCCAGTCACAATTACCACTGGCAGGGTATTTCATACCCGTTGAGTATCGCCCACGATGGCGCCTGAACCAACACCAAATGAGCATCGAAATGTAAACAGCACCGGATACGGAATACAGACCTACGAATGCTACACCGAAATCTTCTGCCACTTCAAAGATTTCGCATGTTAACCCCAAGAAAAGTTTTTCTAAAAGACAAAACATCGCAACAGAAAAACGTCAAGCCGGTGAAATACCCAAACCGATTAAGAAACCTACTAATAAAGAACTACTGTGGATTATGATGGATTCGGTTAAAACGCAAAAGAAGAAACCTGAAATATCTCAAAAGAAGCTAGTGAGAAAGAATAGTGAGAAAGCTGAAGAAGATTAAAAGAGCACTTGAAGGAAGAAAATATTGTGTCTGTATAATGTGCGCACCTCTAATGAAATCCGAAAATAACCCAGCAAAAGAAACAACTGAAGGTTCGGTTTCACGACCAAAGCAATAACTTTCTGAAAAACGATAAAACATTGCCAACAAATGATATAACTGGGCAGAATGCTGTTCCCGTGAACGTTATGGAAAAAAGAAATGCCCCGAATAAAGGAAATGCTTTAGTTAAAAATGCATTGAAAGAACAATAGGAACTTAAGCAAAATAATGTTCCATGGAGATGCATACTGAGAAAAAAACTTTTCTAACGAGACACATACTTTTTTAAATTGAAGTTTTAGAAGATATGCCGATTTTTTAACCAGAGAAAATTGTAGAATTATGACGATTTTGTTTACAAAAGAATTTAAATCTTTGAATGATAAATTTTTGCATTTAGAGTAAAAGCGCTTTGAATTTAGTTTTGGGGACGTTAAAGCCTGTTAATTTTAATGGCTACTGTAAAACTCGATTAAACGTCATTTTATCAGCTGAGATAATCCCAGTTTTTTGAAGATATCTGTTAATGTAGTTTGGATATTTGTCACCCACAGGGAGATTCAATATTTTGCGGTGCTAAATACGACAACTTTAATAGAGAAAGATTAGCATGAGTAAATCCCCCAAAGAAACAAAAAAGCGCCCATGTGTGGCAAATATTCAGGCTGTCCCTAAATTAATTTTGCCTATTATTCTACTGATAAGTTTATAGATAAGTTGTTATGAGTGCAATTATGTAAAATATCGGGATATATTAGGTCGGTCCACTTTTCCACTACAGAAAATAGGCATTAATTGTTGTAATTTTAGTCCTTTTTAACCTCTGCAGCGTTTTTTGGATCAGGCAATTCATGCTCCCATCCCGTGTGTTGAAGTTTTGTTTCCACATCTTGCTTGTGATCTTGCTGAAAGTTGTTGAATGTTCACCGTTGGTGCTGTTATTATACTATTCACGTGCTTGATTTTGTTTCTCGCCTTGAATTATACCTTAACCGAGAACTTGTCGTTCCGTAACCATTTATATTTTGGCTTGAAAATTTAATAATTTTAAGCTGTGTAACTTTTCTTTCTGGTAAGCAATCTAATACTTTCACCTCTAAAGCTTGAAAATACAATACTTAGAAGCTTATTTTACCTATGTATGCAAACATTCTTTGCTGAAAATGTATTTTAACTCACCGCTTGGCAATTGCAGCAAACTGCCGAATTCCGCATTTCTGTTGAATGTCTTTTGATTGAAAACTCATCTGCTCTGTTCGGTTCAGTTACTTTGTTTAGTTCCCTTAAGTGTTAATTTGTATATACAGAGTGTCCAGTGCTAACGCTGTCCAATGGCTATTTCCTAAACCGTTATTCAGAGACACATAGTTCCAATTGCAAAAATGTTTTAAATTGTATAATCTATTATATGAGACACAATCGAAGTCAATAAATCAAATCCTATAAAAATTACGAAATTTAAATTTTTATGCGGTCCTCCGGTCCTATCAGTTATATTTAGAAAAAGTTTCCTTATCCATTTTCATGCACAATAAAAAAAAATTCGTCCTTCTACGACTAAAATTCGCCGAGTTACAGCTGCTTAAAGTTAAAGCACTTTTCGAGATGCGAAATAGCTGCTGTATGCAAAATGAATTTGAGGAAAATTAATGCCCATGGTTTTGAGCCTTGTGTGATTTATTAGCAATTTAATAAACTATTTATGATTGTAGGTTGCAATAAAGGAGATTAATGTTTACCTATGTGTATCCAATAAATTAACATAAAAATATAGCTTATACTGAAATAGAACTTTTTAAAAGAGTTTTTCACATGATCTTGTGTTAAATAACATAAAATAAAAAAACAAGGGAATTAAACTTTTCATTAAACATTTAATCAGAATATCAATCATTTTAAAATACGAATATATGCAGTTTTTAGAAACTTAAAATAATATTACAAATTCTATTAGTGTAACATTTTCTCAAAATAGCTTCCTTCGGATGCAATGTAAACATGCACCCGTGTCAAAAACTCTTCCTGTACTTTGCGTAGCATACTCGGTGTTACACATCTGCATGCTACAGATATACTATTTAGTAAGTCTGATAGACTTGTTGATTCTTTTTCATATTCTTTATTTTTCAAGAAACCCCAGAGAAAGTAATCAAAGGGATTCAAGTCTGGTGATCTTGGAGGCTACTCAACAGGATTGCCGTACCCAATTATATTATATCCAAATGTTTCTGTTAGAACGGTACGAGGCTTTAGGGATTTATGTTCTGGAGCACCATCATGATGAAACCACATTTGTGACAAATCTCGTAGTGAAACACACTCGTCTAATAAGTCAGTCACTGAGCCCTCTAAAATCTGTGAATATCTTTCGGATGTTAAAGCGCCATGGGAAAAAATGGCCCAATTAAGCATTTTGCCACATGCCGCACTAAATATTTATCGACCAAAGCACAAGATGTCTGTTCTGGCGAATGATATGCGGGTTTTGCAGCGTCCAATAGTGACTATTTTGCGTATTTATAACAGTCTGTCATAAACTGACACACCGGTAAACATAATGTCACTAACGAACTGCATATTATCATTTTGCTTTTTCAAAATGAAATTGCAGAAAGCAAACCTACGTTCTTTGTCTCCAGGAAAAAACTCTTGTACCAAAAATGGGGCCATATGGATATGCGCCATATGTACTTAAAATATTCCATACTTGCTATTTAAAATAAGCACATGATTCGCTAATGCTTCTTACACTAGACTGTGGATGAGCGAGAGCTTATCCTAGGACATCTTCCACATGCACGTGCTTTGTTAAATCCAGGATTCTTCTTGATCTTTTACGATTTAGAACGCTACCGGTTTCTCTTAAACGCGTCACTACGTTTGATATTGTACTAGCAGATGGGTGATTGTCACTCGGAAATTTTATAGCATACTGCTTTGCAGCCTCTCGATTATTCCGATGAAATTCTCCGTAAAGTAACACCATTTCAGTATACTCATGAGTATTAAACATCATCTTTCATTTTTAATACTCAATAAGCTACGAATTTAAATATCATGAACTTTAGACCAACATTAACAAAGTAACTTAAACAACAGTTTTTCAACTCCAGTAAAATATTAAAATTTAATGTGTATCGTCTGTTGCCATATCAGCAGGAAAACTGAATCGCAAGCAATTATCGTCTGCCAACTATTTTACCAGAAACACGATATTTCATTTCAGTTTATTCAAATACACCCACAAATTTGTTTAAAATTTACATGTTCGATCTTTTTAATAAATTTCTCATTGTTTCCACAAATGATAACATTTTTTATTTACAGAACTTTTTAAAATTCTGTTACTTTATTTAGAGAAAAGATTTTCGAAAGTCCACGGATAAATTTTTACTAGAGCCTCGCTATAACCTTCTGCTTATAGATTAGTATTCTAAAGTTAGTTTTTCTTCGTATATGTCAGTCGTATTATGCCAGAAAATTAAATTAAAACTTATAATTTAAAATTTCAACATTTATACAGTGCCCTAACGGTTCACCGTAACGGGACATTTTTGAATGTGGAAAATCGACTTAAGTAAAAATGTTTGTTGCTTCATAACTCGGTCAATTTTGGTCGTGTTATAATGACGATTTTTTTTATTATGCATGAAATTCTATAAAGGAAATTTTTCAAAGTATAACTGATAGGACCGGGGGACCGTATAATAATTTAAATTTAGTAAATTTTATAGGAATTTATTTATTGACTTCTATTGTTTCTGATATAATAGATTGTGCAATTTAAAGCATTTTTGCAACTGGAACTATGCATCTCTGACGAGCGGTTTAGGAAATAGCGATTAGACAGCGTTAGCACTGGACACACTGTATATATATATATATATATATATATATATATATATATATATATATATATATATATATATATATATATATATATATATATATATATATATATATATATATATATATGTGTGTGTGTGTGTGTGTGTATATATATATTTAATTTTTTTAATTATTAATATATGTTTAGCATTCTAAGAATTAATAGAAAATTGTATTTCATTATGCACATTAAAAACTGATTACAAAAATTACGACTCCATTTTCAAGTCAATGATGAGAAGTGTATTTTTACGCTTCATTAAGAAAAATACAAAACCCAAATGTCTTCATATACATGTAAATCAATTACGCTAGAAGTCTTTTATCTTATGAATGTTTCTCATTAAGTCTGAAAACCGTTCGATTTGATTTGTGTGACAGAGCAATAAAAAGTTTTTATGTCATTTTTACAGCACATACGAGGAAAAACAGCATAATTATCTTGCGCAATATAATTTTATGAGGCATTTTTGTATTTAAAAATAAACCAAAAAAAGTATGCCTTTTGGTTAAGTAATGCGAGGTAGAAAATTATAATTTTAAAAATTCATTAAAATTTGTATTAATATTTATTTATAAACTTAACATTATAAACAATTTACTGACTAAATATGATTATTTTAACTACTTTTAATAAGTACTAATTAAAATAAGTTTAAAACAAAAGTAAATTTACGAATTACCTTCCTTATGATTTAAAAGTTATTTATTTATTAAAATAATGGTCTTATTATGAATACTATTACCTGCTTTCATGACTTTGTCAAAGTCCTAAAATCTCCTTCCGTAAATGTATACATCCGAAATCACTAGTTGGACTTAAGCGGCTACCATCCGAACAGCACTCGAAGCCGTTGCTGATATGCCTAGTTTTCTGTTCCCAGCACCGCAGTAAAGGCTATCGCCGATGAGCATGTGTTAAGGGCACACATTTTAGTGCTCGTCGTACAAGTAGATCGCCTATGTGCAGCTTCCTGGCAGAGGTAAAACGAGATATCGGCCGCCCAATAGTGCCTTTTAGGTATCTTGCGATTTATCCAGCTGCCTGCCTTCTGTCTTCACGCGCTTGTTGAATAGTATATCGGTCGTTTGCCACAGGGGTTGCTTGGGGGCGTCCACCACTATACTGTTGGACAGTTGTCCTTGTCGCTCTAAACGCTTTCCAAATTCGTGACACGATGCTCTGAGTGCGATTCCGAACACCTCGGCCATACCGTGAACTTTGACATTCCTCGAACTTTTCAATGATTCTTTCACGGGTGTAATCATTGAAATGTAATCTGATCTACAGGATTGTCTTTTGGCCATATCACAATTACTCACAGTGTACCGGTCATGCGTACAAGAGGCTGCGGGAATGATATCCAATACCACCTCAGCCATAATACCGAGTGAAGGACCAGTTTGGTGATGCGTAAGGAGAGAGTTGCAGACAAAAGCGGAATTCGTCAGTAAAAACAATGTCGTTCCAATCAGTTGTTCTTGTTCGTTGTTTATTGCACCGTAGCCGGCGCAAACGGCTATGATTTTGGCTCAACGGTAAACGCAGCAATGGTCGCTTCTCACTCTGCTGCAAACGACTTCGAATGGTACGTGCAGGTACCAATTGTTGCGCAAAGACCGAATTTTTTGTGATATGATTCATCGTTTGGCAAAGAGATCCATCTCGACATGTGCACAATATGCCTGTCATCATGTGTAATGTTGCAACGAGGTAAGTGCAATCGTCTCCGTCGGTCCGTCCAGCGATTACATATCCGCATTATAGTTGCTACCTTCCATCCGACACGACCACCGATTTTTCTGAAAGATAATCTGCTAATCCGCAATCCCTACAGCCAATATTTTACCTCCGTCGGAATTCTAAGCGTACTGGAAAGACATTCATTTTTTTTTTTCTACGAGGCATACTGATGATGCTTGCGAAAAGAAACGTGCGAAAAAAACCATTTCAGTACTTCACATCAAACTTCGTTTTTCCCCTTATATAGCGCTTGTGGGTGGCGTTACAGGCACTAGTGATTAGCGTCTAAGCTTAAATATTAATCGTTTGCATATCTGATCGCCGAAAATGCATAGTGCAAATTTCACTCCATTTGGATACTTCCATCTTGGTGTCGCATTTTAGACGTACAGCAGCGTACTTCTTGAGCAAATTAACGCTTTTAAGAGAAACCTTAAAATATGCGAGGTTAAAAGAAGCATTTTTGACTATGATTTTATGGTTTTCTGAACGGATTTATTAATACACAGGGTGAATTTGACATAATCTGCCAAACGAAAATGGGTGAAAGAACAGCCCATGTGGAACATAAAACACCCTAGAAACCGTGTCCTATCTCTAACCGTTTCCGAGTTATGGTGGATAGAAGGAAATTCTGCTTTTGTTATAACGTTTGAAAAAAACAAATTTGTGAGGTTTCTGAAAAACCTACGTTCAAAATAAGCACATATTTAGAAAGAGCAGGAAAAATCCCTATGAGGTGGTACCATTTATATCAGGATATCTCTATTTTATGAGGAGCTACAAGCGCTGAAACATTGGCAAAGTTAAAATTCGAATTCCAAAAACTGTAACCGGCAATTCCGCAAACACCCTTTTAGCTACAAGCAGTCAAATGTCCCAAAAACGGGTCCATTCCACAAGCTTTCAAATGAGCCCACAATAAAGCATATTGATGTTCTAGATCAGGAGAAATGTAATTTTTTGTCTGCAATACATCACTGAAATCGGCGTTCGTCTAATAAGTCATTCGACGAAATTCGCCAAACCAATATTAGTTGCTGGGTAAATTAAACCAGGGGCGTAGCCAGGGGGGGGGGATATCGGTATATATCCCCCCCGAAATTTTTGGATTAGTGATGAAATTCCGTCTATTTATACACATATAAGTTCATATCCCCCACCGAAATTTTTTCCAGGCGCATATCCCCCCCCGAAATTTTTTCCTGGCTACGCGCCTGAATTAAACGTATACAAATCTGTTACTAATTACATAATGCATATAGTATGTGCTTTCATCATACTAGTAGATGTGAGATACGTATTGGTAATGTCTTCGCACATATATTCCTTTGTGAAAGACGTGGGAAACGTCTTCTTTTGTTTCCATGGTTGTAATCTTAATCTTAATCTTATCTTAATCTATATAAATAAAATTAGACTTTTGTCTGTACATTTCTTGGAATTCAAAAATTTTGCGATTTCTATCCGTTTCAAGCACCCAGGAATCCGATGCGACCCTCAAAAAAAAGTTTGTCTGTCTGTCATTCTGCCATTCTGTCCGTGACGCTTTTTTTGTTTAAGCATCACGTAAAAACGACTGAAGCGAATGATATGAAATTTGGTGTCATGATAGGTGGTCACTCAACTTAAAACATAGGCGTCGAATTTTTAAAAAATTTTGATTAGATTTTCAGATTTTGCGAAAATCGCTTCAAAATGCGTAAATTTGTGTTCAAGCATCACGCTAAAACGACAGAAGCGAATGATATGAAATTGGGTGACATGATAGGTGGTCACTCAACTTAAAACATAGGCGTCCAATTTTTAAAAAATCTTGATTAGATTTTGAGATTTTGCGAAAATCCTTTCAAACTGCGTAAATTTGTGTTCAAGCATCACGTAAAAACGACTGAAGCGAATGATGTGAAATTGGGTGTCGTGATAGGTGGTCACTCAACTTAAAACATAGGCGTCGAATTTTGAAAAAATCTTGATTAGATTTTCAGATTTTGCGAAAATCATTTCAAACTGCGTAAATTTGTGTTCAAGCATCTAGCAAAAACGACTGAAGCGAATGATATGAAATTGGGTGTCATGATAGGTAGTCACTCAACTTAAAACATAGGCGTCCAATTTTTAAAAAATCCTGATTGGATTTCGAGATTTTGCGAAAATCGTTTAAAACTGAGTGAATCTTTGTTCCCGCATTAAGTAATAATGACTAAAGCGAATGATATGAAATTTGCTCACATGATAGATGGTTGCTCAACATAAACTATAGGTGACCAATTTTTTAAACATTTTTATTAGATTTTGAGATTTTGTGAAAATTCTCTCAAAATAGGCTTATATTTCTTCAAACATCACGTAATAACGACTCATACGAATGATACGAAATTTAGTGATAGGATAGGTAGTTGCTAATCTTAATTTATAGGCGTTGAAATTTTAAAATATATTGATTACATTTTGAGATTTTGCGAAAATCGTTTTAAAATGCTGAAATTTTGTTCCAGCATCACGAAATAAAGACTGCAGGGAATGGAACGAAATTGGGTGACAGGATAGTTTGTCACTCAACTTAAATTCTAGCCTTTAAAATTTTTCAAAAATGTTGATTAGATTTTGAGATTTTGCGAAAATTATTTCAATATGCGTCAATATTCGTTCGCGCATCACATAATTACGACCAAAGCGAATGAAATGATATTACTTAGTTACTCTCTAACCTGTAATATTTTAACAATACCTAAAAATTATAACTTCGCTTTCTTTACTTTGGCAACATACTACATCCATTCTGTGTACTCCCACAATGCTGACGAAAGTTCTTGCTTTTTGGAAATTTGCATTCACTAACCCGTCAAGGACGGGTACTTCAGCTAGTATATATATAAAATGCTAATGTTCGTTTGTAAAGACGGGGTTTTCTCTATCACCACCAACTCGAATTAACTTCCCGTTGGGGTGGTAAGTACCCCTTGGTCTCACGGTGAAAGTAAGGGAGTTTGGTCGTGGTGGGTGGAAGTGGGTGGTTGTGGGAGGCGAATCTTAATCTTATCTTAAAATATATATAAAATGTTAATGTTCGTTTGTAAAGACAGGGTTTTCTCTATCACCACCAACTCGAATTAACTTCCCGTTGGGGTGGTAAATATCCCTTCGCCTCACGGTGAAAGTAAGGGAGTTTGGTCGCGGTGGGTGGAAGTGGGTGGTTGTGGGTGGCGAAAATGTGAAAATATATATATCTGTCCTATTCTAATTCATGAGAACTTCTGAATTTCAACTCCAATAAAATATTAAAATTTAACGTTTATCGTCTGTTGCCAAATCAGCAGGAAAACTGAATCTCAAGAAATTGTGGTCTGCGAACCATTTTACCTGAAACAAATTCAAGTTATTTTGACAAGTGAAAAAGAAAAAATTATTTCAATACTAGCTGAAGTACCCGTCCTCGACGGGTTACTGAATGCAAATTTCCAAAAAAGCAAGATCTTTCGTCAGCATTGTATGAGTACACAGAATGGATGTAGTATGTTGCCAAAGTAAAGAAAGCGAAGTTATAATTTTTATGTATTGTTAAAATATTACAGGTTAGAGAGTAACTAAGTAATATAATTTCATTCGCATTAGTCGTAATTATGTGATGCGTGAACGAATATTTACGCATATTGAAATAATTTTCGCAAAATCTAAAAATTCAATCAACATTTTTGAAAAAATGGAAGCCTAGAATTTAAGTTGAGTGACAACCTATCCTGTCAACCAAATTCGTTTCATTCCCTGCAATCTTTATTTCGTGATGCTGGAACAAATTTTCAGCATTTTAAAACGATTTTCGCAAAATCTCAAAATGTAATCAAAATATTTTAAAAATTCAACGCCTATAAATTAAGATTAGCAACTACCTATCATATCACTAAATTTCGTATCATTCGTATTAGTCGTTATTACGTGATGTTTGAAGAAATATAAACGCATTTTGAGAGAATTTTCACAAAATCTCAAAATCTAATAAAAATGTTTAAAAAATTGGACTCCTATAGTTTATGTTGAGCAACCATCTATTGTGTGACCAAATTTCATATCATTCGCTTTAGTCGTTATTACGTAATGCGGGAACAAAGATTCACTCAGTTTTAAACGATTTTCACAAAATCTCGAAATCTGATCGATTTTTTTTAATTAGATGCTTATAGTTTAAGTTGAGTGACCACCTATCATGACACCCAATTTCATATCATTCGCTTCAGTCGTTTTTGCGGGATGCTGGAGCACAAATTTACGCAGTTTGAAACGATTTTCGCAAAATCGGAAAATCCAATCAAGATTTTTTAAAAATTGGACGCCTATGTTTTAAGTTGAGTGACCACCTATCATGACACAAAATTTCATATCATTCGCTACAGTCGTTTTTACGTGATGCTTGAACACAAATTTACGCAGTTTGAAACGATTTTCTCAAAATCTCAAAATCCAATAAGGATTTTTTAAAAATTGGACGCCTATGTTTTAAGTTGAGGGACCACCTATCATGACACCCAATTTCATATCATTCGCTATAGTCGTTTTTACGTGATGCTTGAACACAAATTTACGCAGTTTGAAAGGATTTTCGCAAAATCTCAAAATCCAATCAAGATTTTTTTAAAATTGGACGCCTATGTTTTAAGTTGAGTGAATACCTATCATGACACCCAATTTCATATCATTCGCTTCAGTCGTTTTTGCGTGATGCTTGAACACAAATTTACGCAGTTTGAAACGATTTTCGCAAAATCTGAAAATCTAATCAAGATTTTTAAAAAATTCGACGCCTATGTTTTAAGTTGAGTGACCACCTATCATGACACAAAATTTCATATCATTCGCTTTAGTCGTTTTTATGTGATGCTTAAACAAAAAAAGCGTCACGGACAGAATGACAGAATGACAGAAGGACTGAAGGACAGAATGACAGAATGACAGACAGACAAACTTTTTTTTGAGGGTCGCATCGGAATCCCGGGTGCTTGAAACGGATAGAAATTGTAAAATTTTTGAATTCCATGAAATGTACAGACAAAAGTCTAATTTTATTTATATAGATTCTAGAGTGTTCTGGTACTAGCAATTTCGATTTGTTATGGTATATAAACCGAAATTCAGTAACTTTTCGTCAGTTTGATCGTGTTTGCTGTCGAGAAAAGATTAATTGAAATTAAGCGTGAACAGTAATTAAACAAATTCAAGTCATTTTGACAAATGAAAAAGAGCAAACTATCGGAATATTCAAGAGAGTTGAGTTCTTCAGTGACACCGTAATAGCAATCAAGTGATTAATTTTGTGTAACTTTATTACATTACATATACACAATGCCAAGGCGTAAAAAAGTATTTACAAAACCTCAAGTGGATTCTAAAAAAAGAAAAGTAGCACGTCAACGTGAAACAGAAGAGAGAAACGGCTTTCAAATATTCGTAAAGGAGTAAAAAAAATTAGAGAAAATTTAACCGCAGAAGAAAGAACACTTATTAACGAAGAAGTGTGATCCCAAATTAGAACACTTAGAAATCGTCAGTCTGCTGATCAACGTGAAGTGGAAAATAGAAGTAAAGAAAGAATGGCTACTTTACGCAAAAAACGAGCTGCTACAAGTAAAATTGAGAATTTAGAACTTCGGGCGTTCCATTATGATTGCAAAAAACAATACAGTGAACATTCAAATATTATCATCGGAAAAATGGATCCGATATGCGAGTATTGTCATGCACGGAAATTTAAAGGCGAAACTGCTGGTATGTGCTGTTCGAGTGGTAAAGTCAATTTACCAGCATTAGATGTACCACTACCAGAATTACTCGCAAATATGACTGGAAAACACCAGATTCCAATCATTTTCTGCAAAATATACGTCGATACAACTGTTGTTTTCAAATGACTTCATTTGGAGCTTAATTAATATGCAAAGAAGAAAATTTCAGCCCGGTTTTTAAGGTTCAAATCCAAATTTATCATCGAGTAGGTTCACTTCTGCCGATGCCCAATGAAACTCCAAACTTTCTTCAAATATATTTTGTTGGTAACGAAGAACTTGAAACAGACCAACGTTGTTCTAACATTCAGGGACTACAACGAGATATTATTCAAAAATTACAATGTCTACTTCATAATCATAATCAACTAATCAATGTGTTTAAGACTTTTCTAGACCAAATGGCTGCAGATAATTATAAGATCGTTATTCGAGCAGATAAAAGACCAGCCGGTCAACACGAAAGAAGGTTCAATGCATCTCAAACGAACGAAGTTGCCGTAGTAATTGTTGATAACGAATGTAGTCGTCGTGATATTATTACTCAACGCCGAAGTAATGAATTGCAACGTATTGCTGAAACACATCGTAGTTATGATGCACTACAGTATCCGCAAATTTTTTGTCAAGGTGAGGATGGTTATCACTTCAATATTCAACAAATCGATACAGCTACAGGTGTCGAAACTAACAAAACAGTATCAGCTCTGAAATTTTATGCTTATCGAATTATGACTAGAAATGATGAATATAACCATATTTTAAACTACTCGGCAGTTATTTCAGCAGTTTATTGTAGAGATGTATGCTAAAATTGAGACGGAAAGATTAGAATTTATTCGCCATAATCAACGAAAGTCGCGTTAGGATGAATACATCCATTTGAAAGATGCAATGATAAATGATGGAAACGTCGATAACATGGGAAATTTGGTCATCTTGCCATGGACATTTACTTGAAGTCCACGTCACATGCATCAATATGCTCAGGATGCGATAACTTTTTTTTTATTTCCAATGGCAAGATAGGAAGACAAATACAGCAAAGGAATGGTAAAAATGAAAGAAAACACACAAACAAAAAACTCAGCTGCATCAAATAGTCTATGTATCCAAATGGACTCTGGCCTCCCAGTAGCGGTCTGCAAGTGAGATAAGGCTAGATCGAAGATAGAAATCTAAATCAGCTACGTTAAAAAAATAGATCCTTAAATATATTTTATACCATTAAACATGCGATGTATTTTAACCCGAGCAACGCCGGGTTTCGCTGCTAGTATATATATAAAATGCTAATGTTCTTTTGTAAAGACAGGGTTTTCTCTATCACCACCTACTCGAAATAACTTCCCGTTGGGGTGGTAAATACCCCTTAGTCTCACAGTGAAAGTAAGGGAGTTTGATCGCGGTGGGTGGAAGTGGGAGGTTGTGGGTGGCGAAAATGTGAAAAACATATATATCTGTCCTTTTCTAACTCATGAGAACTTCTGAATTTCAACTCCAATAAAATATTAACATTTAATGTTTATCGTCTGTTGCCATATCAGTAGGAAAATTGAATCTCAAGAAATTATCGTCTGCGAACCATTTTACCTGAAACAAATTCAAGTTATTTTGACAAGTGAAAAAGAACAAATTATTTGAATATTCTAGAGTATTTTGCTACTAGCAATTTCGATGTTTTATCTATCTATATATATATATACATATAAATGAATATTTGTGGGTATGTGTTTGTGTTTGACGTTGAAAAACTCCAAAATCGTTTGATCGGTCACCATGAAATTTGGTACACCTAAGTCTTTTGTCACCGAGAAGTTTTTTTATGCTATCCACTTTACTCTAGCTCGCCGCTAGCTGGCGCTGCAGAACGTCGAATTCTATTCAACCGCTTGCTATGAAAATACCGTTTGACCTATCTTGACAAAAATTGGTACGTATAGATATTTGAATACGGAGAATATTTTTACACAATCCATTCTGCTATAACTTGCCGCTAGGTGGCGCTGCAGAGCATCGAATTCTATTCCGTTGGACCGCTTGCTATGAAAATACCGTTTGACCTATCTTGGCAAAAATTGGTACGTATGGATATTTGAATACGGAGAATATTTTTACACAATCCATTTTGCTATAACTTGCTGCCAGGGGGCACTGTAGAGCATCGATTTCCATTCCGTTCAACCACTTGCTATGAAAATACCGTTCAACTGGTTTTGATGAAAATTCGTATACGTAGAATATTTTTACATAATCCATTTTGCTATATCTTGCCGCCAGGTGGTGCTGTAGAGCATCGAATTCTATTCCGTTGTACCGCTTGCTATGAAAATACCGTTCAACCGGGTTTGATGAACATTCGTATACATGGATATTTGAGGACGTAGAATATTTTTACATAATCCATTTTGCTATAATTTGCCGCCAGGTGATGCTGCAGAGCATCGAATTCTATTCCGTTGTACCGCTTGCTATGAAAATACCGTTCAACCGGTTTTGATGAAAATTCGTATGCATGGATATTTGAGGACGTAGAATACTTTTACAGTATCCGTTTTGCTCTAACGTGCCGCTAGATGGCGCTGCAGAACGTCAAATTATATTCCGTTTAACTGCGTGCTTTGAAAATACCGTTCCACCGATTTTTATGATAATTAATACACCTGGATATTTGAAGACGTAGAATATTTTTACGTTATCCCTTTTGCTATAACTTGCCGCCAGATGACGCTGCAGAACGTCGAATTATATTCCGTTCAACCCACTTGCTATGAAAATAACGTTCAATCGGTTTTGATGAAAATAGGTTCGTATGGATATTTGAACACGGAAAATATTTTTACACTATCCATTTTGCCATGACTATCCGCTAGATGGCGCTGAAGTACATCGAATTCTATTCTGTTCGACCGCATCCTATGCAAATACCGTTAAACCGATTTTGAAGAAAATTGGTTCACACGGATATTTGAAGACGTGGAATATTGTTACATTATCCATTTTGCTGCAAATTGCCGATAGATGGCGCTGCAGAACTTCGATTTCTATTCGGTTCGACCGCTGCTATGAAAATACCATTCAACCGATTTTGATGAAAATTGGATATTTGAAGACGGAGAATATTTTTACACTATCCATTTTGCTGTAACTCGCGGCTAGATGGTGCTGCGGAACATCGAATTCCATTTCGTTTAAGGGGACAAGGGGCGTTGGATTTGAATTTTTTAAATTTTTAATTTAGAACACATTATGTAATCTAAGGATAATTAAAACACATTTTTAAATGCCTTTATCAAATTTTAATCTCAAAATTAATTATTTTTAGGCAAAAGGCATTTTTTGAGGAAAAAAACACGAAAACAACACAATTTCAAAATGCTCCATGCCCATCCTATATCAATTTAAAAGTTAGTATTAGTTTTAGTATACATGTTTAAAACTAGATAAAAATGTAATTTCGCATAAATTGTAAGTACATCTAAATTTTGTTGGGTAAGAAAAGAAAAAATTGTAAAAATACACAATTTTTCAGAATTTTTACTCGTTAAAATTTAATTATTGTGTCCAAACCTTTTGATGAATTATTATTATTGCAGAAAAACATGCGAAGTTTTATTCATAGTAACTCTCTAAACATTCATGAGAAATTTGAAAGAATTCTGACAAAAAGTTATGCGCATGGAACATTTCAAAAGTACAGATCACCTGGAAAACGCAAAACTGAGAAAAACGCTGTTAAAATGAAAGAAAACGATGAAATCCTTAGATGGCGCTTCACAAAAATATAAATAACAAACTTTGGAATTGTCCGATTTTAAAAATTCAACTTGCTATGGAAAGCTAAGAAGGAGCTTGGGAGGGGCATTTCTATTTTTCGAAATTTTGGTCAATTTTCGGCTTTTTCAACGTCCCTTGTCCCCTTAAGCGCTTGCTGTTAAAATACCGGCCAACCGATTTTGATGAAAGTTAATAAACATGGATATATGAACATGCAGAATATTTTTACGCTATTCGTTTTGCTATAACTTCCCGCAAGATGGCGCTGCAACGCATCAACTTCTATACCGTTCGACCTATCGCCATAAAAATTTTAGACTTACACATTTTAACACGGGGAATATATTCTAACTATTCATTTAGCTGTTACTCACTACTAGATGGCACTGCTGCGCATTATTACTTTAACTCGCCATTAGATGACAATGTAGCGCGCCAACTTCATGACCGGACAATTGATCTCTATGAAAATTGATAAAGATAAATACTTGAACATGGAGAATATTTTTCGTTCTGTCAATTTTGCTATGGCTTGCCTCTAGATGCCGTTGCAGGGCACAAACTTCAAAGCCGTTCGACTGATCACCTTAAAATTTGGCATACGTACACATATGAGCAGAGAGAATATTTTTGTAGTATTCATTCGGCTGTATTCACAACTTGATGGTACTGCAGCCAGGGCCTGATTTCCGGGAGGGCATTCGGGACAAGCGCCTGGGCTCCCAACAAAAAGGGGGGCCCCCAAATTGTTCTTCAAGTTTAAAAATTTGTAAATTTTGTAAAAGTTTTCGAAAGAGGGTACCCTAATGAAGCTTTTTCCCAGTTCCCCCCCAACTCGGCAAATCTTCCCCTCACTGCAGCCCTAGAATTTTTTATTTGAAATCACCACTAGATAGCACTTTAGCAATTAACTTCTTGATCGTTCAACTAACTGCTCTGAAAATTGGTATACACACACATTTGAACACAAAGAATATTTTCGCATTATTCATTTGGCTTAACTCGCCCTTTGATGGCGCTGTAGCGTATTATTACTTTAATTCGCCACTAGATAGCGCTGCAGCGTATCTTGACCGTTAAACTGTTTGCTATGAAAATTTTTACACTAGCTATTTCAATATGAGAATATTTTGATGCTATCCATTTTACAAAAACTTCGACAGTTGATGGCGCTGCGTCCAATCATCTTGTTCGCCGTTTAAAGGACCGCCATGAAATTCTTTATGCATAATTATTGAACGCAGATAATATTTATGAGATATCAATTTTGCTATATCTATTCAAATTCGATAAATAGTAATTACAGCAAACCGTAATAAAAAAAAAAAAATCCATTCATTCCCGTGCGAAGAACGGGGCATTCAGCTAGTTCTAAATAAAATGCTACTTTTCTTGTATGGCTTTATAGCTTTGGTCTTTGCATCTGACAAAACAGCAGGCTCAAGCTGGACATGATATTAAAAACAGGAAAGACCATGGCACATCGTGAGTCTCCTTTAGCCATACAGCGCCATCAAAGGCCGAGTTAAGGAAAATGGATAATGCGAAAATATTCTCCGTGTTCAAATGTGTATGTATACCAATTTTCAGAGCGGTTAGTTGAACGATCAAGAAATTGATTGTTGAAGTGCTATCTGGTGGTGAGTTAAAATAATAAATTCTAGGGCTGCAGTCAGGGGCAGATTGGCCGAGTTGGGGGGTCCTGGGCAAAAGCTTCATTAGGGGACCCAATTTCGAAAACTTTTTCAAAATTTACAAATTTTTAAACTTAAAGGACAATTGGGGGGCCCCCTTTTTGCTGGGGGCCCGGGGGCTTGCCCCGAATGCCTTCCCGGAAATCAGGCCCTGACTGCAGTGTCATCAAGTTGTAAGTACAGCAAAATGAGTACTGAATAATATTCTCTCCGCTCAAATGTGTATGTATGCCAATTTTTTAAGTGATTGGTCGAACGGCTTTGAAGTTGGTGCGCTGCATCGGCATCTAGAGGCAAGTCATAGCAAAATAGATAGCATAAAGGCATTCTCCGTGCTCAGATATCTGGGTGTACCAATTTTCAAAAATCAGCTGAACGGTATTTTCATAGCAAACGGTTGAACGGTACAGAAGGCGAGTTATAGCTAAACGGATGCGGCGAAAATCTTCTTTTCGTTCAAACATCCATGCTCACGAATTTCCATGGCGATTAGTTGAATGGTCCTGAAATTATTGGTTTGAAGTGACATCTAGTGGCAAGTTATAGCAAAATCGATAACGCTAAAGTATTCTCCGTGTTCGAATATCTATCTATACCAGTTTTCAGAGCGATCAGTTGAACAGTCTTTATAAGCTGCAGCGCCATCAAGCGACGAATTAAAGTAAGAAGTTGATACGTTGCTGCGCTATCTATTGGCGAGTTAAAGTGTAGATATGCAACGGTGCAATGAAGTTGCTATTTATAGCAAAATGGATAACACAAAAATACTCTCTGTGTTCAAGTATCTATCTATATCAATTTTCATAGAGATCAATTGTCCGGTCATGAAGTTGGTGCGCTGCATTGCCATCTAATGGCGAGTTAAAGTAATAATGTACTGCAGTGCCATCTAGTAGTGAGTAACAGCTAAATGAATAGTTAGAATATATTCTCCGTGCTCAAATATGTAAGCATTAAAATTTTTATGGCGATTAGTCGAACGGTATAGAAGTTGATTCGCTGCAGCGCCATCTTGCGGCAAGTTATATCAAAACGGATAGCGTTAAAGTATTCTGCATGTTCATATATCAATATATACCAATTGTCATTTAAATCGATTGACCGGTATTTCCACAGAAGCTCTTAAACGAAATAGAATTCGGCGTTCTGCAGAACCATCTAGCGGCAAGTTACAGCAAAATGGATAGTGTAAAAGTATTCTACGTCTTCAAATATCCGTGTGTACCAATTTTCATCAAAATCGGTTGAATGCTGTTTTCATAGCAAGAGGTCGAACGGAATAGAAATCGACGTTCTGCAGCGCCATCTAGCGTCAAGTCACAGCAAAACGGATAAAGTAAAAATAATCTACGTCTTCAAATATCCGTGTGTGAAAATTTTCATCAAAATTGTTGAACGGTACTTGCATAAGAAGCGGTCGAACGGACTAGAATTCGATGTACTGCAGCGCCATCTAGCAGCAAGTCATGGCAAAACAGATAGTGTAAAAATATTCTCCGTGTTCAAATATCCATACGTACCAATTTTCGTCAAAATAAGTTAAACAATATTTTCATAGCAAGCGGTTGAATAGAATTCGACGTTCTGCAGCGCCCCCTAGCGGCGAGCTAGAGTAAAATGGATAGCATAAAAACCTTCTCCGTGACAAAAGACTTATGGTTCGTGTGTACTAACTTCGGAAGTCGATCGCCGCAATGTTATTCTATGGAGGAAACGGCCTTCACTACTACCGCAATTCGAGACAAACTATTGCATATTTTTCATTCATTCCTTTTTCCTCTTAATCTCAAAGCAATGATCTACATTTATTTTTAAGCAGAATTGATTTAAAGCAATTAGAAGTACATTAATTACACCTTGTAAGAAAGTTTTCTTTCCGGACAAATTTCATGTTATTTCCATATGTAACTAATGTACTTCTAATTGCTTTAGATAAATTCTGTTTAAGAATAAATGTAGATCAGTATTTTAAGATTAAGGGGAAAAAAGAATGGATGAAATATATGCAATAGTTCGTTTCGAAATGTGGTAGTAGTGAAGGCCGTTTTCTTCATAGAATAATATTTCGGCGATCGACTTCCGTAGTTAGTACACAAGAGCCTTAAGTGTACCAAATTTCATGGTGATCGGTGAAACGGTTTTGGAGTTTTTCAACGTCATACACACCCACCCAAAGCTAATCCGTCGGGCCACCGAAAAGCACCCATCCTTTCCAAGAATTGGCTCCCCTCTTTCTTTACAGACAGAGATATGTGGGGGGGGGGTGAAAAGCAGAGTGATTGTGGGGTCAGTAGGCAAGACGCGATATAAACAACTTCCGTGTGATGCGAACTCGCAATGCTTTGTGGACACTTGACCAATGAGCGTTTTCATTTCAACCAATCCCCGTTTGAACCCCATTGATTGGCCCCGTTTCAGCCTAGATTCAATTAACACAGGCTCAGTAACACTTAGGGCCCGTTCAATAATTCGTCGGTTGGCTATGCACCGGTGATACCGGTTGCGGCCATTCTTTGGTTAAGTGACGTCACGGTTGTCAACCGGTTTCGGTCATCCCCCTCCCACATCGGATCCCAAGCCAAGAAAACATAAATAGACATTGGCAACACTTCTCTAATAATCGGAATGACCCACCTCGCTAGCAGGGTCATTCGGATTGCGCTCTGGTCACGTTGAGCAGACAACCGCGACTTGACCGAAACTTTTTCGAACGCGGTTATTTTTAGTGCTCCGCCCAAAACTCCGACTTTTCGAACGTTCTGTGGTCATGCACCGATGTCACCGGCGCACGACTGGTGAATTATCAAGGCGCCCTGTTTTTCCACTTTTAATGACAATATGAATCTTGGACTGACTAGCCGAGTTTTCTAAGCGGTAGTTACTGAACTGTCGGTTGAATCGGTAGTTGAAGTTAATTATGAATTGGCAGGCCTAGGGGATTATAGGTTCAGGTTCGACTCCGACTAGGGCTTGGTTGTTAATCCGTCCGTCTCTTCAAAGAGGATAATGTTTAAAATATCCACTCATTATGTGTATCGTAATTCAATCCATGTTTGTGTTTTTCAAACTTGATGAAAGTTTTCGACTTCTGATCTTAACTTCCTAGCCCTTGAAATGTTCTGAGTATGGGCCTGATTAGGTTGCGATTAACCACTGGATAGGTGTATTCTATTGCGGCCCTGAAAAAAAAAAACAACTTGAAATTTTGAAACCCCTGTTAAAATAAAGCTCAATTGATTAAAACAATAAGCATTTCTTAAGTTTCGGACCTGTATTTCAAAATTAATGGATGGCATTTCCTAGGATGTGTACAGTTCAAATCGTACTTGACGTCCGCATTTATTTATTTATTTATTTATTATTATTATTTTTTTGTGATATTATCTGGAAGAAATGCTACATTTTGTTAATCCAATTGTATTATTAAAATATTGTATCTGTGTCTTTATTCAACAAGTTAAAACATATTTCAGTTGGTATTTTCTGTTTCAAAATAATTTAATCTTTAAACGCTAATACTAAATCTTTTTCTATATTACAAGTCTGTGGATTGTTAGAGTTTGGTTTTAAAACTAGGCCTCGAACACATGTGATCTTTAAGCGTTAAGAATGGTCTCACCAGTCACATGTTGTACGGATGCATTTTTCAGTAGAATTCAGAGTCACATGTTCGAATTTATACACACACAGACTTTGGCATATTTATGAAAACAGATTCAATTTTAGAATGCTTTGAATACATCGCATAATTATTATTATTATTATTTTTTTTTTTTTGTAAAATTCCAAAAATTGGTAATGTATTTAGATAAATATGGAAGAAAAAATGAAAATATGTTTTTGAACAAACATATAAACGAGCTTTAAAAATAAATAATACAATTTAAATATACTTATTTTCAACCAAAAGTTAAAAATAACATGTTGTTTTATTTCCAAAAATTCCTTCTTCCTTTGTTAAACAGTGCATGCGTATGACAAATAAATATTTATATTTGAATAAACATTTGCTTTACATTACAAGGCTATACTACCGCCCACTTGTCACAAATAATTTTCTAGTAAAAAATACGCTATTTTCGAAAACACTGCTTTTTGTAAAAAGAAACATTAATTAATTCTTTTGAAAAAGGGGCGATGTTTATATTCTACTATTCCATAACTACTTTTTTTCACTTGCAAACATTGTAATGTTATGTAGATAATTATATTTTGTTTTCATTTTTAATCAATTAAAACGGATTGTCAAATTAATTAATTAATTAATTAAACATTAAACTTTCTAAATCCAGAGAGAAAAAAATATTTGTAATTGATATGAAAACACTCACGATTCTAATTCAATAAAATACTTTGATTTATATATGATTTTTTTTAAAATAATGATATATAAATGTCCTCTGACGTAACTTTATATCTTTATATTATGGCATAAATGAACAGTAAACTCACCGACAACAAATTAAAATCTACTTATAAAGTTGAAATAGAAAAAGATTTTTATATTTCATATGTTTTCATTGCTAAGTTATATATTCTTAATAAAACATAGAGTTTCAGTGCCTGTTAACCGAACTAAAGATTTTGAAATACTGAACAGATATTGTACACGTGAGTATTCACATATGAATAAAAAGTAAACCAAAAGTAATTATGTTACTTTTCAAACACTGTAATATTTTGTACGATAAAATCTGGTTACTTATTTTATTATATTACTCAATATGTAGTTCGTATAACATCAACTAAACTATAAACGATGCAATAAAACACTTTTATATTTTATCCTTGAAGTGATATGATACTTTTTTTGGCATGTAAAAAAAATAACTAAACCGAACATTTTGAGAAGACAAAAAAAATGTGTTTCATTGATCCAAACATTTACTGAAAAAAGGAGAAAGAAATAAGCGGTATAAAAAACAAAATATCCACGGTATCAAAATAAATAATGATACAAAATGAAAAAGGAAATTACTGTACGCTATCATTATTCTCTTATACACACAAAAAATGGGAAAATGTGGTTTTATTCATAAAAACGGAACATGAAACGACCATAAATTCAAATTATAATAAAGAATGTCATTTTTTACTTAAGGTGACACCATAAATCTTACCGCAGTGTGTAAATCAAAGGCTATTATAGACATCAGACTCGTAATATAAAGCTGCAGCTTGAGAAGCTCGGCATTAGAGGTATCAGATGATAAATCAACCGCTATTGTAAAAAATTGATTATACGAAATTGAAGTGAAAGTTTCGAATTTTTTATTTAAAAAATAAAAAATAATCTATTAAATAAATTTTAATTTATCAAATAATGCTTCGTATAACATGCCGAAGACTTTCAGCAATGAAAAATGAATTTAAAATACGGTTTGAATGTGTCAACTCTCAGTTACGTGGACAAGACAACACTGATATATATATATTTTTTTTTAATCTAGAGTGTAAAATTCCTTTTCTTTCGTGGTGACATAATGAGAGTCGCGTTTCTATTTTATTATTGTTGCCTCGGAAGGGAACAAAATACACAACCGTGTAACACAACGGAATGAAATTCAACACTTTTCTGTTGCAAGGAGGTGGTGCTAGTGAGCTGCTGTACGTAGATCTAGACCAAAGTGCTGCTGTGCAAGTATGACACCCATGCTCAGAGCCTTATTATCGCATGGGCAAATCGGGACTTTGCCCAGGGCCCCCGGCTCGAAAGGGCCCCCAATATCAAATGTTGTTCTGAAATAGTCTTTTTTATATCAAAATTTTATGAAAAATAAAACAAATTTCATAGATAGGGGCCCCCAAATTCATCAATGCCCGGGGCCCCTGTTGGTCATAATCAGGCTCTGCCCATGCTAGTTCTTCTAGAGCGTTGATGTGTGAAGTTTCCGTTTTTAATTTTTTTTCTTCACCGCTATTCCTCCTCTCTGTTTTCTATTGAGATGAATTATGTATAGCTCGTCCTCAATTTTGTGACCACAGTGGCGCCATCTCGTGCGTCAAGCATGAGTTGGGCTGCTGCGGGACTCTGCTGGGAAGCAGACGCTGTCTGCCTATGTTTTATGTTCCATTTTCAAATTCTTTCATTTACTTCACTCAATCTCATTTTTCATGCGTCTACAAATTCATTTATTTTTTACAGTTTCATAAGTTTTCTGAACTACATGCATTGCAATTCTTTTAACCTACTGATTGACAAAAACGTATATTTATACTTTCACAAAAGCTCAATGTTCACTGCATTACTCGCGACTTGTTAATTAAAACTAAATATACTTCATCAAATCCTTCTTTTAAATTTTTACTTTGAGGCATTATTTAAAAGAAAATCTCGACAAAACAGGTATGTTTTCCGAAAATTTGCAATAAATTTCGATTTTTTTTTTTTTTCGAGACTGAGAATATAATATATTTGTTAACTAGTTTTAAATTTTGCCTGTTTGCTGGCCAGAAGGACAGGATCAAGCAGTTGCAGTAACATTTGCGTATTGATAAAAATTTAAAAAATGAAGAAGAATGATTAAAAAAAATACTTCAAATTATGGAACCACTCGTATATTTACCAATAATATCTAACTTTTCATTCTCAGATGATTCTTTGGCAATTTACGTATAATCGATAGTCATTCCCGATTATGGTTGCCCTTAAAACAGTTATCTATATATTCTTATACATAATAATTTTTAGATTAGTGTATTTAGTCCCGCGAAATATTTCATATCGCCTTCGTGGCAAATTTCCAAGCAGTTCCCAAATTATTTTACCATAACGAAAAATTATTCCCCTTGTTAAACAACAGAGTTAAGCAATTACTCCCCTATATATAAAACACAGCCAGAATCAGTTCAGTTTTGAAAACATATTTTTTTGTAGCCGAATTTGTCTATAAATCGCCAAAAGTGCGAGCCTTGGTGACTTAAGACATACCGCTGCTAGTGCAACCCTTTACAATATGATTTAAAAACATGGTTTCTTTCCGATTTTCAGAATGATAATACCATCAGAACGTGACCAAATTGATTTGGGACCACCCCGAGGCTGTCCCCTTTAGAATTAAAGAAAGGTATCATTCAGACAGGCCCACTTGCTTTGGTGAAACATTATCGTTGTGCATTCATTAAGTAAAATATACGCACTGAACATAGTACCTCCAGCCTTTGTGAAGCCGGTAATATTGGTTTTCAGATAGTCACGCAATATTCAACTGTTACGAAAATGTATTTCAAAATCGTAGCTCTTCTTTTCATCGCTTACGTCTCATAAGCAGAAATTCGCTTAATTTTACTTTAGAATGTAGAAATCAAGAAATGCCCCCCAAAATTCTGCAGTTGATAATTTGATGTCCTTTCTTTAGGAATAGGACACAATTCAACCATAAATGTGTAATGCAAGCATTTCTTTTAGAAAATACAGAACTTAGAAGAACTTGAAAAAAAGGACCTTCATTTTATTGCGTAAATTTGAATTTTGAATTTTGTAATAACGATCGTACCAAGTCTAAAACTTTCTTCCGTGAACTAACAACACTAAAAGCTGCGTGTTCTACATGAAATATATCAATATAAAGAAAGTTATGTCTGTGAATTGCCTGGAGTTCAAAAATTTTGCAATATATATTCGCCTCACACCTTGAAAATGGTTTTAAAAGAGGGGAGATATGTTTGTTTGTCTATTCATAACGTAATTTTTCTCACACATCGCATGATGACTGTCATCGCATTCTAAAGTGAATGAAATGAAATTTAGCACCATGTTTACGCTACTCAAAACTGGGTATAAATATACGGAATTTCGATATGGTTTTGAGAAACATTATGAATATGGTGTGAAAATTTCCATGCATATCACGTGATAAGAGGTAGTTGAAATAAAATGTAACATTAGAGCGTTAAACATATCCCCTCACTTAAATTGCGGAATTTAAAATGTTTTAAAATTGCATAGGTTTGAAAAATTAATACAAACGGGTCAAAAAATTTTTCTGTGTTAATTACGCTTAATTTATGAATAGGTAAATTTCAGAATGCGATGCTTAAGAGCAGAAATGGACAGGTTAGAGCCTGAAAAATCCATGTTCAAACTCAACCATATCGTTCCGAATATAATGTTTTTAATCTTCAACAGACAAAAAGACGTGTTGCTCCTAAAACAGCAGTCAAAGAATTCTTTACCACTCTGTACCTTTCGCGTAAATAACTATAAATAATAACCATTAACAACACCGTCAGCGTTAACCCTTTAACGCGCAGTGTTTCCGCTCTGGGAACACCAAACTCCGACGTTTTGACTGTTGCCAGTCACGAAGAATAGATTTCATTTCTATAAAAATAGTTGGTGACATAGCTCCACGAGAATCTTTTACTTTTTAGCACGTCATTTCCCATAAAAAAATTGTCACGATTATTTTTAACAGCACTGACATCGGCTGAAAAATGTAAGAATGCGAGAAAAGCTGTATAGATTGCCCAATTCTGAAAAAAGGGAAGCCGTTGCCATCGCTCGACTTAACTACCAGCAAGATGGCGGACGATCGAAACGTTCATCGCGTGCCACAGATCTAGAGACCTTTTTTTGACGCAGCCAGCTATACATCCTTTTGCGGCTGCCCTTTTTTTCAGCATTGGGAAAGGGTTGCGCCTCAGAGGGTTAACACACACGCTTTCCGCAGCATATTCAATCACCATATACTCATGAACTATTAAACAAAAAGATTTTTAGAAAAACGGAAAAATAAATATTACGCAAGTAGTCCAAATATCTTACGACATTTTTTTCTTTTCTTTTTGATAAAATGTGTTAAAAAATGTAAAATAAACAATCATAATCATGATAATAATTCGAGAAAGTTAAAAAAATAAAGGAACATAAAATAGCTCTAAAGAAAAATAATTGTAAAAATAACGAGAAGTACGTTATATGTATGACCTGCCAGCACTCCAAAACATTAAAGAGCCTGTTCGTTTATTTTATTTTATTTTATTTAGCGGGTGAACTTTTAACAAGTTACTTCAAAGTGGAAATGTAACACTTTAAGCTTTTTTTTACTGTCACACTGATGTGAGTAACGCCACCATTAATTTTATCCCGCTGCTTTTACAGTTTCTTTGAAAATGGTAAATTTCGACGTTTTTCGCGTAATGATGATGGTTAGTACTGTGCTGCCTAAAATAATAATGATGTGCAATATATTCGTTAATACTGCTCAGAGTATTAACGAATATCAAGGTGAAAGAAGATTTTTAAATGATTTCATAAGACGTAATTTCATATTTCACTTACAGAAATATGTAAGTAATTATGAATTAAAGGTGTTTTTTTTTCTTTATCGTTAATTTTTTCTCTAGATTACAGTAACAAAAAATTACGCGTGTGTGGTATTTTAAAGGAGGTCATTTCGTGATAGCGGAAGAAATTGCTGCTTAAAATAGATTGCATTGCCTCAACACAAAAGCTAAACGTCACAGCTTAGAACTTTAAAATGGTTAGGGCTGAACGCAATACGTTACTATACCTTTGTTATTTTCATGTCAGTTATTTTTTAAACGATAATTTTGTTAGCTAAAAAAGCAACAATTAAAAATATTTATTAGATGATTTAAGTTTTTTTAAACGTTTAAATGCACTTTAGAAACATCTAACTTTATATTTAAAAATCTCCTTAAATAAAAAAAAAATGTTTTATACTAACATGCATTAAAACTTGCAGTACGGGAGACCGGAAAGTAGAAGGTTCCAGCAACTGGCCAAATTTTCGAAAAAATAGGCCAATTTTATTGGTCTAGAAATTTGGCAAAGTCTTTTATTAAAACTTTTATCATCATTACTTAAAATTATAAATTTCATTTCGCTTGGTAACCATCTAGGACATTTATCATTCTTTGATTTGACGGCCGTACCGTATTCTGAAATAGACTCCACGATTAGATTCTCCTGCCTCTCTTTTTTGTAATTTTAGCAATTTTAGCAGCGGCAGCCCAGTCGGTGTAGTGGCTACAGAACCATTCTATGATGTCTTGGATCCGGGTTCAAATCCTGGCTCGGGTTTGTCCGTCCCTTCATTGGGGGTAACGCTGGCCGCCCACTGGGTGCCCTCATAATAAAATGGCAAGTAATTCGGGCCTTAGTAGTGGAGAATACTTGATGAGCAAGTGCCTACCCTTTGGGGAAAAAAATAGTAATTTTAGCAGTAGAACATGAGTTTTTGCCTAAATTATATCTTACGAATACTGATAGTCCTGCGAATTCGTAACAACCTAACTACTATAAATGCAAAAGTTTGTTTGTCACGACGCTGAAACGGCTGGAAGGGTTTAGATGAAAGGACCATACGCATTTTATTCCTTTATCTACCGACGGTACCGTTACATTAAAATTGTAAAAAAAAAAATGATTAACTGTAACCATGCCTTTGAAAAATCACTACCAAATACTTCATTTAACCGGCTTACATCAGGACTGCATGCTCTATTAGAGTAGATTGTTTTAAATAGACACATTTCCGCTCACTTTTTAATCATGCTGAGCGCCGTCCCCAAAAAGAGCATTAGTGAATTTTAAGACGTCAGCTTTGTTATTGAAGGATTAGACTTTCTAAAAGTGTGTCTATCAAAGTATTACTTGACTCCATCGGATTGGTTGGTCTTATACTCTTTCGAAAAAGACTCGTTAACTATTTATAAAATTAGTCATCAAGCGTATAGCTTATGTTTATTAACCCATTTATGCCTAGCGTCCCTTTTTTGGGACGGCATTTTCGCTATCAGTCGAAAACGTTATTTATTTTTCCTAGCCTTTATTCGCGAGTATTGAACTTCAATTCCACAAAATATTTTAATATGGCCAAGTAGGATGTTGACATTTCAATTTTTATACATAATGATTTTAAATGAAATCATCCCTTGTTCAAAAAGTTGGCATCAGAAATTTATCAATTACTGCTGGTGTTAGCAAAAATCGAAGAAAGTCGCAAAAATATCCAGGCACGAATGGGTTAATTTTTTCTTCATATTATTTTTATTACATTAATTAGTATTCATCATTCATTGCCTAACTATAACAATAGAAAGCAAATAGATTGAAGTTGATATTCTTAGCAATTCTTAACCCTTTAAGCGGTCAATTTTTTTACCGAAATACTTCCAAGAAAGGCATATTTTGAAAGGCATATGATGAAATAGTCCCGCTCTCTCGCTAGGAAGAAAAACCCGGATGAAAAGCATTTCAGTTACATTGACAAGCCACGCCAACTATTGAAAAATATTAATACTAAAGAGTCTCTTCACAATAATGAAATATACGGGCAAATCAGAAAAGGAAAGGAGAAAATATCGATGCCCGTACGCTGGGCAAACCAGTTGAGGCCAATTTTGGGTAGCACGTACACTGTACGGGCAAACCGCTTAAGGGATTGATTCGGTAAATAAAGGGTTATATGGATTTCCGGGCCATGATCAAACATAAATGAAGGTCTTGTACAGGATTTTTCCTGAAAAACAAGAATGTGCCAGAACTATACTGTGGTCTATTAGAGAGTAGACAGTTACACCCAGGGATCTCTTATATATATATATATATATATATATATGTATATGTATGCATGTATGTATCAGGACTTTATAAAAGACTGTGTTATCAGGACGATGCTATTGAGTGACATGCACAATTTGATAAGGCCTACAATTTACTATGCATGTCATCCTTGTTCGCTCAGAACCCAAACTGCCCGTCCTCCTTTGGAACACAGATAGCGTGTATACATAATTAACACATATGCAGCATTTTATTCCGAAATAAAAACATCGTTCTAGCGGTTTTCATAGTTTTCTAAATTTTTTGGAACGTTTCAAAGCATGACGTGAAGCTGGCAAAGCTGCGCGATTAAATAAAATTAAATATACTGGGTGTTTATAATTAAACTTCCCCTATAAACGGAGTTCTAGATCTACAGATAAAACATTGTAACACAATTTAGTACATAGACTGTACATGAAATGAGTTTAAGGAACGCCCAAAAACATTTTAGTTCAAAGAATGTGCACTAGATGACATTTTGTATGAAAAAGTAGCAAATTAAACAATGGAACTGAGTATATCAAAATGTACAATCAATTTTAACATTTATTTATAGCTTTTGGACATTTACTAACTGATTTGGCTAAATTTTTTTTAGCTGATTTCATAATGAAATTTTTCAAAAAAAACGTTCTTGCGGGTATCTCGTGTACAGTGCATATGCCAAATTCGGTGTCAATTTACTCACACGTTTCTGCTTTGGAATGATGTTTATAAAATTTGGTAATTTAACTATAACCACCCTGTGTATAATTATGCTGTGATAGATATTATGTGATTAAAATAATTAATGAGAAGTTAACTCAAAATGCTAAGACGAACATAGCCTTACACAGTACAATTATGTGAAGTTAGAAATGGAAAAAGCGCGTAGATATTACAGTACAGATGTATTTATGAAAAAAATCAGTGCATCAGTTATTGAAATCAACTGATAATTCCTTTAGGCAAATTAGCACCAACAACTTTTGCACACGGGGCAACGCCGAGCTACGTAGCTAATTATCAAATACATTTAATTTTATCACTTAAATATGTAAGTTGCGTGATATCTATAAATTGTGAAATATACCTTTATCCAAGAAGATATCTCATTACAAATTGATACATTATCAAAGATATCCAAGAATACTCGCATCGATTTCTTGTCAACCCCAACTACAGCTAACGTATAATCCGAAAACTACTTGATATCGCCATTTCCTGCGTTCAGCCGAAATATATGAGAGACATCCATTATTTTGCAACGTCTGAAACAATTTTAATTCCTTTTCGGAGATATGAAGTTTTCTGCAACAATAAAGGAAAAATGCTTAGTATTACTCATGGGAGACGTAATCGATAGAAGCTTAAGAAGTAAAACTAGTAACAAATTTATTAACTCTTATTTTTAAGATGTTTCTGTGCATATAGTTTATTGGGACGATACTGTTTGCGCATATTGCATTTAGAAAACGATGATAAATAAATATAACGATATTTATTTAATTTCATGGGAAGGCAATAGAGTCTTGGATTCGTGAAAATGAATAAATGGGACAAATTATATGCATGGTTAAAAGAAAAATAAGTAGGCCACTTTAGATGGATCTATTTGTCGAAATGAGATAAAATTTAAACTACAGATATATCAAATGGTGTGCTTGATATTAAAGAAATAAAAATCAGGACTAGATTTCACCAATAGATGGCGCTATAACACAAATGGCTGTTTGCCTAAATTAAAAATTTGAAACATGATTTGCGTTAAAGCGCACGCCTATTAGCAGTGGCGGTTCCTCCATTTGAGCACATGAGCACATAAACCCCCAAAGAAAAAACTAAAAAAATAAACACATTAACAAATTGAATATTAATAAAAAATATTAAGTACACTTCTAGATTTTTGTGAATTTAAAATGTGAGTTTTACTCTCCCCCTCCCCTGCTATTATTAAATAAGCTTATAGCTAACGCACTGCTTTGCCGGTTACTGCATCACAGTATTTCCTCCACTCGCACGTGCGAGCGGAAAAATTCCCTTCTGAACTGGTCTTTGAGAACAGAAGTGGAGAGTCCCGGCAGAAGTAAGGCGCTGCTCATATCATTCCGTTCGCACATTTTGAGTGTGTACACTGGCAATTTTTTTTTGCGGTTATCTTTTTCGGGTTCTCCATTGGTTTGTTATGTTCGGTTAGTTACGTCTTTGTAGGTTAATATTCTTATTATTTTCTTTACTTTTATAATTTTTCATTACAATATTTCTTACAAACTAGCGTAATTAATTAAGATGGGAGTAAAATATGTATTTCGGTTTTTCAATATTATTAACATCCCCATATTTTATCTCATTTGGCCCAATAGTACGCATTGTGGAGCCCTCTGAAGTAGACAAACGCTCTAGGTACTAAATAATTGAGCACGTTACTTAATTTTCTCCTCCTTTGGAAAATATTAATTTTGTGGAGGAAAAAATGTTTGTTTTATTTGGCCCATAGTATATGCATTATAAATAATGTATGTTAATCTGTGGAGTACAACGCATTTGCAAAACATTTTGCAAAATAATATTCTAATCCTATTTAGCTATAAATTGTAAAACAAATAATAATAAATTTAATTACACAGAGAATATTCGTTGCTTTCACCGACACGTTGTGTTGTAGGTTACTTGCATGAGCAGCATAAGGTGACGTAACTACCACGCGACGTGCAGGCAAAAGTAACGCATGTTTTTTTTTTTTTTTTTTTTTTTTTTTTTTTTTCTTAATGTACAATAATGTTTGAAGATTCATTTTTGTTTTTTTCAGCCATGTATTTCGACTCTGAAAGAGCACACAGTCATAACTTTATGTACTTTTCAAAGATGATATTTTCTCTTGGATGACTAATGTATGTCCATGATACTTATTACTTTTAAGAAAAACACTTTTTGTTTTAAATTATTCTACTAAACTAACATTTATACTCTAAGTTATATTATTAATAGTTTCCTTATTATCGAAACATTTTTTCCAGAAAATGTTCAGTTGAATGTTTATTAATATGAAATATCATTCTGAAAGCAAATATTTAATTTTCAGCTATGTACAAAACGCAATATTTTACTACGTAATATAAGTGCGTAATTTAAATACTCAGATTTTAAATTTATCAGTAAATGATTTCTGAATTTTCAGAAAAAAAATGTTATACCTACATTGGAAATTAAATACTTCCAACAATGTTTGGTGTAATAACATGAAACTTTTAAAATTATATTTCAGGGCAAATTTTTAATAAATGTAAAACAGAGAAGGACAAAATAAATTGTATTTCGTAATGTTTACTTTGCGTCTGTACAATTTAATGAGTATTCTGTACTGTAAATTTTATGTAGGGTGTCCTAAAAGGATATCAGTTAACTTTTGTGGGTATAGAGAGCATAAAAGAATTGAGAATCTCACAGGAAAGCTCTTTTTCAAAACTGGTTAACCCATTTATGCCTAGTGTTCCTTTTTTGGGACAGCATTTTCACTATCCGTCGAAAACGTTATTTATTTTTCCTAACCTTTATTCACGATTATTGAATCTCAACTCCACAAAATATTTTACCATGACCATGTACGATCTTAAATTTTCAATTTTTACAAATAATGATTTTAATAGAAATCATCCCTTGTTCAAAAAGTTGACATAAGAAATTTATCTATTATTGCTGGTATTAGCAAAAATGGAAGAAAATCGCAAAAATATATAGGTCCAAATGGGTTAATAAGCACTCCGCATAAAGCGTTCAAGTGTTTCTCAAATTTCCGCCCATGCCTTACAAATTTTTTAAAAAAGTCACAAAAAATATTGAATTAAAATTGATTACTGTACACAGTATTTCATTTTGAAGGCTGTGATCGTTGAAGAATAAGAATTTTATCGAACAAATTGATTTTAACTTTCACATTTTGATTGAAAACCGACGTGTAAAAACAATTATATTATTATTTTTTTCAATATTGGAAGAAGTATCAATGATGAAACTTAAAGGGAACCATTAAATGACGAAATTAAAAGAAACCATATTAGAAATCTTTAAAAACAAAAGCATCTAATCTGGTATGGTCATGTTAAATGAATGAGTGATGAAAGATTACCAAAAATTGGATTTAATTACAAACCCAATCAAAATAAGAATAGAGGAAGACCACAGCGAAAAAATGAATGAATGATATCGAAAAAGGGATGAGAAATAGAGGCATTTGGGTGAAATAGATCCTTGACCGCAAGAACTGGACTAGATTCCTGTAGATTTTTTAGAAGCTCCTGCAGGACCCAAAAACAGAACTTACATACATGCCGATCACTCTCACACCTCCAAGTTCATCTCCATAAAAGTCGCACATATTAATGACTTCTCAAATTTCTGTGTAATGCTTTCTTTTTACAAAGACTAATTAGTTAATGACAAAACTATAATAGGAAATTTGGCCATTACTCGAATACTTTTTGAGTAGGTGTTGTTCATAGTACAACTATCTTATCGAAATTGGTGGTTTGTTTGTTACTGGGAAAGTTTCTGAAATCACCAAACAATTTTTAAAAAAATATTCGCAATATTTTTAAAAATTTGTAGTAGCCTTCCTTTTATTTTAGCTTAACCCATTTGTGCCTGGATATTTTTGCGACTTTCTTCGATTTTTACTGATAACAGAAATAATAGATATATTTCTGATGTCAACTTCTTGAACAAGGGATGATTTCTTTTAAAATCATTATGCATAAAAATCGAAATATCAACATCCTACTTGGTCATGTTAAAATATTTTGTAGAGTTGAGGCTTAATACTCATGAATAAAGGCTAGGAAAAATAAATAACGTTTTTGACTAATAGCGAAAATGCCGTCCCAAAAAAGGGACACTAGGCATAAATGGGTTAAACAGAAATATTATGCATCCATTACAAAAAATAGAAGAAGAGTTATTTCATGACGTAAAAAAAACAAAACAGAATATTTCTAGAAAAAATATTACTGGGGAGCATAAAAATGTCTTGAATTGATTTTTGTGTCAATCCCAATTACATAGGATTCACATTCAAGAAACTCTGTAGCATGCCCTTAAGATGTGTTCCGTCCAGCTCTTACTCCATGCTCTTGTATAAAAATGCATTTTCCCATATTCTTATGTTCTTTTTCTGTTTTTTACTTTGAACGTATACAGTGTTGAAGATCTTTTTTCTAGGACTTTGAAGTAAAGCAAGAGTATGTGTACGATAAAATAAATCAGCTTATAAAAATTTCATCCTTTGCTGAAAGTGCATTTTTTTAAAATGTAAATATAAACAGTGTAAGAAAACTTATATTATTTATTTCGAATAATACAGTATTTATTTCAAATAACAGAACCTGTTTTTATATCCATAAAAAAAATCAGTCACTGAAGTAAATATTCCAGTTTATGCCGGGTTCTGTAGTAAATGTCACATAAATTCATAATGCCATTACGTATTTGGTAAGACTTTGAAAAAGAAATAAAATTGAAGATGTTGTAATTAGAAAAGTATAAGACTTTTTGTAAAACCACATAACACTTAAAAAAAATTGACTCTTCAATAATTTTTAAATGGGTAAACAATTATAAGTTTGGCATTCAGTTAATTATAAGTAAAATTTATTAATGCCATTTTCAATTTCATTAATTTTAATAAGAAATCACTCGATAATCATGAAATGTACATTTAAAAATAAACCTGTGCACCAATTACCTGTAAAATATACGAGAAGCTAAAAAACATTTAAAAATTTTTTCATGAAAATGATATTTTTCTACCTCAAAATAGTCACGAAAATCACAAAATTAAAAAAAAAGTACTCAGTATCTGAAATTTAAGTGTGTTTTTTAAAGCATCTACTTTCTGTATATAAATTTGATGAAATTTTCTCGAAAGTAATTCTGAATGTGAAGAATGTAAGTGTGCTATAATATACTAACTCGTTTTCTGATGTGCTTAAATAAAGTGAAACTGTATAGCTAAAGAATGATTAAAACCTTAAAATGCACCTGCACTGTTAATCACACAAATATTACGTGTGAATTAATTTAATGTATGGTAAAATTTGACTATTTACGTATTTAATTGTCCTGCAATGTGATGAAACATACGGATAAGGATGCATATTTGAAAACAAATCTAATTCAATAATCTTATTAATTTTTCTAGTTATTTATTAATTACTAGATATATAAATTATTTAACTTTTTAAGTAAAAATATTAATTACTTAAAAATTTTTACTCAAATGAAGTATTTGTAAAATAATTAATCTTACAATAAATCAAATATCACCGCCTCGATAATTTTGGAATTTTTTCCACTTTATAAAAATAATATTTCACACTTACTTAATACAGCAATCAAAATCGTTTTGTTCCAATGAGTGCAAGGGGAATGGGTGAAGTAAAAAATCTTCCACGATATTAACTTTTAAAGAGTATTAAGATGCTCTTGTCAAGAATTATACATTTTAAATTTCAAACTTACTCATGAATAAAATAAAGCCAGATAATAAATTTCGATATATCGGAATATAAGTACATTCGAAATGCAATTATAAAAAATAGTAACGCACTTATGAATTTAAAAAGGACAAATATAAATGAATTTGTTTATACAAATGTCAAAGTTTAGTTAAATGTCATCGTTAATTATTAAACTATTTCATGCAATCATCCATCCAATTTTAAATATTATAAAGATTTCTTGAATGCAATTTTGAATAATTAATCGTATTTAAGCTTATTTCTTGGAGATTTTTAAAGAAATCGCTTCAAAGATTTTATGAAAGTCATGCGTTTATTCAAAATTAATTAAAGGAATAATTTAAATGGCACATATCCGTACGGTGCATGATATTTAAGAGTGTAATAAAATTTAACTGGAAAATTCAAAAATTTTAATTTTTAAAAATAAAATTTACAATTTTATAAGTAAACTTGATTTTTAGAATATTCGTCATTGGTTAAGTATGTGCACAAATTCGTGAATGAATAGTAATTTGAATAAAACTTACTTTGCATAAAAACACTGTCTTGTATTAAGAGTTTAATCGGGATTTTAACCCATTTGTGCCTGGATATTTTTGCGACTTTCTTCGATTTTTACTGATAACAGAAATAATAGATATATTTCTGATGTCAACTTCTTGAACAAGGGATGATTTCTTTTAAAATCATTATGCATAAAAATCTAAATATCAACATCCTACTTGGTCATGTTAAAATATTTTGTAGAGTTGAGGCTTAATACTCATGAATAAAGGCTAGGAAAAATAAATAACGTTTTTGACTAATAGCGAAAATGCCGTCCCAAAAAAGGGACACTAGGCATAAATGGGTTAAATACATTTTGATTCTTTACATCTGAACAACTTATATTTTAAAAATATTTTACCACAATGTGCAGAAACAAATTATAAACTTACTGAATTTTTTTATATTTCAGTTTTGCAATTCATGTAAAATTTATAGACTAAAATATTTTTGTTGTAGAGTTATTTTTTTATATTTTACTTTTTTATTTCTTGACTGTACAGTGTGTTCCACCGAAATGCAGACACCATGATTGTGTGCCGAAACTGTACTCGAAACAGACCAATGAGAACGAAACATATATACTAAAAAGTATACATACAAATACGTATTTGCAAGGATAAATCTCTTTCCCTGCCCTATCTTTGCAGAAATAAAAAACAAATGTATAAAAAAGAAAGGACAAATGTCCCGGCGAAATAAAGCCAGTACTGTTACTATCCGACATATTCCCCATGTTTAAATATGACTTTGAATTGTCGGTGTGGCATATCGTTTTCCAATATTTGTGGATGGTAACATCAACATTATCTCAGAGTTAAATGTTGGCGGCCTTCAACCCCGCCACAGACAGAAGCTGTCCGACATTTGCATGTTCATCTTTGCTGAGGATTCCCCCATGTCTTCTCTTGGGGATTGAGATCAAGCGAAAAGAGCTGGACATTTAATGATGTACAACCCATCATCGAAAAACCATTTTCAAGAGGATTTTGAAACGTGCATGGTTCGCCGTCCTGATGGAAAATGAAACTTCGACCAACAATTTTCAGAGCAAATGGCAGTAAATGGGTTTCTAGCATTTATTGGTAATCAGTAGCTTTTATATGACCTGAATTAAAAGCCAATTTAAGTTCGCCAATACGTAAAGCCTCTCCACACTGTGTAATTACCCTCCACCTTATTGTATTTCGGAGAATATCTTCACGTGTCATGTCAATTAAAATTTCAAGAAAAGAATTAAAATTTGTTCTTAAAATGTGAATAAATAACAACGATTCCAAATTGCCCTAATATTGGCTTTTATCTGCTTTCTAAAAAATAAAAATTATATATATATATATATATATATATATTGGTACTCTTCCAATAACAGAAAGGCGACAAAAGACATTTGGTTTCCATGGTAATTACCCATGCAAAATACAAAGAATCTGAGTCTGCAGCTGGTATTCTTTTCAAAATATTTTAATTTTTCCTATACTTAAACGAGAATATGCATCTTTCACTACATAAAAATGTTTTGAAGTATCTAGGGCAGAGTGTGACATTTGAAAATATTTAAATTCAGTTATCTGAATCAGTCCGTAACTACTACATCAATAAATGTATTGGGCTAATTTCAAGTTGAAATATTTTCACGAATGTGTGAAGTACTTATTCTATTTTGTGGGATTGCAAATAGTATGTAAAAATATATGCCTTAGTGAGAAAATGAGGTAGAAGGGAATTTTAGAATTCTTCTAGAGACAAAGGATCTAAAATCTTTAACAGAAAAAAAAGTAAATAAACCAATAATAATTTCAAAAGTAATCGCCTTAACGGCTAATGAATTTATCTTATTGTGCAACGACATGGCCAATTTCTTTATAGAAAAATGTTTTGAGTGTGCTTATAGAACCTTGATTCTCCTCACGAAATTACGTTAAAACGAAATAGCATATAATAGCATATAGCGTCAACATTTTAAGCTCTTTAATTGTGTTTTTAATTTCTTGAACACCAGACATTTGATATTTTTATATTCAGAAGTTTTATTTTAAGATCTAGTCATTTTACGAAAAGATAAATTTTCCCCATAGGAGAAAATATCGTGTGTTGGGTAAATGGAAACAAAATTTTGATGCTTCAAATTCAAGATCATCTGTGCTTCTTGAATAAAATTAGGTGAACAATTTGTACTTGCTTCTCAATTAGCAATTTCTTGGGAATAGAGACAAGCAACAATTCCAGATGTAACTTCATTTGGGAATAAGTGAGATCATGTTTCCATTTCTCCCATAGACTATGAAGTAAATAAGAACAGATTTTTTTTTTCGTGGGGTTTCCATAACGGGAAATGATTTTCAACTATGCACATGCGTGAATCACCAAATAAAAATCACGTAGTATTAGTATGTTTTGTAGTTTCGTAGTTTCGTAGTATTGTAGTATGAAGTTTTTTTTTCTCATACTTGTGTAACTATTATCAAGTAAGAGACGGCTTCATGCAACGCTTCCAAAGAATAACGCAAGTTTGTTTCTTCTTTGTATGAGAACGAGGCACGGTGAAACAAAATAAAACAAAAATCTCTATTTGAATTTATAATAAGGAAGGTAAATCATATCAAACGCATCGATTATAAACACGTCCCAATTTACCGGTCTCACTTGCGCCAAATTTGACAATGTATCGTCTTTAAACTTAGCGAGGATTTATAAGTAACCCCAAAACAGCTGTATATTACTAAAAATGTGACTTTGCAAAACTCTGCAAAAAAAGCTTTAAATGTTATTGCATTCTTTAAATGAAGAGAAAAAGGGTATAATCATTTATAAACTTCATTGATAATTGGCCGTTCATTGAATTGTGCTTCAAAGGGATTAATATCATTAAACTGCCATACACCGTAATATACTAGAATTCTTCTAAATGCTCCTGAAAAAGAACTGTGTATGATACAGAAACTATTTTCCATGGAGAGCTTTATTTTGTAATTCTTCAATATATATTCTTCTTATTTTAGTTTGAAATAACAGAATATCTCAAAAATAAGCTTTAAATAATGACTGCCAATAGAGCGTTATCTAGTAGGATTCTTTCAGATGTTCCTGTAAAAGAATTTTAAATGCTACATACACCATACTCAATAGGGTATGTGGTAAAGTACATAAAAATAACATACCTAAATTTGTTGTAATTGATGCATATTTACGGACGGGCGGACAGATGGGTGAACAGACCGATAGACGGACAAAGAGAGAGACAAACTGAATTCATAATCCCTTTTCATCCATGTTGGAAAGTGTTAAAAACATAGGTCTCTAGGACCAAAATCACGTTTTTAGCCAAAAAGTCGTTAGAAGTTCATGAAAATTTTCTCTTTCCATTTACCCTAATCACAAAACTCTCTGAGGTAAATGTAAACTCTCTTTCGATCAACAGCAACATTTTTAAAAAAAATAAACTCATATCATGTAGATAAATTCCTAAATGAATAATAAGAGCAGTTGATTCCACTTTGCTTTTGCAGTGCACTACCGCAATGAATTCACGAGCCATCAACTTTGAAAATCATTTTTTTTCAAAATGACAGTATCAACTGATAATCACATAACGAGATCCTGTACAGAAATCGTAAAAACCGCGTCAACCTTTTATCCATTTCGGTTTCTTAAGTTTTACAAAATTAGTTCCTTGAGTAATCACGTGGGACGGCTATCTCTGTTGCTTCCACTACTCCATGCTTCCATTTACCCCCAACTGACCCAACTTATTTTTCTTATCCCAGTGTGCAGAAAAAGTAAGTTTAGCAGGTATAAACCATTTGTTGATATATATATATATATATATATTTCAAAAATAACAGATAATACAGCTTGAAAAATATCTATGAAAGCTATTTTCTGACGACGGACTTTTCTTCAGTAGTCATTAAAAAAAAAAAAAAAAAAAAAAACAACACCTCTCTTCATAGTTTTTCTTGTGTAACATCTTCACAATAACTCCTGCAAGATAAAATATAATCTGAAGGTAAGTGTGTTTTCTTAAAAACACAACCTCAAAAGTGGATTGTTGATTGAGAAAAATGTCAAACTATTTTCTGCTGAGATAGCAGCTCTTGGCCAACCGGATATTGTTCTTTTTCCTGGATCTAGGAGGTTATTTCATTCATTTTATAAAACTCCGCTGAGTCAAGATAGAAAAAACGTTATCCCTTCTCAAAAATAGAAGTATTTTAAAAAATTTGAAAACTAAATATTAATTACTTTAGACCGTTCTATGTAGAACTAACCTTACACAATTGTAGTTTGATTTCTTGAGTAAATATGCTTATTGATACTTTAATTGATAAGTATGATTTTTCTTTTAAAGGAAAACCGAATTGAAATTATTTCATGAAAAGTAAAAATTATTCCAAAACTGCTAGTATATTTACCACCTACAGTGACTTTTAAATATTTAGCAATATGTGAATGCACATAATCAATAATTATTCCCCATTCAGATTACTTAAAAAACTGTTCTTTATACATTCTTATGTATAATCCTTCTGAGGTTGGCGTTTTTACCACGACGAAATATTTCATCTCGCCGCCGTGTGGCAAATATCCAAGCTGTACAATTATTCCCATTGCAAAATAGTTGCTGTTGTGGGATTACGGCCAATTATCTACACGTGGGATGTAGGCCGATGGGTGTGGTGTCCTAGCCCGTAATCCGAAGGAAACCACTCAAAACTTCGAAGGGTTAGGTCGGCGGACGCAACCCGGTTTTGAACCAGGCACCTTCCGTCTCCCACTTCAGCACGCTATGCTCTCGACCACTGGTGTAGCGCAAAATAGTCACGAATCGTTTACCTTACTTTTTACAAGCACAAAAAAAGAACATTTTGTTTTATTTATTTCTCTGTCACTTTTTTCCCCTTATTTTAGCCAAAAGAACATTTTGAGAAAAACCTGGATAGCGTCGAAACTTCAGTTCAACCATTAAACTAATATACGCATTAATAAAAGAAGCGTATCGATAGAAAGTTTAGTTTAAAATATTTTTATGTATTATTGCCATTGTGATAATTTATCTAATGTTAAACCAAATGGTTATCAGGAACTTTTTTATTAGTTAGTACATAGTAGTTTTTATCTAGCCTGTTTATCTTTTACTAGGTTGAAAAATTTCGTCAAGTTTTACAGGTTTTTATGCATTTTTATTAAAAATTTAGTTTTATTTCAATAGTTTGTTTTCTTACAAAAATTCTGGTTTCAAAAGAATCATTTGAGCAGTAAAAAATTGCAGATGCAGGTTTATAGTGGAGCTGTCCAAGTAAACCGGGGTGCTTATGAAACTTCGTTAAAAAATTAACAAACGTTTTAAAACTTTTCCCAAAGTGATTATTAAGAAGTAAGAGAAAAAAGCGTTTTGGACCCCACATTTCTATTCTGTTCGGAATCCTTATTATGTGCCCTAACTTCGCTTAACGCTTGTCGCAATCATTATGGGACACCCTGTATAATGCCGCAATAATGGCATGAAAGCATAAACTTATTGAATCATTTCTACTAACTTTTTACTTTGAATACAGATACATTTATGCATTTAATCGAAAAATGTTCATTAAATTGAGAAATGTGCCCAATCACAACTCAAATAGTGAAATATTTTCGAACAGGGAAAATGAAGTATATTTGGAAAGGGTGGAACTATTTCCTTTTGCAAGTTGAAATTTATTAACCTTTATTTTAGTCTCCCCTGTACTCATACATTACTTCTTTACGTAGCTTTCTTTTTACCTGCGAAAGTACATATACTCAGGAAATGGAGCGGAAATTACTATGAAAGTAGTTTTTCTGAACAGAATTTATCTGGAAATTTTTGATGCCAAGTACAACTAGATTAAAATTTTTACAAGAAAAAATGCATATATTTTTTTTCTTTAGACTTAGCGTTTGCATATTGTGGATATTATCTTTCATCGTGCGTTTTATGTACAACTACACTAATAGTTTAATAAAGACAAGTTTACACGTTTATTAAAAAAAACAGAAATAAATTCGCTCCGAAGGAACTAAAATGAACTAAAATAGCTCCGGACCTAAAACCGAGACAAACCTGTCCCGATTTTAAATCCTTCTGAGTTATTTCAGTTCCTTCGGAAAAAATTGTGTATACGTTGAAAATTTTAAAGTCAACTGTCTGAATTTGACAAAAGCACTAACAAAAGTACTAGAAATCACATTAATATATTATTTTTTTTTCAATACATTTCCCAACTTATTTTAAATTGCAATCATACTTTGTTAATTAAAAAAGGCAATTGACATTTCGTGCTGCGTATGGAGAAACATATTTTACCGATTTCCGGAGTTTTCTTACATATATAATAATCAAAACAAAAGGACAGCCAACGAAATTTCATTTAATAAAAAGAAGGTTTATTCTTTGTGTGTTTTGAAATTTACCCATAGCTATTAAAAGAAATATTTTATTAAAGAGATGTTTTTATTACTCAATTCTGTAGTGAATGTGTTCGGTGAAATTTTTTAAAATTTTGTTATAGTTTATGGCATAGCACATTTAAAAATTGTGTCTGTTGCTTGAATTCGTTCACAGTCTTATCAAGCCTTAGAATGAAAAATGGCGTTTTGAAGTTAAAGTAAGTAAAGTTTTCAATAACAAAACCCCAGGCAAAAGCATTTGTAAAAGGTCTCTCTTTCTTGACTTTTCATCTTTACTAAAAGAGTTATGGATTAAACAAAAGGGAAATTCTCATTCCTCTGTAAACAATCACAACTGTAATCAAAATAGAGCGCACAAGAAGAGTAATTTAATGTTTCAAACACTGCCAGAGAAATGTATACAAAAAATAAAGTCATTTTCTATTTCCGTTTTCTCTTCTATTTAGCTTTTGTGTGTTCTGTACTTTATTCTCCAGTTTTTCTTAGTGATTTAATTTTTTTCTGGATATACAAAATATATAGAAACTAAGATTGTTGATATTTTTCTGTTCCAGGATTATACTTGCTTAAATATTGACGTCAACCCACAAAATAAATCTTTACTCAACAGGATTTAAGTGACAATTTAGATAGTAAGCAAAAAATCTCCTTAATCCTTGCTATATCTCCGTCCAAATAGTTAATATTTTTCAACTTCTATAGACACAGTTTTTTTTTTCAGATTTACATGCTGTCTTACACAGTTCAATATGCTTATTGAACTATATCAAAAGTTTCAAAAATATAATTGAATTCAAAATTGCGCATATCTTTTTTTCCCCAATGATGGATACAAAAAAAAAAAAAATCTGAAACCAAACAACATAAAAATTAAACAAAATAACAGCAAAATAAAAACAGTCAATGGACCTATTCAGACCCTTGCCTCTCAGTAACTTTCTCACAAATTCTTGGCGGAAAGCGCAGGACATCATTTGAAGGGGGTGTAGTCCATAAGCTAACGAAGATTACAAAATGAGCAGCAAAGATCATGAACTGAATTTTAAAAATATGAGTTTCTAGTAAGGTAATGGTGACCAGTAAAAAGTTGGAATTCCACTACAGCTTTCAATCTAGGCCAGTCGGAAATATTTGAAATGTTTTTAACCCTTTAACGCGCAGTGATCCCTCTGGGAACACCCAACTCTGACGTTTTGACTGTTGCCAGTCACGAAGAATAGATTTGATTTCTATAAAAATAGTTGCGGGTGACATAGCTCTACGAGAATCCTTTACTTTTTAGCGAGTCATTTCCCATAAAACAATGGTCACGATTATTTTTGAACAGCACTAAGATCTTCTGAAAAATGAAAGAGCGCGAGAACAGCTGGATAGATTGCCCAATGCTGAAAAAAGGGCATCCGTTGCCATCGCTGGCTGTGCTGCTGCGTCAAAAAAAGGGTCTCTAGATCTGTGGCACACGCGATGAACGTTTCGATCGTCCGCCATCTTGCTGGTAGTTAAATCGAGCGATGGCAACGGCTGCTCTTTTTTCAGCATTGGGAAAGGGTTGCGCCTCAAAGGGTTAAACCAGGATTTCTGAGAATTTCTATCTGAAAGCTCTTTCTCAAAATTATTCTTAAAAGGTGATCTGATAATTGATTAAGCAATTCGTTTTGTCAGTTTGAGAAATTGCTGTACCTTTCAGACAGCAAGCCATCATTTTCAACACCATAGTGAGCTATAATCCACTGAAAACAAATAGTCTTATTTTTCTGTGACAAAGACAGACCTAAGGAGAGATTGGCAATTGCTAATGGCTCCCGAATATTTAACTACAGTAGAACTAATAGCAAGGAAAGCGGCAACGTGTCTTAGAAAATGACCACTTTTAAAACGTGATTTAAATAACTCAGAAGCTGAAAGAGTGCAATATCTATGGCCTCAGTCTATCCCTCAAAATCAAATCTGCATCGCTCCACTGTGAAATGATGGCAAAGAGTTCGCAGTCAGTAGCGGATCCAAGGGAGGGAGAAGGAGCTCCACCCCCCTCCCCGAAATAAAAACTGATGGCTAAAGGGTAACAATCTGTATTTTACACTTTAAATAGGTAAACTGATTTTTTTACAACTATATAATACTACATTTTTATACCTAGCCCCAGGTCACGATATTTATGAATATCGTGATCTGGGGCTATAGTGTGTATTTGGTGTTTGTTTATTGTCTATTTATTTTCGTTTTGCAGTGAAAATTTTCGGGAAAATTCTTTGGATTTTAACACTTATATTTCATTTATTCTCGTAAATGAAAGAAGAAAAACTCTAAAAAGTTACTAGCTCGGTGCCTTTTTTTAAAATGTAAACATGATTAAAATTCATGGTATTACTTTTATTACGTTTAAAATAAACTTTTCATATTCTTTCACTAATTTAAATTAAATATGTATATATATATATATATATATATATATATATATATAGTATGAATAATCTTCAATGTTTTACATGTGTATCTATATCGGATTCATGCATATGCTACAAACACTACTTCGGGTTCTATTTTTTATGGTAAAGAATAATAAACGACAAGAATGCTAGTAATTGACTGGGACCTCACAATAGGTTTCAGAGGGAAATACTTAGCTCTCACATTGTAAAGAAATTAGTTCTTAAGTTCAAACTTCATGGGTGATAATTTGAAGGACTGACATCAATTAATAAGTTTAGCGCAAAGTGTTTTAAGTTAATTAAGAAGTTAACATCTTAATCACTTTAAAGCAGCTTAATTGTCATTAAACAGTATTTTATGTTCAGTGGATATTGACAACTGTTTCGTTTCATTCCTATCTCGAAGTAGATTAAGGATTTTCGTCATTCTGTCTAAAATCCCTTAAGAAGGATAATCCAATTTTCAGTTAATACACCAGAGAGGGTAATGTTTATTTATGCAAAGTTAATTTACTGGGATATTGGATTTTTGACACTTCTTCAATTTCAAACACTGTCATTTATTTATGAAATTCAAGATAGTTAATTCAAAATATTATTACATTTATTAAAATGAAGTATAGAAGAGCTTCAATTTTTTAATAGTTTAAGTAATGACCGTAGTAGTGAAACAAGCTACCCTAATATTGTTCGAAATATTACAGGGCGTTCAAAAAAGATCAAAATATGCTTTAATTTTTTATCTGTTAGAGATAAGTGGGAAATAAGAATTGAAAACATGTTCAAAATAAGATAGGAAAAACGACTACGTTGAGGTAAAATTTCAAAAAGATAAACCTATTACATTTGTGTAAGAAAACCGTACAAAAAATTCCCAATTAGTAAAATGTGTCTCATGCACTAATGAGGTGGTGGACAAAATTTCAGCTTTTTAACATAAAATGTCTCATAAATATCTGAAAAACAGATAGTCAGGAACCATATATGATTTTGAAAGTAAAAGTTTAATGCTAGAGTGCAAAAAAAATATTTTCATCTGTAATTTCCGTACGACTCCTGAAACGCGATCATCCGATCTGACTTTTTTCCTCTCGAGAGCCATTGAAAAGTGGTTTAAGTCCGTGTATGTTTATTTTTATATATCTGTCACTTTTTAGGATGAAATTCTCAAATTTTGCACTTCACGAATTCAGTGTATAGGGCACAGTTTACTAACAGGGAGTTTTTCCTGCGGCGTTCGTATACAGATTTAAAATATGTAACTTTTTGAAAATTAACGAGAGGAACTTTTTCTTAACGTAGTACTTTTTTGTAGCTTGTTTTGAACATTTTTACAATTCACTTTCCCCACTTATCTCTATAAAGAATTAAAGCGTGTTACCACTTTTTTGGGGGCATCCTGTATATTCTCAAATACTACTTATTTCTGAAATATTATGACAACGTTGCTCCAATACTTCCAGGTTATCAGCCAATGTTGTACAATATTGGCGTTTGTTTTGAAATATTTCAATGTATCACCAATATTATTCAATATTCACATATGATTTTAACATTCACTGATCATAACATTCATTTTAATATTCACATATGATTTTAAATATGTGAATATTGAATAATATTCACATATTTAAAATCATATGGATCATCGAGATGTTTGGCGTCTGATTATAAGTATAAGGATTCCCCAAAACGAGAAGAGCGCACGTGCGCTTGCGTTAGAAAGACTTTAGCTATAGCAGCGCCAACGAACAGGGATATAAAGGGAAGTAGGAGGATTGCACCGCATCCTCCGTTTTACGGAAACCTGTTCCCGCACTGGATATTGATCGAAAGTAAAGCCGTGCTATACCTGGATGCATCCATATCGGAACAATTCATTCCGTGGACCACTCTTGACTGATTTTCCTTCTTCGCCCAGTTTTGCACTATCAGTTCGACAAAACGCTGCAGCACTCTGGCGAAACTAGGAAAAGCAATCAAAAGCAAGCGGCTTTGAATACTGACAGAACAAGTGATCCTTCTCCATGACAATGTTCGCCCACATGCACTGCAAATTCCCAGCACACATTGGGAACACATTTGGAACACATTTATTGGAAAAAAGTGTTCCAGTTACCTAAAAGTGTTCTGAAATGCGTTCCGAATGTGATTCTTTATAAAGGAAGTGTTCCGAAAGTGTTCTGAAAATGTTCTGAAAGTGTTTTGCTTAGGATATTTGTTAATCTAAACTTAGGAACACATTTGAGAACAGATTGGGAACACCTTAAGAACAAGGGCGGCTCCAGTCTTAAGAATAGATTGGGAAACACATATTAGGAGCACATTTGAGTACAGATTGGGAACACTGGTGAAATCATTGCTTTCTTTGTTACAACGATATTGCTATGAGCGAGTAGCCTGAACGGTATAGCATTGGCCTCGAGATCGGAAGGTCCGGGGTTCGAATCCCGCTGCCGGTAAGTGTGAAAAAAATAAAATTCAAGTCCACAAATTAATTCTAAAAATTCAGTACAAATGACAGCACTAAATTATAGGAATTAACTAAAAATTCAATAATTCATTAAAAATCAGTTTCCAAACTCTAAAAAAATTCTAAGTCCAATTCCAAAAACTAAAAAAGTAGTTCCTAAACATAACACCAGATTGCAGCACTAAAAAATGCAATAACAAATGGCAGCATTAAGATTAATTAATTAATAATTAAATAAAATAACTAAAATGTCCCAATCGAAACATAGCAGACTCCAAATCCAGAAAAAATACAACTCAACCATCCAGGATGGAAACAACTTAACTCCACTCCTTACGCCAATTGCGGCCGCGCACCTTCTTGACGTCACTTCCGCCGCACCTGCTCTTACTTTTTAGAAAGTGTTCAAAAATCTAATCCTAAAAGCATTCCTTAAAGTGTGCTAAAAAGTGTCCTAAAATAAGTGTCCTAAAAAGTATTCTGAAATGGGTTCCAAACAGTGTTCTCAAATGTGTTCCAAAAAGTGTTCTCAAAAAGGCGACAAAATAAGTGTTCCAAAAAGTGCTCTGAAATGGGTTCCAAAAAGTGTTCTACAATGTGTTCCCAAAAAGTGTTCTCAAAAAGGGGACAAATAAGTGTTCCGAAGTGTGTTCCAAAAAGTGTTCTGAAATGAGTTCCAAAAAGTGCTCTGAAATGTGCTTTTAAAAGTGTTCTCAAAAAGGGGTCAAAATAAGTGTTCCAAAAAGTGTTCTAAAATGTGTTCAAAGATTTGCAGTGTGTCTACCGTGAAAACACGAGCTTAAAGAAATTCCGTCTGGAAGTATTGAAACAAACGCCATACAGTCTGGATTTGTTGTTTAGTGATTTCCACATCTTGGGGCCAGTTGAAAAGGCATCACAGAGGAAATATTTTTATTCGGACGATGAAGCGAAGGAAGCTGTACGTACAGGATTTTTTCAAGAATCGACCACGATCTTCCTACAGGCAAAAGCTTTCGCTGAAATGATGTGACCTGTGTTACAACGCTAATGGCTATTTCCTTTGATTTCCAATAAAGTTTTTCTTTCATTTCAACATAGCCACTTCTAATTAGGGCAACCCTTATATTTGCAATGACTTCTCCAACTTCTTCTGATTTCTAATTACAATCAAAAGTATTGCAAGTTTGAGAAATCCCATCGTTTCAGGAATAAGCCCAGAAAAAATGAACAGGAAATTTGTCATATTTAATATTTTTGAGAACTTATGTAGTATAATTGGAAAGAATACATCTGAAAATTATCAAAAAACAAAATGAGAGCTTCTGGAACCAATAATTTAAGTTGGTACCATGAAACACCGAAGGAAGTGTAAAACATTGTGGATTCGATATCTGAAAGAGTGGCTGTAGTGATCAAAGTCAAAGCTGCTCAGCAACATAATTGATGATCTTTAGTCCAATTTCATTTATTTATTATGCTCTTTTTGTAGAATAACCTTGAAATTAATTCTTTATTTAATTTTATTCCGGCGAGCCAAAATGGATTATGATTTCTATAAAAACCTATAGATTTTTTCAATAAATTAAATAATTAGTTTTCTTCTTTAACTTAATGCTATCTTGTCTTCGAAGTTATTAATTTAACATGTTGACATTAAAAATATCAATTATATTGATTTTTAATATTGACGGGGGAGAGGGGGCTTAATCTTGGAAAGTGTTAGATTTCTGAAACTTACAATACATTTGGCCAGTAGTGTAGATCCAGCTTGTCAACTCCCTATTGGTAGTAATATAATATAGTATTCTCCATTGGAAAGATATAAAATGATTCGCCAACCATCGCCAAGATATCTTATAAGACGCGGAGATATATCAGTGACCTTTTGCGTCAATACTGGTTTATTATTACAGTGTGATTTTAAATTATTTCGATTTTCATAGTATTAATTCATGTAATTACTATTAATGTAACAACTAGCATTTAAGAAACGTAAATTTAACGATAATCAGTTATTTTCTCAAAATCTAAAGAACACTAAGTATTCTGAATTTTTCCAAGAGTACTAGACAATCTATTTTTCCTTTTTAAAAATATTGGTTTCCTAAAGCGTCTAACTATATATGAAAGGAATTTCTTTCCCCTCAGCTAAAATGGAAATGCATAAAATTACACGCTTTACAGGAACTCTCCTTCATCAATATTCATGAATTATTATCAAAAGTGGAAGGTCACTTGAAAAAATGTCTGGAACTAAACTCTCGACATAGCCTCACTTTTTTGTTCAATGGATGTCAAAAAAAGCATGTACATATATAACAAAGAAAGAAAAAAATCAAGACAGTCTTGTTCTTTGTTTATGTTTGAAAAATAATTCTTGTCTTTAGAGAATCATCTTTTAAATTTATTATGTTGTTTGAATCCGAAATCTTTTATATATGGTCTGAGCATTATCTCATTCGGAGTAGGTTTCTATAAATAGAAATTTGTTTACTTTTAAATGTTATGTTTTGCTTTGTAAACACACTTATTTATCATGTAATTGGTTTTTTTTCTAAAATAACGAATTTAGTGCACTGCATTGACAACAAAAGGAATGCAAGCGCAAAGGCTTCATCCGACTTATTTAGATTATAGACAGTGATTAATACTAAATGGATAAACTATGACGCCATAAAATCGTAGCGCGTTATCATTAGATTTTAAATAAATAATTAGACTGAGCTAAAAAGCTAAAAAATCTAAATGTGCAGAATTACAACAATTTTGGCCAAATTTTTATTTATTTATTTTTAGTTGTTTAACAATATAAAGGAAATCGCGTTTTATCAAAATTTATGCGATACATGAATGTTTTATTTTAGAAGTCGGATCGACTTCCTTTTGCCTGGATTAACCCTTTCAGACCTGATTAAATAACTTCTTTTAAATTAAATAATTTTTCTTTGGAAGGTGGATATTAAATTTGCAATAAAAAAGGAGGATACAAATCTTGATTATTAAGCTTTAGAGAAAATTTGGTTTTTCTTTATGTGTACAAATTAGGACATACATCCTGTTCGATAGTACGTTAAATTTTTGTGTCTTCAATTGTGGACACAGAGTATGAAAGGCCAAAGTCATTGATTCGAAGCAGCATTGATTCAAAGTACTTCTTGGCGATCAGTACATAGGTGGCACATACTCATGGTCATGGAGGGGCCATGGCCCCCCTAGCTCCTATTTCACCATTTGGATTTACGTATTGGTATAACGTAGAAGTGTTTCAACACTAAAATGCAGTACTATTTAAAATTTAACATATTTGAAAAACAGCCCATGTAAGTTCAAGGACTGAGCTCTCCATCCACATCATCTCTATCATGGTGCAGAAGTATGTCATCCGGCCAGGTGCTAGGGTAGAATACTTGACTTGCTCCCCCTATCACCTTCAAACAATTAAAGAAATGTTCTTGGTTCTGAGGGATTTCTGTGGATCATGGTAGCAGACTAGTTTCTCAATGATTTTGGTTGTTAAAAAAATGTTTTGTAGCTTGCTAGGAAAAAATAGCCGGAAAAATATATTTCATATTTACGACTTTTCACAAAGTAAGAACATTCCTTCGAAGTACGTATTCAATAAAATGTCATTTAAAATCTTCCAAATTGTGCCCAACAGCTACGTAAAGCCCAAACCGAAATAGCCTAAACCTCAGCATTCTCAAACTGAAATTTTATAAGTATAAAGACTCTTCATTAGTACTTAAATGTAATATTTTGGAAAATCTGCACTGTTTCCTATTGTTAGACGAATAAGTAGAAAGTAGTGCGAAGCACATTATTTTAGCCTTTTTTGCATAGGTTTATTGTTAATTTTTTTGCTTACGAGCGAGAACTAATAAAATTAATTAATTTAAATTTTACTTGCATGAGAGAACAGTTAACTAAAATTAAGCAATACAGCAATACAGCAAACTAAAATTAAATATTTATTTTCACAACATTTGAGTAAGAGACCGACAAAAGTAAAAAAAAAAAAAAAAAATTTTTAATATAAAACTCGTGTTAAGTTCCCTTACCTTTCCTGAAAAAAAAAAAATATTCTTTCACAATAACACGTTCATGAAATTTAGGACGTGCTTTATTTCAAAAACTGACGTATCCATTCTAAGGAAACTTATAAGCAATATACATTCAAAATTCAATGCATTGCTTAAAAGTGATAAAATAACAACTTAAGTTCGCATTTGTTTCTGTTATTTAGTTAATATCACATTCATATTTGTTTCTTATAATCTTAATTTATCCATTTCAACCAATCAGTTTTAAATTTATGTAATTGGCCCGCAGTGTGTATTTTTTAAAAACGTTTAATCCTTTATGACACTAGTAAAACAGATACATACAGGATACAATATGGTAACACACTGTAACTTTTTATTCATTAGAGTTAAACGGGCAATATAAATAGTAAAAATATTCAACATGAGGTAGGAAAAAACACTGTTAACGAAAGTTCCCTCTCGTTAATTTTCAAAAGTTACGATTTTTAATTTGTATACGAACCCCCGTACAAAAAAGTTTAAATTAGAGAAAAAATTCGTAATTTCTGTACGACTCCTGAAAAGCGATCATCTGGTGTTACTTCTTTTTTTTTTCTGATAGACTCATTGAGAAGTGGTTTAAGTCAGCATATGTTTATCTTCATATTTCTAACATCTTTTAGGACATAATTCTAAAAATTTTTCCCATCAGCTCTGTCCAGTTTCTTTTATATCGCATAGGACATATTTTTGTTCTATGGTTGAAACATTTTAATTACTTTAATAATTTTAACCTAATCGTCAAAATCAGAATTTAATTTTTTTCCCTTTCCTGTGTCTCTTCCCAAAAGAACCCGCGTCAATTTTTTTCTCCCGTATCTTATCATATTCTCCACTGCCAAAAAAAATATATATAAATAAAATACAATAGTAACTATTTATTTATTTATTTTCCAGGAGAGGACAGCTCGTGTCACTGAATGTGTCGCTTAGAGCTACATATACGTCTTTCCCGAATTTTCACCACAATTTGGAACCTCATCAGAAGGTGGGGGACTTCTGAATATTGGCACCCCTCGGAAACTGCTAGCGACCGCCAAGAGGACTTTCGGAATCGCGGATTTAACGTGCACGTAAACCACATGTACACGTTGATCTTTAGTGGTACGCCGGTATCGAACCCGCAACCTTCCGGTTACGAGTCCAATGCCTTAACCACTGGGCTACCACGGCCCCAATAATAATTATTGGCGCCTATCCTACATGTGCTGTCTGCTCTGGCACCTGCAAAAATCTTGCGGTTTCCCTTCCGGTGTGAGAAGCGTATGTTGGTAGCCTCTCGAACTTTCCCGAGTGCGAGATTTTTACCTCTACCACTTTTTTAATTGCCTTTAACGGTTTTTCATAAAGGCCTTTTTGGCAGTCGGGCAGTTGGAACTCGGTGTGGCGAGGCTGCTCATTTTAACTGATGCGGCCTTAGCCACCGCACGTAGGTCCGTAATGTTTTTTTGAAGTACGCTTCTCCAGGTTTCCTTTTAGAGTGTGTATTTGTAAATTTTTAAATATATAACGCAGAATTTTTCAAATTAATGTTGTTCAGATGGAGAAAATAAAATAACGTGTCTCAAGTCTGAAGTGAATCTGAGTGAAATTCCTCATCTAAAGGGAATGCTTTCTTCCCAAGTGATTTTTTTTCTTCATGAAGTAATGTGTGTTAGGCTAGTGTTCGAAATGTTTGTGGGATCGTGTTAAAGAGGAAATGAAACGACGTGATCTAAGAAGATGAATGTGTTATCTCCACAACATCGCTATGCGAGTCAAAAATGAGTGGGCTACCTCCTTCATTTTTTGTGAATTACCAAATGTGATTCTTTTTCTAATCGGAATGATTTCGTGTCCGATATATGATCGTATCATTAAGTTATGAAGTCATTGTTCGGAAATAATGCAAGTTTAAGATTTTTACTGCTTTTTCCTTCGTACGATGCTTCGCAAGTATCCTTTTGATACGCGCCATGGATGTCGGTGCATTTTCATGGAGTGCAACAACGTACTGTTTCAAGATTTTTGCATGCAACGTGTGATAATAATTTACCTACCAAGAATCACTATACGACAAGCTCATTAGTATATAGGGCACATTTTACCAACTCGAAAGTTTTTGTACGGGGATCGTATACAAGTTTAAAAAGTGTAATTTTTTGAAAATTAACCTAAGAAATATTTTTTTAACGTAAACAACTTCCCTACCTTATTTTGGACAGTTTTGAAGTTCACATCCCCCACGGTACGTACCTATTACTGATTAAGATTTAAAGCGTGTTCCCATATTTTTGGAACAACCTGCATAATGCTTGCCTCATTCTACTCTTTTGTATGAAACCACTTCACCGAAATGCCGAGGGAAATAAATAAATAAATAAATATATATATATATATATAAACCTTTGGTATTCCTGGAGATTTAAGATTTACTTCCGATCTGATACATATTCCAGAGAAGAAATCAATAACAGAATCGACCCAAAATTATTTTTCCTTCCCTCTCTTGCAGACCTCGGAATGCTTTTTAGGAGGCATATCAGTGTCCGAATTTCGGGATCTGGCATCATGTTATTGCAGTTTAAGCATATAAGTTATACGACCGAGGACATGAAACCCGTTTCATAACTGAAATATGCGTGTAACAGATGCGGGTACATTTAATGCACGAATACCTCTCATGAAAATATACAAGTACATGCGTCGATGCATTAAAAGTAATAGGTACCGTAAATCTCTATCAGAATCTACCATCAAGTATCCTGAAAGAAAATGAAAAACGGAAGTGGCAGTTAATTCGGGTATTTGTATTCACAGAATCATGTGTTTACTCATATTCAACGCTTATTTTTAGTGTCATAGAAAGGGTTAGAGCCTGTAAAATAGTCTTGGAAATATTTTTCTTTTTCAAAATGCGAACTTTCGTTTTATGGAATATTGTGAGAGATATTTATTCAGAATATAAAATAATTAAAACTTTATTTTAGTTCGGTGTGGTGGCAAGACTAACGAGGGAGAAAGAGTGCCTTGGTTGAAGGACTTTTTAACGGGTTCTAAAGCGTATTTACGTTACATCTGGAGAAAATTTACCATACCTCCAGACCGTTAAAGCAAGACCGCGTGATTGGCCTGAATCCTGGACCTTCAAACTTCAGCCGTTTACCATGATCAATGACTTATGCTCTAGGCCATAGTGGGGCCAATTAAAACTTCGTAAAATAACTCACAGAAAAGGTTATGTGTGTTATTTTACAAAGATTTAATTATTTTGTCTTTTAAGCACCAGTTTTAAGTGTGAGTGTTTTATTGAGTCTTGGTTGACAAGAATGTTGTCAGTCAAGTGAGTGTGCGAGTATTTTGATATTTATAACATCTTATTTTTAAGAAATGACGCCCAGTGCTATAATGGTTAGTCAGTACACTGTGCTTTCGCGTCACGGTATTCAATTCTTGGTCTGGGCAAGGATAGCGAACTTGAGAAATACGTATTGGAAAAACATGCATTTTACCGATTTTGGAACCGCACGCCTCAATTAAAAACTTGCTGAAAATTTATTTGCCAGAATTTAATAGAAAACGGCATCACTTTCCGGTACTCCTGATTAAACAGTTTTTGGCATGAAATTCGATAAAAACGTTTAATAAACGCTCTTTCCCTGACTTGTAAGATGAATGTGTCTAAACGTGATAACCCATAACGGAGATAATGATATATTACGCTAAATCTTACGTAATACTGCAAAAATTCCACCAATGTCACAAAAGACACATTTCGAGAACAAATCGCATAATTACCCACCTATTTTATAGACTTTTTCATGGAGTATATTTTATCTGAATACACATCACTGATTTTCTAGATTCCCAACTCACCCTCAATGTGGAGGATAATACTGAAATAGAAATCGATTATTTGCTCATTAACTGGTACATTAAATAGAATTATTTAAAATATGAATGCTGTGTAGTTTTATCAATATTAGTATTATGTAATACTCTCAAAACGAAACAATCATGAATAAGATGAACTTGCACGCAAAAAATATATTGTCACACTTAGGCGGTTTCATTTAGATGACCAAATGATGGTTACTACAAATTTAAAAAAAAGGAGAGGGAAGTGTGATGATAATAGTTAAGTGTTTTCCAGGTAACCGATAACAGTTTAATTTCAGGATAGAAGCATCCCCTCTTATTTTTTCGCATATCTTTCTTGAAAGAAATGCATGTGAAATAATTCAATGATAGTTCAATAGTTCAATTGTTTTATGTATAAATATACCATAAAATATTGAATATGGCTAAAATATGACAATCCTTTGAGAAAATGTTTCTCATTTAGGCACAATAACTTTACTGCAGTTTCATTTTTATAAGGCATATCTTTTGAGATTTTTGTATACATTTCTCCCACATTTAATATTTGGTATTATTCATTGTAAATGACGTAATACGTAGAGCTTGAAATTTTTTATAGAATACATACACGAGATTACGTTACATTTTAAATGCAATTTCGTAATTTCATACTTGCTGACAGAATCTTTTTAGCAAAGTATTTGCAAAACATAGCACACACATAAATTTAAATACCATTATATGTAAATAGCTGATCATGTTTGTCTGAACACCACATTTTCTATTTTTCAGGAGATATTTGTCGTTTTTAGATTTTCAATGAACCAATGCAAATATGAAATATATTGTTATGTTACTAGCTTTCTGTGCACTAAAAGATCCTGCAGATTCCCTCTGCATCTTTCCAGATATACTTGTTAACATCAAAATCGATTGATAAAACAAAAATTTCACCTTCAAACAAGTGCACATCGTGCAATAAAAATAATCAGAGGATTTCCAATTTAGAATATTTCTTAAAGTATACATACACAGAAATATACTAACTTCAAACAAGTAATGTTCATGAAAAGACGAAAGGAATATACTTTAGAAATTCTTGTTCCAAACGCTAGAAGCATTTTAATTACTACCTGGAACATGGTTTCAGATAATTTTGCAATTTGTACGAAACACTCAGCCTAAAAGTAAGAAATAGCTAAGGAGGAATTCAATAACCAAAGTAAATAACAAGAGTTACGATCTTTGGTTTTCCAAGAAGCTCCCAGCAATCTTTCAAAATCTTAAATTAATCATTATGTTACTGCTGAACAAGTCTGAAATTCTTTAGTTTAAAATTGTTGTAACTAAAATTATTCTAGGATAGGTTTTCTAATTTAAAATTGAAAGCATGTTCATAGTCTTTTTCATTAATACAAAAGTTTATCTTTGATGGTGAATTTCTACGTCATTTTTTAAAAACTTTGGCTAAATCTGAAAGGTTCTTGTTAAGCATTAACTACATAACTTTCTGAATAAAGAAACAAGAAAATCAATTAGTATACGTCTGCTTTAACTTGATGACTTTTTAAGTGCAATGTATGATTGTGAAAATATCGGTAATTTTTTTAAATTGTCTTTAACGATTTTGACTTTTGTGGAACTTTTTGCAACTGAAGAATGGTGCATCATTTACACCACCCTAAACGATATTATGTATAAGCATCTTCTTTTATGTGTGTTATTTTACAAAGTTTTAATTAATTTTATCTTTTAAAGTGAGTTCTTGTTTTTTGTTAAATGGGAAATCTTTCATTTACATGTTTCAATAAGCTGTTTAATTATTATTCTGAAAATTTTAAAGTATTTTTTAATTGAGCGCGGAGTTTTTTAAAGTTTTCGGTCCACAGAGTGTTTGTTTTTGTTTCTAAAGAAAATTATCTCTGATACTGCACTGATGAAAATGTTATGGGAAAACCCAAAGGTTAGCTCAACTTTATAAAACAATGCGACTGGGACAAATAATTCAAAGAAGGCTTGAAAGCCAAAGAATCAATTCGTTGTGGCCGTTTATAGTACACGGACATGGAAAAGTAACCTAGCTTTCAAAGTATCTTAATACTTTGTGAAAGTTGCCGAACGACCTAAAATATCTTCCTAATTAGATCTCACTTTATGTTGGCAGTTTCATCAGAAAACGTGTTTCAGCTTTGCCAAATGAGTTGCTTTTTTACACTTTCCTATGATAAATGTGAAATGTTTTTATGATTTTAGTTTGCCTACAGCTGCCTATCTGTATTTCAACTGTGATAAATAGACATCAATCTTTAGAAAATTTATAGTGTTTTTATTATATACTATATTATGTACCCTATAAAAACAATGATGCATACAAACTGGCAAATAAAGAAAGGTCTAATACAATGAGATATATGCCAGAATTTAAAGTATTATGTGTAGCGGAATTAATGTCATTATTCGGGATGTTAATATTTTGCCTACCCATAACTACTGAAGCTAATGATGCGAAATTTGGCATTTATGTGAGTTCTTCAGCGTAGGTGCTACATTGGAGAACATTTTCTAAAATTCGTAAATTATGGAAGGAATATAGGGCGAAAACCTTTTCGCATATCCTGCGTGATCTCTAAGAAGAAAAGAAATATCCATAAAATTCTTGCTGTAAAACACAGCACTCATGAATACCTAAAAAATAATTTCAGAACATTTCGAATAAGATCCTCCAAGGCGTGATATAAAGCGCAGGGTGGACATTTAAATTGGCAGGGTGGCCAAGAAAAAAGTATATATTATCTAAAAAATTCGCTTTCAAATTTAACAAATATGAGTCCTGTGCTTAGGTACGTCTCGTTTGTAATTTAACACTTGTTGAAAATTTATTGTTTTGAATTTTATGCAAAAAAGGACATTACTTTGGGGTGCACCAAATAAATTTTAGACAGATTCATCAGCTTAATAACAACAGCAACAATAGTTCATATGCTACACTAGATATTGTATCAACCGTTCATTCAAATCCAAATTAAATTCGTTCAATGTGATAACTGACTGCTTATTTATCCCATCATCCGGTTGAGCTGTCATAAATTCCCAAGGGAGGGCGGTATCTTCCCACAGTGGGTGCTGGAATTTTCCATGTGGGTGGTAGCAAATCCAGTGATAAAATAGGGGGCGTTCAGGCAGTAAAGAGGGGTGGCCGTGGTGTATTTAGGAAAATAATATAATAAAATACTTTGAAAATATAGATATTTTCATAAATAAATATCATATTTAGCTATGTAAATTATCTTATTACTAAAGCTGTCAGACTGTTGTGAGCGTTAATACAACGGGTACTAGTATCCGTTACTGAACAATACCCACTTAATCCTAACTTGTAATCGCTGATTGACTAATTCAAGAGGCCTCAATCATCTCATTATTTATATTTACTTATTATTTATTTTGTGTTTATCGCATTACTTTATTTTTTATTGATTTTGTGCTTATTTTTAAATGTTTAATAAACAATTTATTGTGCATTGGTTGTAGTTTTATTTATTTCTACTTTATTATTTTTAAAAGATAAATGAACAGACAAATTAGATACATGTGCTATCGTAAAGTATTTTAATATTTCATAAATTAACTGTGACACTACTTATGGACAAAGAGGCGTTGGATTTCACTTTCTTATGAAGGGACGGTGGTCCAAAAGAGGTTGTGAATCTCATCATCGGGTTCCCAACCGGAGTTTCACGAAAATCATATGCAATAACTAACTATGGGTTTTTGAACTGTAATAGTAATTTAATTTTCCTACCTACAAGAAATAAGTTTCTGTTAACCTCTTCAGACCCGACAAAATTCTCACATGCCAAATTAAAGAACAATCTCATACCTATTTTTTTTTTAAAAAAAAAAACCTAATACAACTCGAAAGTTATAACTCGAAAGCTTTTGTACGGGGATCGTATACAAGTTTAAAAAGTGTAATTTTTTTTAATATTAACCTAAGAAATATTTTTCAGTAGTTTCAGTAGTAAAAAGTTGTTATCAGCCATTCAGAAAGACTGGCAAGACACTTTTAAAGTTAAAGGATGTCCTACAAGTTCTTTTCAGCAATTTGAATTACGCAAATAAGCAAAATGTTTTAACAAATTCGACCTCGTAAATTCTACTAACATTCAAATATTATTTAGTGTAACGGCAAACAAAAATAAAAATAAGGGAAAACAAAAATAAAATGTGGGCGTCAGTGTGTAGGACTTGCACATTCACATGCGTTAACATCATTTATCCAAAATTAAAAATTCGGCACATATGAATGAAAATTCAGAACTACAAAAAATTTTTAAAGAATCATTTTTAACAGTGGAAAGAAAAGGTTCCCCAAATCGAGTTTTCTTTACGCCTTCCGGACCTTACGCCGACCGATTTTTTCTTATGGGGCACAGTAAAAACTGAGGTGTACCGTCATAAACAACGTACTCCTGATCACCCTTTAGGCTTAGATTTAAGTTCTGTGAGCCTCAATCTCATGGGATAGGATCGAGAATCGGGAACTCGTCGGCTTTGGTGGGAAGTACGGAATCAGACTTGACTCCATCTCAGAAGTGTAATAATATTAACTCGTTAATGCCCAGCAATCAATATTAAGACGGTCTCAAAAAGTGTAAGTTGCAAAAATATTTACGCATTCATTTATTTCGTTTCTCTAATAAAAATTCGAATAAATCTGATTTCCACAAAATACTCAACGATAACAAAGTAAAATACTAATATTTCATCGTTTTATTAATGTTGTTGACAAAAGAAATACATTATCCATACCCCACAAGTGTCGGAAACTCATTTATCACTTCTGGCATCAACATAAATTGGAGAATGTGCTGAAAAAAAGTCGGGAGCTAGGGTTAAAGGTCAGAGTATTGATAATTTACTTTCATCCTTTCTACTGTTCAGTTTGACGAGAAGATATTCTTATTTCTCACATTGGACTAAAGCCTTACTTATGCAAGAAATTTAACCTTCTATGTTAAAATTTCTGTTACAGTTCAAAATATGTATACATTTTTAAGTGCCCTGTATTTGTCACACATTTTACATTGGATTACAATCTAAAATGTATATTAAAATATAATGGTGAGACAAGAAACCTTGATCATCGTTCTATGTCTCAGTTGAATAAACAAGTCAATAAAAGTCTTCAGGGAGCAGAACTATTCCGAGGATTAAACTCAAAAGTACAAAACCTCTTCACAGAAAGAATGAAAGTTGTTTTTAAATTTCAAACATTTCGTTTCTTTCCGTGTATGTACACTAGGAGTCCTGAGCGGAATACAATTTTCTGAGTTTTATCGATCTACAAAGTAGCATGGGGATTTTTCGATTCTTCCTTCCAAGAAACAGTTTAAGAAAATCAGAACTTTGATTTTAAAAATGTTATCCGACAAAAATGGGCACAGCTGTTAAAGCCAACATTTTTAGTTTGAAAACGATTTCTTGAAACATGGATAATAGTTTGACATGTTACGAAAAAAAGTAAACATTTAATATTTCATTGATTTTTCTGTTTTTCTTTTTTTTCTCTTTTTCCCATTTTCTAAAGTTTGATACTTAAAAAAAGTCGTCTACTTTACATCATTTTTTAGGTAAATCACATTACCTTCAAATTGCAGGTCATTTATTTAGCTTTATAAAAGCAGTTATACTCGTGGATTACGAACTAAAAATTACTTCTTATTGTATTAATATGTAGTTAATAATGTACATTTTAAAGAAGTTCCGCAAGTTACGCAGTTTTGATTGTTATTTTCATCTCTATTTGCATGACTTTTTTTCATTGAACTGTCATCTGTTTTCTTTTAAGATAGATTCTTTTCTCAGTCTAATTTTCTGGATACTGTGTCTGTATTAGATAATTCGCATAATAATGTTATAAAATTGAGATTCTATTCAAAGACATTTAATCAAATATTAAGGACTAATCTGGAATAAAAATAAACAGTTTACTTCATTACTGTTTATTGTTCTTATACGCTAATCTACTGACACTTTTACCAATATAATAATAATTTAGCTTAAAAATGGGATCTAGTGTTATTTAAAAAATGACAGTTAAGTATTTTTGTCAATATGAAAATTGCATTTAAAAAGTAAAAAAGACATTTATGCAGCATTTTCTAGAATGTAAATAGAACCCCTAGCAGGTAATTTGTAAGATATGAACTGTAATTTGTAAGTATGTGCTGTAAACTGATCGACGAAGATTTAAAATATACATTTCTATCTTATATGCCTCTGAATCTAATATTCTAATGAAACGAATAATTAGGATCTGAAACCGTATAGGGAGAAATTTTTGAAATATTCAAGTTAACTAATCCGTTCATTGAATTTCATTTTAGTTGAAGTAAGCAGTGTGAAAATGGGGAGCTAAAATGAGTCTTTAATTTGTAAAGTAATAGTGTGAAGCATTTTACATTGGTCAATAAATTCTTTAAAAATTTATGCTATAAAATGGTTGAGTTTAGAGACTCGGTCAAATTACTTTGAACATTTAATTTGGCCATCATCTTTGTTCATTATTTTAGAAAACCCTTCGAGTGATTTAGAATATATATCTACTGAAGCATTTTTTTTCTTTCTGTACAAATAACATAAAATAATATTGTCATAAATATATAAAATTCAATAGGAACCTTGTGGCTGTTCCAGACATTTTGCACACATACGAGTATGTACAAAGTTAATCATTTTGCATATTCATACTAAA